>JAWHQI010000076.1:5795710-6425888 GCA_033032865.1 Dactylorhiza incarnata | reverse complement strand
GGTTGCTGCGCTAAGGGGCGGCACTGCGAGAATGTCGATGAGACCGGGACCATCTGGCGATCACCAGGATATGAGGCCGAGCTCCGAGATCATGGCTGTCCCCATGGAAATAGTTGACAAAGAAATGTCAAGGATTCACCGGGCTGC
Organism: Dactylorhiza incarnata; assembly: GCA_033032865.1. Taxonomy (NCBI): domain Eukaryota; kingdom Viridiplantae; phylum Streptophyta; class Magnoliopsida; order Asparagales; family Orchidaceae; genus Dactylorhiza; species Dactylorhiza incarnata. Next base: position 6,425,741 of record JAWHQI010000076.1, on the reverse strand, counting down.
GATGAACGCGAACCAGGGTCTTGCTTCGGCCTTCAGCTCTATTAATGAGATGCAAGACATCGCGGCCTTTGTAGGAAGAAAGAGGCCTCATTCGAAATAAACATTTGACGTTCCGCTTTCATATGATTTTGTAATATGATGAACAATTGTTGTATAATACGTTTTTAATTCCTTTTGCTTGCGATCTCCTATTCTACTGTGATGTTTTTGCTATTTTGTATTGCTTGTTTGTACTGTGATCTGAAATGTTGCGGTCTCTCTCTTTTGAGGTCGAAAAGATGCCAGTACTTCATTGGCTTCCTTACAGGTTTTGGCGATCCGAGAGATTTCACTGGGCGGTCTTCGAGAAAAAGTAATGATGACGAAATCATCATTCGCTCACTATAAATAGCCACCCTTTTGGATTTTATTTTATATTTTTTGTATGCGCCCTAAGCACCGGTCACATCGATTTCCAAGAATGGTGTCCGCTCGAGCCACTGCTTCCTTAATTTTCCTCAGAGCCGATCACAAACCTTGCCACCTTTCAAAAGAAGAATATGTTGAGTTCTTGAAGAAGCACATGATCCAGACTCAAATTGTCGTGAGACCGCCAACTGAGACCGAAGGGCTTAGTTTCGGGGAGGAGAAGAAGTTCATCATCCCTATTGATCACTTTGAGTGTGGGTTGAGGATTCCTCTCCCTTGGGAGCTTTTGGAGATCATGGATTATTACGGGCTGGTGCTCGCCCAGCTGCCGCCGAACTCGATCGGTCTTATTAGTGTTTTTATAAACTACCTGAGATCGGAGAGGATAAAATTCACGATGGCGCTCTTCCGTGCGTCCTTCACTGCTAAGGTCCTGAAAGAAGGTCAAAAGAAAGAGGAATTCAAAGGGTTAATATACTTTTCTTCTGAAGGATTCAAAGTTCTCAATCTTCCAAACAAGGTTCCCTTCTGGACAGAGAGGTTCCTTGTGTTCGAAGGCGATCTTGGCGGTCTCAAGAGTCGCCCTTCTCCGCGACCTGACAAGATTTTTCAGAAGAGCAAATCGATCTCAGAGGAAGAGTTAAAGATTCTGACATTTCTGGCTGGAAAGCGCCTGGATCTCACTCATTATCTGGCGATCTGGCCTGAGATCGCTGAGATCGCTCCTGAAGAAAGTGAGTTGTTTCCAACGATCCCCCAGTATTGCTTATACATTTTTCTTTATTTCTCTAACTTTCCATTTTCAGCATCCTTTGCGATCCCAACGAAGGACCCGGTAGCACCTGCTGAAGAAGTACTTACCCAAAGGGAAAGAAGATTGAAGAGAGAAGAAAAATTTCAGACCGCTGAGACCGGTAATTCTTCTAAGACCGCTGCGGAGCCATTTCCTCCGCATGGCTATATGCGTCATCAGAAAGACTTAAAAGGCAAACCTTTACTCAAATGGGGCGCCAAAGGAAAGACCGTGAGAGTTTCTACCGATCTCCCCCTCTGGAGCGGGAAACTGAACCACCACGCTACTGCTGTGACCGCGGACTTATACGGAAAGAAAAATACGGCTGAGATTTTTGATATCGAGACCGACCTGCTTCCAGATATCTGTGCTCAAACGGCCCTTCGGAATGCCACTCTTCAGCATCATATGGGGCGAACTCTCCGAAGCGTCTTGAAGGAAAATGAAGATCTGCTGGTATTATATCTCTTACTAAATGTTTTCCTGAACTCGTTTAGATCGCGCGATCTGATCATCTCTTTTCTTCAGCGGGCGAAGGAAATGGCCTACGACATCCATAATCCTGATTTTAAGAGAGCAATGGCGCACCACGTAAGGGAGACCGCCGAGCAAGTAATCACGGAGCTCCGAAATCGAGGCGGTCTTTCTGAGGAGTACAAAGATACAACCTTTGCTGCTCTTTTCCCTTAGGCGGCAAGAAGAATTGCTGAACAATCTTTGACTACTGAAGAGTCCGCTGATGACGAGGAAGACGTCGTGATCGAAGATGAAGACCAACTGAGCGGCAGCCAATATGTGGAAGGCTAGGATACGAGCTCAGGAGCGGCCTCAAGCTCTGGGTCGAAAGTTCCAGGAGAGGGCTCGGAAGAATCTTCTGGTGAGGTCGGCTCGTCCTCCTCTTCAGATGAGCGGTCTCCCAAGAGATCGAAGAAATGGGTAGATAATATGTAATTCTTATTTTTTGGAGACCGGCCAGTCTGATGTACCTAAATATTTTGAATGAACATGAAGGATAATATTGTCTTTCTTGCCTCTTGCGATCCGATTTCTGCTTTTATACTTCTTCTATGCTGTTTATACCTTATGCGGCCTCTTCACTTTAAGGTGAAATTGGTATTCGATTTCAATACATTTAAATTTTATCGATCTTTATAAATTTTTTTTGGATAATTACTTTATAAGTATAAATTGCGATCCTCTGATTGCCAGTACTATTTTATGAAAATCTGAGTACTAGAAAAGAAAACATCTTACAGTACTCTCTTCGTGGCGGTCGTCGCTAGCGATCTTCATTATACCAGATTGTGATCTTTAAATATTATTGACTGGACAGAGTGCGGTCTTACTTCTTTCTGATCGCTCGTAGCGTTGGGAAGAATACTCTTGATGCCTTGTAGTTTTATCCTTAGCCTTTTCTTGGGGTGACGATTGTCAATTCCAGCCTTTCTGGAGATCGCTGAAAAGAATACCACTGAAGAAATGGAGGACCCGACCGGCAATCTCAAACAACCAAATTTTGGAGGAGACAAACCGGCGGTCTCCTGTGGTTTCTAAATAATTTAATCTTAAGTGTTTCCTCTACAGCTTCTTTCATACGCGATCACGTTCTTCTTAAAATAGATTTAGCACTCGATCTCAACGCTTTAGATTTCGTCGATCTCTAGTTCATGTTGATGTTTGAAAACTTGATAGAAATCCTGAACCTCGCATAAAAATGACAATTCTGCGATCTCAGCATAATTGGACCGCTTGCTAGAAAATTAAAACACTTAGTTGTATTAACTTGATAATAAATCTTCATGAATATCAGTCTGGCGATCTCAATGTACTCAGACCGCTACTTTGAAGAAAACCCAACTATTACTTGATGGGAAATGAAGGATTAAGAGCATTCTCATATAGTTTTGAATAATAAGAGACATCCAGATTGCGATCTCATTATGATCAGACCGATTTCTATCAACATAAAGGATTCCTGAGTTGTAATTTCAATCATCTTTGGAGAGTCCTGCCCGACGATCACTTCTTCCCAAGTCCTGGCGATCACAGCGAACCAAGGCCGATTCCAACTTCCTTCAAAAAATTAATATTGTCGATCACTTTCACCCAGATCCTGGAGAAGATTCAAGCTATTAATCATGAATAATGTAGATCACCCTTTGAAGAGAGGAAAAATGCGGTCTCATAAAACCTCTGACCGCTCGATCTCAGCATTAGGAGATAAATGGGACTTTGTAGAAATGGGAAGTGGGAAGAGGAGAGAAGGAGAATTTCTAAATGATCCGTAGGGTAGGTGTGGTTATGCCGATAAGGCTATACCGACATTGCTTTCCCTGATTGATTATACTTCGAGATTCAGGTGGCGGTCATAGATGTTTCCGACCTTCTTTACCTTACCACGCTTCAACGAGTATTCGAAAGTTATAGACCAAAATGATCGGTAGGGCAGGTGTGGTCATGCCACTGAGGCTACACCGACATTGCTTTCCCTGAAAGATCATTAAGATCGTAACAATGTCCTTCTCAATGCATGACAGAGCTGAGCCAGCCACCTAGACCTCCTTGATATGCTGAGGTGTGCCAGATGTCAGCAAGGACCCGGTATCCTAAACTTCCACCGCTCGAGCTTGGCGAGCTACTGCTACACAGATTCGAAATCTCCCCGACATCTGTGGTCCTGGTAGAATTACACGTCGAGCTAACAAGTCGAGGGGGAAGATAGTAGGATCCGTCGATGTCTCATTTGACAGGTTTTTGGCTTTTCAAAAAACAACTCTTTTTTTTAAAAAAAAAACTTGTCGTCCATCACTTGTATTGCGAATGTTTTGACAATACCTGCGTGATGTTTGAGAAAAGAAAAGTGAGAAAAAGAACGAATCAGATACTAACTTTTTAGGAAAAGAAGAGCTTGAGATCATCTCCGCTCCATGAATGAGGTAATTCTTCTCCTTCATAAGTTTGGAGATGGTAAGCACCATTTTTAAGCACACTCTTCACCACGAACGGTACCGCCCAATTTGGGTTAAGCTTTCCAACTGAACCGGCTCTTGCTGCTGTATCTACTTTCTTCAAGACTAGATCCCCAGCAGCGAATTCTTTGGTTCTTACATTTTTATTGAATAGCCTCGCCATTCTTCTTTTCACCTCTTCTTGTCTGATGATCGCCGTATCTCTCAACTCCTCAATTAAATCAAGGCTACATTTCAACTCCTCATCATTTTCTTCCATCCAATCAATTTGATTCTGTTGTGCCAATAATACCCTTGGGCTTTTTACTTCAAATTCCACCGGAATAAGGGCTTCGGAACCGTGTGATAATTTGAATGGAGTCTCTCCCGTAGCAGAACATGGAGTTGTCCTCAAGGCCCATAAGACAGAAGGTAGTTGTTCTGCCCAGTTGCCCCTAACATTTTCTACCTTCTTTTTCAAGAGATTTATGATGAGTTTGTTGGCGTTCTCTACTTCCCCATTGCTTCTTGGATGATGTACAGAAGCGAAACGTAGCTCAATGCCAATTTGCTTACAGAAATTAACAAGAGTTGAATTATTGAACTGAGAACCGTTATCCATGATGATTGCCATTGGAATTCCGTGCCGACATACTATCTCTCCCCAAATAAAATTTTTCACGGCTTGAGTCGTAATTTTGGCCAATGCTTTTGCCTCTATCCATTTGCTGAAATAGTCAATCATGACTATAACATATCGACGCTGCCCGCTTGCCATAGGGAAAGGCCCAATCAAATCCATTCCCCAAACTGCAAACGGCCATGGAGTTGCTATCGACTTGAGTTGTTGAGCCGGCTGATTTTGGAGAGGAGCAAACTTCTGGCACTTTACACATTTCTTAGCAAATTTTTCTGCATCTTTCCTCATTTGAGGCCAAAAATAGCCTTGCCTCAGAATTCTTTTCTCCAAAGTTCTAGCCCTAGATTGGCTTCCACATTCTCCAGAATGGACCTCCTGAATGACCGTTGGAATTTCCTCCTCCGAAACACACCGTGCTAATGGCGAAAAGAAAGTTCTTCTATAAAGCACTCCTGCAACAAGATAATAGTTAGCCGCTTTTTGCTTAAACCTTTTTCTATCTTTTATTGATGAATGGAGCTCTCCAGTCGAAAGATATAGAACAAATGGATCTATCCAAGACGGATGCTGATCAATCTCCATGACCTCTCCTTCTTCAATTGCCGGGCGAAACAATTCCGAAGTCGTTCCTCCTGAGAGAAGTCCAAATTTTGCCAACTCATCTGCTTCCACATTCTCACCTCTTGGAATATGATCGATGGTAAAGCTTTTGAACTTCCCTACCTCGATTTTTACCTGAGTTAGATACCGCTTTAAAATACTATCTCTAGTTTCGAAAGTTCCATTTACTTGAGAAGCCATCACTAAAGAATCTGTGAAGACTTTGACATCATCAATCCCCAGCTCTCTAGCAAACTTAAGACCAGCTAGCAAAGCCTCATATTCCGCCTGATTATTTATTACTTGAAAATAGAACTTCAGCGCCTGATCCAGCCTTACTCCATTTGGGTTGATTAAAACAACCCCCGTTCCGGAAGAATTTTTCCCTGAGGCTCCATCCACGAAGATTTTCCAGGCAAGGGGCACTCCGATTCCCTTCTGCGACTCAACTTCTTTGGCATCCACCATGAAGTCTGCTAAGACTTGAGCTTTGATCGCCACCCTTGGGACATATGATATGTCAAACTCACTGAGCTCTATTGCCCACTTTGCCAACCTGCCTGAATGCTCTGGCTTCTCCAAAATTTTCTTCAATGGAAGATCAGTAACGACTAGAATCGAATGAGCTTGAAAATATGGTCTTAATCTTCTTGCTAAAGTTATAAGCATCAAGGCCAACTTTTCGAGAATAGGATAACGAGTCTCTGCATTCTTCAGAATTCGACTCACGTAATAGACTGGGAATTGCTTCTTTTTCTCCTCTCGGACCAAAACAGAGCTTATGGCATCGGCTCCGACTCCCATATACAGAAATAGATTTTCTCCCTCTCGCGGGCTTTGAAGCAAAGGGGTTGATGTCAATTGCTTCTTAAGCTGAGTGAAAGCATCATCACATTCCTTCGTCCACTCGAACCTACTCCCTCCACGGAGGGTTTTAAAGAAAGGTGCACTCTTATCCCCTGACCGGGAGATAAAGCGACTTAAGCCTGCCATCCTCCCTCCCAGCTGCTGAATTTCTTTTGGGGACTTGGGAGGTGGCATTTCCAGTATAGCTCTTACTTTGTCAGGATTGGGTTCCAGCCCTTCTGGAGTAAGGAGGTGACCCAGGAATTTTCCTTTACTTGCCCCGAAAACACACTTCAACGGATTCAACCTCATATTAAAAGTTCGAAGGGTTGCGAATGTTTCCGAGAGGTCTCTAAGATGAGAAGAGAATAATTTGCTTTTTACCAAGAGGTCATCAACGTATACCTCAAGGTTTCTTCCTTTTTGACTCCTGAAAACTGTATCCATCATTTTCTGATAGGTTGCTCCAGCATTCTTTAGCCCGAAAGGCATTACGAGATAACAGAAGCAACCATCATTTGTGATAAATGAAGTATGAGGTATATCTGGTTTATGCATTCTGATTTGATGGTAACCTGAAAAAGCATCTAAAAAACTCATAAAAGAATAACCTACCGCGGAATCTACTAAAGAATCTATCTGAGGCAAGGGGTAGCAATCCTTGGGGCAAGCTTTATTGAGTTTAGTAAAGTCAACACACATCCTCCACTTCCCACCTGACTTCTTTACCATTACAACGTTTGACACCTATTCTGGGTATTGGATTGGTTGGATGAACTTTGCCTTCAGGAGCTTCCCTACCTCTTCACGGATGGGCTGTGCTAGAGTAGTTGCAACAGACCTCTTCTTCTGCTGGATCGGGATGAAGTTTGGGTCAAGATTGAGATGGTGGCAAGCAACATTCGGATCCACTCCAGGCATATCATCCGCCGACCAAGCGAAGATATCTAGATTTTGCAGAAGGCAAGAGATGAGCTGACTCTTGTCAGCTTCAGATAATTCAGCGTTGATGGAGAGGCTCTTGCTCTCATCTTCCTCGTTGATCCGAACCTCTTGAGTTGCTTGGGCAGGTTCCAAGCGAACTCCATCTCTTGCACCTTCCTCAATTTCCTCTGCAGTTTGGATTTGTTCAGGAACTTCAATCGATTCATCCATCGTGACTTCTTGGGGAGAAGGGGACACGATCATGTTGACCGTCTTTATGTAGCATTCCCTGGCTTTCCTTGGGTCGCTCCTTATTCGGTGTTGTTTGCCGTTCAAGGCGAACTTCACCGCTTGATGATAGGTGGAGACAATGGCTTGATATGCATTCAAGAAGGGTCTTCCAAAGATGGCGTTGTAGCTACTGGGAGCATCAACGACTATAAATTTGACCAGCTTCACTATCCCTCCCAGAATCACAGAAAGAGTGACGAGCCCTTCTACCTCTTTCTTCTCTCCTGAAAAACCATAAAGGGGGCCTTCAGTTGAAAGGAGGGTTTTACCTGTCTTCAACGCCTCGAAGGCAGGTTTGAAGAGCACATTGACTGAACTTCCTGTGTCAATCAGAATCTTCTCTACTGTATAATTTTCAATTACAGCTTTGATGACGACCGCATCGTCAAAAGGATTCGCGGTCTGAGGAAGGTCTTCGTCACCGAAAGTGACCGTTCCCCGGACCGGGGCTGAAGAGGTGGCAGCAACCTCTGATTGATAAACCCTTTTCAGACTCGCCTTCTTTGAAGATTCCGGACCTGCACCTCCGTGGATGAAGAAGAGATTGCCCAAGGCGCCTTCGTCATCAGCATCCACACATTCATTGGGAAAGCCGATATTGCCGAGATGGCCAATATCATCCACTTCTTCGCATTCCCAATGGACTTCCGCTACTTCCTTAGCCTTGGAGGTTGAGGCTTTGGCAGAATCATTCTTCTGGATGAGATCTCGAAGCTTACCCTCCTTCAGAAGCTTCTCTAAGAACAGGCGGATAGCTCTACAATCCTCTGTCAAATGTCCCCTATCTCTATGGTACTCACAGTAGAGAGTAGGATTTCTGGTCTTTGGATCCGAGTTTAGCGGAGCTGGCTTCTTGAAAAAGGGTTGCTTTTGAAGGATTTGGAGCACTTCACTCATAGAAACACCAAAGTCTGTAAAAGACTCTTGGGATTCATTGTAGAGCGAAGGAATGGGCAGAAGAGGAGGTTGGGCGTACTGGATCTGGTGGACTGGGGTGACTTGCGGAGCAGGGGTAGCAGGGGTTTGAAGAAATGAACCTTGAGGTGGGAAAGAATGGTTACCTCGATTGAAGCGGCCGTTGCGATAATTCTTACCTCTCGGAGCTGGAGGTGGGAGTTCTGGTTGAGGTTTTGAGGAAGACGGAGCCGGATAAAATCCCGCAGAGCCTTTCTGAGTGGCCCTGTTTGTCAAATTGCTTACATAGGTAGGGTTGTTGATCTCCCCTTCTATGTAGCGATTGGCAATGCTGATCAGCTCCTGATAGGAGCTAGGCTCCTTGGTTGTGACTTTGAACTTCAGAGGACCCTCCTGCAGGCCACTGATCAAAGCTACCATATAGAGCTCGAGATCCATATCCCTGACCCCCAAGATTTCTTTCTGAAAACGGTCAACGAAATGCGCCGCAGTTTCGTTGTCGCCTTGCTTAATCTTAAAGAGGGTCGCAGGACCACTCTTCCTTTTCTTCGCAGTGGCAAATCTTAGAAGGAGCTCTTGCCTCAGGGCAGCAAAGCTCGAGATAGATTGACAAGGCAGCTTATAGAACCATTCCATGGCCGACCCATCTAAGGAGGTGACCATCAGCTTGAACCTTACTCCATCTGAAATGGTCCTGAGAGCAACAACAGACTCGAAGGCTTGAAGATGGCACATTAGGTCGGTTTCTCCTGTAAACACTGGAAGGCGAGGTTCTCTGAATCCATGAGGAATTGGATCCTGACGAATCTCATCGGTAAAGGGGGAAGGCTCCCCAAAAATGGAAGGTCCTGGAGGAGGAAGAAAAGGTGCGGGAGGATCTTGAGGGTAAGGAAACCCTTCTTCAAAATTCAGGGTCTGAGCCGGAGGTCCTTGGGCTGCGGCTCGGAAAGAATTACGGCGGGCGGCGAACTCCTCATGCTGAGATCGCTGAGGAGCTGCGGGCTGAAAGACGGGGTGATCGCTCGGGTGACCGCCTGCCATGCGGTCAGGAGTAGCGACCTGAGAGGTTTGAGGAAGGATCTTCTGGGAGATCGCGGCTAGAACCTGGTTCATAGCCTTAATCTGCTTCGCAGACTCCTGCTGAGCCCGGACGACTTCTTGCTGATCTCGAGCGGCCTCTTGCTGAGACCGCGCGATCTCCTGCTGAACAGAGGCGGCGTCCTGCATAGCTCGGGCGGCCTCACAGAGAGCTTGTTCAACACGAAGCTCGAAGCGGCGCTCAAGCGCTTCTAACGGATTGTGATCGGAAGGGGGAACGCTGGGAGATCGCAGGGGACAACCTCTACGGCGACCAGCCATCTTGAAAGTCTATGGATTTCACCTGACACTTCGAATCTGAAGGTCGCGTGTTCGTTCTGTTGGTGCCAAAAATGGTACCTCCAAAATTCACACTAAAAGGGGATGGGAGAAAACTGCGAAGTGCAGGTTACTAAGACAGAAGATGCTGGAACAAAGCGAAATCGATCACGAAATGGCGATCACGAAGAAATGAGACCGCTTACACAGGTTGTAAGCTGGAGCCTTGGAGCAAAAGGTCCTTTTTCTGGTACCCCTACCCCTCTATTTATAGACGAGGTGGCTGCCCAAACGGGCAGAACTGAAAACTACGGGCTGCCCGGGATACAGGAGAGCCAGGGCAGGGAAATGGAATACAAATAACAAAGAAAAGAAAAACGATCAGACCGCTTAAGCTGGCGGTCTCACACTACTCTGACCGCTCGGCACTTAGAAAATTCTAGTCGAGGAGGCAGCTGGCGATCTGGGCGGTCACCGAAACTAAGACCGCTGAGACCGAAAAATTTGACCAGCAAGAGGAGTTCGCGGACTTTCCGGACAAACAGTTTTATTCATGTATGTCTTTGTCATATTTAATAAAATTATGAATGTTACTTTATTGAAAATTAATTGAGTATTTATTAATATAAAATTTGTTTTTGGAAAATATCGATTAATTATTTTTAAGAAAAGTGAAAGTTGGTGAAAAATTCTCAAGTAAAAATCATAATTTAAAAAGGCCCTTATTCACCCCCTCTAAGGGCGCCACAATATCCAACACGTGGTATCAGAGGGAGGTTATTCCAAACCGGCTTAACAACCGGGAATAATGGCGTCTCTTGATCATGATCTCGCTTCTACTAGTGGGGAATATTTTAATAAATGAAAAAGTATTATCACCAGCTTTATTTATGGGCAAAAATTTTAAAGGGTGGAAAATATTAATGAAAAATTTTCTTAAGGCCTTAGATGAAAAAGTTTGGAATATTACTATTAAAAAGCCATCTAGCGTACTAACTAGAAACGAAATTATTTTAAATGCAAAATCTATGAATAGTATATTTTGTGCGTTAGACCAAAATATTTTCAAACTTATTTATACTTTACCTACCGCATATGAAATTTGGAGTTTTCTTGAAAGAACTTATGATTCTCCATCTACAGTTACGGAACATTCACAAGAACCGGAGAATATGCAAGCCTATGCAAATATTCAAGAAAGCTACACAAAGGATGGATCAATAGAATGCTCATCAAGCGGAAAGGCTGATGGAAACTCTTGTTTGGAAGAGGAAGATGAAGAAGACAACGTCACAATATTGGACTCAGTTGATGGCAAAACATCAAGCAAAAGAGAAGACGAAAACTATAGCAAGGTAAGAAAATCTAAATCTTCTCTTTTAGTAACTAATTCTATTTCTACATTTCGTGTGCTTAAATTTGCTAAACGTAAAATTTCAAAGTTGAAACATGCTAATTCTAAATTACGTTTAGAAAATAAAACTTTAAAAGCAAACGCTAAAGTAGAATCTTATATTGATGTTTCAAATTATTGTTCATGCTCTTTAATTGAAAATGCTAAACCTTATTTTGATTATAATACATTTAAAGAAGAACTCAAGGTTTTGGAAAAAGGTCTTTTAACTTCAAAAGAGCATACTGAAAATATGTTAAAAGAAAATGATAATTTAAAGGATAAATTAGAATTATTAAAAATGTTTATTCAAAACTTTTCATATAATAAAACAACTTTTATTTCAAGTTTATCAAATTATCAAAAGTCTAAAAGCTTAACTTCATATTATAAGAGTACGTCTATAAGAAAGAGTGAAAATGAAAATCATCAAAATAAGAACCAATCATTTAAAACATATTGTAACCCACTTTTTCAACATTCAATTCTTAAGAAAGACCATCACTCTTATAAACTCTCAAAGAATCAATATAATAAAATTCATTATGATTATCAACATCAATGTATTTTGAAAAATAATTTGAATAAACATAAATCCCGAATGAATTATTTTTCAAACAACTATCATTCCAAAAAGATGTCAAATAATCATAATATGAATTTAAAAGATAAACAACCAAAGTATGAATGGAGGCCCAAAATTAAAAACGAAACACTAACTCCACTTGTAAAGGCCCATTCATCACTATCTCTCCAAAAGCCTACATGATGTATTTGGGTACCCAAAGCAACCATCACACTTGGTCCCCTTTGGATACCTAAGTCTCTCATTCACTAGGAATCATTATATTGCATGAAGTAGAAATTAATTAAAAATGAAATATCAGTACTCTACTTCATGATATGCTTAATTGCTTTTTCTTTTGTTTGTTTTCTTATTTTTGAGCCAACACACTAAGGTCACTTAGATATATTATGAAATATGACTTTTACATTTTAAGCCTAATGTTTATCAAATCAAAATTGAATTAAATTGAACATAAAGTCATAATTTTTAAGTGATCTATCTTTTCTTTTTGTTTTATACTTTTAAATCCTTTGCCTATAAATGTCTTATATTATCATTATAAATTGAATGCTAAATTTTCTAAATGATATTATCAAGACTAGTGAAATTACCTTAAAAATTAGATTTAAATGGATTTTTAGGGGTCTTAGGCTAAAATATTAAATGCGCAACTAATTGCATATTTGTCTATTTTTCGTTGCTGCATATAATAGCCCCTATATTGAAAATCATAATCGAGAAAAATCAGAATCAAATAATATAAAAAACAATGTGTTTTAAATCAAATATAGTAACTCTGTTGCTAACGCCAGGCGTTATCACTAACGCTGGCGGTAGCATATTTTCTTAAAAATTCTGATTTTCTCTGAAAAATTATTTTGTTGTCAAATACCTTGTATTTGTTTTGTCTAATTTCTAAAAATTAAAATCAAAAAGAAAATTTACAAAAATGATGAATATGATTTCACAATCACCACCATGATCTATTAATATCCTATACTAAAATTCACTATAATCATATATCATAATTCATGATCCATCAAGACCTATTTTAAATAACCTAATTCTATCAACCTTAGGAATTATGAAATATATGATTGCAATTGGTATTATTGTTTCATATCTTGTTTTGTGTGTGTGATGTGCATCATTATTGTTTGCATGAATCTCATTATCTTTGGACCTATGAATTAACTTGATATCAACAAGATGAAATCAAATAGAATTGTCACTTCTTTATAGGTCTATGAAAATTCAAAACTCTATGTTTGAATACATGCAACTCAATCTTATATTTATCCATCTTTACTTAGCTTTGCACCATGTTGTCTTAATTCATCACACTAGCATTATCACGTACCAAAGATAGAAATCAATGCTCATGCTAGTTATATCTTGCAATGTTAAAGTAAATTATATCATTAAAATATGAAAATCTTATTTTCCTTTGTAGTTATTTGCATGAATAAAACTTTTCTAAATGGATTTAAAATCAACAATCTTCGATAAAATTGTAAATCCAAAACTAATCATGAAATTATAACACAGTTAATATATTTAAGGCTTACACGCTTAGTATGTCCATAATCAATAAACCTATGACATGTGTCCCACAATAGCGAGGGCGTAGGATTGTGTGCATCAGAGACCTAACCTCTGTCTTGTCCTTAACCGGGGAGGGTTCCAGTGGGGCCTTGAGAGGCACTGGGGGGAAAGAGTGCTAGGTTGAGCGTCGTCTTTTGTATGCATATGGGATTAACACCCCAACCTATGGCATGTGTGCAGCTCCTCATGCCCATCCGTCACTTAGTACGGGGCTAGAGTGTGGTCATGTAGTTAAGGTATCTTGATCTTAGATATACTTATATTATATTCATTGCATGAACATTATCTCACTCTTTATACATAAATCATGCATATTTTTTTATTCTAACATTCATCATGTGTTTGCATATTTTAATATTTCGAGCTTTAATGATTTTACCAAACACAAGTATTTGAAAAATCACCAAATACATGTTAAAATAGCCTTCAAATCTAATCAATATACTCTGAAATTTCAACTGAAGGAAGGTCTCTTTATAATACAAATGAATTGAGAAAAATATTTTTCAAAACATCAAGAAATGCAGTTCTGTTTTGGCGTTAAGAAGTTAATGCCTGGCGTTAGCTCCTTTGCTCCAAAATATTTTTTGTTTTGAATTATTTCTGGTATTATTTTAATATTTTGTGTGTTTGTAAAAAGTTTTCTATCTTTTTATTCCTTTTAAAACAAAATTTTATTTCTTTTAAAAAATATATATATATGTATTTTCTCATACGTTATTTTTGTTTATTTTTCTGGCATAGAATATCATTTACTGAAAGGGCTATTAAAGACTTCTATGATTTCCAGAGAATATATATAAAAAAAACAAATACAAAATTACAAAACAATTTCAAAGAACAAAAATGTGTTTTTCTTTATGTGTGTTTATTGTTTTGTGCATATATAAAAAAATTCAAAAATTTATAAAAATAAAACTGATTGTTATTCATTGCCATTGTCAAGGATGGATGATTAATTATATCAATTAAAGATTAAATACAATGTTTAATTTAACTTTCAAGTTTCTTAAAAACATTGTTTTGTATTTGTCATGCCCTGAAAATTATCTTGTTATGTGCAATGAAATTGATTGTAGATAAACATGTGTAGAAATATTTAGCATGCCTCTAAGTATGAGTAATGTATTATGTTTGATAATGATTCATTCACTCACTTATTTTTGATAACCTACATGTGTTTACAATCTTATTCATACATGATTGTGTAGTGTAATAACATAACTAATTAAAATGCCTAAACAGATTACCTACACAACATTGAATTGGTTATTACAATTCTTTGTCTTTCATGCACTTATTCTTTAGAGAAATGTGGTTTAAAATGCTATGTTTGCAAAACAAGTGAATTCGGAGTCCTTAGTCACTAAACTAAAAAGCAAATAATAAATGACAAGGAAAACTCCACCAAGCACTACTCACCCTCCTGAGAAGTCTTAATGAGCATTGTGAGGTTGAGCACCTTGGCTAAGAATTATAAAGTGTCTTGTAGCAAACAATTTATACACCACTTCTCTTTAGTACACCGGATCACAAAAAAATTTAAAATAAAGCTAAAAAGTATAAAAGTGATCCCCCAAGCACTACTTTGCACCCTGAAAAGTCTTAATAAGCATTATGTGTGCAGAGTGCCTTGGTAATTGTACTATTTATTCATGTGCATTGAAATAGTGTGGAAGTAATATTATTTGTGTATTTTAATGTTGTGTTATTTCATTATATATGTCATGTGTTTTTGATTGATTCACTTGTATACTTTATCAAAACACTACTTTGTACACATCATTATCTTTCATAAAACTTCTACTTATGAGAATTGGATCCTAAAGCTCATCTACTCAAATCTCTACAAACTTAAGTAAATGCACTAGATAACAAAGCATGACCGCTACAATGTTTATGTTTACTTGAAATGCAAATTTTATTACATTATAGTTTGTGTATCTTTTCTTGATATTATGAAATCATGCTTGCAATTTTTTTTTTATCTTAATGGAATAGCATCTCTTCAATCTTTAACTCAAACATCAACTTTTCAAATTTAAAACTCATTATCCTTTATATGGTTTTATCTTCTAAAATGATATTTATGTTTAAGAGTGCTTATTATTTTTAACGCTGTGTTTTCCTTTAAGCAAGTGGTATCTTAAAATACAATGCTTACTTTATCATGTTAGCTATGTTGCTTACTACTTTATGTTACATCATGCTTATATTTTTCTCAACAAGTAGTATTTAACAAGCTTTTGATTGCATCCTATTTTTCTTCTCGACATAAAATATATTACTCTTATATACTCCCATATTTTTATTTCTTCATAATTATTCATTCTTTATTTCAAAATAACTTTTGATAATATCAAAAAAGGAGAGAAATATAAATTCAAGAAATCTCTTACTAATCTCAATTTTTCAGAATGCACCATTGCAATTAATTATAACATTTAGGGGGAGCTTACATTTAGGGGGAGAATACAATTTAGGGGGAGTATATTAAAAAGTTTTCATGGAAAGCATCTATGTAGAGGGAGTGATATTGCTCGATCATGACAACCCACTTTTGGTAATAACAAAAGGGGGAGAATAAAATGAGAAATCTAGTGAAATAGATATTTAGGGGGAGTAAAATCTATCACGCAGTAAACCTTTTATTCATGCATATCTTTTATCGCACTTATCTACAAACTCACTAATTTCTCATATGGGTATTTGTTATTATCAAAAGGGGGAGATTGTTGGAGCTTGCTTTCCGCATCTCTTAGTTTGAGAATAACAAATACCATGATGTATTTGATCTACTCTTTTGTGTGTCTATAGTGTACAGGTGATACATGTTAAATAAAGAAACACGTCCTCGTTCATGGATAAAAAAGACAAAATGACGAGTTTTGTATGTTAAACTTCAAACGGCAATAACTTTCAATCCAGGAAGAGTTACAGAACGTGCCACCCCATTTCGGAGATGAGAACGACTCCATCTACAGTCTGGAGAAGTTTCGGACGGAAAAAATGAAGAGGAGCTATTGGATTTCCGACAGCAGTACCGGATTTCCGACAGCTAGCTAACGGATTTCCGACAGCTAGCTAGCGGATTTCCGACAGTGCACGATCTTCCCGTAACTCTACGACGTGCAGCAGTTATGCAAGCTAACGGATATCCGATTGTGCTATCGGATATCCAACAGCCCACGTCTCAACCACGACCTCCACTTCGCGCAGAAACTTCGAATTAGTGGGACACGTGGCAGCCTCTGGAGATAACGGATTTCCGATAGCTAGCTAACGGAAATCCGACAGCTCTCTTTTATTAAAAGGGTTCAGAACTTCGTGGATTTCAAGCTTTGAAGATTCTAAGTTCCTTCCTGAGTGCATACGAACCAGAGAGCTCCAGAACCTCAAGAACTCTCATTTGTGCTGAGAAGGTTTGAAATTGAAGACGAGATCGGACGCGCTTCTACATCAACGATCATCTCGAGGCTTCAACCTTCCTTTCATAGATCTGAATTTCTAGGGAGTTCTTATTTTATCTTGTATTTTCATTTATATACATTTTACTTTGTATTGGTAGGGAAAATCGCTTCCTTGTGCGGAGCGTCTAAGTCCTTGCGTGGCTTGGTGGGAAATCATGGTCTTGTGTGCTACGTCTATATCTTAGGAAGATCTAGAGGATAGGCTTGGGCTTGGTCTAGGGAAAGATAAGTCATAGCCTTCCGGTCCTTAGTAGAAGGACCGGTAAAATTGTAAAAGTTTTATTTTACCATTATTGCCTTGATCTTAAGCTTTATTAAGATCATTATATTCATGCATGTCTTTGTCATATTTAATAAAATTATGAATGTTACTTTATTGAAAATTAATTGAGTATTTATTAATATAAATTTTGTTTTTGGAAAATTTCGATTAATTATTTTTAAGAAAAGTGAAAGTTGGTGAAAAATTCTTAAGTAAAAATCATAATTTAAAAAGGCCTTTATTCACCCCCCTCTAAGGGCGCCACAAGATCCAACAATGAGGTCTTATTTATAGCCCAGCCCAAATCCGACGAATATGCGACATTGAGTGGATCTTACCTGGCTTCGACGAGCATCGCCAATGTGTTGGATCTGTAGGCGCCCTTAGAGAGGGGGTGAATAAGGGTTTTAAAAACTTTTAATATATTTTGTAGAGACATGAAAACTAAATAGATCAAAATAGTGATTTTGAATAAAGATCTAAATTATTTTATAATGAAATAGAGGATAATAAATAATTTAGAAAAATGAAGAACAAATCTATTTTATTACACAAAGAGAGACATCATTACTATTAATAAAAATAATTAAAAAAATAGATTTCTATAACGCTAGAAATCGGAGGCGACTAGTAAGACTCTTGAGTTTTCTATCCCGACTTGTATCCCCATGAACCGGTGGCTTTAGCCTATCCTCCCCCGGATCTTGCCTCAAGCCGCTCTAGCCAATCCTCCCACGGATACGGCTGATAGAGAAATTTGTGTTCTCCAATCTATACTCGATTAAGGCAAGTGTACCTATCGAAATATAGCATAAGATATAAAATATATCAAGGTCGTATAAAAACTCGGGGTAGGCAACTCTATTACTCACAACGTTTCTATTATCCTACCGAACGATTGATTGGGTTTTTGGATTTTTCAATTTTTTTTTGGATTTTTGATAAGGCTAAAGAAACAAAATAGTACTATAATAGTTTTTTTGATTTTGTTTTGTTTTCAAAATTTTTGTGTTTTTTTTTGAAAGACTTAAAAAGAAAGGGAAAACACTCCCCCATGCTTAAAGTTCAACATTGACCTCAATGTTGAATAGTAAGTATGAGGAAAAAAGAAGAAAAGAAGGGGGGGGGGGTGCAATAGAGTAAATAAAAAAAACGACTTCCCCGGATTCGTGAGGCCGAATGCTGATGTCGCTCCCCCATGCTTGAGCTGGAAACTGACTCAGCCCTAAGGAAGAGAAGATGGAGCCAAACGAACCGCCGAAGGTTTTATTCCTGCAAAACAAAATAAAAAGAAAAGAAAAAACAAAAATGGTAAGCAAGGGGTGCCTCCCAAGAGCGCTCTTTGTTTAACGTCGTCTGAGCCCGACGTTATTGGTTAGCTAAATAGAAAATAAAAACTAAGATGAAGAGGTAACTCCCTAAGTATGCGCTTAGGAGAGTAAATAAGAAAAAAGAAGAAATGAAGAATCGCACCGGCATGCGGTGGAATCTTCAGGAATGACGCCCAAAAATGTACGGACGGGGTTATAAAAGAACTCTGTCGTTTGTAAAAGGGGAAAGAATGGGCCGTCAAAAGAAGAAGAAATAAAAGAGGAAGAAATAAACAGAGGAATAAAAGAAGTAGAAAAAGGAATTCCATTAACGGAAATTTCACAAGGAGAAAGTGAATCTTGTGAAATTTCGGGAGAAGAAGGGGTAGAAAGAACTAAAGAGGAATTATCTAAAATAAAAGAAGAAGAAGAAAAAGACTCTCTAAAACTAGAAAAAGTTGGAACAATTAAAATTAAACTTGACATGGAATCACATACGTCTTCAGAAAAAGAAGGAAAATTTTGAGACGGCTCGTCATCTCAAAAGGTAAGAAGCACGCCGGAGTATCCATATGTGTGTCATCCAAAGGAGGAAGGAAACAATCTGGAACATCCGAATAGTTATCTTCCTCGAGAGCAATAAGACAAGCCGGGATATCCGGTGACTCATTACATAAAGAAATTGGAGGAGACGGAGAAGAAGTCGAAGAAAAAGACGCGGTCTCACAAGAAAAATAATCAATAATGGTCTTAAAATGCGAATTAATATTATTTAAAGAATTTGCAATTCAAGAAACCGATTATCGATAGAATTAAAAATTGGAGGCGCGGCGCTTTTGCGGGGCAAAATCATGCGAAAAATAAGACGGGTTCCCCACCTCCCATGCAGGATAAAAATTGGAGTAAGAGTCAAATTGGCCACTTTGTCCTACTCCAGAAAAATTGAAATCATATGAGGGAGGGGTTCCCGAAAAACATGCAAAATTAAATTGGTCGGGAGACCCGCAAAGAGCGCAAAAAGAAGATGATTCCATGATTAAAAAAAACTATTACCAAAAAAGGAAAGAGAAAATTTAATTAATTTTTTTCTTAGGCAGATTATGTTAGTCCTGGACTTCCCGAGATCTTCCCTGTGAGGGGTTTGCAGCGGTACTAGAGGCTGTGATGGGAATTCAAGCTCAAAGCATCCTTTCCAAGACAATTTAGGTGAAAGTAGAAAAACTAAATTTAAAAATGTTTATTTTTTATTTTTTTGAAAAATGGTAGAAGTAATAAACTCGGTGCTTTCGTAATATTGCCAAAAATAGTCCCCGACAACGACGCCAAAAACTTGATAGAGAAATTTGTGTTCTCCAATCTATACTCGATTAAGGAAAGTGTACCTATCGAAATATAGCATATGATATAAAATATATCAAGGTCGTATAAAAACACGGGGTAGGCAACTACTATTACTCACAACGTTTCTATTATCCTACCGAACGATTGATTGGGTTTTTGGATTTTTCAAATTTTTTTTTGGATTTTTGATAAGGCTAAAGAAACAAAATAGTACTATAATAATTTTTTTTTATTTTGTTTTGTTTTCAAAATTTTTGTGTTTTTTTTGAAAGACTTAAAAAGAAAGGGAAAACACTCCCCCTTTGTGATCGTAGTCGATGTGGTCTTTCGTCACGATGATAAAGCGTGTTGAAATCTTCTCCAATGATCTCCTTAAGCCTCCATGAATTTTTGGGAGTATCCCTCTGAAACTTCCTCTATATGCTGTGACACGAAGCTCTGGAACTTAGGGTTGTGAGAGGATGAGGAAGACGAAGCCAAGGGGTCCTTTTTATAGAGTTGGAGCTACCGTCTGCGCTATCCCTATCGCCAACGCTATCTCGGATTAGGTAATATTTTTCGTGTGAGAATCTTCATTTTTAGAAGCATCTGCCGACTTTCCAAAGTGTTTTGAGATACCGCCGGCGCTAGCTGCCTTATATATGCATACTCCTTCCTGCCAGCTGGAATTTCAATTTCGCACTTTCAGGAGCTACCGCCGGTGCTAGCAGCTACCGTTTGCTCTAGCAGCTATCGCGGGAGCTACCGCCTGCTCTAGTGGCCAGTTTTGAGTTTTGACTCCAAACTCGGGCGCTTCTTTCATATGTTATCCTTAAGTCATATGATATTGTTTCCTACACACTTAAACACACATGATCAAATACACATAAGATTTGTTATTCTCAAACCTAGGAGATGCGGAAGACCATGTTCCAACAAACTCTCCGTTTTTTATAATAACAAATCCATTATTGATAAATCAGAGCATTAATACATAAAGCATGACGAATCCTACTTGTGTGTGTGAGAGTGATGAATTAGGATAATTGTAAATTTTGGTATTTAGAAGTGCTCCCCCTAAATGCATGCTCCCCTATGTGAATGCTCCCCTTATATGTGGGCTATAATCATGTTAGTTCTCCCCATTTGATAGCGTTTATTATTTATCGTGTTAGTTCTCCCCCTTTTGTTATTATCAAAAGTGGGTAATGAAGCAAGAGACATAGAAAAAGTTTTTTTGATAAAAAGTTTAAGGCATGATCGAGCTTTTATAAGAAATGTAATGATAAGGAGTTTTTAGCATAAAAAGGATTTTCAAAAAAGATTAGAGTTTTTAGCATAAAAATAATATGAATGTTAGAACTACCAATATTAACTTTACCAAGCAAGTCTACCACTTGTTGAAGAAAAGGAATTTTGAGATTCAAGTGATGATACACACCAAAAAATAAGACTTGTAATAAGCATGAGGGCACAAGGTAAAAATATATGGCAATAGTGCGAAACACTATAAAAACATCGTTTTATGAGCATGAAAATCATAAGAGTAAATATGAGTTTAAGTCCAAACAAAACAAGATGTTTTGGAGTTCAAAATTCTAAGAGTTATAGTATAATTTTTTAGAGATTTCAAACGTGATAATTTAGAGTTTTATTACAAGTGGAAAGACTATAAATTTGTTTATCCAAAAAAACATCTTTTTGGAAGTTCAAAGATCATAATTGAAATAAGAGATGTTATGCAATAAAAGTGATGTTATTTGGATAAAACCAATCTTATATAAACATCCAAGTTTAAGATAATATTTTTAAGAAATATTTTTCGTAATCAAGTAAGGTTTTCAATAAAGTTTTCATGATAATATGTAAGGAGTTTTATTTTTCAAAAACTACTAAGGTAAGCATGATTGCACATATTCTAGAAGATAGTTGATGATTAAAATTAATTTATTTGAGAGCGCCGCAAAAGCTTTCTGGGTGCGGATATTAGAATTTGGCGGGCGCGTTCGAGGCATCTCGTGAGTACTCGTACTTCGAGGAACTGACCTTTATCCTACATGTTGAGATGATAGAAGTAATGGTCTTTCCTTCTTTCGGAATATCGACGATCACGTCGCGGCGGCGCCGCCGAATTCAATTAATTTTTTTTATATATAAATGGAGAGTTTTTGCGAGTCTTTGTATCGTTATTATCCTAACTAATCATTCGAAAAGGCAAGTATACTTTATCGCATATAGTATAGGCTATTTTTTAGAAAATTATCAAGGTCGTATTTTTCCACGGATCTCGTCGAGTACTGCTACTTCGAGAAGACGGTAATTATTTAGAAAATTACAGAAAATGAAAGACAAAAATTGAAATTACAAAAAATGAAAGACAGAAGTGCAATCTCTACCCGAATGGGTAGAGGGGAAATAAATGCGTGAGCAATCACTACCCAAACGGATAGAGGGGAAATAAATGCAGTGCAAGTTCAACCCAAACGGGTAGACGGGAAATAAATGCATGACAAGTTCTACCCAAACGGGTAGACGGAAAATAAATGCAGTAAAATAAAATATAATTAAGCTATAAAAGATGAAGACATAAGTACCCAAAACATAAAACAACGAAAAGAAAAACAACGAAAACGAAAAAACAACAAAAGCGGAAATTGCGGCGAAAACATAAAATAATGAGAATGAAAGCTAAACAACACATAAATGACATAAAATAGTGAGAACAAAATTGTGGGAACAAAACATGACGAGAACGAAAATTGCTTCGAAAAAAAAAAACGAAAACCTAATACTCCGCTCTAATCTCTACCGCGTCAAGGAAGAAAAAGAACGAAAATTATGACGACGAGTAAATTCAAATCAAAGCAAAAAAAGAGGTAATCAAAATTCGGATTAAAGCGAAAATAAACGAAAACGTAATATTCGGCTCCATCAATTCTGTGTCAAGGAAGAAAAAGAGTGAAAGTTACGAAGACGAATAAATTTGAATTAAAACGAAAACCAAAATTACGGCAATAAATAAATTGCTTACGAAAGTGAGAAAAAATGCGGAAAATGCAGGAATTGAAGCTAAGCTGATAATAAAATTGCAGAATTGAAACTACGCTACGAATTAAAATGCTGGACAGAATTGAAATTATAAGAAAAGAAAACTAAACTTATTTATTGCCATAATTAAGGGGTTACGAGAAATAAAGATTACAAGAAATAAAAACATTACAACACTTAAAAGAAAATACAAGAAGAAATTACAATACTTAATTAATAACAAAAAAACATACAAAAAAGAAAATACAAAAAAGATGGTGGAGAAATTAAGGTGGAAGATCACCCCAAAATGGGCAATCCAAGTGGGAGAATTGAAGAGGGGGGGGGGGCAACGTCTATTTATAGACAAAAGTGGGCTGCATTTAGCAAAGAAAGAAAGGGAGCAGCTGGAGGTTTTGAAGGGGCAGCTGGAGGTCGAAAGAGCTGGGGTGTAGATAGCTAGATAGCAGCTGGCTGTTTCTAGAAGTTGATGGGCTGGAAGAGCCAATTTTAACTTGAGAGCTGGCTGTTGACTGGCAGCTGGCTGGAAGTCTGGAAGGCTTCCCGTCGATCGATGGGATGAGGTCTCGATCGACAGGAAGGGGGCTCTATCGACGGGAAGGAGAGCTCTGGAAGATCGATGGGATCCTGGCTCGGTTGACGAGAAGGAATTAAATCCAGGCAAAAATGCTTTGGCCTCGTTTCGATCCTGCGCCTGTAGAGAGAACATTAAGATCATTCTCCACTCAACCAAGCACTCTTATCTATTTAAGTCAAGAGCATAATTATATATATTATATATATATTTATAGATTTATATTTATATATTAATTTTAAAAACACAATACATTAAAAAACATATTTTTATTAACTCAATATATATATATTATAGTTCTATTTAATAAATATTTGCATATATATATATTTAAATACTTCAAATATATATATTTACATATATATATATAGTTTTACTTATATATTTATATTTATTTATTTATTATGCACATATATATTTATTTGTTTTGCATATTATTTTTATATTATTATTACTATATTTTTTTCATTTATATTTATATAAATATATGATTATTTATTATACTTATTAGTTACATATATATATATCACTACTTATAATATTACATTTACATATATATATATGACTATATTATTTACACATCTTTATATCTTTATTTTATTGTTTTATTTATTCATAGTATTATATGTACATTAAATAAATAATTTATTTCAAAAAATTACAATTAAATAAATATATTTACAAGGGATATTTTTACATATTTTTCTAATTTGTTTCATAATTAAATAGCTTCTTCTTTACATATAGGTATATATTTATATACATTAGAAAAAAACAAGCCATTTTATTTAATATTATACATGAAATATGTACAATATTACCCAAAATTATGTTAAAAACTATATTAAAATACATGTATTCTACTATTCATTAATAGTAACTACAATGTTATTAATTTGCATTTTTAGTTATGAAAATATTGTAGAGATCATGCATTGCAATCTAGTGCTTTTACTATAACGTTCTAGAGAATTTATGTAAAGAAGCATTAGAGTCCAATTCTCATGAGTAAAAGCTTTATGAGAGATAATGATGTGTATACAAGGTGTTTTGATAAAAGTATACAAGTGATATATGTTGGAACCAGTATTTGGCCCAACGAGGAGTTCGGACCCCTGTAAAGGGGGCCAATTAGCACTTACTGATCCCATAGAGGAACCTGACCGAGGACTTAGAATGCAATAAACGACCCCTGCCAACAGTGTGGAGGTCCCACCACACACCCGAAAGATCTACTGAGCGCCTCCCCTCCCAAGCCAAGACTGAAGTCGGGCACCTTGGAGTGCTGAAGGAGCTAACCAAAGAGATCCCGAGGAGAAGCAAAGATCTGGAATGCCCTCCAAAGGTGCCCCTCGGGGTCTATTTATAGCCTTTTCTATACCGGTCTGCTAATAGCAGGATTCCGCCTTTTGGTATTGTTGTACGCACCCCAAATTGGTCTGCTAACAGCCAAACTCCACTATTCTGGAGGGCTATTGGCAGCCCACCAAGGGTATCAGGGTAACTTCACCTGTAGGCCCCTGCTGGGCGAGTGTCCCGTGAGGGCGCCACTCACCAGCCTCTTCCCGAGATCTCTTCTACCGAGTGGAGGCGAGCCCCCACTTGTCTCGCCAGTCTGGAATTGCGAGACCTCCCCCGGCTTGCTCTGGCTAAGTGCACCCCAGAATGGTTCTTAACACACACTACGTCGTCACCGCTCACTACTCGCGAGTGAGATTCCTGGTCTGCCTCGCCTTGCCCCAGCAGGATGCTCGCCCCGAATCAGCGAGTGCTCTCTGAATCGCCCGTAGTTGATTTCCCCGTGAGTCGATGAACACCGGGTTGTACACAATCCCCGCTCTTCGCGAGATTATGCTAAGCTCATGAAGAAACATCCAAACCTTCATGTTTGTCGGACGACTGCTGAGCTGGCATAAATCTTTGGTGGGCCCCATCCCCATCGCTATAAATACCAACTCTTTGGGTGATGGATGACCCTTTCTTTCTTCACTCTTCTTCGCTATTTGCCACCACATTTGCAAAGGATACCTCTCTAGGAAGAAGCTCGAGCCCTCCTGGAAGCGTCCCGGGTGAGGGAGCATTCCATCACGGTGCGAAGATAGTGCGTCGACTCCTTGGGACGAGTGGACGCTCCCTCAGGGACACGCTGCATGATCCCGCACTCGCTGAACAAGTACTTGGATTCACATGTCATTCCCCTCTATTTTGTGCTAACATATCCTTCTTCAGAGTGCGTCCCTGGCGGGGTCATGGAGAGCAAGAACCTGGATGGTTCTCGCCTCCCTTCTCCTGGGAGGACCAACTCGGTGGCTGCCAACCTGGACATCATCGACCTGTACCCTTCACCGCGACCTGGTGAGATTCTGGTATTGTATTTTCGCGAATTCCTCAACTGAACTCTTAGTGTTCCTCGCAGAGACTCTCCTTGCAATGCCTGGGAGGCGCGCCACTCCACCGGGTTCACCGACCCCTCTGGATTCGCTACCCCTGATGCACAGAACTATCACACCGCTATAGGCGGTAGCGAGACTGCGGCACGAAATGATAGTGTACCGATCATTCAAGTAATATAAAATGAGGAGTGAATCCCCGAGTATCGATCTCGAAGGAACACTGTAAGGTGGAGTTTACTTTTGAGGAAGGACATGAGATTGAAGTCCTTTCGAGCGGATGGAATGCGGGAGATTTGGTTTTTGGTTGTGGAAACTAAATAAAAGAAAATAAACTACTATGCAGGCCGCTATGCACTGCTTCGCCGGGCGGATGGAAACTATGCAGGCCGCTACGCACTGCTTCGCTAGGCAGATGGAAGAGAAGGCAAGCGGATGAGGTGAGTGTAACTGCAGAAAGGTTTGAGGGTCGTTAGCACCTCTTGGCTAGGCAGATGGATTACACGGGCCGTTAGCACTGCTGTTGGATCGATAGGCTCCCTTAGAGGGGGGGGGGGTGAATAAGGGAATAAAAATTCTTTTTATATTTTTATGAAAATTACTAAATTGTTTTATAATAGGAGAAGACAAAATAACAATTTAGTTAAAGAAAGAGAATATTGTAATTTGCAATTTAAGATTTAGAAACAAGTGATAAATTGTTTTATGATGAAAGAGATTGAAATAAACAATTTAGATAAAGTGATACGAATTGAAAACTTTGTAACCAATATAGTAGAGATTATGCCAAAAGATAGAAATCAAGTAAACACAAATAGAGACATGATTGTATTTATATAAAAAAGGGGTTTACATAAATTTAATTTCAATATCGCTAGAAATCGGAGGCGTACAAAAGTAAATTTCTTTTCCTTTTCTATACTGACTTGTATCCCCACAAACCGGTTGGCTTTAGCCTTTCCTTCCCCAGATAAGGCCTCAAGACGCTCTATCCAATCCTTCCCCAAATATGGCCTCGATCACCCCTAGATCTAATCACCTAGAACTAGTCGCCAACACAAGGCGAATTCCTCTCTAAGTCCTACCCAGACCTAGTCGCCAACACAAGGTGAATTCCTCCCTAAGTCCTACCCAGACCTAGTCGCCAACACAAGGCGAATTCTCTAAACGGTTACAAAAAGTATGGAATGAAAATAATGATAACAATAATAAAAAACTCCCTATATGAGATCTTCTGAAGTCAGAGATGAAGGATCGTTGTAGTATGAGCGAGGTCGAAGCGATCGTCATTCGGATGTAGTGTGATGTAGTCCTCCTCCAGAATTCTCTTTAAGCTTTTTGTGGGAGATCCATCTTCGGCAGCATAACAGCAATAGAATTGTGGCACAAGCAATCTATCTGGGATGGATAGCCAAAACAAGAAGCAAAACTCCAATTTATAGAACTTCTTGCTAGCGCCCGCGGTAGCTCCTAGCGCCTACGGTATCGATCGTGTAGAAGCAGTCACGAAATCGTCGCAGCATGGCGCTCTGCACAAACTTGAGATAGAGCCAGGCGGTAGCGCTAGCGTTTGTGGTAGCGTTTGTGTGGAGCGGTTGCGAAACCATCAGCTGCGTGGCACTGTGCACGAACTCGAGATAGCGCCAGGCGGTAGCGCTAGCTCTTGCGGTAGCGCTAGCACCTACATTAACCCCTAACGCTGGCGGTAGTGCTTCAGTTCAGTTTGTTGGTTCCAAGCTGCTTTCTTCCTGTAGAGTATTGCACCTATAGTTACTGCACACTATAAACACACGACAAGCAAGATCAAATACAATTTGGGATTTGTTATTCTCAAACAAAGGGATGTGACACACATGTCCAACAATCTCCCCCTTTTGATAATAACAAATCCTCTTAGCAAGAAATCAACAATAGTGTTTTTAGTATATGATAAGCAAGATGATAATGCAACTATAGTATATGATAAGCATGATAATGTGCATACTCCCCCTATCTTAATGCTCCCCCTACACAAATGCAATTTATGTTTTACTCCCCCTAAATGATATATTCCATGAATTAGTCTCCCCTTATTCTTTTATATTTCTCCTATATAGATTTCTTCAATTAATCTCCCCCTTTTGGTATTATCGAAAGAAGGTGGGGTGAGGGTAGTAAGGAGGCATTTCTTATAAATGATAAAGCATGATCGAGCTTTTGCAATATAGATAATGATAAAGATTTTAAGCATAGTATATATAAGAGATTTCAAATACAAATATAAGAGTTGTAAGCAAGCAGAAGATTATAAGAAACATCTTTTTGTAAGCATGAAAAGCTTAAGTAAAAATATGAGTTTTAGTTCAAAATTGAAAGATGTTTTAACCTTTTTGAAATCTCAAAGTTTTTCATAAAGATACCAAGCATGAAATGAACATATCAAAGAGAGATTATACTATAATGTTACTTAATTTTAAGTTCAAGAGATACCAAAACATTGCAGAGATCATGCTAGGTTATCCAGTGCATTTCTTATATAAAGAGTAGTATAGATAAAGCATTAGAATCCAATACTCATGAGAAGAAGTGTTATGAAAGATAATGCTGTGCATATAAGTGTAGTTTGAGCAATGTTAACAATTGATTTAAATCACAAAATACAAGACATATGTAGAGTAAAGTGCACAATAAAACACAAGTAAATTAACTTTCACACACTTTAATGCACACTATTTTTATAAAAAGTAGTGTATTAATCAAGGGTTGCACAAGACACTTTACTATTCTTTCCAAGGTGCTCAACCTCACAATGCTTATGAAGACTTATCAGGAGGTTCAAGTAGTGCTTGGTGGAGTTATATTTGTCTACATATATAATTTTTTGTTCATATTTGTGAGACAACATTCTCCGAATACACTTGTTTTGCAAACCCAATTTTTTTTTTAACTTAACCACTTTTCTAAATTTCATAAGTGCAATTCAAATGTAGTGTAGGCAATAAACTTATGCAAGTTTTAATTCATTGTACAAATACAATACACAAGCAAGCATTTTTAGATTTAAACACACATGTTGATTACCAAAATAAGTGAGTGAAAGGTATCATTATCAATCATAATACATTTACTCATACTTAGAGGCATGCTAAGCTTGGTTCTACACATATTTTCCAATACAATTGATGCACTTTAAATAGATATATCAAAGCATGATAAACAAAACAATGTTCATAGTAATTTGAAGGAATAAATTTTAACATTGTAAATAATTCTAAATAATAGAATTCATTCATGCTTGATATTAGCAATAAAGATCATATAGTTTTCTTATTGTTTTGAAAATTTTTAATGAAAGAAAAAACAGAAAAAGACAAAAACATATTTTTTTTATTTTTGAATTTTAAAGTTTTGCAGTTGATTTTTCATAATATAAATAAAAATAGAAAAATCTCAAAAACATATTTTTTGTATTTTTGTATTTTTGATTTTAAAGTTTTATAGTTGATTTTTCATAATATAAATAAAAACAAAAAAATCTCAAAAACATATTTTTTGTATTTTTGAATTTTGAATTTTTGTAGTTGTTTTTTCATAATATAAATAAAACAAAATAACAAAAGTCAGAAACACAACAAATAAGTAGTACATATGAACTAACATATTTTTATAGATTTTTAGATTTTTAAAACACAGAAAAATCATACACCCACGCTAGCGCCGGTGCTAGTGATTGTTGGATCGGTAGGCGCCCTTAGATGGGGGGTGAATAAGGGTTTTCAAAACTTTAGTGATATTTTTAAAAACTTTGTAATAATGCAAGATTAAGACAGTAGAAAGTCAAGTAAAACAATTGAAATAAAGTAGAGACATGCTTTATTAATATTAAATATGGTTTTACAAAAGTTGACTTCTATGACGCTAGAAATCGGTGGCGATGAATAGTAAACTCTTTTTGTTTTCTATCCCGACTCGCATCCCCACGAACCAGTGGCCCTAGCCTATCCTCCCCGGATTTGGCCTCAAGCCGCTCTAGCCAACCCTTCCCCGGATGTGGCCTCGAGCACCCCCTAGACCTAGCCTAGATCTAGTCGCCAACACGAGGCGAGTTTCCCCCTAAGTCCTACCCAGACCTAGTCGCCAACACGAGGCGATTTCACTAACCGTTTACAAGAAGAATATGAAATGAAAATAAATAAAAAACTCCCTTCTAAAGTTGGAGGCGAAGATCCGTTGTAGAATAAGCGTTGTAGAAGCGGACGTTGTTTGGATCCGGCGTGATGAGATTCTCCTTCAGAAGTTTGCAGAACTTTGGCAGGACATCAACTTTCGGCCAAGATAGCCTCTGGAATTCTAGCACTATATCTCTCTTTGATATCTCTCTGATGTGTGCCTGAAACGAAAGGAGAGGAGTCCTTTTTATAGCCTCAGCGCTAGCGCTACCGTCGGCGCTATCCCATATTAGGACATGTTTTGCGCGGCAGAATCTTCAATCCGAGGAAACAATTCCTCCTTGCCAACTGTGTGCGTCGCTACCGCCTGCGCTATAGTCTACCACCAGCGCTATCGCATATTAGGACACATTCTGAGCGGCAGAATCTTCAATCCGAGGAAACAATTCCTCCTTGCCAACTGTGTGCGTCGATACCGCCTGCGCTATCGGCTACCGCCAGGCGCTATCTCCTTCCATATGTGCTCCCAGAATTGCGCTATCATCACTAGCACCAGGCGCTAAGTGCTACCGCCGGCGCTAGTGGGAGACTTGGAATTGCTGGCTCAAAATTGGGGGCAACCATCCTTGAGTAATGTGGACTTTGATTTCCTGCACACTTAAACACACAAGATCAAATACACATAGGATTTGTTATTATCAAACCTATGAGATGCGGAAGACCATGTTCCAACAAACTCCCCATTTTGATAATAACAAATCTATTAATGATAAATCAGAGCATTAATAAATAAGCATGATGAAACTATATTTGTGTGTGTGTGAGAGTGATGACTTAGGATAATTATTGATTTTAGCATTTAGAATTACTCCCCCTAAATACATGCTCCCCCTAAGTTAATGTTCTCCTAATATGTAAGCTATCTTCTTAATTAAGCATTATAGTTTGATAGCAGATTAATATTTATCATGTTAGTTACCCCCCTTTTGTTATTAGCAAAAGCGGGTAAGGAGACATCACCAAAAAGTTTATAATAAGATAAAAGCATGATCGAGCTTGTAGAGAATGAAATGAGAAAGAGTTTTAGAGTTATTTTCATCACAATATTGTCATAAATCAGAGTTTGTAGCATAACCAAATAGAAGGTAAATGTAAAGTTGCGGAAGACTTAGAAAAACATCTTTTGTAAGACATGATTAAAAAAAATATAGGAGTTTAATTTTATAAAGAAGATGTTTTGTAAACATTTTAAAATCAGTAAGAAATTAACCAAGCATGAAATAATGATATCAGAAAAATAGTACTATAATGTTATGTTAATTTATAGTTTCAAAACATACTAAACATTGTAGAAAGCATGCTAGGTTATCTAGTGCATTTCATAAGTAAAGAATAGTATAGAATTAGCATTAGGATCCAATACTCATGAGAAGGAGTGTTATGGAAGATAATGATGTGCACATAAGTGTATTTTTGAGTAGAGTAAACACATGTTTTAATCAAAAATACAAGTAATATGTAAAGTAAGAGTACAATAAAACACAAATAATTTTACTTCCACAAACTTCAATGCACGAAACAAATGTACAACAACCAAGGTGCTTTGCACACACAATGCTCATTAAGACTTATCAGGGTGCAAAGTAGTGCTTGGGGGATCACCTAGTTTTATTCTTCAAGATTGGTTTTTATTGTGATCCGGTGCACTTAAGAATTAGTGGTTTTCATTTTGAAAAAAAGTTATGGTTTGCACAAGATACTTTACTATTCTTTCCTAGGTTGTCAACCTCACAATGCTTATTAAGACTTATCAGGAGGTTCAAGTAGTGCTTGGTGGAGTTATCTTTGTCACTTTATTTTATGATTTTGTTTTGTACAAGTTCTCCGAATACACTTGTTTTGCAAACCAATATAATTTATA
Source organism: Dactylorhiza incarnata (assembly GCA_033032865.1). NCBI lineage: Eukaryota > Viridiplantae > Streptophyta > Magnoliopsida > Asparagales > Orchidaceae > Dactylorhiza > Dactylorhiza incarnata. The sequence continues at coordinate 6,394,011 of JAWHQI010000076.1, read as the reverse complement.
AGAAAGATAACCACTTTTCTTAATTTTTAAAAGTGCAAATAAAGGAGTGTAGGTAAGATACTTGTGCAATTTTAATTCATTGTACTAATACAAAACATATACAAGCATTCTTAGATTAAACACAAATGTAGACAATGCCAAAATAAGCGAGTGAATAAAGATCATTATCAAACATAAAACATTTACTCATACTTAGAGGCATGCTATGCATAGTTCTAAACAACTTTCAATATAATTGATGCACATGGTAATAGATATATCAAAGCATGATGAAAACAATGTTCAAAGTAGTTTGAAAAAAAATAAATTGCAACATTATAGAAGTTCTAAGGAATAGATTAAATCATGCTTGATTCTCATACGAAAATTCATACAGTTTTTTTTTGATAGTTTCAGTGTTTTATATTTTTGTATTTTATTTTTCAAAAAGACATAAACTTTAAACAAAAAGCAAGATATATTTTTTTTTGTACTTTGGATTTTGTAAAAATAATAGACTTTAAACAAAACATACATTTTTTTGTAGTTTTAGCTTTTGTATTTTTGTATTTGATTTTTCAAAAATAGACTTTAAACAAAACATATTTTTTTGTAATTTTAACTTTTGTATTTTTGTATTTGATTTTTCAAAAATAAAATATAATCAGAAGTGCAAAAACAAATAGTACATACAGATTAATATATTTTTAGGAATTTTTCAAAATTTTAAAAATACAGAAAAACACATTAGTACGCTAGCGCCGACGTTAGCGCTAGCGCGGGAAACATTACACGATTTTTCATGAATTTGAAATTTTTGATTGTTGATCTTGATTAAGTGTCTCAATAGTAGTTTCATGCTGAAATCTCAGATTTTTAGGAGATGCTTTCGATGGTTAAAACTTACAAAAATTGTGTTTTGTGAATGTGTTTTAACTCGAAAGATCTAGGACACCTAACTCAAGTTGTAATAATCGAAATCTTGCATCGGGAAGAGGTTTAGTAAATATGTCAGCGAGTTGAGAGTCCGTGCCAATGAAGCTTAATTTTACATGCTGTTTCTTAATGTGATCCCTAATGAAATGATGATGAACAACGATGTGTTTGGATCTAGAGTGGTGTACGGGATTATATGTGAGGTCTATTGCACTTTTGTTGTCACATTTAAATCAATGTTTTTAAGATGAAATCCAAAATCCTCTAGTGTTTGACTCATCCATAAAGCTTGTGCACAACAGCTACCAAGTGCGATATATTCGGCCTCCGTGGTGGAGAGTGCAACCGAAGATTATTTTCGATTAGACCAAGCAACTAAAGAGGGTCCTAGAAAGTGATAAGTACCGCCAGTGCTTTTTCGATCTAGTGACACCCGGCGTAGTCCGAATCAGAATAGCCGTGGAGTGTGAATGAATCATTGTGTGGGTACCATAATCCTAATTTAGATGTCCCTAATAGATAACGAAAAATACATTTTACCGCTTTTAAATGAGATTCTTTTGGATTGGCTTGAAAGCGAGCACATAAACATACGACAAACATTATATCTGGTCTAGATGCACTTAAGTAAAGAAGAGATCCTATCATTCCTCTATATAGTGTTTGATCAATTGAAATTCCGGATTCATCTTTTCTTAGTTTTAAAGAAGCACTCATGGGAGTAGAAGCTTGTTTGAGATTTTCAAATCCAAATCGTTTAAGCATATCGTGAACATATTTTGTTTGACAAATAAAGATACCATCAGTTTGTTGTGAAATTTGAAAACCAAGAAAATATGATAGTTCTCCTACAAGACTCATTTTAAATTCATTTTTCATTACTAATACTACTTCATTACACAACTCTTCATTAGTGGCTCCAAAAATGATATCATCAACATATATTTGTAAAGCAATTAGATCGTTATTATTATGCTTTATGAAGAGTGTGTTGTCGGCACTTCCCATAACATAACCGTGCTTTAACAAAAATGATGTAAGTCGATTATACCATGCACGGGGCGCTTGTTTTAAACCATAAAGCGCTTTTTTTAATTTGTAAACATGATTAAGGAATTTTTCATTTATGAAACCGGGGGGTTGTTCTACATAAACTTCTTCTTTTATAAACTCGTTTAAAAAGGCACTTTTAACATCCATTTGAAATAATTTTATTCGTTTAAAACTCGCAAATGCCAAAAATATTCGTATAGATTCTAAGCGAGCAACGGGTGCAAAAGTTTCTTCAAAATCTACCCCCTCAATTTGAGAATAACCTTGAGCAACTAAGCGTGCTTTATTTCTTATAATTTATTTTTAATGATCCATTTTACGCCAATAATTGGATGATTAGATGGTCTTTCTACTAGATTCCAAACTTTATTTCTTTCAAATTGTCCTAACTCTTCATTCATAGCCAAAAACCAAAATTCATCATTTAAAGCGGTGAAAACATTTTTAGGTTCGATTTCGGAAACAAAACATATATTTGAAAATGTTTCATGGAGAGAGGATCGAGTTCTTACCCTAGTAGAAGGTTCCCCAATGACTAGCTCTTTTGGATGATTTTTTGAGAAGTTCAACACGCTTGGAGGTGCATATTCAACTTCATTGGACTTCTCCTCCTCTTCTTTGGACGGTTCCTCTTCGTCGTGCTCCAAAGATGGCAAAGGTTCATCATTTGTACCTGAAGAAGGCTTCTCTGCACATGGAATAAACTCATCAAATTTAACATTAATAGACTCTTCAACCTTACTCGATCTTTTATTAAATATTATATAGGCTTTACTGGTTGAAGAATAACCAGGAAATATTCCTTCATCACATTTCTCATCAAATTTTTCTAAAGAGTCTTTTGTATTAAGAATAAAACATTTACATCCAAGTACTTTAAAATATGATACGTTAGGTTTCTTTTGAAAATATAGTTCATATGGTGTGAGATTAAGGGATGAGCGAAGCATAACTCTATTCATTACATAGCATGATATGCTTACGACTTCGGCCCAAAAAGACTTAGGTAATTTATATTCAGATAACATGGTGCGTGCTAGTTCTTAGATTGTCCTATTTTTCCGTTCTATAACACCGTTTTGTTGAGGTGTGCGTGGAGCGGAGAACTCATGCTTAATACCTAACATTTCATAAAAAGATTTAAAGTTTTCATTTTCAAATTCACCTCCATGATCTGAGCGAATGCATTTTATTTTTAAATCTAGTTCATTTTGAATGCGCGTACATAATTTTGAGAATTCGCAAAATGCATCAGATTTGGAAGAGAGAAATAAAGTCCAGCAATATCTTGAGAAATCATCTATTAGAACGAAGGTGTATATTTTACCACCAAGACTTGCGGTGTTAACGGGACCAAAGAGATCCATAAGAATTAGTTGTAATGGTTTTGAAGTAGAAATTTTGTTTTTTCTTTTAAAAGATGATTTTGTAAATTTTCCTTTTTGGCATGGTGAACATAGTGAAGATAAATTTCATTCAACTTAGGCAATCCTCTAATCAGTTTCCTTTTTGCTAGTTTTAAAATGAGCTTTGTACTAGCGTGACCTAAACGTCTATGCCATAGTTCTAATTCATCATTTTTGGTTATAAAACATTTTATATATGATTTGGAAAGATCATGAAATGAAACTATGTAAACATTGGGAATTCTAGGTGCAGTTAGTAACACATCTTTTGTTTTAGGATTAACTATTTTGCAAAGATTAGTGGATGATTCAAATAATACGTCTAATCCTTTATCACATAGTTGACTTATAGATATTAAGTTATGTTTCAAACCTTTAACATAAAGAACATTTGAGATAAGAAAAGATTCGTTACCCACTGTACCAACTCCCATGATTCTTCCTTTACCATTATCACCAAACGTTACAATCCCTCCTTTCTTCTTTTCTAGGCTAAGGAATTTTGCTTTGTTGCCCGTCATGTGCTTGGAGTAGCCTGAGTCCAAGTACCACACGTCCTTCGTTTCCTTAGCCTTCCTGCAAATTTAGAGAGAAGATGAGAGTAATGATCCAGATACCCAAGAGGTACCACCCATAGAGTAAGTGGATTTCTTAGGTACCCAGATTGTTTTAAAGAACGTTGTTTTATATTCCTGCAAGAGCTAGACGTGTGTCCAAACTTAAGACAATTAGCACACAAAATAAAGGGAGTTGAGACCCTTTTCTGAGTTTCTACGTTGCTCTTGTTGGATGATGCTTGAATATTAGAAAAAGCAGAAGATTTTTTAACACTTGAGCTATCGCCGGGTTAGTGGCTAGCGCTGGGCGGTAGGGTTCACTTTTATATTCGACCCCAAATTTTGCAGAACCATAACATTGGTTTCCCAAAATCATATCCAGGGATTTTTGACCAATCCCGAATTTTTTAATGGCTATATTGAGGTCATGATTTTGTTTTTTAAGAAAAGTATTTTCTTGTACAATCATAACACATTTGTTTTCAAGTCCCTTTTTGTTATTTTGAATTTGTAAAAGAGAGGTTCTTAATTTTCTCTCTAAGTCCCCCTTTTCTTTTGCAATAGTTTTGTTTTGTGAGAGGGCTTTAGAAAGAGAAACTTCAAGTTCTTTTGCCAAAAATAAAGAGTGCTCACACTCTTGACATGAAACCTTTCTCTTTTTAAGGGAATTCACCTTTTTTGTGAGTTTATGATTTTCTTTGATAATAGATTCATTTTCACAATTTATATAATATTATCTTTTATACTTTGATCATAGGATTTGCAAGTTAAAAAAATTCATCATAGAGTTCTTCGAAAGTAGGAGGAATTACCTCAGTGTCGCTAAGAACACTGGTGTCGTCATCGTTGCTCTTCGCCATTAAGCATAAGTTTGCTTCCTCCTCGCTACTTGACTCAGACTCGTTTGACTCTTCAGAGGAAGAGTCATCCCAGGTTGCGGCTTTTAGTACTTTCTTCTTCTCTTTTTCTTTGTGTTGTTCTTTTTGCTCCTTTTGATACTTTGGGCACTGGCTCCGAATGTGCCCGATCTTTCTGCAGTGGTATCATTCTGTTGGTGGTCTTTCTTCTTCATCTTCGCTTCCTTTTTCTTTCCTTGATGAAGAGGAAGATCCCTTTCGTCGAGTATCCTTTTGGAAGTATTTGCGAAATGTGTTCCTTCTTTCCGGATTCCTGATGAACTTCCTGAAGTTCTTCACCAGGAGACCTTCTTCATCTTCATCATCATTTTCGATGCTCTCCTTCTTTGACTTTAGTTCTAGCGCCTTTTTCTTTGGCTCTTTGTTGTATTCATCGTGTTGAATCTGGAGTTCTACCTCATGGGTTTTAAGATTCCCAATAAGGTTCTCGATCTGGAGCGTTCTTAAGTTGTGTGACTCTGAGATGGCTGCCACCTTTGGATTGAACCTTGGAGGTAAGGAACGAAGAATTTTCCTCACCAAGTCCCCGTCTGAGTAGGTCTTTCCAAGTGCCTTTGAAGCGTTGACGATCTTGGTGAAGCGGGTGTACATCGAGTTAATGTCCTCTTCGGTATCCATCCTGAATTTTTCATATTCAGATTCCAATTGGAATAGCTTTGCATCTTTCACCTGCGATGTACCTTCATGAGTAACTTCCAAATGATTCCAAATATCATAAGCAGTTGTGCATGCGGAAATTCTATTAAACTCAGTCCTATTTAAAGCGCAATATAAAGCGTTCATTGCTTTAGCATTATTTTTACACCTTAGTTTATCGTTATCATCCCATTTATCTTTAGGTTTTGCTAATGTCGCCTCTCCTACTACAATTGTAGGAGGAGAGTACCGAACTTCTACCATGTTCCATACTTTTACATCCATGGTCATAAGAAAACACATCATTCGATTTTTCCAGTAGTTAAAATCTGACCCAGTAAAAAGAGGTGGTCGACTAACCCCTTGACCCTCAGGAAAAGCGAGATCATAAGACGCCATTATTCCCGGTTGTTAAGACGATTGGAATAGAACCTAGATCTGATACCACTTGTTGGATCGGTAGGCGCCCTTAGAGGGGGTGAATTAGGGTTTTCAAATCTTTAGTGATATTTTTAAAAACTTTGTAATAATGCAAGATTAAGACAATAGAAAGTCAAGTAAAATAATTGAAATAAAGTAGAGTCATGCTTTATTAATATTTAATACGGTTTTACAAAAGTTGACTTTTATGACGCTAGAAATCGGTGGCGATGAATAGTAAACTCTTTTTGTTTTCTATCCTGACTCACATCCCCACGAACCGGTGGCCCTAGCCTATCCTCCCCAGATTTGTCCTCAAGCTGCTCTAGCCAACCCTTCCCCGGATGTGGCCTCGATCACCCCCTAGACCTAGCCTAGATCTAGTCGCCAACACGAGGCGAGTTTCACCCGAAGTCCTACCCAGACCTAGTCACCAACACGAGGCGATTTCACTAACCGTTTACAAGAAGAATATGAAATGAAAATAAATAAAAAACTCCCTTATAAAGTTGGAGGCGAAGATCCGCTGTAGTATAAGCGTTGTAGAAGCAGACTTCGTTTGGATCCGGCGTGATGAGATTCTCCTTCACAAGTTTGCAGAACTTTGGTAGGACATCAACTTTCGGCCAAGATAGCCTCTGGAATTCTAGCACTCTATCTCTCTCTGATATCTCTCTGATGTGTGTCTGAAACGAGAGGAGAGGAGTCCTTTTTATAGCCTCAGCGCTAGCGCCTGCGCTAGAGCTACCACCGATGCTATCCCATATTAGGACATATTTTGCGCGGCAGAATCTTCAATCCGAGGAAACAATTCCTCCTTGCCAACTGTGTGCGTCGCTATTTCCTACGCTATCATCTACCGCCAGCGCTATCCCATATTAGGACACATTCTGCGCGGCAGAATCTTCAATCCGAGGAAACAATTCCTCCTTGCCAACTGTGTGCATTGCTACCGCCTGCGCTATCGGCTGCCGCCAGGCGCTATCTCCTTCCATATGTGCTGCCGGAATTGCACTAACATCGCTAGCGCCAGGCGCTAAGTGCTACCGCCGGCGCTAGTGGGAGACTTTGAATTGCTGGCTCAAAATTGGGGGCAACCATGCTTGAGTCATGTGGACTTTGATTTCCTGCACACTTAAACACACAAGATCAAATACACATAGGATTTGTTATTCTCAAACCTAGGAGATGCGGAAGACCATGTTCCAACAGTGCTAGAGCGGCAAACAGTACTTGATTTTTTGTGAATTTTAAGATTTTTACTTTTTGATATTGAATAAGTGTCCTTATAGTAGTGTCATGCAGAAATTTCATAATTTTTGGAGATCTCTAGGTGGATCAAATTTGCATGAAACTTTGGTTTTATTTAAACACTTGAGTTTTAGAAAATCATTTAAGCACAACAATAAATAAATTATGCAAAACACAAGAGGACATATTTTGAACAACCCAAAATATGCATGATTAAAGTGATAAGTAAATAAAATGTTCATGCAGAGAGTAATATAAGTATGTCCTAAGATTAAAAACTACCCGGACTAAATGTCTACACTCTAGCCCCGTACTAAGTGACGAATGGGCATGAGGAGCTGCACATATGCCGTAGGTTGGGGTGTTAGTCCCATATGCATACACTTGAGAACGCTCAACCTAGCACTCTTTCCCCCCAGTGCTCGCGAGGCCCCACTGGAACCCTCCCCGGTTAAGGACAAGACATGACTTAGAGGTTAGGTTTCTAATGCACACAACCCTACGCCCCCGCTATTGTGAGATATGAAGTCATAGGTGAATAATCTTTGGACAACCTATGCTTTTAAACTATGGGTTGATTTATAAACTATGGTTTTTGTTTAAAGTGAAGAACAATACATAGTCGCATAGTTTCTTTATTTTTATGAGATGACGATATGAGATAACTAGCACCATTACAAATATTCAATAAGTGATAATGCTAGTATGATGAGTTTTGGATTTAATGTCACATCATAAAATTAACATCAATATTGCATGTATTCCAAAATAGAGTTTCAAATTATAGATCTAGAATAGAGTGATGATTTAGTTTGATTTATTCTTATTATTACATAGATGATTCTAGAGTCTACAAATATGTGAGATACATGCAATCAATAATAAAGCATATCAATACACCAAATAATGGAAAGAGATACATAATTCATATTTTTATCATAAGATTCATAATTCCTAGGTGATAGACATCATTGATTTGAGATATTTCTTGATAGGACGAATTATGAATTATGATTATAGAAATTTTGCATAGAATATATGTTAGATCATCATGATGTATGTAAATTCTAATTCTTCTAGACTTATGACAATATGATTTGGTGATTTTCTTTTGAATGAGCATGTTTGATTTGTAAGCTTAGAAAAATGATGATCATCCAATCATACCAAAGACAAAGATCACATATATAACATTTTGAAATTTATAATAAAATTGCATTGGATAATTAAATTTATTGATCTTTGGTTTTGCATGATAATATATGATTCATGAAACAATATTCATAAATATTATAATGATTAATCCATAAACTATGTGTTTGTTGGAATTTTAGTATTCTATGTACTTTCAAATCACATAGTTATCATGATATTTTAATAACATTGTAAATGTTATACCTAGCATATAAATTTAAGCATAAACTAAGAAGTGATGCTAGAATGATGAGTTTGAGTGCAATGTTATTATATATGATTTAATGGAGATAATGTTGCATGTAATATGAGAAGATTTCAAATTAATTTTCTTTAGATCTAGAATGAAATGATTATTCTACTTGATTTCATCTTCTTGATATCAAGTTAATTTTTAGATATAAATATAATGAGATGCATGCAAACACTAGAGATACATATCACACACAAAATAAGATATGAAACTATAATATCAATAACCATCACATATTTCATAATTCCTAATGTTGATAGTATTAGTTGATTTAAGATAATTCTTGTTAGATCGTGAATTATGTTATATGATTATAGTGAATTTTAACATATGATATTAATAGATCATGGTGGTGATTATATAGTTCATATTCATCCTTTTTAATATGTAGTGACTGCTTGTAAAGTGAATCTTATACTATATTTATATAAAGGACAAAAAATGTTTTGGTTATTTTGAATTGTTTTATAAATTTTCTTTTTGATTTTAATACAAAGTATCTGAAAGTAGAAGATAACGATACTTGACATAATTTTTCAAAATATAATAATTAGAGAAATCTGATTTTTTTTTGGAAAATAAGCTACCGCCGGCGTTAGTGATAACGCCTGACGTTAACAACTCATGGTTATTGATTTACAATTTTGAGTTACAATTTTTGATTTAAAAACACATGGTTTCTTTTGTATCATTTGATTCCGATATTTCTTGATTATGATTATTCAATATAGGGGCTATCATATGCAACAAAGAAATTAGACAAATATACAATAAGTTGTGCATTTAATATTTTTAGCATAAGACCCCTAAAAATCAATTTAAATCCAATTTTGAATGTAATTTCATTAGTCTTGATAATATCATTTAGCAAATTTAGCATTCAATTTATAATGATAATATAAGACATTTATAGGCAATGGATTTAAAAGGATATATATAAACAATTTTTTTTTAAATGAGAGGTAAGTCACTTTTAAAATCATATGACTTTATGTTCAAGTTTAATTCAGTAGAATTGATAATCATTAGGCTTAAGATGAGTAAGTCATATATTATGAAATATAAGTGACCATAAACATTTTGGATCAAAAAATACAAAACAAACAAAAGAAAAAGAAATAAAGCACATCATAAAGTAGAGTATTGATGTTTCATTTTTAATTGATTCTACTTCATGCAAATGATAGGATACTAATGAATGAGAGATTTAGGTATCCAAAGGGGACCAAGTGGGATGTTTCCTTTGGGTACCCAAATACATCGTGGTGGCTTTTCGAAAGATAATGATGAATGGGCTTTTTTAATTAAAGATGATATGTCATTTTTCCTTATGGGTCTCCATTCATACATTGTTTGTTTATCACTTAAATTCATATTATGATTATTTGACATCTTTTTGTGATGATAGTTGTTTGAAAAGTAATTCATTTGAGATTTATGTTTATTCAAATTATTTTTCAAAATACTTTGATGTTGATAATCATTATGAATTTTATTATATGGATTCTTTGAAAGTTTATAAGAGTGATTGTCTTTCTTTAGAAGTGATTGTTGAAAGAGTGGGTTACAATATGATTTAAAAGATTGATTCTTATTTTGATGATTTTCATTTCCACTCTTTCTTATAGACATACTCTTATAATATGAAGGATAATATTTTGTAGTTTGATTTTCATGTAAAGGAGTTTTTAAATTTGAGTCATGATTGAAAATATATTGAGACTTATAATAGTGACTCTTAAGAATTTTGTGAGGGTCATAATTATTTTTGAAACTAAACTCCTTTTGAGTTTATGTATGAAAATGGTCCTTTTTAGAAATGATTTTGTAAGTTAATTTATCTTTGTTTTTCAAAATCTTATGATGAAAGTCATTACTAGAAATTAGAACTTTTTCAACAAAAGATTTTAATTGTCTTAACTTACAAGTTAAAACATCATTTTCAATTATCAATTTTTCATTATACTTTTTAGAAACTAAGAGCCCTTTTTCAATATCCTTGAATTTTTCTTTTAATAGATTGCAATCTAAACAAGGAGTAGGAATTTTAACTAAAGAGCATGAAAGTGAATTTAACACATCAATATTTGATTCTACGTTATCGTTTGCTTTTAAATATTTATTTTCTAAATGTAATTTGGAATTAGCAATTTTTAACTTTAAAATTTTACGTTTAGCAATTTTAAGCATACGGGATGTAGAAATAGAATTTGTTACAAAAAGAGAAGTTTTTGATTTTCTTACATTGCTATGGGATGAGGCAAGATTTGAACCAAGGTTCCTTTGACATCTTCTTCGCATTCCTCTTCCATAGTTGAATTTTCATCTTCTCTTTTGCTTGATGTGTTGCCAACAAATGAGTCCACTATTGTGACATTGTATTCTTCTTCCTCCAAGCATAAGTCCTCATCGATTTCTTCTCTTGGATCCCTAAGGAATTCCTCGTCGATTTCTCTCTTAGATTTATCTTCCTCCAAGAATGAATCCTTATCGATTTCTTCTCTTGGATCCATAAGGAATTCCTCTTGTTCATCATCTGTGGAAGGAAGCCTATAAGTATTCTCAAGAAATTTCCAAACTTTATAAGCAGTAGAAAATGTATAAATAAGTTTGAAAATATTTTGATCTAATGCACAATATAGACTATTCATTGATTTGGCATTTAAAAACATTTCATTTTTATTAAGAATACATAGGGGCATTTTAATTGTAATATTCCATACTTCAATATCCAAAGATTTAAGAAATTTTTCCATAAGAAATTTCCACCCATTATAATTTTTGCCTTCAAATAAAGGTGGTGCCAAAGATTTTTCATTTGTATAAAAGTTTTTCCCATTAGTAGAAGCGAGATCATGAGACGCCATTATTCCCGGTTTTTAAGCCAATTTGGAATAACCTAGCTCTGTTACCACTTGTTGGATCGATAGGCGCCCTTAGAGGGGGGGGGGGGGGGGGTGAATAAGGGAATAAAAATTCTTTTTATATTTTTATGAAAATTACTAAATTGTTTTATAATAGGAGAAGACAAAATAATAATTTAGTTAAAGAAAGAGAATATTGTAATTTGCAATTTAAGATTTAGAAACAAGTGCTAAATTGTTTTATGATGAAAGAGATTGAAATAAATAATATAGACAAAGTGATACGAATTGAAAACTTTGTAACCAATATAGTAGAGATTATGCCAAAAGATAGAAATCAAGTAAACACAAATAGAGACATGATTGTATTTATATAAAAAAGGTGTTTACATAAATTTGATTTCAATATCGCTAGAAATCGGAGGCATACAAAAGTAAATTTATTTTCCTTTTCTATACCGACTTGTATCCCCACTAACCAGTTGGCTTTAGCCTATCCTTTCCCGGATAAGGCCTCAAGCCACTCTAGCCAATCCTTCCCCGGATATGGCCTCGAGCACCCCTAGATCTAATCACCTAGAACTAGTCGCCAACACAATGCGAATTCCTCCCTAAGTCCTACCCAGACCTAGTCGCCAACACAAGGCGAATTCCTCTCTAAGTCCTACCCAGACCTAGTCGCCAACACAAGGCGAATTCTCTAAACGGTTACAAAAAGTATGGAATGAAAATAATGATAATAATAATAAAAACTCCCTATATGAGATCTTCTGAAGTCGGAGATGAAGGATCGCTGTAGTATGAGCGAGGTCGAAGCGATCGTCCTTCGGATGTAGCGTGACGTAGTCCTCCTCCAGAATTCTCTTTAAGCTTTTTGTGGGAGATCCATCTTCAGCAGCATAACAACAATAGAATTGTGGCACAAGCAATCTCTTTGGGATGGATAGCCAAAATGAGAAGCAAAGCTCCAATTTATAGAACTTCTCACTAGCACCTGCGGTAGCTCCTAGCGCCTGCGGTATCGATCGTGTAGAAGCGGTTACGAAAATGTCGCAGCATGGCGCTCTACACAAACTTGAGATAACTCCAGGTGGTAGCGCTAGCGCTGGCGGTAGCATTCATGTGGAGCAGTTGCGAAACCGTCGACTGCATAGTGTTGCGCATGAAATCAAGATAGCGCCAGGCGGTAGCGCTAGCGCCTGCGTTAACCCCTAATTCTGGCGGTGTTGAAAATGTTGAAGTGGAAGTTTGTGAAGTTGGTGGTCTGGGGGGGGGGGGGGGGGGGGGGGGGGGGGGGGGGGGGGGGGGGGGGAGACCGCGCGGTCTGGTCTGACCGCACGGTCTTGCGGTCTCCTCTGGCGGTCTGACCTCTCTGGTCTAGCCGCGGGCTATTCGGCGTGATCGCTGTTCTTCTGTCCAAGGGTGCCGAGGTGAGGCCGCGCGATCTGGTAGTGTGACCGCGTGGCGAGTTGTCTTCTGTTCAGTGTAATCACGCGATCTGGTGCTTGTGATCGCGTGGTGGTGGGGGCTGCCAGGTCGGGTGGCTGTCCGGTTTCTTTGTGGTGCGCGCGGACTAAGGTCTTCTTAGTCGCGCGGTCTCCGGTTTGTGTTCGCATAGCTGGTCCTTCGGCGATTTGCTGGTATATGCAGTCACAAGTGTTTGGTCGACTTGGCGGGGTGTTGCCCTAGTCGGCCTGGTGTGTTTACGATCTCTGGAGGAGGTCAGGTGGCGAACATAGGTGGTGAGCGTCATGAACGGGCGAGTTGTCATGATCGCGCGGCTTCTGTTGAAGTCGGCGAGCTTACTAAGCAGGAGGATCTTTTGCTGATCGCGCGAGTTGACCGGTCTGGTCACGCGATCAAGGGTGGTGACCCTACTCATAGGGTGGTGACTAGATCAGGTCTTATGCCTATAAATAGGAGCCAGTGTACCAGCAAAATACATCGCACCAAGTGTCAGCAGAACTCGCGGCTAGTTCTTGCGGTCTCATTTCTTGTGACCGGTCGGTCTTGCTGATTGAACTTCTTTTGTGCAGCTTCTGCGGATTGTGCGGGCAGCAACGGTCATCTCCTTTTCTGAAGGTGTTCGGGCGGTCTCGCGGCTTGCAGTGCGGGTTGCTGGAGTTCGGGAGAATCAGTGGCAGATCGCGGGGTTCTCAGTTGGTGCTGTTCAAGGCAGGCAGTTCAGGCGGTCTCATTTCCTAGTCGCGCGAACTCGCAAGTCGGGCGGTCAGGCGATCTCAGGAAGTCAGACCGCTGGTTATCTTTCAGTTGTATTTTTTCTCCTATTTTTTGTGTACTGGCGAAATCATGTCTCGCCATGTATACCTCGCCTTGTAATGAAGTTTTCTGCTAGCATCAATAAAGATTGAAGTTGTTTTCATGTGCTTCTGGTTGTTGGCTTGAACTTTGAGTTATACTATTCCTGCTCACTCCTAGATCTACGGAAAATTTCACAGGCGGTAGTGCTTCAGTTCAGTTTGTTGGTTCCAATCTGCTTTCTTCCTGTGGAGTATTGCACCTATAGCTCCTGCACACTATAAACACACGACAAGCAAGATCAAATACAGTTTGGGATTTGTTATTCTCAAACAAAGGGATGTGACACACATGTCCAACAACTGCTTCGTTGTGCGGATGGAAGAGTAGGCTCGCTTAATGGACGAGTAGGCTAGCGTAATGGAATAGAGGGTGATGGCGAAGTGGAGGATGGAATGAGGGCACACCTCATACACATATATAAACAAGATAATTTCATAGAAATGAAACTAACATCACAAATCATGTTTTATAGTGCACACAATCAAAATATAAGGAATCTAACATATACAACCATCAAAACTAAGAGGGGAAAAGCAAAGGAACCGACCCAATCCGAAGCCTTGTCGAAGATTCACGGTTGGAATCACTGGGTTGTCAATCCGCATCCAAGCTCGGTCCTCAACTGCGTCCAGGGTAGAGAAGGCTGTGACTACCTCCTAATGGCCCGTCTTCTTCGTCTCACGATCCAGCCACAAGACCAAAGCTTCCTTCTCCTTGGATGATGATGGATATAGGGCTAGATACCTCTCCTTGGAGCTTGAGGATGATGGAGAAGGCCGAGAGGCTGAAGAGTACCTGAAAACGGCCTCAAAATGACCTAGAAATGCGGATTAAGGCGGAAGTATTCGTGAAAATGCTTATTTATAGAAAGCAGAATTTTGAACGTGCACGGTCAGTGGCACACGACCATGGTCGTGCGAGAAGAAATGCCACCGACCCTGCAGGAACAACCTGTAGCAAAAATTAGAATGATAAAATAGGGCACGATCAGTGGCGCACGACCAGTGGTCGCGCAAGAAGGAATCCAATGATCGTGCGAACCGCTCGATTGGAATAAGGGGGAATGCGCATGACCAGTGGTCGTGCGCCTGATCGTGCGTGAACAAAAGTGCACGACCAGTGCCTTTTAGGCTAAAAATGGCCCAAACCAACTCCGAGTGTCCACACAATCCCTATACCTGCAGGAAAACAGTCCAGACCACTAGGAGATGCATTCCACATGATCAACAGAAATAGTATAGCATCATAGAAAAGATGAAATGTAAGAAATCACACCAGACAGGGCTGAAAACGTGCACTATGAGTGAAATAGGCAATGTAATCGAATAGAAGCAATAATGGGCCTCAAGTGTACTGCAACGACATGGAAAATGGCCCAGATGACTCAGGAAATCACTATATAAACCTGGCTCATCACACCCCCAGACTTACCTGTTTGCACGTCCCGAGCAAACATATCCGGCGCAGTGGGAAAAGCATAGCTAGCTAAAAAATTGCAAACATGGAATAGTATGCGAAGTTGCATACTTGTGTGCGTAGAAATTCATGAGAAGAAGTTTCTAAATATGCTAGCTAATTTATAAAAGTGTAAATGCGTAAAAAGGAATTTATTTTTACTCAAATATGGAATGTTGGTGAATCTCGTGGTCACGCGTAGTGCGAAAGTAAGCAAATCGCGAAGGTGAGTGTTACCCAAGACCGGAACTCATAATTATCCCCGTTGAAATCCATCAACGTCGAGAGCCATAAGCTCGCCCTGTCACACTCTCTGCACGGCGCTAGTGAACTCACAAGATGAATTAATAGGACTTTGGGTTTACACGAGGCTTAGGTTACGGTTTGGAATGCAAAGATAAACGTGAAGGCTAATCGCAACCCAAATGATCACACAAAAGTGCTAAATCATAGCAGCCCCAATAATACACGTGTAACACACCCCCAGACTTGACTTTGAAACTGGGTGTGCACGCGGCCTACTCCAATCGATGGAACTAGATATTTCAATTAAAGCGCTAGGGATATATATATATTTTTTGCTTTTCTTTTTCTTTCTCTTTTTCTTTTATCCCCAAAACTATTCGCAAAGATCTCAGCGTATAGAATTTTTTTAGATATCCACATCAACACAAAAGTTTTATATCACCGCACCGCATTGGAAAATTACAATTCATTAATGCTTTAGGATTATTTTTGGTTGCGATAATGGGATTAGCTTTTAGGCCTTGGTGAAGCATGGTGGAGCTGAACCAAAAGGTTGGGCAGGCACAAAATAGGCTAGCAACGGTTAGCGTATAGGACAGGTAGAACAAAGCTCAAGATTACCAAATAAATGGCCTACGTCATGCTCAACTTGCAAATCGTTCGCACCAATGCTTCGAGAGTCGCTTTGGGCAAGTTCTTAGCCCCCGAGAAAGGTAATCCTTCATCCCGACTCGAGCAACATGAACCTCGCGCTCGCCTACACACAATACCACGCTACCACTAGATTCAACAACATTCGCCATTTTAAGTAAAATAAATTAAAATCTACGGAAATCAACAAATTGTAAATTAGAAGCATAAATAAAAACTAATTCTACTCAAATTCCTAAACAAGATACGAGTACTTAACTAGAGCACTACAAGAGTAAACATGCCACTCCATATTACAATTTTTAGGCAAATACAATAATTCATACATCACAATCAAGAATTGAATATACGTGGGCATACAAACAAGCGAGTGCGCGCTCGTGTGGGTGAAATGGTGTGTGATGCAAATATGAAATTATAATAGAAATGAAAAGTACTATTGGTAAGCTAGAACACACTACAACAAACTGCAACTTTAGTAAAGACTAAATTGCAACGAAGACGAAATTTGTTACTAATAACTATATTTGGTAACGAAATTTTTCTATCGTTACAAAAGATTAATTTTTTGTAACAATTATTTTATATTTTGTTACAATAACTAAATGTTTGTTACAATAAGTGCAGGTATTTGTAACAAAACCAGTTTTACGTTACAAATAGTAAAATATCCTTACAATAAACAGCAATTGTAACAACACTTTGAAATTATTTGTAACAACTAGAATTTACATACAATCAGTATTGTTTTGTAATCAAAGTTTTGTTACAATAAATATATTAAATTTTAAAACATGAGCGCGCATTTTAGGCCATAGAGCATACTTTTTCTCCCGAGCATGTGTTTTTCACTTGTGCGTGTGTTTTTTGTCCGGTGGCGCGTTTTTGCACTAGCATGCATTTTTGCCCAGGCGCATTGTCTCCCAGGAGCGCATTTTTGCCCGAGATCATGTTTTCGCCTGAGAACGCATTTTCGAATCATCACTCATTCTCTCCCGAGTTCATTTTTGTCAGGGCGCGTGTTTTTGACTGCGCACACTTTTTGGCTCAGGAGCACAATTTTATTCGCGCACAAGTTATTCGATCATGATCAGTGTTTTCTTCAAAAACACATTTTTTGGGCGCGCTTTTTACATCTTGATGCTTTTTCTCACCCGAGCACGTTTTAGCCAGCTAGTTACGCATTTTTTCGCGGGCGCGCATTTTTCAACTGGGTGCAAGTACTGTTAGCCCAAGCATGCATTTTTCTTACGGGCGCGCGAGAGATGACTATTAATGAATTAAATATCGTAACATGAAAAATACCTAATGTATTTTTTAAATTTTTGTATAAATAGAAATATATTATTACTAAAAAATAATTTTAATTATTTATTATCAGCACTTATAAGGAGACGTCTACGACGACATTTTTTTTGTAGCGTTTAAAAAAATAAGACTACATATATTAAATTTTGGGTATTTTCGCGCACAGGGGTTTGCGATCTGCATGAGCATTGTCGCACTGGGACACTATCGAGGCGGGGGTAATTAATGTCGTGTGAGGCCCGTGCGCTTTTCCTATGCACTGTTAGTTGATCAATCGAGCATCTGAGAGTGGGAAAGTACAGTTTTCGGGGAGGTACCGTCGCTGCCGGGGTACTGTCACATGGGAGAGTATCGAGCACGGGCGTACCTCTATAATATATATATATGTATATATATATAGGGTATGCTGGAAATACGCGCAGCGCAGATTTTTCCAATATCCGCGCGTTCGTCGAACGCGGGCTCCGTTCGACGAACACGGGGCTCCGTTCGTCTAAAGAAATATGTTTATATCTGCAACGCTCGTGTTCGTCGAACGGAGCCCGTCGTTAGCCCGCCATTCGTTGATCAAAGCCAGCCCGTGTTCACCAAACGGAGCCCGCTGTTAGCCCGTCGTTCGTCGATCGAAGCAAGCCTGTGTTCGTCGAACGGAGCCCGCCGTTAGCCCGCTGTTCGTCGATCGAAGACATTCCACGTTCGTCGATCGTCGATCGTGGCCATTCGCCATTCGTCGATCGGCGAATGGCCACGTTCGACGAACACGATCGAAGCCAGCCCGTGTTCGTCGAACGGAGCCCGCTATTAGCCTGCCAATCGTCGATCGAAGCCATTCCACGTTCGTCGATCGTCGAACGTGGCCATTCGCCGTTCGTCGATCGGCGAATGGCCACGTTCGACGAAGCCGATCGACAAACGACGAATAAGCTTCGATCTTTAGCCCGCGTTGGTCGATCGAATATTATTCGTCGATCCTGGTTCGGAGCAGTGTTCGTCGAACGGAGCCCCGTGTTCGTCGAACGGAGCCCGCGTTCGTCGAACGCGCGGATATAGGGAAAATCCGCACTGCGCGTATATATATATATATATATATATATATATATATACACACGAGTGAAATGGCACGGGCCTCCGGCCCTATGTGAGTGCAACGACGTGGGCGACGACATTTAGCGAGGGGTTTGACTCTCTCTCGACGGAGGCGGTGACATTTGTCGTGGGTGGCGACATTTGTCGTGGAGGGCGACATTTGTCGTGATGGACGACATTTGTCATCGGGGCGACATTTGTCGTGATGGACGACATTTGTCGTGGGTGGCGACATTTGCAATTGAGGGGCGACATTTATCGTGGGGGTGACATTTGTCGTGGGTGGCGACATTTGTCGTGGGGGCGACAAATTGTCGTGGAGGGCGACATTTGTCGTGATGGACGACATTTGTCGTGGGTGGCGACATTTGTCTTTGAGGGGCGACATTTGTCGTGGGGGTTACATTTCTCGTGGGTGGCGACATTTGTCGTGGGGGCGACATCTGTCGTGGAGGCCGACATTTGTCGTGATGGACGATATTTGTCGTGGGTGGCGACATTTGTCATTGAGGGACGACATTTGTCGTGGGGGTGACATTTGTCGTGAGGGAGTCATTTTTTGTGGGGGGCGACATTTATCGTAGGGAGCGACATTTGTCCTGTGGGGAGATACATTTGTCGTGGGGGCGACATTTGTCGTGGAAGGTGACATTTTGCCTTTGGATGCGACATATGTCGTTGGTGGCAACAAATATCATTGGAAGCGATGTTTTGTCATAGGATGCGACATTTATCGTAGGAGGTGACATTTGTACCCCGACCGTGACAGTACCCCGACCACAACAGTCGTTACGCCTGTTTTCGATGCGTCGCAGCGGGCTTCTCCCGTAACCAAGCGGGCTTCGGGCGTGGGGGCGACATTCGTCATGGGGGCGACATTTGTCGTGGTGGCGACATTCGTCGTGCGAGCGACATTCATCGTGGGGGCGACCTTCGTTGTGGGGGCGACCTTCGTCGTGGGGGCGACATTCGTCGTGGGGGCGACATTCCTCGTGGGGGCGACATTTATCGTGGAGGGCGACTTTTGTACTGTGAGCGACATTTATGGTGGAGAAGACATTTATTAGATTTAGAAAATATTTATTTATTTTGTTAAAAGAAAGGACGCCAGGAATTATCGAAAGAAACATAGTAAAAAAAATGGCAAAGCTGATATTAGTCCGTTCGACGAACTGGAAACCGCGTTCGTCGAACGGGGCTCCGTTCGATGAACGGGAGCCCGTATTCGTCGAACGGGGTTCCGTTCGACAAACGGGAGCCCGCGTTCGTCGAACGGGGCTCCGTTCGACGAACGGGAGCCCGCGTTCGTCGAATGGGGCTCCGTTCGAAGAACGGGAGCCCGCGTTCGTCCGTCGAACGGAGCCCGCGTCCTCATTCGACAAACTGGAGACCGCGTTCGTCGAACGGGGCTCCGTTCGACAAACGGGAGCCCGTGTTCGTCGAACGGGGCTCAGTTAGACGAACGGGAGCCCGCGTTCGTCGAACGGGGCTCTGTTTGACGAATGGGAGCCCGCGTTAGTCGAACGGGGACGCGGGCTCCGTTCGACGAACGGGAGCCCGCGTCCGTCGAACGGGGCTCTGTTCGGCGAACGGGAGCCCGCGTTCGTCGAACGGGGGCGCGGGCTAAGTTCGACGAACGGGAGCCTGCGTTCGTCGAACGGGCCGCCGTTCGACGAACGGGATCCCGCGTTCGTCGAACGGGGCTCGGCGCCCGCCTCTTTGAATTTTGCTTGCTTTAATTATGTCTTAGCAAAAATTTGGAAGGGTTCGGTTCTCATATTTTTTGTTCTCAGATTAGTCTCGATCAAAATTGATATAGGTTCATGTTTATAAAAAAAAATTCTTGACTGAACATCAGTGAAATCTCTATTTTTGTTATAATCACCTGCAATGCTAAAATTGGTGCCGACATTTGAGAAGGGCCATCCAAATTAATTCTGCTTTCATTTGAGTAGAATCAGGTCGTAAGTGTTATTTATCTCACAACTTCAGCTCAAATGAAAGCAGTGAGAAGGGCCACCTTTTTTAGTAGAATCAGGCCATCCCAATTTCATTCTCTTGAATTCAGCCAAATTTTCTTATTATTTCAGTAAGAGCTCGGATCATTCTCTTGAATCCCTTATATATTTTGCAAGATGTTCAACTCAGCCTCGGATTTTCATTTGAATATTATATCAATACCAGCATATTGTCGAATATTATGTGTTAGTAAAGATTATACATTATCTCAAGTTTGAGTAATATTTTTCAATTGATATATGAGTGATCTGGGAAATTATCATGCACTCCGCAATAGTATCATGCACTACCATAAAATTATAATAGGTATTCCATTAGCAGTTACATGGGAAAAAATACTGGGACACAGAATCCTTGACACCACCGCCGGCATCGCAGGCCATTGGTCGGGATACCGAGAGCCAATTGACTCCAAGCTGCAGCATTTGCATCTCCTGAATAGCATTCAGATACTTCAGCAGGTCGATATTGAACATTTCCGTTGTACGCTCTTCTCGAACCACCAACTGCGCCCACCGCAAAAGATCGACACCGTCCTCGTCCAGGATAGCTTGGGTTGGCACCTTCCCGGGGAGCAACCGAGCCCACATTGTGAGCATAAAGAATACAGATCTACATTATTTTGCATAATAAGAATCCACATGAAGCTCTACATTAATTTCCATAAAGCTACCATACCATGCAGAATTTGCATCAAGCATAAAGAATAAAGCTCTACAATCCTGGAAAGATAGTTGTGCTCCTAGAAGTTTTTCATCAAATGCTATCAAATAATGACAGTAATGAATTGCAATTATTTGATTTCACAATCAACCTTAGATTTTGGGGAATTTTCAGAAAGACAAAAGCCTCAACCCAACCTTAGAATTGACAATGATGGATAAATTTGAGAGAAATATATCAAATATCATAGCATCTATAGGTATCTAATTGAAAAAAAGAAAGCTTACAACTCATAAAAAATGTTGCTCTATTTTAACTACAAATGTCACCAAGTTCTGGAAAGTTCTGTTTTAACAGAGCATTTACTCGTAACTTGGCTAAAAATCATTTGCTCTGTTTTAACCGCAGCTCACTATATATAAATGTTCTGAGACTACATTGTCATTTATAAAATTTATTTATTACAAAGTGCTCAGTTAGTATCCCACCTTTTTTGTCATTTATAAAATCTGAGAACTTGATACTCAACAAATGATTGAAATAAATAACTAATTTGATGAATGATGGCATCTAAATTGATGAAACTCATAATGAGAAATTTTAAAATAGAGCATAACAAAATTGAAATCCATTAGAAATAACTGTAATACAATAAAATTGTAGTTTGGTAAACGTACAAATGTAGTGAGTTGCGGAATAATGATACTCCTGCATACTAAATAAAACTAATGATTATAATTTCCTCCTGCATACTAAATAAAACTAATGATTTGAACTAAAAATAATGATACTGAATGTAATGTTCATGAATTATCAAGGTCATGGTAAGACTGAGCTTGCAAAGAAACATCCAATTAAAGCTATGCAATATGAACAAGTAATGAAAAATAACAAATTGATTGAGAAGAAGGGGTCGGTCCTAAAAATGATTGCAGGAAAAAGGGGTCGGGCCTAAAGCTAGATCCAACCAATAATAACAAATGATGTGCAGGCCAACATTTATATATATATATATTTGGAATTCTTAAGACACGTGATGAAGAAACAATGAACATAAAATTTCTAATGTCAGCCATCCATATAGAACTAAAATACATGTGCTGGGCCTCCTGACCACAAACCAAATTTCCTCTTCTCCGTGTAATTAAACTTTGAAATATCTAAAAATCTAATTGCAAGCTATTCGATTATTTCCATCATAGCATTTGGAAGGAAAATCAGAGCTGCAACATAAAAAAACACCCCAAAAAAAGTCTAAGCTCCAGAAGCAGCTAAGAGAAGGTTTTTTCCTCGTCTTTTTCTGGTATCCAGCTTCAACGCATTTCCTTATTTTTCGCCTTATCGACCTGTGATGCATAAGAATCTTATGCAACGCAGAAGAGGTTTTTCATTTTTTATTGGGAAGAGCACAGAGATTTAAGCATGATTCTCACTTTTAAAGAAGAGCCTCAGACGCGAAGTGGAGATTAATGAGACACAGAGAGCGTTTTTTATCAGGGTTTACGAAATTTATAATAGATGGAATTTATAACAAATGAAGTGCAGGCCAACATTTGTAGCCCACCATGGTTGAGCAAGGGCCAAATAGCACAGTCAGAATCAAATATTGCAGGAACTGAAGGCGAGCTATGGATGAAGTTGTATTAAACTGAAATAAAGAGGTGGAGGTCATGAATGACTGGGGGAAGGGTAAAGAAGAAATGCAGGGGTCGAACATGGGGCTTACCTTGGAGTCGATCAGAGCGCAGAGAGAAGAAATCCTAAGCAGCGGGAAGGAGACCAGAAACCCTAAGCAGCAAGAAGGAGGGCTTTGCGTGAGGAGGGCGCCATCTGAAATCGTGAGGTAAAGAAGAAATGCAGGGGTCGATCATGGGGCTTACCTTGGAGTCGATCGAAGCGCAGCGCAGCGCAACACAGAGAGCAGAAAGCAGTAAGCATAAGTAGCGGGAAGGAGACCATAAACCCTAAGCAGCGGGAAGGATATAAAAGAAGATCGAGCCCTAAGCAATGGCCAGGGCGAAAACTTGCAGTGGGAGAGGAATATAAAAGTTGGAGCGGTAGGGCAATGGGCAGGGAGTCGAAAAGTTGCAGCTTAGGGATGGAAAACTTAGCAGTCGAAAAGTAGATGAGCGGGAATTTGCGGGAGATACGTGTACGGATGGAGGCCAGAATTTCAAATTAAAGTAGATTGGCGCAAGAATCAAACGGTGGATGTTTTTGAATGAAATGCTTTGATTTTGAATGGACGGTCCAGATGAAAAGTTTGTCTCACTTATTTGAAGTTTTTTTGTTGCCATAATATATCTTTTTAAAGTAGTATATATATATAACCGGTTACATATATAATAAATTATAATTATAAATTTAATTATATACAAACGTGTATAAAATATTTTATAAAAGTTTATTAAATGTTTTTATAAAAATTTTATATAAAAGTTTATAAAAACTTTACGAGCAGCTCCGCACGGGCTTCGCCCGTGCTTCTCGCTCTTAGCGGGCTGCGCCCACTTTCTACAGTACCCGGCCGGCGACGGTACCTCTTTTTAATGTACCTCTATAAAAGTACATCAAAATTTTATAATTATTTTTTTCAAAAACATTTATATTTTAACAAAAATCCTTTGAAGTTTTTTTATATATAGTAGTAGTTAAAGATATATAAAGTAATATAAAGTTTTTATAAAAGTTTTTCTTTCTCTCCCTCTCTCTCTTACATAAATAAAATATATGAAGGAAAATTTCTCTCCATAAAATTTTGAAGAAAAAAACCAAAAATTAAAAACATTAAATTTAAAAATGAATGTCAATTTGACATTAATTTATTAACATAATTTTAGAATAAAAATAACTATCGCGCACGGGCCCCGCACGCACGCAAAGACACTCTTGTGCACACGCGCGCGCGACCACCTCCGAGCACAAGCGCACGAACGGCGCGGGCTCGGAAGAGCATTTTTTGCCCGAGAGAGTATTTTTTCCGTCGGGCACGTGTTTTTCACTCGGGCGCGCATTTTTTGCCCGAGCGCACGTTTTATGCCCATTCATGCGTTGTGCACTTGCATGCATTTTTGACCGGGCGCATTGTCTCCCAAGCACACATTTTCGCTTGGGAGCGCGTTTTTACCCTGACACGCATTTTCGAATCATAGGTACTCATTTTCTCCAAGGTGCATTTTAGCCCAGTCACGCATTTTTTGCGGACGTGTATTTTTCGCCCGCCCCCGGCGGGTTTCGCCCGCAACATATACATATGAGTACTCAAAATGACCGTAAAAAAATATACATCAAAATTTTATAATTATTTTTTTCAAAAATATTTATATTTTACCAAAAAATCCTTTTAAAGTTTCTTTATATATATAGTAATAGTTAAAAATATATAAAGTTATATAAAGTTTTATAAAACTTTAAAAACTTTAATATAAAATTTTATTATAAAATTTTAATATACATTAATACACAAAAATTAATTAAATATAAATATTAATTTAATTAATTATAATAGTAATTACTATTGAATTTAATTCACTTATATATAACCGTTTATATATATATATAATTTATTAACATAATTTTAGAATATGACATTAATTTATTAACATGTTAAATTTAAAAAAAGAATGCAAATATAACATTAATTTATTTACAAAATTTTAGAATAAAAAAACGATCGTGCACGGGCCCCGCACGCACGCAAAGGCACTCCCGCGTAAAATGAAAGTATCTAATGTACCTTTTAATTTTTTGTATAAATATCAATAAAAAATAATTTTATTTAATTATTATAACTACAAAAGAGGCGTCTACGACGACGTTTTTTTTTGTAGCGTCGTTTAAGAAAATAAGATTAAAGATATTAAATTTTATATCTTTTGGGGAAAAATGAACATTTTTTTACGGGCGCGCGAGAGATGACCCTCGTGTACTGTCGCAAAAAAATAATATTTAAAAACATATAAATTTAAAGTATATAAACACATGTCATATCAATTGCTAGAAGATACGTATTTTAATGAAAATAGATGTAATGAAAACCATAAATACATGTCATATCGATTTATAAATAAAATATCTAGTTTAATAAGAATTACTTTTTAAATAAGATTATTTACTTTTTCAATAAGAATTACCTCCGCCCATTTTCGCTCGCTCTGGGACACTCGATCAACTGACAGTGCATAAGAAGCCCATGTTCCCCGCACGAAAGTACCCCCGCCTCGACAGTGTCATATCGCGACGACACTCCTACAACTAGCAAACCCCCGCGTGCAACTGTTGAAGACTTATAGTACTACATCGGCATGAGTATTTTTCGCGCACGGGGGTTTGCAAGCTGCACGGGCGTCGTCGCGCTGGGGCACTATCGAGACGGGGGTAATGTCGCACATATACACACACACGCACACACAAACGCATAACACAGACACACAAACAAACATAAGCACACACTAACATAGACACACAGACACAGACACACACTCGCGCAGACACAGATACAAACAGACACATGCACACAAACACAGACACACAGACACACAGACACACAGACATAGACACAAACATAGACATAGACACACACATACACAGACACACACACACACACATAGCTAGAGATCACACAGACACAGACACACGCTCACACAGAGACAGACACATACACACTTAGCTAGAGATCACGCAGACAGACACAGACACACAAACACAGACACAAACACATAGACACAGATACAGACATGGACAGACACATACACACAAACACAGACACAGACACACAAACACAGACACATACATTGATTGACACAGACACACAAACACAAACACAGACACATACATAGATCGACACAGACACACACAGTCACACACACACACACACACAGTCACACACACACACACACACACACACACAAACACATAAACAAACATACACACATACACACACATACACACACATACACACACATAGCCACAAACAGACACAAACACATACATATATAGACACACAGACACAGACACACACAAGCACAGACACACATAGACACACAGACACAGACACAAACACAAACACAGACATGTATAGACACAGCCACATAGACACGAACACGCAAACACAGACACAAACCGACATAGACATAAACACAAACCGACATAGACACGAACACAAACCGACAGACACAAACACAAACCGACACAGACATAGACACAAACCGACATAGAAAAAGACACAAACCGACATAGACATAGACACAAACCGACATAGGCACAGACACAAACCGACATAGACACGGACACAAACTGACATAGACACACACACAAACCGACATAGACACACGCTCACAAATTGACACAGACACAAACCGACACAGACAGAAACTGACACAGACACGAACCGACACAGACACAAAATGACACAGGCACAAACCGGCACAGACACAAACCGACACAGACACCAACCGATACAGACACCAACCAGTGAAATTTTCTGATGATCTAGGAGTGAGCAGGAATTGTATAACTAAAAGTTCAAGCCAAACAACCAGAAGCACATAAAGCAAACACGATCTTTATTGATAAGCAAAATTCTTCACTACAGGGCGAGGTATACATGGCGAGACATGATTTCGCCAGTACACAAAAAACAGAAGAGAAAAGCAGCAGAAAGGAAAACCAGCGGTCTGCCAACTTGAGACTGCCTGACCGCCCGACCTAACAGTCCGCTCGGCTAGAAAACCAGATCGCCCGAACTGCCTGCCTGCACCTTGATCAACACCAACTGAGAACCACACGAACTCCCGAACTCCACTGATCCTCCCGAACTCCAGCAACCCGCACTGCAAGGCGCGAGATCGCCCGAACACCTTCAGAAGAGGAGGTGACCGCTGCCCGCACAATCCGCAGAAGCTGCACAAAATAAGTTCGATCAGCTAGCCGGCCGGATAGAAAAAATAGACCGCAAGAACAGGTCGCGAGCTCAGCTTACACTTGGTGCTATATGTTTGCTGCTACAGTGGCTCCTATTTATAGGCAGGCGACCTGATCCAGTCACCACCCTATGATATAGGATCACCAACCCTTGATCGCGCGACCAGACCGGTCAACCTGCGCGACCAGCAAAAGAACCTCCTGCTTAGTGAGCTCGCCGACTTCAATAGAAGCCGCGTGATCATGACAACTCGCCCGGTCATGTCTCTCACCACCTGTGTTCGCCACCCGACCTCCTCCAGAGACTGCGAACACACCAGACCGACTAGGCACAGCCTGCCAAGTCGACCAAACACCTGTGACCGCATATGCCAGCTGATCGCCGAAGGACCAGCCATGCGAACACAACCCGGAGACCGCGCGACTAAGAAGACCTTAGTCCGAGCACACCACAAAGAACCCGGACAGCCTCCAGACCGGGATGCCCGCACCACGCGGTCACAAGCACCAAACCGCGCGCCGCCCTTACCAGGTAGAAACCTGCTCCGCCACGCGGTCAGACAACCAGACCGCGCGACCTCACCTCGGCACCCTTGGACAGAAGAATGGCGATCACGCCGAGTAGCCCGCGGCTATACCAAAGAGGTCAAACCGCCAGAGGAGACCGCAAGACCGTGCTGTTAGATCAAACCGCGCAGTCTCCCCCCAGACCGCCAACTTCACAAAACTCCCACTTTAACATTTTCAACACTCCCCCTTGAAGTGGGACGTTGAAAACAGTCCAAGTAAACTCCTTAGCCGAGTAAACGACCCACTTCGCCAGCGCCTTTGTGAAGATGTCAGCAATGTTGTCCTGAATCCGAACATGCTCGACCGAAAGAGACCCCTCCAGCACCTTCTCACGAATGAAATGATGCTCGATCTCAATATGCTTGGTCCTCGCGTGACAAACTGGATTAGTAACTAGTTTGAGAGCACTCTCGTTGTCGTCACGGAGCAGAGTCAGACCCCGAACCTACTTATGGACGTCTCCAACCAACCTCCTAAGCCAGATGGCTTCTTGACCTGCCAAGGCTGAAGCCTTGTATTCCGCTTCCGTGGTTGAGACAGACACGGAATCCTGCTTCTTACTGCACCATGATATAGCCGTGGGGCCCGCCATGAAGACGTATCCAGATGTCGACTTCCGATCATCCGACTCTCCCCCGTAATCGGCATCCATGTACCCATGCACCTCGAAGCCCGCATCCCTTCTATAAAGAAGACCCATATCTGAAGTCGCCTTGACATACTTCAATATATTCTTGGCCGCTAGAAGATGAGGCATCTGTGGTTCCGCAATATAATGGCTCACCCTGCCAACTGCATATGCAATATCCGGCCTGGTAATCGTTAGATAGATCAAGCTCCCAACCAGAGCCCGGAATACCAGCGGATCTTCCAGAATCCTCCCCTCATCCTTGCGAAGTTTCATGGCCTTCTCTAGAGGTGTGGAAATGCACCTCCCTTCCTTCATGCCAAACCGCTCCACGATTCGCTCCGCATATCCAGCTTGGAACACCAGCACTCCACTTTCCTTCCTCTGCACCTCGAGTCCAAGGAAATGGTGATGCTCACCTGAGTCCTTCATCTCGAACCTGATAGATAGCTCAGCTCGAAGCCTTGCTACTTCCTTCATTGAATTCCCCGTCATGATCATATCGTCGATGTAAAGCAGCACGATGACTTGAAGCTCCCCGCTCTTCTTGACGAACAAGCTTGAGTCTGAGTCTGAAGCACCAAACCCACAGAATAAAAGATACTCTGCTATCTTTCCATACCACGCCCTCGACGCTTGCTTCAACCCATACAGGGCCTTCTTCAACTTGCAGACATGCTACGGAAAATCTTCAGATACGAAGCCTGGTGGCTGGACCATGAAGATGTCCTTGTCAATCTCACCGTACAAGAACGCATTCTTTACGTCGAGCTGCCAAATCTCCCACCCCCAACACGCCGCGAAGGCAATCACAACCCGAACTGAAGTCATTTTTGCCACCGGACTGAATGTCTCTTCATAGTCTTCACCGTATTGCTGCGAGAATCCCCGAGCCACAAGGCGAGTGTTGCAGCACGCCCGGACCCGCCCCGGCCGGCGGAGTCACACCTGCCAGCGGAACACGAACTGGCACGCGCCGCGAAAGGACTGCAGCCCAGACACCCCAACCCGTCTCCGCACCTATTCTCAGCACGGCGGGTTGTTGAGGCTGGGGCTCGATCCCCAGACCTCCTTGATAAGCAGGTGAGTTGGTGATGAGGCCTGTTAGGAAAGGTGCTTATCAAGGAGGTCTGGGGATCGAGCCCCAGCCTCAATAACCCGCCGCGCTGAGAATAGGTGCGGAGACGGGTTGGGGTGTCTGGGCTGCAGTCCTTTCGCGGCGCGTGCCAGTTCGTGTTCCGCTGGCAGGTGTGACTCCGCCGGCCGGGGCGGGTCCGGGCGTGCTGCATCAGCGAGCCTTGTATCGCTCGATACTGCCGTCTGCCTTCTTCTTGAGCTTGTAGACCCACTTGCATGTCACATGGGTGATACCCTTGGGCTTGGGTACCGGAGACCAAGTCTCATTCCTCTCAAGAGCACTCATCTCTTCCTGCATAGCTGAATCCCACTGTTCCACGCCTTTGGCCTTTTCAAAGCTCGACAGCTCCCTCTCATCCAAGGGACCAGCAAAGAAACACGAGACAAAGCTCACCTTGTTTCCTCCTGTATAGCGATCAGGGGCAATGATGGTTCTCTTCGATCTCCACAACGCCTTCCCCTGACTCGCAGTATCTTCAACTGCTTCTTCTCTAGCTCCCCTTCCAGACGTACTTGGAGCATCGCTCCCCCTGCTTCCTGATCCAGAAGCCTCCACCTCAGAACTAGAAATTGATGGACCACCTGGGGACAAAGGCAGCTCCACCTGAAGATTTTCCACAGCTTTCTACGGCTCCTCCACCCTACTTTCTGGTAGCTCAACACCAGAACTTCCTTGTAAGACGTCACCTCGTCGAACACGACGTCGCGAGATACAAGAAATCTCCGCGTCTCCGGGTCCATGCACTTCCAGCCCTTCTTCCGATCATCATAACCCACGAAGACTAGCTTCCTTGCTTTCGCATCTAGCTTCATCCGAAGCACATCTGGAACGTGAACATTGCAGGTGGAACCAAACACCCGAAGGTGTGCCACGCTTGGCTTTTCCTTGAACATCAATTCATGCGGGGTCTTCATATTGATGGGACTAAGAGGCATCCTGTTGATGACGTAGGCAACACAAGACATTCCCTCCGCCCAGAAGGGCTTTGGAATACTCTTGGCATGCATCCAACACTTGCAGGTCTCTGTCAGATGATGGATCTTCCGCTCTGCAACTCTGTTTTGTTGTGGAGTACGTGCACAAGTAAGCTCCCTCCGGATGCCTGCCTTCCTGCAAAAAGTAGAGAACTCACCAGAGGTGAACTCCCCTCCATTGTCAGTTCTCAGCTTCTTAACCCGCAGGCCAAGCCGACCCTCCACAAGCTCCTTGAACTCCATGAACTTGGCAAACGTCTCTGGCTTCTCCTTTAAGAAATATACCCAAACATATCTGGTGTAATCATCGATTAGCACCACCATATATCTGCTCTCTCCGAGGCTTGGGGTAGCAGTCGGTCCCATCAACTCACCGTGGATGCACTCCAACGACACACTACTCCTTGTCTGCGACTTGTCAAATGGTAGTCAATGAGACTTGCCGAACTGACATCCTGCGCACACATGACCGTCTCCGTAGGAAGATAGACTAGGCAGACCCTTGACCAGACCTTTCACCGCCATAGCTTTCAGCTTATACATCCCTACGTGCCCCAACCTCTCATGCCATATGACAGCACTATCATTCGTCTGCATCTTGTCAACATAAGAACTTATCGATAAAACGAACAAGTCTTTAGCTCTCCTCCCCACATGAATGACATTTGCCTTCACAGCTTCAACATTCTGAAGAAACCTCACTTCTGTCAGGCCAAACAGAACGTGATACCCAGCGTCTACAACGTTGGTCATGGAGAAAAGGTTTTTTCTCATTCCAGGCACATGATAGACACTCTTCAACGTAAGCGGCCCTCTATCACTGCCCAAGGAAACAACCCCCACCTTCTCGATAACATGCACGGTATTATTAGCAGTAATAATGACATCATTACCTGAGTACGGCTGAGCTGAAGAAAGCTTCGACTCGTCCCCGGTGAGGTGATGACCACACCTCGAGTCCACGATCCAGTCTTCCTGATAGTTGATAGAAGCCGCAGCTTCAACAGAAGCCGAGAAGGCTCCTCCCCATCCTCCATCAGTTTGTCTGGCATCAGCTTCCTCCTTTCCTGCAGCAGCATGCCCCGACTGAAGATTCACCCGGCAATCCTTCCTGATGTGACCAACCTTTCCGCACCTGAAGCACTTGAGACCTTCTCCCTTCTTCTTCCCTTCAGCCTTAGGAGCATAGCCCCTCTCCTGCTGTCCATAAGTTGAAGGCCCATAGCCTACTCCAGCGGTCTTCTTCTTATCCCACTTCTTCTTCTTCCCCGTGAAGAGAACTTCGCCATCTCCCCCACACACTGACACCCCCGCCATCTGCCTTGCCAGACTCTCCTGCGAAGCAAGCGGATTTTCCAGCTCCAACAGAGACGGCTGATTTGCCCAACCCTGCACCGACGTCACAAAGGCAACATATTCCTTCTGCAAGCCACACATGATGTGCCTCTTTAGCTTCGCCTCAGAAATTGGCTCATTAGGATCCAACGCTGAAATCTCGGCGCACAAGTTCTTCATTTTCAAGAACAACGTAGAGATAGAAAGGTCACCTTGAGCCGATTTGGGCAGCTCATTCTCCAGGAATTGAAGTCTTGCCACATTTTTCTTATTAAACAGCCCATCCGGGGCTCTCCAGATCTCTGCAGTTGATCCACACCCCAAGATGTGATCAAACAGGTCAGGTGATATTGCCCTCTTCAGGGCGAACTCCGCTTTGGCATTAATCCGCCTCTAGTTCCTCACCTCATGACCGTTATCCCCAATCAGAATAACTTCCTCCGTGCTCTATCCTCCAACTACCTCCCAGAGGTCCTCACCCAGAAGATAACTTTGCATACACGACTTCCACTTCTTAAAGTTAGTCGATGTAAGCATCTCAATTCCAAGACCCATTGCTTCCATGGCTCTACCACTGGTTCCTTCTTCACAAAGGCGATGGCAACTTTTAGTTATTCACTTCTCTATCCACTTCAACCTCGCTCTGATACCATGTGAAATTTTCTGATGATCTAGGAGTGAGCAGGAATTGTATAACTAAAAGTTCAAGCCAAACAACTAGAAGCACATGAAGCAAACACGATCTTTATTGATAAGCAAAATTCTTCATTACATGGAGAGGTATACACGGCGAGACATGATTTCGCCAGTACACAAAAAACAGAAGAGAAAAGCAGCAGAAAAGAAAACCAGCGGTCTGCTAACTTGAGACCGCCTGACCGCCCGACCTGACAGTCCGCCCGGCTAGAAAACCAGATCGCCCGAACTGCCTGCCTGCGCCTTGATCAACACCAACTGAGAACCACGCGAACTCCCGAACTCCACTGATCCTCCCGAACTCCAGCAACCCACACTGCAAGCCGCGAGACCGCCCGAACATCTTCAGAAGAGGAGGTTACCGCTGCTACCCGCACAATCCGCAGAAGCTGCACAAAACAAGTTCGATCAGCTAGCCGGCCGGATACAAAAAATAGACCCCAATAACAGGTCGCGAGCTCAGCTTACACTTGGTGCTATATGTTTGTTGCTACAGTGGCTCCTATTTATAGGCAGACGACCTGATCCAGTCACCACCCTATGAGATAGGATCACCACCACTTGATCGCGCGACCAGACCGGTCAACCCGCGCGACCAGCAAAAGAACCTCCTGCTTAGTGAGCTCGCCTACTTCAACAGAAGCCACGCGATCATGACAACTCGCCCGGTCATGTCGCTCACCACCTGTGTTCGCCACCCGACCTCCTCCAGAGACCGCGAACACACCAGACCGACTAGGGCACAGCCCGCCAAGTCGACCAAACACCTGTGACTGCATATGCCAGCTGATCGCCGAAGGACCAGCCATGTGAACACAACCCGGAGACCGTGCGACTAAGACGACCTTAGTCCACCCCCAACACAAAGACCCCGGACAGCCTCCAGACTGGGCTGCCCGCACCACGCGGTCACAAGCACCAGACCGCGCGCCGCCCTTACCAGGTAGAAACCTGCTCCGCCACATGGTCAGACAACCAGACCGCGCGGCCTCACCTCGACACCCTTGGACAGAAGAATGACGATCACGCCGAGTAGCCCGCGGCTAGACCAAAGAGGTCAAACCGCCAGAGGAGACCGCAAGACCGTGCGGTTAGACCAAACCGCGCAGTTTCCCCCCAGACCGCCAACTTCACAAAACTCCCACTTCAACATTTTCAACACAACCGACACAGACACACACCGACACAGACACACACAAACACACACACACACGGACATAGACACACACCGACACAAACACACACAGACACACACAGACACACAGACACACACACCGACAAAATTTATTATCAAGAAAATTTAGAAAGTAAAATAAATTCAGCGATGAATATTAAAAATAAATTCTCCAACAAAATTAGAAATAAAATATTTGTTGCTAAAAATTTCTTTCAAAAATAAATAGAAAAAAATTGATTAATTTGTTTCAAATTTGGTTGCTAATTAAAAATACATATATTTATTAAACTTTTGGCTCCAACCAAAAAAATTGAGCGGTAAAATGAAATTGTGCCGCTGGACACTATTACCTCTTACCTCGATTGCTATACACTAAAACCTATATAGGATGCCCTAATTTCCAGCGAGGGTTTTGCGAAGAACGCTGTCAAGCACTGTTGTATATCGCGCGAGGGCTTCTCACGTCGGTGAAGCACTGCGGTTTTCCTCCTTGATTTCGCCGGTGAAGATCTGCAGGAGGCACTTCGCCCGTGAAGGTTTTGCTGAAGGATACGCCGGTGAAGGATTTGCTGCAAGTATCGCCAGTGAAGGTTTTGTTGTAGGTGTCGCCGGTGAAGGTTTTGCTGCAGGTGGTTTTCTCCGTTGATCACTTTGAAGGTTTGATCCAAGTATTTTTTTTGTTCTTCTATGAGATTGTATTTTTTTTTGTTCCTCCCGTTTATTCTATTACACCAATTTTGGCCCACTTACTTCTCCACAAATTTAGGAAGTCTCTTTACATACTTATGCAGTATTTATGAGCAAGCTCTTAGAAGTTTGTTTAGGATTTCCGTCAGTTAAACATGTATAAGCACATGCACAAACTGTGAACTGCTTTGTATATACTCTAATGCAGAAGTATTTGCATAAAACTCCATGGGGTGGAGAGAAATTAATCGGCCCTGTCTGATTCTCCATCTCCACATCCAAGTCTGGGAAGAGCTGCACTTGCATCAAGAATTGGAGGCCTAGTTGGACTTTGGCATTTCATATATCAGAGTATCAATCTTGACCAATATGTTTCTTCAAAGTTATCATCGCCATTAAATAGTTCCAGACTACAAAAAGAGTAATATGTTTGTGTATAGATTTGTTTTTTAGTACCTAATTTTGTGGTTCATTCTTTTTAATTTATGTATTGCTATCATTGCTAGATTGTATAGGGCTTATCAGAAGTTGTATGCGTCTATGCATGATAGACAGATTGGTCCACATAAAACTCAGTTCAGAAGAGATGAAAGTTATGGTATGGCACTAACTTATGATAAAGAGTACATATTATATTGTTGAACAGAAATTATGTCCATTAAATATGATTTAAAATCTTTCTGTGGTTAAGATAGGCTTCAACTTGGCGTACTATGATACTCTAATTTTGCTATGAACATTTTAGAATTATATTTCAACTTGTTATGTTCTGATTATGTTGTTACTTTTGTCAATATTGATGAGCCACACTTGTCGTATATTTCATGTACTGCAGGTATTTTTGAAGATTTGAGGTATAGACGAACTAAGTAATAATAAAACTACTTTGGAATATTTGAGGTACAAAAATACTAATCAATAATTTTAATATTATTATTATACAAGTTGGAAACCTATGACCAATTGGTGCTAGGTGAAGAGGCCCAACACCATATGAAGTGCACAGGCCAATATGGGACCCTCGATGTGGGATTAAATTTTCATCAATCCCCTTAGGTGCATGACATGTGGATACATGTGGAACTCCATGGGGGAGGCGAGAAATGTGGTAGAGGAACATCTTGTTTGTAGCTACAACGACGCTTTCCCTAAAAAACACCGCAACAGGTTATACCGACGTTTTCCACAAAAAACGTGGCGGTAGCCATTAGGAGCTACAACAACGCTTTCCACAATAAATGCCGCAACAGGCTATACCGACGCTCGCAACCGCTACGCTTTTACGGTGTTTGTAAAACCGCCACAAAATCAATATCGATGTTTTATAAACGCCGTCATAGGCCTTACAAAACGTGGCGGTAGACCTCCTATCTTGTAGTGAGTTTTCATATATAAAGTTTGACAACAATAATTTTTGATAGTTTTATTTTCTTCTCTTCTCTTTTCAGGAGCTAAATCACTTAGCTGGATTGGTCAATTCCTGCAATTTCATAAAGGTGCATTTTAATCATTTACTTGTTTCTTCGTTTTAGATTAGTGAAGACATTGTCTGTCTGTTCAATATTTTTCTAGATTTTGTGACCTTATTATGTTTGTCTAATTAATATCTGGGTGAAAATACATGCCTCTTTGGATTGTCTCTGATTTCTTTCCCGGCCTCTACATGTTTGCTAATTATTTAGCCAAGATTTTTCGTTACTTTCTGAGTGTCTTTTCTTATCTTATGCAGGCCAACTTTATGAAAATGCCTTTCCTTGACAATACATTTGATGCTATATATGCTATCGAAGCAACCTGCCATGCCCCTGATGCTGTATTTCACTACACAAGCTTTTACTATATATTCATTTCATAGTTCAAACCTAGGACAAGTTACCTTTTTTTCCCGCTGGTTTTATAGATGGAGTAAAATCTTGACCTAATTTCAGATAATTTTGAACAAACTATCAGATTAATGATTGCTACCCTTTAAACTGGAGAGTGATACTTTCTTTCTATTTTTTTGCTTGAACTTGCTTTGATGCTCTAAAGAAATCTATAGGGTGTTAAAGCCAGGGCAGTGCATTGCTGCTTATGAATGGTGCATGATTGATAATTACAATCCCAACAATGAGAGTCATAAAAAGATAAAAAGCTAAAATTGAAACTGGCAATGGGCTTCCTGACATAAGATCAACACACCAATGCCTTGATGCCGTAAAGCAAGTTGGATTTGAGGTAAAATATAGATGGTTAAAAAGCAATAGATATGGCAACTAGTGGATATTTGAATAAGTAATTTGTGTTTGAAGGTAATTTGGGAGAAGGATCTTGCAGTTGATTCACCTGTACCATGGTATTTGCCTTTGGATACACGACATTTCTCCCTAAGTAGATTCCGTTTGACAGCCATAGGTCGTCTCCTCACGAGTGCAATGGTGAGAAATTACATTTGTTGACAATGAAGAATTATATTTTCCGCTTTCAAATTATTCTGACGACGGACTTTATTTTATTTATTTTTGTTTTATAGGTTAAAACTCTAGAATATGTACCGCTTGGAACGAAAAGTGACGGAAGAAGATGCATATGTCAGAAAGTATAGAAGTTGATGTGTTTTGTAAAACATTTTGATCTTATTGTTGTTATGTAATGTTGTTTTGTTATAGATGAGATAACACTTGTACTATATCTAGCTACTACATGTATTTCAAATTTAATATTTGTAATGTGTTTTTCTTTTATTAATTTGGCATATTTTTCCTTCTTGTACTTTATTCAAATTTTATATGAAAAGTATATTAGTTCTTTAAACCTATAATGATTTCTATTTTTAAATATTTTAATTACAAATTATGAATGAATATAAAATATTATTACATAATATAAAACTATATTATACTTTAAATAATAATTCATATTAATAATAAAATCATCTGTACACATCTAAATTAGGAATTGAAAATTTAAAAATATAAATGAAATTTTTTAGTAACGAAAGTATATACCAATTGTAACGAAATAATTATTGTTATGTTACAACTTATTGTACCGGAGTAATGTTTATTATAATTATTTGTAATGATAAATTAATTTCAATATATTTGCTATATATAAATATAATTTTTTAGTGAGGAAGAAATTAAACATTTGTAAAGAAATATTTATATATTTGATATATAAATATAATTTCTTTAGTAGGGAAGAAGTCAAACATTTGTAACGAAATATTCTTTACGAATACTCATCTTATTGTGAGGAGGTAATGTTTGCCACGAATAAATTATTTGTAACGACCAAAAAAAATTTGTTTCGAGAACAATTAGCGAACGGTCGTCACATAAAGTAAATGTCGTTACAAAAACTTTGTGTAACGGTATTAGTTACCTTTTGTAACGTTTTTAGTCCATACTATGATGAGTCCCATTTATATACACATATTTGGACTCATCTCGACTAGTTTTCATGCATTTGCACTTCACTTTTAGTTCATTATCGCTTAAACTTCACTTGAACACATTTCTTCACAAAGTGCACTCTTTGGGCCCATTTTGGTGTGCAATTGCGCGCTATGTTGTTGGGGGTAAGCACACGGTGCTCCCCAACCCTTTTTTATGTATTTGGATTGAGCTGGAAGGGTATTCCCAGCTGTATGATTGATGTTTGGTGCTGTGCAGGTGGGTAGATCATCAATTATGCCCAGTTTTCATGTCTGCATGAATCGCACGGTCGTGCGTTTTCTTTGCGAACGGTCAGCTGTGATCGTGCGTTCATTTGCGACCCAAAAATAGCATTCTGAATTTGGTCGTGCATTTTTACGCACGGTCGTGCGTTTGGTCGTGCATGAACAAAATTCTGCACCTGTCTATAAGTAGCTGCTCCGCGAAAACAGGCGGAACTTCCTCGTTTCTAGGTCTTTTCCAGCGCCATTTTTTGCGTTTTTTCATTCTAAGCCTCCTCTCTTCATCTAGGGACTTCAAGGAATAGATTGGATCTTACTTTCATCATCAAGGAAGGTTTGAAGAGCATTGGACATCACCGGGTCGTGACACGAAGAAGACGGGCCATTGGGAGGAAGTGACAACCCTCCTTTACCCGGGACGCAGTTGAGGACCGAGCTTGGACGCGGATTGACAACCCAACGATTCCAACTGTGAATTCCAGCAAGGCTTCAGAGTCGGTTGAATCTCGTACTCTTTATTCTTTCGAAATGATGTTTGTATGTTAAACTCTATATTTTGTGGATGAAGAGCATGATAAATCTAGATCTGTAATGTTTATTTCATCTCTATGAAATTCCTTTTAATTTAATCATGTGTATGAGGTGCGCTATTGTTATTCATTTTATTGATTTCATTCCGTGATCCTACTCTTCCATCCGCCAATCTAAGCGGTGCTAACGGCCTGTGTAATCCACCCCGACTCTGCTGCTGCGAACCATTCCATCCGCAAGCCTTCTCGTCCATCCGCCCTTGCGAAATAGTGCGTTCAAGCCCTACGTAGTTTCCATCCTGCCTAGCGAAGCAGTGCGCTCAAGGTCTGCATAGGAGTAGTTTAAGTTGCTTTCCTTTATTTTCCAAAACCAAATCATTCCCCTCCGCGTTACATCGGATTAAAGGACTTCAATCTCAAGTCCTTCCTCAATAGTAAACTCCACCTTACTATGTTCCTTCGAGATCGATACTTGGGGGTTCACTCCCACATTTTATATTACTTGAACGATCGGTACACTGCCATTTTGTGCCGCAGTCTTGCTACCGCTTATAGCGGTGTGCTAAGATTTGCGCATCAAGTTTTGGCGCCGTTGCCGGGGAACACAGACGTGTGAGTTTTCTGAAGAGGGAGAATCTGAGAGAGAAGCCCTTCCATTTGTAAATTGCTTCCTTTCTTTATTTTATTTCTTGTTATTCCTTTTTCCTGTTTTATATTAGGTTGCTTAGTAAATTATTGTTGTGTGTAGCATTTTGCACAATAGTGTTTTTCTTTTGAATCTTGTTATCTTCACACAATGTGGGCTTCATTTAATATTCTTTGCCATTTGTGTGGAGATATCTCTCATGCTAGTGATAGATGCCCAAAGGAAGATAATCGCCCTAGCACTCAAGGCCCAGCATATGGAGCACCGACTTCGTCTGGTACTCCATATGTTGCGCGTAAGTCCTATGGCTATTTTGCTGAGCCT
Source organism: Dactylorhiza incarnata (assembly GCA_033032865.1). NCBI lineage: Eukaryota > Viridiplantae > Streptophyta > Magnoliopsida > Asparagales > Orchidaceae > Dactylorhiza > Dactylorhiza incarnata. Next base: position 6,354,507 of record JAWHQI010000076.1, on the reverse strand, counting down.
TTACCATCACACTTCTTTTCGGCTTCAGCTCCTGCTGTGCCAAAGAAGCCCGCAAGGCAGTGCTTATTTTATCAGAGCATGGATCATGCCTTGAAGGATTGTGCTGCATTCCTTCGCCAATTGGACGAGGATGATGAGCCGGATATCTAGATCGTCCCTACTCCTACTTCTGGCAGCACACCTTCAACATCTGGTTATGTGACCTTATCCCCTTCATGCTTTGAAGGGTATGGCATGGACACAATCAACAGTTGTGTGGCTGATCCAGGCTCTGACACGACTGAGCCCATCTCCCCGGTGCATATATCACCGTGTTTAGATTCGATTCTTTGTGAGGAATCGGTGCTTGACTTTTATCTAAGCACTATTCCTCCCCCTATTGTGCATTTTACTACATTTGTCTCTGACGACATTATTGAGGATGTTTCACAGGATAAGGCAGGTAATTTATGTGTTGTGCCTATTCCTATGGAGGAGGATATTTTCCAAGGTGACGAGGATTCTACCTCAGCACCGGTGGAGGAAGTCCAAATCGTGGAGGAGGTCACTGATGATCCTACTGAGCCCTGCAGCATTATTGATGATGCCGACAATATCTTATTTCCCCAACCTCTTGGAAGTGAGACCGGGAGCACTCCCCCGATTGATGTTCATTTAAGTTTTTCTTCTCTTTTATTTCCTAACCCCTCTTCTTCATCTGAGCTTGAGCAGGTTGAGTCTTCACAGGTACTTCAAGAGGACTTGGAGCATTCTGCTCAAGTCAATGATGAGTGTATCCTCTCATGTGAGGAGGTTGATCCCCCCTCCATAGAGGAAGCCTCATTCATTGCCTTCTCCTCCTGCTGCCTACCTGGAGATGATACCTTGCTGGGCAAGGATAGTTTTGGTGAGTTGAGTGAGGATGCCTCCTCGTCTTACTTTTTATTCCCTATACCTGTGACGAGCAGGTATTATTTATATTCGGGTAGAGGAATGACTGTTCTATCGCCGTATCGGTACCCGCTACCGACACGCATATTAGAACAGTTACCTGTGCACTTTTCTTTTCATAGACCCATTAGCTAGAACTGTTTAAATTTGAATAAGTCATGCTGGGAAGACAATAACCCCAGTAGTTATCTTACCTTTCTTGCAATGTTAGTTTATCTAGTTTGTTTAGTTAGTTTTACATTATTTTAGTTTGTATATTTTCTTTTGTTTTTGCGGAGCTCACCTATGCAGGTTCTTTTTCTGGATGGCGGATGCTGCAGCTTTATCTTGGTTTACACACGTCTTTTGGTATGCTTACTTGCTGAGCATTGGGTACCCTCTTCCCTTAGCTTCATTTTGAATTTCATGGCCATATATTTTGTTGGATTGTTTAGATTAAGTCTGGGGGAGAGCCGCTATGTGTTACCCACTGCACGTGCACATATCATTTGCATACTAGAAGTATATTAATCTCATTTATTTTGTATTGTTCATCTTCACAACACATCACAACACCCACTTGAGCACGCGCTTATTTGTCTATGCGTCTCGGGTAAATATTATTATTCTGTGTGATTGAAAGATCATGATGCTGGCATTGGATTGAGTGGCGGAGTAACACGTTGAATCTACCAGTGCTCCTAGTCGAGTGCTCGCGTCTCTTGTTGAAATTCTTGTAGAATTAGCTTTTTCTCATGCATTTAGTTTTATAATTTTCCAATTGCGTGAATACTGTTTATTCTACTCGTATTTCAAGAATCCAGTTGAATCCGATGATAGTGTAGGTGCATGTGTAGACGATCGCTAGTGATGTATTGCTCGAGTCGGGAGGAAGGATATTCTTTCTCGGTGGCTAAGAACTTGCCCCTAGCGTCTCTCGAAGCATGGGTATAGGTTATTTCATTTGTGTGAGTGTGATATAGGCCATTCTTTGACCCGGTTGAGCCTTTGCACCATTCCTAAACGCTCTATCCTTGCTTAGCCCCTTTGTGCCTAATCCCTACCATTTGATTCAGCTCCACCTTCAATTCACCAAAGCCAAAATGACTATCCTAATCGCACACCAAATTCTGAGCTCAAGCAATTTCTGCATTTAAAAGTTGGGTGTTGAGGCTGTGTATACTTGTGGTTGTGGTGGGAATGCGTTATTGAAAATATAGCTGTGTTTGTTATTATATGTGCAAAGTTATAATTTAAAAAAAAAAAGAGAAAAGAAAAAAAATGTGAAAAAAAGTGTAAAGCAATGTATTTGGGAATATGTGGTGTACACACCTCATAGTTTCATGTTTAAGTCTGGGGGTGTGGTGTACACATTTTTCATTATTGCCGGATAGTGTTTTTATTGCGAGCTCATTTGGGTTAGGTGTGCTAAGCCCCCACGTTTATCATTGTCTATCGCACCGTAGCCTAAGCCTAAATCATAACCTAAAAGTCCTATTGATTCGCACTCTGAACGTAACTAGTGTCGTGGAGAGAGTGTGAACGGGCAAGCTTATGGCCATCGTCATTGATGGATTTCTTTGGAGTTTGTCCCGATCCTCGATCTCTGGCAATATTCCACTTAGTAATCGAGCTACTTTCACCCTACGCGTGATTGAAGGATTCACCACGATTCAAATTATGAGTAGCAATAATAAGTAGAAACGCAATCTAGAAAATTCTAATCTATTTCGCATGTTTAAAAGGTTTTTCTACTGAAATTTTAACTCGCGCGTGTAAGCGACTTCGCATTGTACTTCACATATTCAATTACTTTGCGAGCTTATGATTTTTCTACTTCACATGGGAGATAGTTTGCTCGGGACGAGCAAACGAGTAAGTCTGGGGGTGTGATGAGTCCCATTTATATACACATATTTGGACTCATCTGGGCTAGTTTTCATGCATTTGCACTTCATTTTTAGTTCATTATCGCTTAAACTTCACTTGAACACATTTCTTCACAAAGTGCACTCTTTGGGCCTATTTTGGTGTGCAATTGCACGCTATGTTGTTGGGGGTAAGCACACGGTGCTCCCCAACCCTTTTTTATGTATTTGGATTGAGCTGGAAGGGTATTCCCAGCTGTATGATTGATGTTTGGTGCTGTGCAGGTGGGTAGATCATCAATTATGCCCAATTTTCATGTCTGCATGAATCGCACGGTCGTGCGTTTTCTTTACGCGCGGTCGGCTGCGATCGTGCGTTCATTTGCGGCCCAAAAACAACATTCTGAATTTGGTCGTGCGTTTTTACGCACGGTCGTACGTTTGGTCGTGCATGAACAAAATTCTGCACCTGTCTATAAATAGCTGCTCCGCGAAAACAGCCGAAACTTCCTCGTTTTTAGGTCTTTTCCAGCGCCGTTTTTTTTTCGTTTTTTCGTTCTAAGCCTCCTTTATTCTTCTAGGGACTTCAAGGAATAGATTGGATCTTACTTTCATCATCAAGGAAGGTTTGAAGAGCATTGGACATCACCGGGTCGTGACACGAAGAAGACGGGCCATTGAGAGGAAGTGACAGCCCTCCTTTACCCTGGACGCAGTTGAGGACCGAGCTTGGACGCGGATTGACAACCCAGCGATTCCAACCGTGAATCCCAGCAAGGCTTCGGAGTCGGTCGAATCTCTTACTCTTTATTCTTTCGAAATGATGTTTGTATGCTAAACTCTATATTTTGTGGATGAAGAGCATGATAAATCTAGATCAGTAACATTTATTTCATCTTTATGAAATTCCTTTTGATTTATTTATGTGTATGAGGTGCGCTATTGTCATTCATTTTATCGATTTCATTCCGTGATCCTACTCTTCCATCCGCCAATCTAAGCGGTGCTAACGGCCCGTGTAATCCACCCCGACTCCGCCGGTGCGAACCATTCCATCCGCAAGCCTTCTCGTCCATCCGCCCTTGAAAAGTAGTGCGTTCAAGGCCTACGTAGTTTCCATTCCGCCTAGCGAAGCAGTGCGCTCAAGGCCTGCATAGGAGTAGTTTAAGTTGCTTTCCTTTATTTTCCAAAACTAAATCATTCCCCTCCGCGTTACATCCGATTAAAGTACTTCAATCTCAAGTCCTTCCTCAATAGTAAACTCCACCTTACTGTGTTCCTTCGAGATCTATACTTGGAGATTCACTCCCACATTGTATATTACTTGAACGATCGGTACACTGTCGTTTCGTGTCGCAGTCTTGCTACCGCCTATAGCGGTGTGCTAAGATTTGCGCATCATACTAAAAGTGTAATTTGTTGTAGTGACATGTGCACGTGCAGTGGGCAACACATAGCGGCTCTCCCGCAGAGTTAATCTAAGCAATAGATGCCAATGATGTAACCATGAAAATTGAATAAAAGGCAAGGCGAAGAAAAGTTATCCCTGCTCAGAAATGAGCATACCAAAAGATTGACGTTAATACTACGATGGAAATCTAAGTCCGCCACCAAAATATCACCACCCTACAAAAAGGACGCATCAAGCAATAACAAAAATAAAATATTAAGGCATTAGCAGATTAGAAAAAGCAACACAAACAAAATTGTGTTGTCTCCCAGCAGCGCTTTTGTTTACCGGCCTTAAGCTGGACTAAATACCTGTATTATGCAGTTTTATAAGATTGTCTAATCATAAAAGCAAAAGTTAATAAATCCTAATTATTATTACATGCACAACAAAATAATCAACTATATGTTGATTTAAAGTTGTAACTAGAAATGAAAGAGATGGGTCCGAAGACCGAACAGTAGCAGCCTAGAAGATCGGAAGCTTTCCATCTCCAAATTTCATCTTTCTTCATCCTCTTCATCTCCTCCAATTGGCGGTCATTGATGAAATAACGTTTACCACCTTGTACCCAGTCTTTCAAGGAAAACATGGGCAATGATGATGATCTGGAATAGGCGAATGATCTCATCATTGCCATCTGCTTTCCCTTCCAAGACTGCCACTCAGAATCAAACAGAAATGGGTCCAAAAACTCATGCACCTGCAGGGGATATACGAAATATCAAAAATTATAGCGGAAGGGGAAGCAGGAAAGATGAACATATCAATATTTGCATTAAAAGAAGGATGATTAGGAAATAAAATGGATGAAGAACTAGAAAAATCAAACACAGGAGGAGTGGTCTCGGCTTCACTCCCATCAGGTTTCACAGAAGGATTATTGCCGACCACAATAAAATCACTACAGGAAGAATATGAGCAGCTAGGAACTTCGATGATGAGTTGGACCTTCTCCTCAGGTGATGAGGTAGAAACCTCCTCACTAAGGAAAATATCCTCCTCAGTGCAACTCAGCACAACTTCGAGCTCCATTGGCTCATCCTGCACATCTAGAAACTCGATAATAAGAGCAAAAGATACATGCATACTGATACAAGAAAATATCTGAGTAGAAATAGAGCTCAAGATAGAGTCCTATACGAGGGAAGAAATATCCTCCGATACAGAATCCACGGGAAAGGATGGAACCATAGAGGAAGAAAACTCCAGAATGTCATCATAGTGATCAATAGTGACGCTAGTGGATGCATCCGTTGTGTTCCCATGAGGACACGGGGACATGGAGGATATGTACTCGACGATTGAAGGGGTAGTGTGATATGGAAAAGGTGGGATGGTGACGAGTTCATCATCCTCTTCCAATTTCAATTTCCATTTCTCACAGTCCTTCAACGTGTGATCAGAACTCTGACAGAACAGACATCGCTTACCGGTAGGTTTTGACTGTAGAAAAGCCAAACCACCCGGTGAAGGCGACGCTCGCGATGGGGACACATAATTATAATACGTAGGTTCATTGTATGAAGATCTATATTCTCCATACGATGAACTATACATATTATAATTACGGCTTCCAAAATGGCAATCATCACTATAATGACTAAACGATTTACACCATCTACATTGTTGATAAGCATACATATTGGTGCAAAGATGGATTCACTAATAATGTAAGTTAAAAAAAAGAAATCTCAGTATGCACTTAGGAAAATTTAAATCAAAAGAAACCTGATTTTTGAAATACTTAAAAGCAGATAATAAGAGAATTTACAAACACTAAATTCAAACAAATGCCATATACAAATGGAAAAGAACTTTATCTCTTGTCGCCCTCTCTCTAGCAACTCACACGACTGTGTTCCCTGGCAACGACGCCACAAACTTGATGCGTAGAACTAGCACACCGCTATAGGCGGTAGTGAGACTGCGGCACGAAATGGCAGTGTACAGATCATTCAAGTAATATAAAATGAGGAGTGAATCCCAGAGTATCAATGTCGAAGGAACACAGTAAGGTGGAGTTTAATTTTGAGGAAGGACTTGAGATTGAAGTCCTTTCGAGCGGATGGAATGCGGGAGATTTGGTTTTTGGTTGCGGAAACAAAATAAAAGAAAATAAACTACTATGCAGGCCGCTATTCACTGCTTCGCCGGGCGGATGGAAACTAAGCAGGCCGCTATGCACTGCTTCGCTAGGCAGATGGACGAAAAGGCAAGCGGATGAGGTGAGTGTAACTACGGAAAGGTTTGAGGGCCGTTAGCACCTTTTGGCTACGCGGATGGATGACACGGGCAGTTAGCACCGCTTAGCTACGCGGATGGAAGAGTAGGCTTGCTTAATCGATGAGTAGGCTAGCATAATGGAATGAAGGGTGATGGCGAAGTGGAGGATGGAATGGGGTGCGCCTCATACACACATATAAACAAGACAATTTCATAGAAATGAAACTAACATACAAATCATAGTTTATAGTGCACATCATCAAAATGTAAGGAATCTAACATATACAACCAAAGCCTTGTCGAAGATTCACGGTTGGAATCGACCCAATTCGAAGCCTTGTCGAAGATTCACGGTTGAAATTGCTGGGTTGTCAATCCGCGTCCAAGCTCGGTCCTCAACTGTGTCTCGCATAGAGAAGGTTGTCACTACCTCCCAATGGTCCGTCTTCTTCGTCTCACGATGTAACACCCTGCCAGTATGAAAAGTATAACAGCAGGTCCGGCCGGGACCCCACGCCATACAAACCACACTAGCTAGGAGTTAAAAGGTGATAACCAGAAAAGTAATAACAAAACGAGAGTACAAAAACGTAAGCGGAAGCATTAATTAAACCATTCAAATAGACATGTCCACTATCATAGGAATGAGTCCAGAAGTAAGAGTTACGGCCTTAGGGCCTTACATCAAATCAATGTACAAAACTCCAAAAAAGCATACATCGGCACGCAGGCCGGCAATACATAAGAAAACAGGAAAAAAGCTGGCCTTCAAGGGCCAACTCAGCAAAAGGACTAACGCCCGCTATTTCCCGCTAGGCTCACCTGCACCTGCATAAGAACATTCCACCAAGCGGTGGCAAACAGAGTAACGGTCAGCGCAGCTGACCAAATTATAACGACCCCACGCCTTTCCCGGGGTGGCGAAGCTTCTACCCTGCAAGCAAGCTATACTAGCAAGTGCTAAAATAAAGAAGGTGCAACTACACAAGGTGAGGTTTCAAGCACAATCAATCTTCTAGGTTGAGCATCAAAAGAAGGGAACCTAGGTATGCACATGATGTTGGTTGGGTTCACCCGAAGGTTCCCCACAACCACCTAAGCAATCGCATGAGGCTAAACACAATATCAAATTCACAACACTCCACCCTAAGGGTCACAACCTTAGGTGGGAAACAAGAGCTTTTGGTCGGTCTAGGTATGACACCTTCCACGACCTCTCCCATGATCACACGGCTTTCATGAGGAAGGGACCTCTCGCCGATCTGCATGGAAACGGGTTCGGTTTAGCTTTGCCCGTGCTCTAATCGTCGCGATCTATCGCACGACGCGGGTACGGCTTCACCTCGGCCCGTAAGGGTTTAGCATTTTCAAGTGCTACACTAATTATACGCTACGCACCTAACCCCTTTACAAGGATCTAGGCTTCACGAATTCTCAACAAGGGAGGTACATACGCTCCGCATCAATATCATGGTGAAGGTTTGCCTTCATCCAAAACTCAAAGCATGGGGCTTTCGTAGGGATCTTCACAAGACGCCTACACTTAACTCCCGCAATACTATAGGTGAGTTCACGGAGTCATTCTCCGGCACGCATTCTAGGCCTAACCTAAATGCAACGTCGCAAATCAAGCATCGCCGATTCGGGCTCACGGCCACGAATAGGCTTCACACAAAATGCCTAAATCCGCACGACTACCGGATTTTCTACATGCAATATGCCGGGGACGGACACGATCTACCCGGAGTCCCGAAGGACTTGAGGAAATCCTACACTTCACCCATTTGGTGAAAGGGATACCTCATGCAAGCAAAGAAAGAGGAAAGAATGGACAAATACAAGTCCAAAGTTTGGGAGGAAGAATCGTTACCCTAGACGTGTTCTTCTTCGCCATGGATCCGAGATTCTACGCGGAGGGAAAGAACCGCACCGGGCTGCACTCTCCGGATCTGGAAACGGCTCGCGAAACGGAGCTCCGGAGCTCCGTCAATGGCGAAATCTCCTCTTCTTCTTCCTTGCCCCCTTCTTCTTCCTCTAGCCTAGGAGAGAGAAACACTATGAAATAATGAGGGTTTAATCCCTCTCCAAAGCCCTAAGACCCCCCAGCATTAAATCCCAGCCGTTGGATCAAATTCCAAGAAATTTGATCGGTCGGATCCTCTTCTCCGCTCAAAATCGCGGAACAGAAAAAACAGGGCGCACGATCACAGGCGCACGGTCAGTGGTCGTGCACGACGAGGGCAATGGTCGTGCGCACTATCCGGGACAGAACTCTGAATTCTTGCGAATAAGCGCACGATCGCTGGCGCACGATCACTGGTCGTGCGCGAAGAGGGAAATGGTCGTGCGCACTGTCCGAGACAGAACTCGATTCTCTTCTGAAATAACGCACGATCGCTGGCGCACGATCACTGGTCGTGCGCGATGAGGCCACTGATTGTGCGCTAAGAGCAGACAGGGAAAATTCTAGCCTGCTTCACGTGCCGCACTACCACTCCGCCTACTTCGCGGAACTACCAGATTTGGGGTGTTACAACTCCACCCTCCTTAAAAGAATTTCGTCCCGAAATCCAGGAAACAGTAATAGCATAAATTACAGTTATACTTTACCTGAGGGAAAAAGCTCGGGATACTCCGCAAGCATCGTTTGCTCTCTCTCCCAAGAGAGCTCCTCTCGGCCGCAGTTATCCCACCGGACTTTTACCATCCGAATGGACTTGTTCCGCAGCTACTTTACTTCGGTATCTTCGATGCGTAAAGGCTTGACTTTCGTCGACAACCCACTATCAACCGGAACTTTGCCGACCGCAACGATATGAGTAGGCTCTTGCACTGCCTTCCTCAACACTGAAATGTGGAACACGTCGTGCAGACCGCTCAGCTCTGCAGATAGTGCAAGCCGATAAGCCGCATCACCAACACGCTCCACGATCTCGAACGGTCCTAAGTACCTCGGACTGAGCTTTTTCAAGCGTCGAATCCTTGATACCCCTTTGAACGGTTTGATCTTCAAGTAAACCCGGTCACCGACGGCAAACTCTAAGTTCCTATGCTTGGCGTTGAAATACTTTGCTTGCCTATCCCGGGCAACCAATAGCCTTTCGCGTATAGATCGGATCGTCGAAGTTGCTTCTTCAACATCCTTTCGCTTCAATAGCTTAGTATCGCCCGTTTCCGCCCAAGACAACGGCGTACGACACTTCTTACCATAGAGGGCCTCGAAAGGAGCCATCTTTAAGCTGGCTTGGTAGCTATTATTGTAGGCGAATTCGATCATAAAGAGGTGATCCTCCCACCTCTTTCCAAAGTCTAGAGCGCACATTCGGAGCATATCCTCCATAGTCCTGTTGGTTCTCTCGGTCTGTCCATCCGTTTGCGGGTGGAAGGCCGTGCTGAACTTCAATTTTGTGCCCAACAGTTCATGGATAAGCCTCCAATCTTTCGATGTGAAACGCCCGTCACGATCGCTGACGATGCTACGAGGGACACCGTGCAGTCTCACGATACTATCCACATAGAGCTTTGCTAGCTTCTCTACGGAATCATCCTTCCGGTTCGGAATGAAGTGTGATACCTTTGTCAAACGGTCCACGATCACCCATATGGCGTCGTTTCCATGTTGCGATCTCGACAATCCGTGCACGAAATCCATCGAAATATCATCAAACTTCCACTCCGGAATCGGCAAGGACTTCAGAAACCCACCGGGACGTTGACATTCCGCTTTCACCAACGCGCAAGTATGACACTTGGCCACGTAAAGGGCAATGTCTTTCTTCATGCCCGGCCACCAGAACATTTTCTTCATATCCATAAACATTTTAGTGCTCCCCGGGTGGATCGAGTACTTGGTATGATGAGCCTCGTACATCAACTCCGCCCGTAGAGTACCAACGTTTGGGATGCATAACCTTTCCTGCTTCCACATAAGGTCGTCTTCGAAGGAGAAATCAGCGTTTAACCCTTCAACGGTTTCCGCTTTGTATCGTTTCAAGCTCTCGTCCAACACCAATGCTTGTCGAACTCGGTCGGCAAGGTCGTAGTGAACTTCCGTCCAGTTCAAGCATGCTGAAGTAGACGTTCTCCTATCAATGCATATGATCTCCATTTCTTCTAGCTCACGGATTAGACGCTCATCGTGCATCAAAATCCAATTTGCTTGTGCGGGAGCCCGACGACTCAACGCGTCTACAACTACGTTTCCTTTACCGGGAGTATATTTGATATCGAAGGTGTAGTCCCCAAGGAACTCCATCCACCTCCTTTGGCGCATGTTCAACTCCCTTTGATCTAGTAAGTACTTGAGGCTCTTATGGTCGGTAAAGATATCGATCTTCACGCCATATAGATAGTGCCTCCAAAGTTTGAGGGCAAAAACCACGGCCGCTAGCTCCAAATCATGGACCGGGTAATTCCTCTCGTGAACCTTCAGTTGCCGGGAGCCGTAGGCAATTACCTTCCCGAACTGCACTAGGACACAACCCAAACCACTTCCTGAGGCGTCGCTATAAATTTCATAGCCTTCCGTACCTTGTGGCGAGCATAGAATGGGCGCCGTGGTCAGACGGCTCTTTAGCTCTTCAAAAGCTCGTGCGCACTCGGGCGACCAAACGAACTTATGATCCTTCCTAGTCAGTTTTGTGAGAGGAAGTGCGATCCTCGAGAAGTTTTCCACAAAGCGCCTATAATAGCCAGCAAGTCCTAAGAAACTTCGGACTTCCGCTACGTTTTTCAACAAAGGCCACGCTTGGATCGCTTCTATCTTCGACGGATCAACTGCAATTCCTTCGCCACTAACAACATGACCAAGGAATGCCACTGACGGTAGCCAAAACTCGCACTTGGAGAACTTGGCATAAAGCTGACTCCTCCTCAAGGTGCTCAGGACTGTGTGCAGATGCCCTATATGCTCCTCTTCCGACTGAGAGTATACCAAAATGTCGTCGATGAAGACGATCACAAATTGATCTAAATACTCTCGGAATGTCCTATTCATCAAGTCCATGAATACCGACGGTGCGTTGGATAGAACGAACGACATTACCGTGAACTCGTAGTGTCCAAAGCGGGTACTGAACGCTGTCTTTGGAATGTCACGTTCCCTTATTCGCAGTTGATAGTAGCCGGACCTTAGGTCTAGCTTGGAGTAAACCGTCGACCCCATCAGTTGGTCGAATAGATCATCGATTCTAGGAATCGGATATCGGTTTTTCTCGGTCAACTTGTTTAGCTCTCTATAATCAATACATAGACGCAAGCTCCCATCCTTCTTTTTCACAAAGAGGACCGGTGCACTCCAAGGCGAGGAACTTGGACGTACGTAGCCTTGCTCTAGCAGCTCTTGCAATTGGACCTTCAACTCTGCCAATTCCTTTGGCGCTATTCGGTATGGTGAGCGGGCCACAGGTTTGGCACCTGGCACCAACTCGATACAGAAATCAATCTCCCGATGAGGCGGAGCCCCAGGGAGTTCGTTAGGAAACACGTCGGCGTATTCCGCTACAACTGGGACATCACACAACCTGGGCTTTGGCTCCGAAGCCTCCAACAAGGTGAAGAACAACTCGGCGCCTTTTCTCACCGCCTTAACCACTTGGAGAGCAGACATCAGCGTCTTGCTCGCTCCTCGCATACCGGCGAATGTGGTTTCATCGTCGGTGTTCGTTCCCAGAGTGATCTCCTTTGTATTGCAATCTATGCATGCTCGCTGCTCCGAGAGCCAGTCCATGCCGAAGATCACATCGAATTCAGCTAACGGTAGTAACGACGCTTCCAAGTCGAAATCTTGACTTCCGATCCGCACCTTCACACGACTCTTCCTATCCGCACTCATTCGAGATCCATTGGGTAGCACTACTTCCAATCTATCCTCTACAAAGGTAGACGGCACTCCGATTCGCACCACGAAGTCCTCGGACAGAAAAGAGTGCGATGCACCCGTATCGAATAGAGCTCTCGCCGGATAGTTGAAAATTTGGACGAAACCTAATTGTACACAAATAACACATAAAGTCGTACAACAGTAAGAATCATATACATAGCTGTGAAAGCTAACTTCTAATTCGTACCTGTGACGACATCGGTTTGTCGTATAGCTTCTTGTTGGCCAAGCGAATAGACTCTCGGCTGAGTCGGAATGTGTTGGGAGGCCGAAGACTCTGCCGCTTTGCCCTTTTCCGCAGCCCGAGCATAATCCACCGCTCGATTTGCCGCCTTTGGGGGACCACTTTGACACACCGCAGCTTTGTGTCCCACCTTCCCGCAGGTGAAACACGTAATAGGAGTCCGCGCGGTCGTGGCTCCCGAAACATTCGAAGAAGCTGGTTCCGCCTGCTTGAACTTCCGCTTGTTCCTTCTGAAGTCCGGCTTGGACTGAGAGGCCGGCGCATGAAACTCGGGTTTCTTTACAACACTCTTTGCTTGTACCCTCTTCATGTCCAACTCCAAAGATCTGGCGGTTTGCACCATCACTTGGAAGCCAAACGTCATAGGGCCTGCGAGGAGCAGCCTCAACTCGTCCCGAAGCCCTTCATAGAATTTATTCGTCTTCGTCTCCTCATCCTCCACCAATGCCCCCGCATAGCGACTCAGTCTGGTAAACTCATGTAAGTAATCGTCAACGGAGCGATCACCTTGAGTTAACCTCAGGAACTGGTTTTGTAACGCAATGCGTTGGGCAGAGGGGATAAACCGCTGGAGGAACGACTTTGAAAACTCAGCCATTGTTATTTCAGTAATGTCTCTATCGCCGAACTTGTGCAGTTCCTGCTCTTCCCACCACAGCACAGCCTCTCCGTCAAGAAGGAAAGTGGCTAAGGTGACCATCATGGCTTCGTCCGTCGCCGTCGCCCTCAGAGTTCTTCTAACTCTTGACAACCAGTCTTCTGCCACCGTTGGGGACTCAGATCCCGAGAAGGTAGGAGGATTAAAGCTCAAGAAGTGCTTTAATTGTTGGTCACGCGCTCGCCCCGCAACTACTTGCGCAACTTGACGCTCCACCCTCGGTGCTAACGCCGGTTCCACTGCAGCTACTGGCACAGGGGCATCAACCCTCGGTGCTACCGCAGGTTCCACTGCAGGTTCAATTACCGGGGCCGCATCAGTAGTAGGCGTAGCAGGCTATGCAAGCCTTTGCGGTTGAGCATTGATCATCGCGAAGACTGCTTCTGCGACCATTCTGATCATCTCAGCTGAAGGAGTGGTCGCTGGCACCTCAGCCGACCCACTACTTTCAGCGGTGTTACGGGGTTGAGACCGCCCCGCAGCACTTCTATTCACCTATAATCATGCAAGGCACAATTTAGTGACCCTAAACATATCAAACATCAATCATGGAACGCTCAGGTTCCGCAAACAAGTATGTTTTTTCATTCCTAAGTGGACATTCTTATTAGTTTTTGTCGTTCTAGGTGAATGCACAGCCCGTGCGCACCACCCCTTAAAAGGAATTCGTCCCGAATTCGCTAAACTACGGATCGACGCCTTAAGTCCGATACCAAATTATAACACCCTGCCAGTACGAAAAGTATAACAGCAGGTCCGGCCGGGACCCCACGCCATACAAACCACACTAGCTAGGAGTTAAAAGGTGATAACCAGAAAAGTAATAACAAAACGAGAGTACAAAAACGTAAGCGGAAGCATTAATTAAACCATTCAAATAGACATGTCCACTATCATAGGAATGAATCCAGAAGTAAGAGTTACGGCCTTAGGGCCTTACATCAAATCAATGTACAAAACTCCAAAAAAGCATACATCGGCACGCAGGCCGGCAATACATGAGAAAACAGGAAAAAGGCTGGCCTTCAAGGGCCAACTCAGCAAAAGGACTAACGCCCGCTATTTCCCGCTAGGCTCACCTGCACCTGCATAAGAACATTCCACCAAGCGGTGGCAAACAGAGTAACGGTCAGCGCAGCTGACCAAATTATAACGACCCCACCCCTTTCCGGGGTGGCGGAGCTTCTACCCTGCAAGCAAGCTACACTAGCAAGTGCTAAAATAAAGAAGGTGCAACTACACAAGGTGAGGTTTCAAGCACAATCAATCTTCTAGGTTGAGCATCAAAAGAAGGGAACCTAGGTATGCACATGATGTTGGTTGGGTTCACCCGAAGGTTCCCCACAACCACCTAAGCAATCGCATGAGGCTAAACACAATATCAAATTCACAACACTCCACCCTAAGGGTCACAACCTTAGGTGGGAAACAAGAGCTTTTGGTCGGTCTAGGTATGACACCTTCCACGACCTCTCCCATGATCACACGGCTTTCATGAGGAAGGGACCTCTCGCCGATCTGCATGGAAACGGGTTCGGTTTAGCTTTGCCCGTGCTCTAATCGTCGCGATCAATCGCACGACGCGGGTACGGCTTCACCTCGGCCCGTAAGGGTCTAGCATTTTCAAGTGCTACACTAATTATATGCTACGCACCTAACCCCTTTACAAGGATCTAGGCTTCACGAATTCTCAACAAGGGAGGTACATACGCTCCGCATCAATATCATGGTGAAGGTTTGCCTTCATCCAAAACTCAAAGCATGGGGCTTTCGTAGGGATCTTCACAAGACGCCTACACTTAACTCCCGCAATACTATAGGTGAGTTCACGGAGTCATTCTCCGGCACGCATTCTAGGCCTAACCTAAATGCAACGTCGCAAATCAAGCATCGCCGATTCGGGCTCACGGCCACGAATAGGCTTCACACAAAATGCCTAAATCCGCACGACTACCGGATTTTCTACATGCAATATGCCGGGGACGGACACGATCTACCCGGAGTCCCGAAGGACTTGAGGAAATCCTACACTTCACCCATTTGGTGAAAGGGATACCTCATGCAAGCAAAGAAAGAGGAAAGAATGGACAAATACAAGTCCAAAGTTCGGGAGGAAGAATCGTTACCCTAGACGTGTTCTTCTTCGCCATGGATCCGAGATTCTACGCGGAGGGAAAGAACCGCACCGGGCTGCACTCTCCGGATCTGGAAACGGCTCGCGAAACGGAGCTCCGGAGCTCCGTCAATGGCGAAATCTCCTCTTCTTCTTCCTTGCCCCCTTCTTCTTCCTCTAGCCTAGGAGAGAGAAACACTATGAAATAATGAGGGTTTAATCCCTCTCCAAAGCCCTAAGACCCCCCAGCATTAAATCCCAGCCGTTGGATCGAATTCCAAGAAATTTGATCGGTCGGATCCTCTTCTCCGCTCAAAATCGCGGAACAGAAAAAACAGGGCGCACGATCACAGGCGCACGGTCAGTGGTCGTGCGCGACGAGGGCAATGGTCGTGCGCACTATCCGGGACAGAACTCTGAATTCTTGCGAATAAGCGCACGATCGCTGGCGCACGATCACTGGTCGTGCGCGAAGAGGGAAATGGTCGTGCGCACTGTCCGAGACAGAACTCGATTCTCTTCTGAAATAACGCACGATCGCTGGCGCACGATCACTGGTCGTGCGCGATGAGGCCACTGATCGTGCGCTAAGAGCAGACAGGGAAAATTCTATCCTGCTTCACGTGCCGCACTACCACTCCGCCTACTTCGCGGAACTACCAGATTTGGGGTGTTACACACGATTCGGCCATAAGACCAAAGCTTCCTTCTCCTTGGATGATGATGGATGTAGGGCTATATCCCTCTCCTTGGAGCTTGAGGATGATGGAGGAGGCCGAGAGGATGAAGAGTACCTGACGGCGCTCAAAATGACCTTGAAATGCGGTTTAGGGCGGAATGATTCGTGAAAATGCGTATTTATAAAAAGCAGAATTTTGAATGCGCACGATGATGAGTCCAGATTATATAAGGTTTTTCGGACTCATCTGGGCCTGTTTTCTCACTCGTGCACTGCCCTTTTAGCGTTAAAATGCTCATATTTACTTTAGTTATCATTGTACACGTAGTGCCCTCTTTTCGCCTATCAGGGTGTGCAATTGCGCATTCTGTGCTAGGGGTATGCTTTTGGGGGCTTTCCATGCCTTTCTTGCATTTATTGTGGATATTAGTCTTCTTTCCTATATGGGTGGAGCTTTGGTTTTGATTGTGTGCAGGTGGATTGTGCCCTTGAGCTGAGCATTGCAGTCTGGGTAAATCACACGACTGTGCGATTATTGTTGACGCACGATCGAGGCGATCGTGCGATTTACTCAGAGTTTCTTGTGATGATGTTCATCGTGCGTTTTCCTTAATGCATGATTGAATCCAATCGTGTGTGAAGGAAATCACACGACCTACCTAGATGAGGTTAAAATCTGCGGCCTGTCACACCCCGTGCATTTTTGGTTGCGCACGAGCATTCCGCTCGTGCGTGAATAAAAACGCACGACCTTCCTGTAGCTCCAGGCACTGTTTATCTCTGTAAATCGCACGGCCCAAAATGCACGGTCGTGCGTTTTGAGCGCACGTTTCATAATTTAATGCCTCTATTTAAGCTCGCAGGTTTAGTCGACCCGGGAAGAGAATTCATTTTTAGTGTAGCGCCGTTTCTTCCGCACCAGCCAGCCATTTTCGTCGCTCCATCACCGCCCACCTTCAGGAGGAGCTCCGACTGCCATTCTCTTGCAAATCTGTAGCCGGAGCATCCTCTTGGCCTCCTCCATTGTTCATGCACCTTCAAACCTCCATTTTTGAGGGATTTCTTGCTGCATATATGAAGTTCTCCGGTGAGGTCAGAATAGAAGATGATTGACGGAGAAGATGGGTCAAATAGGCGGAAGTGACAACTCCTCTCCATACCCCGGACGACAGTTGGAGCCCGAGCTGGGACAAGGATTGACAACCCTAGATTCCGACCGTGAAACTCCGATGAGTCTCCGCCCTTTTGATTGTAATCTCACCCCCTTCATATTGTAGTACTGTTTTCCTTTATCATTTGTGTGTATGGATAATGTGTGCGAAACCTTGTTATGCAATTTAGTATATTTCATATCTATATGAAGTTATCTCTGTGGTCTATGCAAGTTAGGAGTGCCCCATTCCACCATCCATTTACCCATCATGATTGTGTGCCGCACTAGCAATTGCTAGTTGCTTGCTTGTTGATGAGGTGCTAACGACCCTCAACCCTTTCCGCAGTTACACCCACCTCATTCGCGTGCCTACTCATCCATCCGCCTTGTGAAGCAGCGCATAGCGGCCTGCATAGCAGTAGTTTAGTTCTTTTCTCTTATTTTTACAAAATCCAAATCACCCATTTTCCGCAATCCATCCGACCTAAAGTAATTCAATCTAAAGTCTTTCCTCGATAGATAACTCCACCTTACTATGTTCCTTTGAGATTCGATACTTGGGGATTCACTCCCATATTTTATATTACTTGAACGATCGGTACACTGTCGTTTCGTGTCGCAGTCTTGCTACCGCCTATAGCGGTGTGTGAGATCCGCGTATCAAGTTTTTGGCGCCGTTGCTGGGGAACACAGTCGTGTGAGTTGCTTGAGAGAGAGCGATAAGAGATAAAGTCTTTTCCATTTGTATTTCACATTTATTTTAATTTAGTGTTTGTAAATTCTCTTATTATCTGTTTTTAAGTATTTCAAAAATCAGATTTCTGTTGATTAATTTTTTCCTTCGTGCAAACTGAGTTATTTTTCAGCTTATATTATTGGTGAATCATTCTTTGCACCACTATGTATGCCTATCAACGATGTAGATGGTGTAAATCATTTAATCATTCTAGTGATGATTGCTATTTAGGAAGCCTAATTATAATCTGTATAGTTCATCCACTACAAGAAAATAGAGTTTTGGCCAAAGATCTTTTGCCACGGTCTAGCCACGGAAAAAATTCGTGGCTAAAGGTCGCGTGGCAAAAGATTTTTAGCCACGGATTAGCCGTGGCAAATAGTATTAGCCACAAAAAGTTTTGCCATGGCTAATACATTCACCTTTTGCCACGGTTTTATGCCCTGACAAAAACTTATCAATAAAATTAAAATGGAGTTTTTACCACGACTTTCGGCCGTGGCAAATATCTGACTATTAGCCACGGTTTGAAACCCTGGCTAATAATACTTCTGATATTTTTTAAAAAACTATTTGCCACAGTTTTAAACTGTGGCAAATAATAAATTACAAACTTAAAAAAAAAAACTACATGCCCAATATAATATTTCAATAGAGCTTCTGAAATATTTATAATACGTATTATTGTCTTTGCACACAGAATCTCAAGCCTTGACATTGTCATTTTAAATACAACAACAACAACAACAACAACAACAGAACCCATATAGTCCCCAATCATTGGGGGTATGGGCAGGGAAAGATTGGAAACAGACCTAACCTTTGGCCCTATGCACAAAGTGGCTTCTCTCAAAGGAGAAAGACCGAACCTTTGACAATAAATGCACAAAGTGGCTGCTCACAGATTACCACTGAAATAGTGGCCCCCTATACTGTCACGTTTGCTGCGGAATCATGCCCTCAAATCAAAGCCAAAGACATCAGAGAGGGCAGACCAAAGAATCCATTTTGATTTATGTGCACATAACCATGCTTCCTTCATTCAGCATCCAGAGCATTGGCCTTGCACAAGGACATTGTCATTTTAAATAAGCATAAATAAATGAAAATCTCTCAATAAGGAAATGAAAGCTGTCAAATTATCACAATAACCACAAAATAAATTCCTAGTCTCTGTTTTTCAACCTAAAAAATCGTTCCACCATTTCAAAAAATAAATAGTGTTACAAATTGGAAAACATACGCATGTTATAAAAAGTTGGAGATAATGTTTGTCACAAAAGTTCAGTAAATAAAATTATAATTGTAGTATAAAAAGAGGGATAATAAGAATGAGTAGCCTCAAAAACATCATAAATTGAAAGTATCGAAAGATTTCATTCTTGGCTGAAAATGTTTCAAGAATAAAAATAAAACTAAAACAAAATTGAATCCAATAATACTCAAAATTGCAGCGTGAAGCAGTAAAATATGTATGCCGACTCTCTAGAAGTCCAAAATGACATTTACCTACACCCAAACTAAATTATTCAAGCAGTACAAAGTGACTAGAGAACATATGAAACTATCCAAAATCAACTAGTTAGCTGGTAATTACCCCCACCCCCAGACCCGCAGGTTATACTTATCGACAAGTACTACAAAACCTAAGCATAAAGGAAACTGTCACCCTGAAATCTAAGCTAATTACAGTGAAGTATTAAAAAAGTTATCAATGTCCAAATATAATCATGGTAAAAGTTAAGAGAAATTTTATCCCCACACTCAGAAAACAATCGAAGCCCTAAATCATGCAAACTCATGGCATACAGGAGGAGAGACGGACCCACCAACTTGAGAGAAAAGGGCAATGATTCTCGGGTATGAATCATTTTGGATCTGAAAAGGCTTGAAGTAGACGATGGTTCAAGCGAACTTCTGAGATCTTACCTTCACGAAGACGATGAAACATCGATTGAAGGAATGGCGGGGTTTGTCTGCAAAAATTGATCGCCCCTCCTTACATCTCAAGATGGAGTATTCGCTCACGTGAACACCACGATCTCCCGGCGAAGAGAGATTGGCTATCAATGAGCTCGGGGATGGCTTCATCTTCGTCGGCGAGGAGGAGATAGGATCAGGAGGACACCTTCGGTAGATTAGCTCGGGGAGCGCTTGTAGTCGGCGAGTGGGGAGCCGAAATCTGCGAGAAAGGAGATGTGGACGTTCATTTCACGGGGCAAGCGATGGGAGCACTGAGTTTAGGGCTTCTTTTGCTACGGCTAGATATTACATGATTGCCATTGCCTAAACTCTTTAGCCATGAATTTTTATTTACCGTGGCTATTAAACTCTTATTAGGCATGAATTGTTCAAGTGTAGCTAATACTTCGTTATTAGCTACGGGTTGGAGAACCGTGGCTAATACTTACTTATTAGCCACGGTTTTTGACCCCTGACAAAAAATATGTGGCTAATAATCAGTTTTCTAGTAGTGATCGTATGGAGAATCTAGATCTTCATACAATGAACCTATGTATTATAATTATGTGGCCCCTTCGCGAGCATCGACTACGCCGGGTGGTTTGTCCGTTCCATGGTAAAAACCTACCGGGAAGCGCTGCTTGTGTTGTCAGAGTTTTGATCATGCATTGAAGGACTGTGAGATATGGAGAATGCAACTGGAGGGTGATGGTGAGCCTGCTCTTGTCACCATTCCACCATTCCCCTATCACACTACCCCTTCCATTGTTGATGACATATACGCGGTGCCCCTGTGTCTTCATGGGAGCATGAAGGATGTGTCCACTAGCATCGTTGTTGATCACTATGATGACATTTTGGAGTTTTCTTCCTCTATGGTACCATCCTTTCCTATGGATTCTGTATCTGAGGATATTTCTTCCCTCCTTTCAGACTCTATCTTGAGTCCTATTTCTACTCAGATATTTTCCTGTATTAGTATGCATGTATCTTCTGCTCTTATTGCCGAATTTCTAGATGTGCAGGATGAGCCTATGGAACTCGAAGCTGTGCTGAGTTGCACTGAGGAGGATACTTTCCTTAGTGAGGAGCTTTCTACCTCATCACCAGAGGAGAAGGTCCAAATCATCATTGATGCTCCTAGCGGTTCATATTATGCCTACACTGATTCTAATGCAGCGAGCAATAAGTTTTTGGAAAACCTGATGGGAGTGAGACCGGGACCACTCCCCCTTGCTCTAATTATTTTTGTTTTCCCTCTTTTTTAGTTCCTAATCACCTTTCTTTGTCTGAGCTTATGCAGGTGAAGGACTTTGACCTCCTCCCTGTTGAGGGAACTGTTCGCTCGAAAGATCGCAGTATAAATTTTACAGGAGTTCGCGCGGTCTCACTTCTAAGACCGCTCAGTTCAGCCATCTTGCATAGATAGAGTGGGCTTCACAGGTTTGGTTATCGGACTCCTCTTCGAGATCGCGCGGTCAGAACTTCCTACTCTTCCCAGCCACATTAAATCAGGTATCTCCTTATCTCAGCTCAGCTACCAGAAATCCCGGGCAGCTCGTAATTTTAGGAGCTACCCATTTGGGCAGTCTCCGAGCCTATAAATAGGGGGGTAGGGCTCTCTAGAGGGGACTTTTGGATCGAGTCTTGAGTAAGTTGCAGAAATAGGCGGTCTTGTTCTCAGTTTGCTCCTTTTCCCTTTGTCCGGTCTGTTTTGAGTTTCCTGTAATTACTAGCCTTTGTCTTTTTCAAGCAGTGCCGTTTCGTAGCCAGGATCTTTTCATCACTCTCCATCTGACATATTTATACTCCTAGTAACCAACGGTCCCAAGTTTCCCCTCGAGTTTACGTGTAAGTTGTGGAGGTGCAATTTTTGCATCAACAGAACGAACATGGGCCTTCAGATTGGGATTTGTTGGTGAAGCGCGGCGGTCTGAGATGGCAGATCGGGAGATGCGGAGTCAGATCGGTGTAGGTCATCCAGATGCGGGTCGCGCGACCTCAGAAGATCTGGAAGTATGCTTCGAGCGGGCGATCGAGCAGACCCGTCAAGAGTTCGCTCGAGCTCAGCGTGAGACAGCCCAGCAGATGGAAGCCATGTGGAAAGCTCTGGAAGTGATGTCCCAACAGCTAGCTCCTCCGGCTGTTGAGTTCGCTACACCATCGGTTGTCCAACCTGCTCACGGTCAGGTTACCGACCGCGCGGATCCCGAGCCCACTGCGCCTCTGCGACCACAGGATTTCTATCAGGCAGCTGCCCGGGGAAGTCCTACCCGAGCTTTGAACTTCCGTGAAGGCACTGCGCCACTCCCTGTCGATCTTTGGGAAAAGCCTT
This sequence comes from Dactylorhiza incarnata, assembly GCA_033032865.1. Lineage (NCBI taxonomy): Eukaryota > Viridiplantae > Streptophyta > Magnoliopsida > Asparagales > Orchidaceae > Dactylorhiza > Dactylorhiza incarnata. Next base: position 6,332,293 of record JAWHQI010000076.1, on the reverse strand, counting down.
CCTCTTTTATAGATCAAGTTAGGTGGGAGCCTGTTCCCACAGGTTTTATAGAGCCCCGACTTCAAGTCTATACTGGAAGGGATGATCCGATTTCGCACTTGCAAGCCTTTGAAGCTGCAGTGTCAATGAGGACCTTGACAGAGGCTCTTCGTTGCAAGCTGTTTGTTACCTCCCTCGAAGGCGAAGCAAGGGAGTGATTTTTTAATCTTCTTATAAGGTCTATTGCTTGTTTTGCAGATCTCAAGAGAGAGTTTCTTTTGCGGTTTGCAACCTCAAAGAAATGGAAGAGTGGCCCCGCGACACTGTTTAAAATCAAGCAAGGTGAAAGCGAGAGTACAGCTCATTTCGCTGCCCATTTCCAGGAGGAAATACTAAGCATCCGAGACGTTGGACCAGTCCTCCTCCAAGTTGCATTCATCAACGCTCTTCGAGAAGTCCCACTGAAGTTGAAGGTCACTACTAAGGAACCCCGTTCCTACCAGGAGTTAATCGCAATCGTGAATTGGTTCATAGAGGGTGAGATTTGTAATCCTGAATATGTCTCATGTCTCTTCAATATGGCCTATCAAGGTGGCAGCAATTCTTCATCTTCGATTCTGACCTCACCGGAGAACTTCATATATGCAGCAAGAAATCCCTCAAAAATGGAGGTTTGGAGGTGCATGAACAATGGAGGAGGCCAAGAGGATGCTCTGACTACAGATTTGCAAGAGAATGGCGGCCGGAGCTCCTCCTGAAGGTGGGCGGTGATGGAGCGACAACAAAGGTCGACTCGGCAAGAATACTAATCTCAGGCTCCCAGAGGTAGGAATTTCCGTCATCATCGCCCAGCTACCAACCATCAACAGCTTACCCAATGGAAACAACCTGTTCAAACTCAGCCATTGGCTAACCTCCCTCTCCTACCTTTCCCAGCTACCCATGCAAGACAATCTTTTAACGACTCACAAGAATGTTTTGCAGATCTTCCCCTACCCATCTCGGAGATTTTAGAGATCATAGAAAAACAACCCTTCTTTAAGAAACCAGCTCCAATGAGAACAGATATCAAGTTTAGAAATCCAAGCCTCTTTTGTGAATTCCATAAAGAAAGGGGGCATCAAACTGAAAACTTCCGGGCACTCAGGTTTCTAATAGAAAAACTCCTCAAGGATGGCAAGCTCCAGGACTTGATCAACAAGAAGGTTGAAGATCAGTCAAAGAAGTCAAAAATCCCCGCTGAAGTCGGTTGGGAATGTGAGGAAGTGGAGGATGCTGGCCTCTTCGGCAGCCTCCATATCGGTTATGAATGCGTAGAGGCAGACAACGAAGGGGAAAATGGATTGCTTTTTTGCATTCATGGAAGTTCAGGACTTGAATCTTCTAAGAAGACCAGCATGGCAAGAGTCTTCAGAGATGAAGTCTCAGCTGCCTCAACTTCAGCTCCAATTCCGGAGGTGGTTATCTTCAGCAAAGAAGATCTTCCACCCCATGGGAATCCCTTAAATGACGCTCTCGTCATCAAGGCTGTGATAGAGAATTTCACAGTCGAAAGGATCCCAGTGGATACCGGAAGTTCAGTAAACCTATTGTTCAAGCCGACTTTCGAAGCCCTAAAGACTGGGAAGTCAATGCTCTCTATGGAAGGGCCCCTCTATGGCTTCTCGGGGAAGAAGAAAGAGGTCGAAGGGAAAGTTTCTCTGACGGTAATGTTGGGTGGGATCATCAAACAGGAAGAATTCATGATAGTAGATGCTCCTAGTAGCTATTACGCGATTTTTTGCAGACCTCTCCTCAACCAATACAGAGCTGTAGTTTCAACGTTTCATATCGCCCTCAAGTTTTTCGCTCAAGGAAAGAAGTTTAGGGTCAGAAGTGATCCTAGGTTGGCTTGAGAATGCTATGTCAAAACTGTCAGTTTTGTCGACATAGGGTCTCAGTCGGAGGTTGAAAGCAAGGTGTTGGTTCCCCCGAGTTCTGAATAAAGGAATTCCAAAGTTGGGATTCTTTGAGTTCGCTTTCGGCTATTAAAATGTCTTCTAATTATTTAGCTATATAACTTCCCTGAGCCATCTCGAGGCTGCTGTTTGTAATTGAATTCACTTCAATAAGATTTGTTCTTTACTCATTTTCTTTTTAGCAAATATCTATCTCTCTACATAAACTACTTTGTGGGCATTCATCTACAATATTATTGGCCACCTTTTCCTAGGCCATTTTCTCTATTCTCTCACGCTTACTTCGAATTAATATAATCAGGTCAAAACATGGAAGATATGAGGGAATATGATTTAGAAGACCAGGATGTTGAAATTGAAAGTGAAGTTGAGAGAGCTCGCTTAGAACCAGCCCAAGATATACAGGTCGTGCCAATTAAGGGAGATGAGGGAAAAACACTCTCAATTAATGCAGAACTTTCTGAAAATGAAAAAAAGGGAGTTAATAGCATGTTTATTTAGAAATCTGGATGTGCTCGCCTGGACAGCAAATGATATGCTAGTGGTAAACCCCGATGTAGCTTGCCATCACCTGAATATAGATCCAACATTCAAACCAATTATACAGAAAAAATGAGCAACAACAGCCACCCTAGCCGCACCAATTAGAGAAGAAATTCAAAAGTTACTTAAAGCTGGGTTCATCCAAGAGGTTCAATATCCTGACTGGGTTTCAAATGTAGTGATGGTAAAAAGCCTGGAGGAAAGTGGAGGATGTGTGTAGATTTCACGAAACTCAACAAGGCTTGTCCAAAAGATTATTATCCATTACCCAGGATAGATTCCTTGGTTGATTCAGCAGTCGGGTTTTCGTATATGAGTTTTTTGGATGCATTCTCAGGCTATCATCAAATCAGAATGCATAAGCCAGATATTCCTCACACCTCTTTTATTACGAATGATGGATGTTTTTGTTATAAAGTAATGCCTTTTGGTTTAAAGAATGCAGGTGCCACCTATCAACGGATGATGGATTTCACATTCAAAAAACAAAAAATTATAAATCTTGAAGTATATGTAGATGATCTACTCATCAAAAGTAAGCAATTTAGCATACACTTGAAAGATCTAGAGGAGACCTTCTCAAATCTCAGAACATTCGACATGAGATTGAATCCATTGAAATGCATATTTGGAGCCAGCAAGGGAAAGTTCTTAGGACATCTCCTAACCCCGGATGGTCTTAAACCCAATCCAGACAAAGTAAAAGCAATTCTTGAAATGAAGCCTCCGAAGACACCAAAAGAAGTTCAACAGCTAGGAGGCAGAATGGCAGGGTTGAGCCGATTTATATCTCGATCAGGAGACAAAAGTGCACCTTTTTCAGGACTCTTAGGAAAGCTTCGAAATTCGAATGGACAAAGGAATGTGATTCAGCATTCGATCAGCTGAAAAATAGTTAACTACAACTCCACTTCTCCAAAGTCCTCATAAAGGAGAAGACTTATTTTTATATTTAGGAGTGGGCTCAGATACGGTTAGTTCAGTCTTGGTTAGAGAAGAAAAGAAGAAACAGTTCCCAGTTTATTATGTCAGCAGGATTCTAAAGAAGGCAGAGATCAGATATCCGATACTAGAAAAACTTGCCTTGGCTCTTATTATCTCAGCCAAGAAACTCAGACCTTATTTTCAGGCTCATTCCATTCAAGTGATCACAGATTTGCCTCTGAAAGGTGTGCTAGAGAAGCTAGAGCACTCGAGTAGATTGGCTAAATGGGCTATCGAGTTAAGTGAATTTAATATCTCATATATCCCTCGAACAACAATTAAAGCTCAAGTATTAGCAGATTTCTTAATTGATATAGCAGGGAGTGAATCAGAAAGTATTGTCAGAAAGCCTTTGCCTTGGACAATTTATGTTGATGGAGCTTCAGGAAAAAGTTCCTCAGGCGCGGGAGTAGTCCTGATTAATCTGAATGGAGTCAAATTAAATCAAGCTCTGAGGTTTCATTTCGCAGTCACTAATAATCAAGCAAAATATGAGGCCCTACTAGCAGGACTCCTTTTTGCCAAAGAATTGGGAATTGAAGACGTTGAGGTAAAAACAGACTCATTGGTTGTAGCATCTCAGATGAACGATGTCTATGAGACCAGGGAACCGGTCTTGAAAAAATATCAGAAGTTAGTAAAACAGGAAGTTGGGAAGTTCAAGAGTTTTACTATTCAACACATCCTGAGAGCAGAAAATTCAGATGCAGATCAGTTGGCAAAATTTGGGTTGTTATCAGGAGGGACTACCTCAGATCTGTTTCATCCAGCAGTTGAAGAGGATTCAGTGATGCAATTAGATCATAAATCTTCCTGGATGGATCCGTTCATCATATATCTCTCATCCGGAGAATTTCATGATAACATCAAAGATAAGAAAAGGTTCAGATTAAAGGCGGCATATTATTATCTGATCTCTGGTATATTGTATCGAAAAACATTTTTAGCACCTCTATCCAGGTGTATATCAGAAGAAGAAGTCCCAGTTGTCCTCCGTGAAATACATTCAGGAGAATGTGGCAGCCATTCAGGTGCAAGGACGCTGGAAAAAAATTTTTTAAGGCAAGGGCATTTCTGGCCTAAGATGAGAAAAGATGCGGCTGATTACGCCAAAAAGTGCATTCAGTGTCAAAAATTTGCTCCGCTTCAGCATCAACCAGCTCAGCAGTTAAGGTCTATCATGACTCCCTGGCCATTCGCAGTATGGGGAATGAATCTTCTCGAACCCTTTCCAATTGCAAGTGGGCAAAGACATTTTATCGTAGTGATGATAGATTATTTCAGCAAATGGATTGAGGCAAAAGCTTTAGCAAAAACAACAACCCAAATATTAAAGAACTTTATCTGGGGGGAAGTAATCTGTAGGCATGGGATTCCTATGGCAATAATAACAAATACTGGACCTCAGTTTAATAATTCTGAAATGATCAACTTCTGCGATGAAGTAGGAATCGAACTTCGATTTGCGTCAGTCCATCACCCAAGGAGTAATGGTCAGGTAGAAGTGGCTAATAAATGTATCTTAAATCTCCTCAAGAAGAAAGTAGAAAATACCAGAGGTAATTGGGCAGAACAGCTCCTGGCAGTCCTTTGGACTCTTAGGACCACCCCAACAGGAGCGACTAGCAAAACTCCTTTCAAATTGTCACATGGATCAGAAGCTTTAATACCAGTTGAATTTAATGTAAGAAGTCCTAGAGTCTTATTGGCAAGACAAAATGAAGATATCTGGATGGAAGGTAATGATGAGGACCTTAAATGCAGTTTAAATTTAATCAAAGAATTAAGGGATGAAGCCGTAATAAGGCAAGAAGAAGTGAAAAGAAGAATGGCACGACACTATGATAAAAATATAAGAACTAAAGAATTCATCGTCGGAGATTTGGTTCTAAAAAAGGTCGATGCAGTAGCTAGATCTAGTTCAGTGGGAAAACTGAACCCAAATTGGGCAGGGCCTTACATCATAAGAGAAGTACTGAAGAATGGAGCTGATCGACTAAATACTTATGACGGAAATGAACTCACTCGCACCTGGAGTGGAGATGATTTAAAACTCTTCTACTCTTGATAAGCTTTTATTTCTTCCTACCTATGCAGATGATGTATTTCCTTATAATTTTTATATAGTCACTTATACAGAACAATTACTGACATTATTTCCTATGTGTTTTATGAGGATACCCAGAGGTGGAAATAAGATGCGAACTTAAGTCGCACCAAGGCAGATATCGCCGAATCACACCTGAACCCCCATGAATTGATGCTGAGCGTAACACCTACATTGACCATGGATTGCGGGGAGATTTTGCTTCCATGTAGCAGTAGCTCACCAATCTCCTATGAGAGGGTTCTATGTGATATCCCGGATCTCGGACGATATGTGAGCACAGCACTGCATCAAGGGAGGTCTTGGTGAATGCCACCTATGTCGTACCTACAGATAGTGACATCAGGCCATCATAGCCTGTTACACTCGAATACTACTTGGCTAGCTTTTTCTTGAGATGAGTTCTATCTGAGATAGGGGCAGTCTTAAACTAAGATTGTCACTTAAGAGAGGAGAGCTGCCCATCTCCTTAAGAGTTTCGACCACTATAGTCAAACTCTCCCTTGAACCCTGACCGAAAGGGTCACATCATCTGTCTCCCATCCCATGACCGCTCTTAGGTCATCTCTTCTATTCTCCCATACACGACCATAAGGTCGTTTCTTCTTCTCATTCGTCTTCATAAACTCCTAGATTATATTTTAAAGGTGATGAGTCAGAAATGGCCAGTATCTGTCAATGATTGATCATTCTAGATTACACAATATTTTCTTCATTTTTCTGAGGTCGAGCGGTCTCAAAAGTCTTTTTGAAATACCAAAGGGCAACCTCGAAGTCGAGATCTCAATATATAAAATAAAGCGGACTCTGGCCAGAGATTATTGTTCCTGGAGCATGCGATATCATAAAAATGTTTTTTCCAAGTCTTTTTGGTAAAACAGTTTCATGCTTGCTAGGCTTTATCCTTATCCAAGTCATCAATATCCAGTGAATGCATCAACAAAGTAATTCAGCATGATCGATCTGAAAATGGTAAATCATTTGATGAGTACTTTTTGTACTCATCTTTTAGCATAATTTTAATATAGTTTTAATATGAATTTATAATGATTTATGTGTATTTTCTTATTTAATATGTTCCCTTTTAATTTTATAAACTAACTTAAGCCTTTTCTGTGTTATTCAGGATTTTTGGGCATTTTGAGCAAAATTGTCAAGTACACGCCCAAGGTCACGGGCGTGACCAAGGGCGTGACAGCCAAAGATGTGTTCCAAACCTGCTGCCGCCACCCCGGGTCAATTACGTGAAGTTTTGCCAAGTACACGCCCCAGGTCACGGGCGTGACCCAATGTCACGGCCATGACCCACCACCAGCATCCAGAGCGAGCCAGTTGAAACCGATTTCTCGGCCTCTGTGGAGTTCGGGGCCCCCAACAAGTTGAGGGGTGGCCAACTCTTACTCCCCCCAAGGGAGAGCTCTAGGTTGAAGGTGTTGGAACTATGAACTAGACTAAGGGCTCGGCGAGGAGGTCCCACCACATACCCGAAAGATCTTTAGAGCGCTTCCCCTCCTAGGCCAATGCCGGGCTTGGGCACCACTGGAGGCTCTCGTCACTCCACTAGAGAGATTTGGGGAGGGAGAGGGAGACAGAGAGCTAGCCTAGAACAAGCTTGCCTCCAAATGGTGCCCCCTTGTCCTATTTATAGGATTCCTGGACTTGGGCTGCAAATAGCCAAAAACTGGTCCCTGAAATTACCAAAATACCCTCGGAAATGGCTGCGGATAGCCAAATTCTGCTGTTCAACGGTGCTAAACGCAGTCCAAACTTCTTCCCGCGGCCGGGAGAGAGGGGGCCAACCTCCTCCCTTGCTCGCCTCCCCTCACTGGTCCGTCCCCTGCTGAGGTGGGGCGACCCAGGAGGCCGGCCGCCTCCTGGCTCGCCCCCCTTATACAGGGGCGGGGGCGAGACCAGGAGGCCGCCCGCCTCCTGGCTCTCCCCCCTTATACAGGGGCGGAGGCGAGCCCAGGAGGCCGCCCGCCTCCTGGTTCGCCCCCCTTACACATGGGCGGGGGCGAGCCCAGGAGGCCACCCGCCTCCTGGCTCACCCCCCTTACACAGGGGCGGGGGCGAGCCTAGGAGGCCACCCGCCTCCTGGCTCGCCCCCCTTATACAGGGGCGGGGGCGAGCCCAGGAGGCCACCCGCCTCCTGGCTCGCCCCCCTTATACAGGGGCGGGGGCGAGCCCAGGATGTAACGATCCAGATCCACCAACACGGGACCCAGCTGGACCGCCAGCACCCTCCCAGCCCAGGCCCGTCAACACGGGACCCAGCTGGCATCGGAAGGGTCCAGCCAAACCAGATGGTCTGCAGACCATGCACCCCAACCCCTCTCTGTCCCGCCACAGGGCACAGTGGGTTGTTGGAGACCGCAGTCACCCTTTGATGAGAATTGAGCCAGTTAAGCAACAACGCATGAGAAGTGAAAGTACTCCATAGTTAAGCGTGCTCGGGCTGGAGCAATTCTGGGATGGGTGACCTCCTTGGAAGTCCATGCGCTGCCGCTTAACTGGCTCAATTCTCATCAAAGGGGGACTGCGGTCTCCAATAACCTACTGTGCCCTATGGTGGGACAGAGAGTGGTTGGGGTGCATGATCTGCAGACCATCTGGTTAGGCTGAACCCTTTCGGTGCCAGCTGGGTCCCGTGTTGACGGGCCTGGGCTGAGAGGGTGCTGGCGGTCCAGCTGGGTCACGTGTTGGCGGGCCTGGATCGTTACAAAAAGTGCAATCCTGGAGGATAAGACTTTTTGTAGCGATCCAGGCCCGCCAACACGGGACCCAGCTGGCACCGAAAGGGTTCAACCTAACCAGATGGTCTGCAGACCATGCACCCCAACCCCTCTCTGTCCCACCACAGGGCACAGTGGGTTGTTGGAGACCGCAGTCCCCCTTTGATGAGAATTGAGCCAGTTAAGCTGCAATGCGTGGAATTCCCAGGAGGTCACCCATCCCAGAATTTCTCCAGCCCGAGCATGCTTAACTATGGAGTACTTTCACTTCTCATCACCAATTGAGCTGCAGGATTACACTTTTTGTAACGATCCAGGCCCGCCAACACGGGACCCAGCTGGACCGCCAGCACCCTCCCAGCCCAGACCCGCTGATGCGCTATTCCAGCATTGCTAATTAGCAAGCACGAAATGCGATACGACGGCAGTGCACTGGTCGCTCAAGTAATAAAATAGGGAGGAACTCCCCGAATATCGTTCTCAAAGGACCGCAAGTTGGGTAGTACGAATTGCTCAAACCGGAAATTAGTTAAAGGGATTATTAAGTAACAAAAGGGGAGTTGTGATTTGGGTTCCTAAGCTATTGCAGAATGAAGAGAAATGCGGGTCGATGTAAGCGGGTGGAGTGGCCACAGTGCGAGGTTTTGTGAGGGTTGAATTCACCTCTTTGCTAACATCACCACTAGCAATTGCTAGGTGGCTTCACACACAAACAACCTAGGCTATCACAACAACAAAAAGGGCTATTCTTGCCACCACATCATCATTGCACATGAACACAAGCAAGAATACATCATATTAACCTAACAAGCGTTCATACATAACACAAAGGAAGTACAAGCATCAAGGGTTAGAGAGGACCACAAAGAAGATGTCACCGCGCCTTGGGTTCTCGGCCGGAATGAGAGGTTGTCGGGCTCTCTCCGGGCTCGGCCCTCAGATGGTGTGCTAACTCGAAGGAGGCTATCACCGCTCCAACGATCTTCGACGCTTCTATGGTCTCCTTGGCGAGGAATGCTTGAGCTAGTGGCGGAGAAAGCTTCCGAATGCTCCCGGATGGAAGGATGGTGGTGGAAAACGCCGTAAAATGGCCTCTTTGGTGGTGGAGGTGAAGGAGAAGCCTTCAGACCTCAGGAATGGCGGGAAGGAACTAATTTCCCGCTCCCCTCTCCGCTCCCCCTGCTCTCTGCGATGTAATCTGCATTTTATACTAAACAGGCAGAAAAATGGTCACGCACGGTCGAACGCACGACCGTGCGTGAACCGTGCGTTATTAAATGATAAAATCAGACTTGAGGGAGATGCAACGCCACCCGTGCATTTTACTCACGCACGGGCAAATCCGCCCGTGCGTACAAACGCACAGGTAAATTCAGAATGACCAAAAACATGGAGAACACAGGCCAACCATGCGTTTTACTCACGCACGGGAAAATCCGCCCGTGCGTAAAATGCACGACTAAATTCAGATCGATCGTTTTCTGCCCAGATCAGAGCGCACGACCGCAACAGCCCGTGCGTCAAGGAAAACACACGACCGTGTGTTTCATACAGTCATGAATTCTGGGAGAAAACTGGATACAAGATAATCCGGCCACCTGCATACAAGATAAAAATAGCTGGGAATACACCTCCAGCACCAGATAATCATAGAGAAATGGATGGGGAGCACCATGTGCTTACCCCCAATAACAAGGAGCGCAAATGCACACCGAAACGGGCCTAAGAGTGCACTTATCAAGGAATAACCAATATGAATGAAAACATGCCTAAAGTGTAGTGCATATACTAGATAATCGGCCCAGATGAGTCCATAAATGTGTATATAAATGGGACTCATCACACCCCCAGACTTACCCGTTTGCACGTCTCGGGCAAACACTTAATCCTATGGTAGAAAAGTGCACGTTAAAGAAGCAACTGCGCAGGAAAAACACGATGGGAAGTAAAGAAATAACGATCGTAAAAATAAAGTAGAAAAGATTTTAAAACAAAGACTATATTTTAAGAACTTCTATAAGTGTAAAATACAAAATACTACTACTCTGAGGTGAATTATTGGTGAATTGAACTGTCGCGCCCTAGGGAAAATAGCGTGAACTGCTGAGGTGAGCGTTGTTCAAATTGGATCTCAAGAAAGAGCTCTCCAAGAAATCCATCAAGGTCGATGGCCATATGCTTGCCCTTTCACACCTTCTCCACTACATGAGACGATCTTATCAAGAATCAGTAGGGCTTTTAGGCTAGACTTGGGCTTGGTTTGAGGTACGGTAATGAAGTAGAAGAACGTAGGCTAAACGCACCCAACCTCCGGTAAATTAACAAAATTCAACCTTAACATCTTCACCTTGAAGCACACTCCCCCAGACTTCAATTATGCACTATGGTGTGCGCGAGACTACCATACTTATGGTTCTATTCTTTTTAGAGTTCATTAACTCTCTCTTTCTTTCTTTTAGATCAATAATAACATAAGTTAGGATCAATTAATTTTTTTTTCATTATTCTGCGCGCACACACCACATCACACCTCCAAATTTTTTTTCTCCGCATCACACAATCATCAACAAAATGTATAAATTTCAAAGCTTGACTCTAGTGCATTTTAGGTTAGGATATGTGGTCTTGGTAAAAGTTTGGTGGAGTTTAACAAATAGGAAAGGTAAGGCTCAACGAGGCTAGCAAAGGATGATATTAGGTTGGGAAATCAAAGCTCAATCGGATCAAATGTTGGCCTACGTCATTGTTGAAACCGCTTTGTCGGTCTCTTGTGGAGCTCGGGGCCCTCAACGAATCGAGGGGTAGCTAGCCCTTACCGGTCCCTCGGAAGAGGTAGGAAAATAACTCAGACAAAGAACAAAGACCCTAGTCTTAGCGAGGAGGTCCCTCCACTAACCCGGAAGATCGTTGAGCGCTTCCCCTCCCAAGCCAAAGCTAAGACTCGGGCACCTTGGAGAGCTAGAGAGCCCAAACCAAAGCGATCTAAGGAGAGAAGAAGGCTCAAAGATTCTGAACCGGTCCTCTTCCAAGGTGCCCTTTGAGGTCTATTTATAGATTTTAGTTTTGTGGTCTGTCAATAGCCAAATCTCGCTGTCTATTCTTACTATCCGCACACCGGATTGGTCTGCTAACAGCCAAACTCCGCTGTTTGGAGAGGCTAACCGCAGACCACCGGGGGCCTCCCGGTAAAAGTCCCTTCCTGGACTTATACTGGGCGAGCCAGCCCGCTTCGCGACCTCCCTTGCGAGGGGAGCTCGCGAGCCCCTGGGTTGGCGATCCCCTGGGTTGGCGAGCCCCAGAATTACTATTGGCTCATTACCTTGCTCGCTCGCCTACACTACCTTGGCTGGGACCTCCCTTGGGAGTGGAGCTCGCGAGCCTCTGGGTTGGCAAGCCCCAGAATTGCTATCCGCACTTACTCTAGGCGGGCTCGCCTTTCTGGCCTCGGCGAGCCCCAGAATTGCTATCCGCACTTACTCTAGGCGGGTTCGCCTGTCTGGCCTTGGCGAGCCCTAGAATTGCTATCCGCAATTACTCTAGGTGGGCTCGCCCATCTCGGCTCGCCTCACCGGGGTTCGCCCACCTTGGCTCGCCTTCTTGGGTGCGAACCATCTTGGCTCGCCTTCTTGGGTGCGAACCATCTGACTCTTCCTGGCGAACATCGGGGTTGTACACAATCCCCGCTCTTCGCGAGGTTGTCTTAAGCTCGCGAAGAAACATCCAACCCCTGGTGTTCGCCGATTCGGCTGATGTGGCGGGGATCTTTTGGTGGGTCCCATGCCCAAAACTATAAATACCGTCCATCATGGCTAGTGATCAAACTTTTCCTTCCCCTTCTTCCTCGCTGAAAACAACCTTTCTACAGAATGTCTTCCAAGCCAAGCGCGTGGGATCGACTGAAGGCTTCCAGAGAGATGGCGAAGGCTCAGGCCGCTGAGCGCAATGCCTGGATGTTCAACCCCGCCACATCCCCTTCCCCCCAGTCTAAGAAAGCCAAGACGGTTTGGAGGTCGCAGGGGGAGGACGTGTCGTCACCTCCTTCCTCGCCCCCGCCGCCGAATACCGGGCTCGAGCAAAAGGTATTCTTCGTCTAGGTTTTTTATATCGACTCCCTACTCATTCCTTCTCCCCTCGCAGAATCCTCGACCTGAGGAACTCATGGCGGGACTTACGCTGACCTCTTCTCATGCTCCGTCCCCAGCGAGGCTGGGATCGCTAGGTGTTGGGATTGGGACCTCGACCCAACAGGCGCCTCTCTCGCAACCCCGTAAGTCATAAGTACCTTTGTCTCCTATTAAGTCTGTGCGATATCCATGCGTTTATGGCCTATGCAGATACCCCACCGCCGAGCCCCGAGAAGAGAGGCTCCACACCAGTGCGTTCGCCGATTTCACCTAAGGTTAACGTGGAGACCCCGGGCTTCGGCATTGTGGGCAGGCGAAGCCCAGGCGGCTCGCTTCTCGACGGCGCCCAGGTCGCGGAGAGGGTGGTGTATCCCCCTGGTCTGGGGAAACCCCACGTCCGAGGGTTCCGCGAGAACTTCCAGGGTCGACCGGAGTCCTCTCGCAAGCAACGTGGCGAGTCCCCCTTCTCCCAAGGTCAGTACATTTGTGCGGGCTCACTTTCTCGCCCGCCCCCTGATCCTACTAGCTCTTCCTTCGCAGAAATTTCAGAAGCCACGCCTGAGTCAGAGCATGGGAGGGTGGAGATGTCACCGCCGCCCTCGCCGAGTCAGATGGAAGACTTCTTGGGCGACCCGGGCGACCCCGCGCGAATGAAGAGACGGGTGTCAGAGGTGCTTCAGAAGCATAGTATAATGCTGCGCGAGCTGGAGGAGCGATATGACGCGGACCGAGCTTCCTTCAACGAGAGATTCGCCGCGATAGAGGACGCGAATGCGCGCTTGCTCGCCGAGGCGGGGCCGGTGACTCGCGCAGACGCTACCTCGCCCGGCGTGCACATCTCGCGGGGCGAGGACCAAGAACACCTAATCCTGCGCGAGCTCAAAGTACTTCGCGAATACAACTATCCGAGAGTGCCGCCGCGCGCGGGGAAGCGAGGCCGGGGTCGCTGGAAATGGCTTCCTTACCCCTGAGCCTGCCGTGGGTTTATTTTTACTGTCCCCTTGCTTTCAGTTATTTCATGATGCTTCTGTTGAACGGTATCTGTGGTGTGATAATACTCGCGAGTCCATCATGACTCGCCTTTATCATTTTTTATTTTGCCCCTTATTTCTGTGGTACGCCTGTGGCTTATTCTGCTCGTTCGCCGTATTTGATATGATTGCCCTCGTGGAGCGCTCGCGAACCTCTGGGCGATGTTGCGCCCGAATCCCCTTCCCTCATGGGTCGGCCTCAGGCGGGGCTCAGTTACTGCGCAGTGGCGAGCCCGGGTTCGCAAGGCTGTAGTCTTATCGGGTAGAAATCTGCTTTATTTTCACTATCCGCACTCCCGACGCTTCGATTCCCGTGCCAATCCAATTTTCCTATAAATAGTTCGGATTCACTTTTCCATCCGCCGCATTTATTTCCCCAGTCCTCTTGCCTCTACGCTCCTTTCCGTTCTCGCAAGCTTGTGCTCGCTTTCACTATTTGCATGTTGCTTCTTCCTGGATCGCTGCGAACAAGTCCCTCAATGGGAGTAGATGGCGAGAGCGAGGGGCGGTCGAGATGCGCCTAAGCAATCCAAGCTCACGAGTTTTACTGTGCGAACCTCACGGCGGAGGAATACAAATACGCCGTGGATCGTTATCTCCCGGAGGGCTATTCGGCTCGCTGTCCAAGCGAGAGAGCTACACTGAAAGAGGCCGAGGCTGGCGAGCTCGCGATCACCATTGCTCACTTCGCGAATGGGTTGCGACTCCCCTTATGGCCTGAGATTCGTCAGGTACTTTGCTTAGCCCTCTCTCCGCTCCCTTCTTGCTATCGCAACGTTTTCATCCCCTGTTCCTTGCAGGTGCTACGGTACTATGGGGTGCTGCCGAGCCAGCTGACCCCGAATGCGATCGCGGATATTGTCTCGTTCGCTAGATATCTGCGGGAGGAGAGGATCGAGTTCAGCCTCCTCGTCTTCCGCAAAGTGTTCTCTTTCCGCGCCTTCCGGGATGGGACTACTTATTTCACGAGTCAGCACGTCACCGTCTGCGAGACGGTGAACAAGAGTCACTACTGGACTCAGAAATTCATTTTGGTGAAGGGACCTTTCGGTAACCTCCACTTCACTCCTCTTCAACGGGATGACGCCACCTACCGCCCTACGAGCTCGCTGAGCGGCGCCGACGCCAAGCTCCTCAACTACATTTCTGGGAAAAACTTTGAAGTCGCCCATCTGAGGCGCAACGTCGACTCGCTACTCGCGGTTCCTCAAGGGAAAGGTACGGCTCGCTCTCGCCCCACCCCCCTTTTCTTTTCTTCGCTGTGTAACGCTCTCATTCTACAGGCGAGTGCGAGATCCCCGTTAATCCTCCGCACGTGCAAGGCATCACGCTTACGACGGACACACTCGCGACCGCAGTGGCAGAGGCTTGTCACGATCTTCCTACCACTGGGTCCGGCAAGAAGCGGCCTCCGTCTGCGAGTCAGCTTGGTTCGCAACCCTCTTCCAAGAAGTCAAAGGGGAAAACTCTCGCTGTCAAAGACAAGAGTGCGGTCGTTGATCTGAGCGAGACCGACGGCTCGCCCCCTTCCCCTGCGAAACAGCCGGACCCCTTGGCGAGCCAGGGTGCTGGGAGCTCTTCCGCAACCCCCCAACCCAAGGGCCACAAGAACTTCGATCTAGGTGAGAAGGTTTCTGATATCCTCCGCGAGCCCCTGCTCGCTTGGGATCCTGACGCCAACCAGATTTCCGGCTCCACCCTTCACCCCTCCTGGGTGGAGCTTGGTAAGGCCGGGGAGGAGGCGTTCTCTATCTCCTTTGGCTTATACGGCCGCGAGGATGCCGCCGCCTATAAAGAGATGGGGCCAAGGCAACTGGTCTACGAAGAAATGCAAGCCCAGTTCCGCTCGACGGAGCTCGCACACATGGCGGGGCGCCGTTATCTGCAGGCGGATAGGGATATCCACGCATACAGGGAGGAGCTTAAGAGAGCTCGCGAGGAGATCAAAAGTCTTAAGGAGAGAGAGGAAGCGTCAGAAAGCCTCCTCGCCGGGATGCAGGGCAAGATGGTAAGCGGCCCTGGGCCTCCTTTCTTTGTTGTTCGTGACCCCCGACCTTTGTCTAACTCATTTGATGTTTAACTCAGGATGCTGACGTAGCAACCAAACTTCTCGCTCGCAACGGCGAGCTGGAGTTGGAGAATACCATGCTGAAGGCTCGGGTGGACGAGCTGGTTCGCAGCGTGCTACCTCCTTCTCCTGGGCGAGCCGGGTCTCAACAGAGGGTTGCCGAAAGCGAGGAACAGAGATGGCGAGATGCACAGGAGGTTGCTAACCTCGTCTTCACGACCCTTAAGAACGCGAGTCTACTAGCCGAAGACGAGATGGAGTTTACAGCCGAAGACGTCTGCCCGGATCTCTTCGACTTGGCGCCATGGTTGTGGGCTCGCAAGAATGGCGAGGGCCCCCCAGAATGAACCCCCTTAGCTTCCCTTCTCCCTCTTTCCTTCGAATGTATATTATTCTTTTTGGGCTGGCGAGATCGCCGCCGAACATAGAAAAATCTTGGGGAATGATAGTTATGATTTTTTCATTAATATTTATGCGCATGCTCGCGTTTCTCTTTTCTCTCGCACTTGACCTCTTTCTTTTGAACTCTCATGACTAGTTGTTATGCGACAGTGCTTCCGGGGGGCTCGCGAATGCGTGTGTCTGGGCTCGCCTCGCCAAGATTTTCCTCTTATGAATTTTGCGAACCCGGGCTGTCGCCGCCCGGGGATACTCCCCGGCGAACCCAACCTTTGCGAACTCAGACATAGGCATCCTGCGAACTAAACCTCCCTGACCCTAGTATCTCAACCCGCTACCTTAGGCCTTACCAGCCTCAACCCTTTCAATTTTGCGAACCCAGCCCTTCTGGCTCTAACACCCCAACTTGTTACCTTCCGACCGTGACCTCTATTGCCAGCCTCTCCAGAGATCAACCTGAACCCCCCGTCTAGGTGAGAGCCCGGGAGCGGAATCGATCTGGGGCATTCCAGCACCAACATATCCAACCTTGCCAGCCTCTCCAGAGATCAACCTGAACCCCCCTTCTAGGTGAGAGCCCGAGAGCGGAATCGATCTGGGGCATTCCAGCACCAACATATCCAACCTTGCCAGCCTCTCCAGAGATCAACCTGACCCCCCCATCTAGGTGAGAGCCCGGGAGCGGAATCGATCTGGGGCATTCCAGCACCAACATATCCGACCTTGCCAGCCTCTCCAGAGATCAACCTGAACCCCCCGTCTAGGTGAGAGCTCGGGAGCGGAATTGATCTGGGGCATTCCAGCACCAACATATCCAACCTTGCCAGCCTCTCCAGAGATCAACCTGAACCCCCCGTCTAGGTGAGAGCCTGGGAGCGGAATCGATCTGGGGCATTCCACCACCAACATATCCAACCTTGCCAGCCTCTCCAGAGATCAACCTGAACCCCCCATCTAGGTGAGAGCCCGGGAGCGGAATTGATCTGGGGCATTCCAGCACCAACATATCCAACCTTGCCAGCCTCTCCAGAGATCAACCTGAACCCCCCGTCTAGGTGAGAGCCCGGGAGCGGAATCGATCTGGGGCATTCCAGCACCAACATATACAACCTTTGCCAGCCTCTCTAGAGATCAACCTGAACCCCCCGTCTAGGTGAGAGCCTGGGAGCGGAATCAATCTGGGGCATTCCAGCACCAACCTATACAACCTTTGTCACCCCGGCACGGCAGTAGTTATAAGCATCGTAAAAAAGGAGTAAGACATTCATTAAACAACATAATAAAGCTTTCAAGGGTAGAATCGTTTCAAATCATCCCCACTCTGGGCTGGGTCGAGGGGCACCCCTTCCACATCCTGGAGGTGATACCCCCCGACTTGAGCACCTCGCTTACAATATATGGACCCTCCCAGTTGGGGTTAAGCTTACCCACCGAGTCCCCTCTGCCGGCCGCATCGACCTTCTTCAGGACTAGATCTCCTTTCTGGAAGTGCTTGATCCGGATATGTTTGTCAAAATATCGAGCCATCCATTGTTTGACCTCTTCCTGCCTGATGGTGGCCAAGTCCCGGAGTTCTTCCACCAGGTCCAAATATAGCCTCTGCTCTGCACTGTTATCTTCTAGCCATTCTTCACCCCCCTCGCTTGCAGTGATCACCCGGGGGGTCTTTACCTCAAACACTATGGGGAGAACGGCCTCGGACCCGTGAGAGAGCACGGAGTCTCCCCGGTGGCGGTGTTCGGAGTAGTCCTCATGGCCCAAAGGACGGAGGGTAGCTGTTCTACCCAGTTTCCCCGAAGGTTCTCCACTTTCTTTTTTAATAGGTTGACGATTATTTTGTTCGCCACCTCCACCTGCCCATTGCTCCTCGGGTGGTGGACCGACGCGAACCTGAGGTCAATGCCGAGCTGAGTGCAGAAGCCCACAAACTCTTCACTAGCAAACTGCTGCCCATTGTCCGTCACTATAGCTAGAGGTAGCCCGTGCCTGCAAATTATCTCTCCCCACACAAAATTCCTTACCACATGAGAGGTTACCTTAGCGAGTGCTTTCACTTCTACCCACTTGGAGAAGTAGTCGATCATGACCAGCAGGAACTTCCTCTGGCTGCTGGCTTGGGGGAAGGGACCGACCAGGTCTAACCCCCATATGGCGAAGGGCCAGGGAGCCGTGATGGTCTGGAGCCTTTGAGCTGGGAGGAGTTGGAGCGGAGCATAGAGCTGACACTTCGGACACTTCCTCGCGAACTCCGCCGCATCCTTGCTGAGAGTGGGCCTGAAGTAGCCTTGTCTCAACACCCTTCCCTCCAGGGTCCGACTCCCGGAGTGACTACCGCACTCCCCAGAGTGGATTTCTTCCAAGACTCTCGGAATCCCCTCCTAGGAAACACAACGGGCCAGGAGTCCCGAGAGAGTTTTCCTATATAGCCCTCCTACATGCAAGGAGTAATAAGCGGACTTATACCTGAAGCGCCTCTTGTCAACGTCCTCTCCAGGGAACTGCCCGGAGGATAGGAAGGTGATGAACGGATCCATCCACGAGACTCGTTGATCCACCTCCATCAATTCTCCTTCCTCGATGGAGGGCCGGAAGAGTTCTGAAGCCGTCCCTCCCGCTCGGGGATCGAACTTGGCTAAGAGGTCGCCTGGGTGCTCTCCTCCCTCGGCACGTGCTTGATGGAGAAGGTGCGGAACTGCCCGATGACCCCCTTAACCTTTTCCAGGTATAGCTGGAGGGTCGGGTCCTTCGCTTCAAATTCCCCCTTGATTTGGCATGCTACCACCATGGAGTCCGTGGAGACCTCCACGTCCTGCACCCCTAGTTCCTGGGCCAGCCGAAGACCCGCCATCACTGCCTCGTACTCATCCTGATTGTTGGTAATTGGGAAATGGATGTTTAAGGCTTGCTCAATCCGAGTCCCCTGAGGACTTACCAGGACTATCCCCCCTCCATAGGAGTATTTTCCCGACGCTCCGTCCACCAACATCTTCCATGCCTCTGGGGGAGTCGGCTCGTGCTCCTCCACCTCGGCCGCATAATCGGCCATGAAGTCTGCCACCGCCTGAGCCCTGATGGATGTCCTGGGCACGAACGTGATATTGAATTCACTTAACTCTACGAACCACTTTGCCAACCTTCCCGAGTGCTCCACCCCCTCCATGATTTTACGGAGCGGGTGGTCCGTCACTACCTTGATTGAGTGGGCTTGGAAGTAAGGTCGGAGCCTCCGGGCCGACACCACCAATGCGAAGGCTAACCTTTCCAGGATCGGGTACCGGAGTTCTACCTTCTTCAGCACTCGGCTGACGTAGTAGATAGGGAACTGCTTCTTCCTCTCCTCCCGGATCAACACGGAACTTACTGCTTCGGACCCTACCTCCAGGTACAGGGATAGGTCTTCTCCTGGCCTCGGCCCCTGGAGCAGAGGGATTCGGGTGAGCTGTTCCTTCAGAGCCTGGAAGGCCTCCTCGCACTCTCGGGTCCACTCAAACTTCTTGTTCCCCGTAGCACCTTGAAGAAAGGCGCACACTTTTCCCCTGCCTTGGAGAGGAACCTGCTGAGCCCAGCCAACTTCCCTGTAAGGCTCTGAACTTCCTTCGGATTCCTCGGCGACCCCAACTCCATTACCGCCTTAACCTTGTCCGGGTTAGGCTCCACTCCTGCGGGGGTGAGTAAGTGGCCTAGGAACTTTCCTCGGCTTGCCCCGAAGACACATTTCAAGGGATTGAGTTTCATCTTGTAGCGCCGCAGGGTCACGAACGTCTCCTCAAGGTCCCGGAGGTGAGACCTAAGGTCTCGGCTCTTTACCATGAGGTCGTCAACATAAACCTCTACATTTCTTCACTTCTTCTCGCGGAAGACTCTGTCCATCATCCTTTGGTATGTGGCACCTGCATTCTTGAGCCCGAACGGCATCATCTTATAATAGTAGCATCCATCTCCCGTGATGAAGGAGACATCCTTGATGTCCGGGGGATGCATGCGAATTTGATGGTAACCTGAAAAAGCATCTAAGAAAGACATCACAGGAAAACCGACGGCTGAGTCAACCAGCGCGTCGATCCTAGGCAGGGGGTAACAATCCTTAGGGCATGATTTATTAAGTAAAGAAAAGTCGATACACATCCTCCATTTACCTCCTCCCTTCTTTACCATAATGACGTTGGAGACCCAGCCTGGATACTAGATCTCCGTTACAAAGCCTGCCTGTAGGAGTTTGCTCACCTCCTCGCGGATGGGCCCTTCCAGCTTGTTGGCGGTGGCCCTTTTTTCTGGCGGATAGGGCGGGTGCCGGGGTCGAGGTTGAGGCGATGGCAAGCCACATCCGCATTGATCCCGGGCATTTCCGCGGCGCTCCAATCGAAGACGTCTATGTTCTTCTACACGCACACCAGGATCTCCGCTTGATCTTCCGGGTTGAGTCCTCCACTGACCCGGACCTTCTCTACCACCCCTAGCTGGGTGGTGACCTCGAGCTCCACGACCTCGTCCATAGCCTCCAGCCGGGACTGCTCTCCCCAAGCCCTCTCCTCCTTGGCACAAGCGAGAGCTTGGGTTCCTTCCTCGACCTCCTTCTCTACCACCATCAGCTCCTCCGCCCCTCCCTCCTGGGCCTTCTCTTCCTCTTCCACTCTTTCCGCCCGGGGTCCCTCAGCTACCCCTTCCTGGGCATGGACTTCATCTCCCTCTGACTTCTCCTCGGCTACCTCCTTACCTCCGGCTTCGGCCGCCTCCTCCATCATCTTATCCCACTCTTCCGCTTCTCCCATCCAGGAGATGGTGTTGACAGCCGTCACGTAGCACTGCCTTGCCACCTTGGGATCCGCCATGATCCGCACCTGAACCCCTCCGTCGTTGAACTTAAGGCATTGATGAAAGGTGGAGGGGACACAACGGAACGCGCTGATGAGTGGCCGTCCGAAGATGGCGCTGTAGCTGCTTGGAGCGTCCACTATGACAAAACGACAGTTCCTGGACTGCCCACCCAGGGTCACATGAAGTCCTACTCCCCCTTCTACTTCTTTCCTATCCCCCGAGAATCCAAACAGAGGGCCATCCGAAGCCAACACCCTTCTGGGCTCCACCTCCATCATGTCAAACACCTTTTTGAAGATGACGTTGACCGAACTCCTGTTGTCCACTAGGATTCGGGAGACGGTGAAGCTCTCGATCGCCGTCTGAATGACCAACGCGTCGCAGAACGTGTCCTTATAGCCCGGCATGTCCTTCTGGGTGAAAATGATTTTTTCGGCCGGGGGCGGAGCGGTGGAGGTTGAAGCCAAGCTCCGGCGGTAGATGGTATGGAGGCTAGCCTTGCGGGTCGCCTCCACCCCTACCCCCCATGGATCACCCCGATCCCTCCTCTATTCCCCCTATCAGCTCTATCCTCACACCTCTCCTCATCCTCCTCTAGAGGTTCGACCTCCACAATCCTCACCGGCTGCAGCTGCTGTGGCGCGGGCGCTCTGCCCCTCTTCACTTCCAGGAACTCCGGGCAGGTGTCCGTTGAGTTACCTTCCTCATCATGGAAGATACAATATGGCAACGTCTCCTCCCCGGCATCGGCCTCTGCCACCCTATTCCTTCTCCTCCTAGCGGCTGCCGTTTCCACCTCTCCTCTCCTTCCTCTTCCTCTTCCTCTTCCCCGTCCAATTGCCATGGCCTGTTGGGGAGGGGGAGGCATTTGCATCGGACCCTGCCTCCACCCTAACTGGGGGGCCTCCATTGACCTCCGATATGGTTACCCCTTCCTGGGCCGTAACCCCTTCCCTGCCCTTGCATTCCTCCACCTTGCGGCCTCCATCCCCCCTCCGGGGCCCGGGGCTCTTCCCTTCTCCTGACCTCCTGCTGCCTCACCTCCGGCTCACTGAGCTTTGCTAGCCTCTTGGTGAGCTCCGGGTTGGCTTCCTCACTCGCGACTTCCTCCGACACCCTCTCCATCAGCTCTTCATAGGAGATGGGGGATTTTCTCTTCAACGCCATCTTGAAGAAACTCTCTTTCAACCCGACCGTGAAGGCGAGTTGGAGTGCAAACCCAGGCATCTCCTGAGTGAGCTGCACTTCTTCCTGGAACCGATCGGCGTATTGAGCCAGCGACTCCCTGGGCTCCTGCTTCACCGCGAAGAGGGAATCAGCGTCCTTCTTCCTCTTTTTTGAGGTCGGGAACCTCAGCAAAAAACTTCGGCGCAAATCCTCGAACGCGTAGATTGACCCTGCAGGGAGCTGATGGAACCAGTCCCTGGCCTTCTCCTTGAGGGTGACGGCAAAGAGCATACACTTGAAGGCATCTGACATCGGCCTGATGGAGACCGAGTCTTCGAAACTCTGCAGGTGCTGGACAGGGTCATCCCTACCGTTGTAGTACACCCAGTCCCACTCTCCAAACCCCCCTGGGATGGGTGCGGAAAGCACCAGCTCGCAAAAGGGGCTTCCCCCTCCTGTCACTCTTTCTGGCTCCACTCGCCCCCCAAGCTCTCTCGCCAAACTTGAGCTCGCCGGGACTGCACTCGCGAGGGCGGTGCTCGCTTGAACCACACCGACCGTCGCCGCATCCTCTTGGCGCGCACTCGCCTGCGCCGCGCTCGCTGGGACGGAGCTCGTCAGCACTGAGCTCGCCGGCACGGAGCTCGCCGGACTGGCGAACAACACCCGCCCTTCCCTGTCCTGACCTAACCCGACGACAACTTCCTTTCCATCCCTTCCCCCTGGAGCATTCTCGCCGACCGTTGTAGGGGGAGGGGTCGCCCGAGGTGCTGGGGTCGCAAAATCGCTTCACAGAGCTGTGACCGTGAACCCCAAGGTGTCGAGCACCTCCTTTCTGAAATATGCGAGCATTCTGTCCATCGCCTCCTGAGGTGTCTCGCCGAACTCTTCGCCTTGCTCTTCATCTCCCGCCATAACCCTTCTCTGGAACTTTCCTGAACCAGTCACACTCCACGCTCACTGCACCAAAATGTTGAAATCGCTTTCTCGGTCTCTTGTGGAGCTCGGGGCCCTCAACGAATCGAGGGGCAGCTAGCCCTTATCGGTCCCTCGGAAGAGGTGGGCAAATAACTCAGACAAAGAACAAAGACCCTAGTCTTAGCGAGGAGGTCCCTCCACTAACCCGGAAGATCGTTGAGCGCTTCCCCTCCCAAGCCAAAGCTAAGACTCAGGCACCTTGGAGAGCTAGAGAGCCCAAACCAAAGCGACCTAAGGAGAGAAGAAGGCTCAAAGATTCTGAACCGGTCCTCTTCCAAGGTGCCCTTTGAGGTCTATTTATAGATTTTAGTTTTGTGGTCTGTCAATAGCCAAATCCCGCTGTCTATTCTTACTATCCGCACACCGGATTGGTCTGCTAACAGCCAAACTCCGCTGTTTGGAGAGGGTAACCGCAGACCACCGAGGTTCTCCCAGTAAAAGTCCCTTCCTGGACTTATACTGGGCGAGCCAGCCCGCTTCGCGACCTCCCTGGCGAGGGGAGCTCGCGAGCCTCTGGGTTGGCGAGCCCCAGAATTACTTTTGGCACATTACCTGGCTCGATCGCCTACACTACCTTGGCTGGGACCTCCCTTGCGAGTGGAGCTCGCGAGCCTCTGGGTTGGCGAGCCCCAGAATTGCTATCCGCACTTACTCTAGGCGGGCTCGCCTGTCTGGCCTCGGCGAGCCCCAGAATTGCTATCCGCACTTACTCTAGGCGGGCTCGCCTGTCTGGCCTCGGCGAGCCCCAGAATTGCTATCCACACTTACTCTAGGCGGGCTCGCCTGTCTGGCCTCGGCGAGCCCCAGAATTGCTATCCGCACTTACTCTAGGCGGGCTCGCCCATCTCGGCTAGCCTCACCGGGGTTCGCCCATCTCGGCTCGCCTCACCAGGGTTCGCCGACCTTGGCTCGCCTTCTTGGGTGCGAACCATCTTGGCTCGCCTTCTTGGGTGCGAACCATCTGACTCTTCCTGGAGAACATCGGGGTTGTACAGTCATGCTCCCAACAAGATCATTCAACACACTCGTTTTGAAAATAGCTAGGGGCAAGTTCTTAACCACCGAGCGAGGTCTCCTCTCCTTCCAACTCAAACAACACGAGGCTAACAACTCTTCTAAACTCGACCTAGGGCTACCGCTAGATTCACTAAATTCACCTTTCGAGTAGAGTATTTTACATTTATACTACAGAAGTAAATAAAACTATAATTTTGTAATAAAATCTACTCTACAAGAATTTTTAAGCCACGTTAGCGCTCTACTAGTAGCACCGCACGGGTCACAACTTGTTCTGCCATACAATCCTAAATCAACAAACAAGATTCCAAACATACAAATTAAGCACTTACACAATAAATGCGCACGAATAACAAGAAAATGAATGTGGTGCGTGGTATGCAATGCGACAATACATTTGAAAATTCCTAACTCAGCACATTCTAACATGTCATGCAAAGTGTGTGCACGTGCACCGATCACTCTCTCCCCCAGACTTGATCAAAACCAACTATAATAACCAATTCAGAAATAAGTAGGAAAGGGGTAGAGTGGACCTATGCTCATAAATGAGCATGCCAGAAGTGCGGAAATTCCTCTTTTCTTTTAATAAAATATCCTCTCCATTATCCACCACGCGAGAGCTCCAACCTGCGCTGTTAGCAAGAAGGAAATACAGAACATATAAAAAAAAGCAAACGGAACCGGTAGGTTCCAATGGGTTGTCTCCCAAGAAGCCCTTTTGTTTAACGTCCTTAAAGGTGGACCAAATACCTGTATTAAGCATTGTTCAGAGACAAATAGTTCTCACAAAGTTGTTAGGAATTTGCTCAGAATATCTAAAAAATACAACATATAACCAAAGGCAAAGAGATAAAAATTAAGCAAGATTATACAAATCACGTATTCGAATACAGCATAGGGAAAAAAGAGAAAATCACCATAACACATTTGACTCCGCTAGATACAATTTTTTATAGTTCTTCAAAACTGTGCCGCCCTCATAGATTTTCAATCGATGACCATTCACCTTGAACGTCCCTTCTTTTTCTCCAGAAATTTTGATTGCGCTGAACGGAGAAACACCAGTCACAGTGAACAGGCCACTCCACCGTGACTTCAGCTTTCCAGGGAATAAGCGCAGACGAGAATTGTAGAGGAGAACGCAATCTCCCGGATTGAATTCTTTTGGCCTAATATTCCTATCATGCCACTGCTTTGTCTTTTCTTTATATATGCGAGAGTTCTCATAGGCAAAATGCCGCAGTTCTTAAAGTTCATTCAACTGAGAAAGACGCCGTTCCGCCGTTGCTGCGATGTCCATATTTAGGAACCTGGTTGCCCACAAGGCTTTGTGTTCTAATTCCACTGGTAGGTGGCATGGCTTTCCAAAAACAAGATGGAAAGGTGTCATTCCTAAAGGGGTTTTGAAGGCAGTACGGTAGGCCCACAAGGCATCATTCACTTTCGTCGCCCAATCCTTTATGTTCCAGTGGATCGATTTTTCTATTATTCTTTTGAGTTCTCTATTCAAAACTTCCACTTGTCCACACGTTTGCAGGTGGTAAGCTAAAGAGACTTTATGATGCACGCCAATTTTTTTTAGTAATTTCAAAAATAGTCGGTTGCAAAAATGACTACCACCATCACTTATGATTGTCCGCGGAGCTCCGAATCTAGAAACGATATTTGTATGAATAAATTTCAAGACTGTATGGGCATCATTAGCAGCAACAGCCTCCTCCTCCACCCACTTTGAAACGTAATCCACTGCCACTATTATATAATGTTTTCCGTGAGAGATTGGGAATGGACCCATGAAATTGATTCCCCAAACGTCGAACGGTTCACAAACTAACATATTATTAAGCGGCATCTCGTCTTTCCACGAAATGTTGCCAGTTCTCTGGCATTCATTGCATTTTGAGACGTACGCGTGAGCATCCTTGAATAGCGTGGGCCAAAATAATCCACTTTGCAGCACCTTGCGTGCTGTCCTAGCAACGCCCATGTGTCCTCCAGCCTCCCTATTGTGGCAATGTTCGAGAACGGATCTGTACTCAGATTTCTGGATGCAACGTCTGATTATACCATCGCTACAAGTACGAAACAACAATGGATCTTCCCAGAAATAATACTTTAAGTCCGAAAAAAGCTTGTTCCTCTGCTGAGGCGTAAGATTGGGCGAGACAGTTTTACACGCAAGATAGTTTGCGATATCGGCGTACCATGGGGTTGTTGACGGATGCCTAGTGATGGCGAATAGCTTCTCGTCTGGAAAATAATCAGTCATTTCCTCCTCTTTGTTGTTGGAAGCATCAGCCGTCACGTCGTTCTCCAGCTGCGATAAGTGATATGCTATTACATTCTCTACCCCCTTCTTATCTTTGATTTCCAAATCATACTCTTGCAGCAGTAGG
This sequence comes from Dactylorhiza incarnata, assembly GCA_033032865.1. Lineage (NCBI taxonomy): Eukaryota > Viridiplantae > Streptophyta > Magnoliopsida > Asparagales > Orchidaceae > Dactylorhiza > Dactylorhiza incarnata. Next base: position 6,305,992 of record JAWHQI010000076.1, on the reverse strand, counting down.
ATCCAGCGGATTAAACGCGGCTTGGCCTCCTTCTTGCTGAATAGGTACCTCAGTGCGGCATGATCTGTGTACACTATTACTTCGGAAAGCACCAAGTAGGAGTGAAATTTCTCGAAGGAGAAGATCACGGATAACATTTCTTTCTCTGTGGTGGTGTAGTTCGCTTGAGCGTTATTTAGAGTTCGACTAGCATATGCAATGGTGTGAAAAGTTTTGTCTTTCTTTTGACCAAGCACTGCACCCACGGCTACGTCACTAGCATCGCACATGATCACAAAATGTAAACTCCAGTTAGGTGCCACCAAGATCGGAGCAGCGATAAGTTGCTCCCGTAGGGTTTCAGACGCTTGCATACAAGCTTTATCGAAATAGAATGGGACATATTTGCCTAGTAAGTGAGAAAGAGGTTTTGAAATGGATGAGAAATCCTTAATAAATCTCCGATAAAATCCCACGTGTCTGAGAAAGCTGCGGATACCCTTCACAGAAGACGGCGGAGGAAGATTCTTGATGACACTAGTCTTCGCCTGATCCACCTCAAGCCCCTGGCGGGATACCTTATGCCCCAACACGATTCCTTCGCGCGCCATAAAATGGCATTTTTCCCAATTTAAGATGAGGTTGGTGTCCTCACACCGCTTCAAGGTCTTATCTAGATTGGCAAGGCACGAATCGAAGCTACTGCCGAATAACGTGAAATCATCCATGAATACTTCGAGAAAATCGCCCACCATGTCAGCGAAGATTGCAAGCATGCATCGCTGAAAAGTTGCAGGAGCATTGAAAAGTCCAAATGGCATTCGCTTGAACGCGAAGGTACCGGAAGGGCAGGTAAATGTCATCTTGTCCTGATCAGCAGGGTCGATTAGGATTTGATTGTACCCGGAGTACCCATCCAGGAAACAGTAGTAGTCTTGCCCTGCCAACTTTTCCAACATCTGATCAATGAAAGGAAGTGGAAAGTGGTCCTTGCGCGTAGCATCATTTAGTTTGCGGTAATCGATGCAGACCCTCCATCCGGTGATCACACGGGTAGGTAGTAACTCATCTTTCTCGTTGAGGACAATGGTAATTCCTCCCTTCTTTGGCACAACCTGAACTGGGCTGACCCACTTGCTGTCGTTAATTGGATAGATGATGCCTGCATCCAAAAGCTTTATCACTTCTGCCTTCACTACCTCTTGCATCTTCGGGTTCAGCCGCCTTTGGGGTTGAACAGATGGCTTGTACTGATTTTCAAGAAGGATCTTATGCATGCAGATAGTGGGGCTAATTCCTTTAATATCGGCAAGGGAACGTCCAAAGACTTTTTGGTATCTTCGTAGCAACCTCACCAACGCAGCTTCGCCGTCCACAGACAGAGTTGTAGAAATAATCATCGGATGCGTGGTATTTTCCCCCAGGAAGATATATTTCAGAGAGTTTGGTAATTGTTTGAGAGCTGGAGAGGTGTTTGAATCCGATGGAACAATAATTGATTCTCTGATCGGATGCAGATCCGCAGACTTGTCTGAGGATGAACCTCCATTTCCCACAAGGCTTTCTTGCTGCCAAAAAGTCTCACAATCCCCCGGGCTCATATCAAACTGACTATCCAATTCTTCGGTTGGCTCCGCTAGTTCGCCGTCTGTGATCTTAAACAGTTGCGCCGGATTATGAACATTAAAAGATATGGCGTCCTGCCCCAATCTGAGAGTGAGCTCTCCCTGGTCCACATTAATGATGGCGCGTGCTGTCACGAGAAAGGGGCGCCCCAAGATAATAGGGACTCTAGCATCGGCTTTCATGTCAAGGATGACGAAATCAGCTGGAAAGGCGAGGTCATTTACCACTATGGTAAGGTCTTCCACAATCCCGACCGGTTTCTTGATTGTTCTGTCGTCTAGATGCAGCATCACTTTTGTCGGCTTCAAAATCCCCGCACCTAACTCCTAGATCACAAAGTGCCTGACCGAATCGGTGGTAACCGATTCTACAAGGGATAGTAAAGATGACAGGGTCCCTTCGCTTTGTAGGGACGTCGGTGATGAGGGCGGAGCACTCCTCCGTGAGATCAATGGTTTTGAGGTCCTCCAGGTGCTTTCGCTTTGAAATTAGCTTCTTCAAGAATTTTGAGTAACCCGGTATCTGGGAGATGGCCTCAATCAACAGTATGCTAACTTGTACTTCCTTCATTATTTCCAGGAATCTACGAAATTGCTTCTCTGACTTCTCATTTCGTAACCTGTGAGGAAATGGAGGGTTAACAATACTTTTCGAGGGTTGTGCCATGCTCGCCGAATCCGGCACAGTAGGGATAGGAGTTGGCTCCCCTGTCATATCTGCATCAGGCCTGTCCGTAGGATTCGTAAGTGGTTCCTGCAGTGCAGGTGCTGGAGGTGTTTTCTGACATGGGGGGGTTTTTTACACTCCTGCCACTTCTTAACTTCATGGTGTTCACAGACTCGGGCTGCTGACCCACAATCCCAGAGACAGCATCTGTGAGAGTATTAATAGTAGAGTCGAGCTGCTGGATTGCTGCGGACTGTTCATTCATTTCGTGCAGCATATCGCCCACGAGAGTAACTAACCGTTCTGTTTGATCTGAAGTAAGGCATTCCTCTGCTCCATTCAGTGTTATTGCGTTAACTTCGCTAGTACTCGGAGGATGAGTAGAGTGGCTCCAATACTGGCTGGTCTGCACTATATTCATCACTATTTCCCAGGCGTCCTTCCCTGACTTATTAAACAGGGCGCCTCCAGCTGCGACATCAAAAAGCAAACGAAACCTGTCCATTACGCCAAAATAGAAAATCTGAATTAAAAAGTCTTCTGACAAATCCTCACGGTAACAGTCCCTGTGTAAGGATTGAAAACGCTCCCATGCGTCTACTAATGTATCGTCCTTTCTCTGACCGAAGGCAATAAGTTCCTTATGCCCATTCATACCTCGCATGCGATGTTAAAAATCAAACAGGAACTTCCCTTCAAATTGCTTCCAATAAGTTATCTCACTCTTTCGGGTATCCCGGTACCATCTTTTAGCTTTATCATGCAGACAGAATGAAAATGCCAGGATCTTTTGTTGGTCGTTTTCAACTCCATTGAATATACACGTATAATAGACTTCTAAGAATCCCTGCACGTGATGTACTACATCTTCATGTGTATCCCCGCTGAATTTGCAATTCTCAGATATAAACTCAATAATATCAGTGGAGATCTCGGACGCAAGATTGTTTATTCGTGCCTGATCTCTAAGATTGTTTAAACTTCTCCGATAAATATGTTTCTGGATAGAAGTCATGATAGATTTACTTACAAGACAATGGATTAGCGCACGACAATAAAAACAAAAATACCTTAAAACGAATTTCCAAAGGAAAACAAATCAAACACGCTTGCAGTCCCCGGCAACGGCGCCAAAAACTTGATGCGCTATTCCAGCATTGCTAATTAGCAAGCACGAAATGCGATACGATGGCAGTGCACCGGTCGCTCAAGTAATAAAATAGTGAGGAATTCCCCGAATATCATTCTCAAAGGACCGCAAGTTGGGTAGTACGAATTGCTCAAATCGGAAATTAGTTAAAGGGATTATTAAGAAACAAAATGGGGGTTGTGATTTGGGTTCCTAAGCTATTGCAGAATGAAGAGAAATGCGGGTCGAAAAGCACCGCTTCGCAAGGTGTGGGTGAGTGCAGCGACCGCGATGCCGCGCTTCGGTAAGCGGGTGGAGTGGCCACAGTGCGAGGTTTTGTGAGGGTCGAATTCACCTCTTCGCTAACATCACCACTAGCAATTGCTAGGTGGCTTCACACACAAACAACCTAGGCTATCACAACAACAAAAAGGGCTATTCTTGCCACCACATCATCATTGCACATGAACACAAGCAAGAATACATCATATTAACCTAACAAGCGTTCATACACAACACAAAGGAAGTACAAGCATCAAGGGTTAGAGAGGACCACAAAGAAGATGTCACCGCGTATTGGGTTCTCGGCCGGAATGAGAGGTTGTCGGGCTCTATCCGGGCTCGGCCCTCAGATGGTGTGCTAACTCGAAGGAGGCTGTCACCGCTCCAACGATCTTCGGCGCTTCTATGGTCTCCTTGGCGAGGAATGCTTGAGCTAGTGGCGGAGAAAGCTTCCGAATGCTCCCGGATGGAAGGATGGTGGTGGAAAACGCCGGAAAATGGCCTCTTTGGTGGTGGAGGTGAAGGAGAAGCCTTCAGACCTCAGGAATGGCGGGAAGGACCTAATTTCCCTGATGAGCAAAACTATGCTTGCAAACGACAACGGCAAGTGTACCGTATCGAATGTAGTATAGGTTATAAAAACCAAGGTCGTATTAGACTCGGGGCGGTTGAGTACTCTTACTTCAAGAAAATCTTTATTATTTTATCAAATAGAACTTGGGAGTGATTTTGCAATGGAAAATAAAAACAAGAATAAAACGACGAGTAAAAAGGGCTAGCACTCGATCTTTGAATCACCATGGAATAAAAGGATAGAAGAAACAAGAAAATCTAGATCTCTTAGGAAATTTGCTTTGACCGTGGAGGTTCCCAATTTATGAACGCACCTCTCTCGAGGATACGCCCAACTAAGATTAGGTGGATCAACCGAACTCTCGTTCTATAATTGAACCTAATACTTGATTTATCGTAATGAACCCCTCTATTGGATTTGACTCCAATCTGGGAGATTTATGTCATCCTTACTAAAGGGTTGCATTCAACTCTCTTTATCCTTGAATGATCGATTCGTCTTACGATCTTGTTCGGCTAGCTAAAGAACGAAAACAAAAACGAGAATTATATATCGAAAATATAATCTCATTTCATTAAAATCAAGGATAAATCGAAAGTATTTCCAAGAAGAGAAAAAAGATGTTCTAAATTACTTCATGATAATTATTTTTCCTCGGATCATCTCGATCGAGTACTAAAAGAAATCTAAATACTCATGGAGGTAGAGGAATTTAAGAAGGTAAAAGAACACATGAAGAGGGGAGGAGAAATAAGAGAATAGAACTATTTTATTAATTGCAATTGAAAAGAAATACAAGCTAGAAATTGAAAATTACAACTATTGAAATAAAAGAACAACTACAAGACTACTAAAACATGAAAATAAAACAAGAAATAGAGATTTGAACTCCCAAAAATTCGTCCTTAAACATTTACTGGAGCTGGCTTTATATAGCTGAAAAAATGAGGTTACACGCCCTTGGTCACGCCCGTGACCAAGGGCGTATAAGGGGCGTGATCGAAGCAGCAGCGGAGAGGGCGCCTTCTGGAGTAATTGCGAGCGTTTCGGCCATGTCACGCCCTAGGTAACGCCCGTGACCTGGGGTGTGTAATCTTGAAATAGTGCTGCTGGCAGGAAACTCTGGCGGGAAGAAGCGCGGGGCGAGTCATGCCCGTGACCTGATGTCACGCCCTAGGTCACGCCCGTGACCTGGGGCATGTAACTTTAAATGACGTGGCAGGCGTGCTCTGGGTGCTGTGGCGAGTCGCGACCGTGATACTGGGTCACGCCCTTGGTCACGCCCGTGACCTGGGGCGTGTACTTGGCGAATTCTTCACGGAACGCTCCCTGGTGGAGGAATTGGGTCTGGAACACATCTTTGACTGTCATGCCCTTGGTCACGCCCGTGACCTTGGGCGTGTACTTTGGATTTTTACTCAAAGTGCCCAGAAAACCTGGAAAACATAAAATAATCTTAAATTAGTTGAAGAAATTAAAAAGGAACAGATTAAATAAGAAAATACATATAAATTATATAAATTCAATTTAAAACTATATTAAAATAATACTAAAAGATGAGTACAAAAAGTACTCATCAAACACCCCCATACTTGAGTTTTTGCTATTCCAGAGCAAAAGAGTAAGGAAAGAATTACAAGACATCGATATTATTTTTAATTAACTAAAATTTTATTCAACCATGAATAAGTTAAAGGCAAATTTTAGGAATTCAATAATTAAGTCATAAGTTATGTTGATAATTTAAAAAGAGAAATTTATTTAGCTAACTACTTCTCAAGATAACTATTTAGCAATCAAAATTATAGAAATTTTCAAACAAAATTAGATTGAAATTATAGACACTCTAACATAAAAGAAGCTTAAGGAAAAGCACCTACTAAAATACTGCTCTCTTAATAATTTAGTTTAGGACTAGAAACAATGAAATTGGCTAGGGATGGGTTTGAACGAAATGGCAAATGAAGAGTTCTTGAATAGAGGTGATGAATTTTACCCTCTCGCCTCATTTGAATACGAAATTGTATATGTTTAGGAAAATAATGAATTTTATCCTCTTATTTTCCATGCCATATAATCTTTTAACAATTCTCTTCAATCAAAAACCCAAATGTATATGTTTTAGATGTAATGAATTTTATCCTCTTACATCATGACATATAATCTTTTAAATGATTTTGGGTGCATATGTTTTAGGAAATAATGAATTTTATCCTCTTATTTCCATGACATATGATCTTTTTCTACATTTTTTTTATTTGCCAACAAAGGGTGAGGGGGGAGAAATACTTCTAGTTTATAAATTAAACTATTTTGAGAGCAACTTTTTAGTGGAATGAGATTTCCTAAGATCTTAAAGTTAAAAGTGAATATAACAAAAAAAATCTAAAGATGTTTAGCCAATTTACCACAAAGTGAAGCTATTTAAAATTAAACGGAGAAGTAGTGCTAAATTAACTCTCTAATCGAATAAAAACATAAAGTGTTTCTTAAAACTAAATTACTTCAAATTCAGATTTAACAAATTCTGATCAAATAAAATAATTAGCTAAATTAAAAATGTAGGAATTCTTATGATCGTACCTCAAACTAAATTTCTAGAACATTAAAAACAACAAGGCTAGACGTATTTATTATTTTTTTATTATTTCTTGGACTTCCCAAGGGCCACCCGGTGAAGGGTTCGCAAGGTACTAGGAGCTGTGATGGGAATTCAAGCCCAAAGCGCCCTTTCCAAGAAATTAGATTTTTATAAGTTATATATATATATATATTTAAATAAAAATACAAGAAAAGCTAAGCTACACCCCCATACTTAAAATTAAACATTGTCCCCAATGTTTAAAACTAAGTATGAAGAACACTTGAAACTATATTTTTGTAGAACTGAAATTAAAGATAAGCAAGGGTGCCTCCCAAGAGCGCTATTTTTTTCCCGTTTTTAAGCTAGACAGTTATTGTTAGGAAAAAGGGAATTTAATAGAGAGGTGGACATGCAACTCCCTTAATTTGCGCTGAGGCGAATGTGTCGGCGTCAGTCGCCCGGCTACTCCTCCGTTTATCTTGTGATTCTCCTTTTGTCCTTGAACTTGAATATGTAAATCCAAATCACCTATACATACCTGAGGTGATTTGAATTTATAAAGATGGGCGGCATATGGATCATCAATTAATTGGGGTAGCAACGACTCATCTTCAACCTGGAAATTATTAGTATAAAGAGAATCACAATTAAACTTGTCAGATAGTATTTCGTAAGGAGGAGGCGCTTGCAAAAATAAATGATTAAGCTCCGGTTGTTCCTTTTCTATAATAATTATTTCTTTAGAAAAATCTAGTGTATTATCAAGCGGAATTAAATTTTCGGACACTAAATTTTCATGAATTTTTGGTTGGATAGAAGAAATTCGCGAGTATTCATGACGAAGAAATTCGCGAGTATTCATGACAAAGAAAATAAAATCCGGGTGAAGTGGGGGAAGAAACTTGTTCTTCTTCTATTTCATCCGGGGTGCCCATAACTTTAAGAAATTTTTGGTAAAGTAATTTTTCTTCATCTTCGGTAAAAGAAGTTATGGGATTACATGAAACCACATGTTCCTCCATAACTAAATCATCCAAAGGTGGAGAAAAAAATACTAGTAGAAATAAAATTTTCCTCTAAAATTTGGGGGGGGGGGGGGGGGTAGTATCTATTTGAATCGGCGGACATTCCCCAAAATTAGAGTACGAAGGTTGCGGCGCAAAAGAAGAAGAACAAGAATTCGGATCTAAAGATTTATCTTCATCGCCCCGTAAACTATCCGGGTGACCTTGCCACCAAGAATAATCTACATCGAGGCTAGAAGAAAAATTATTAGAAGCCGAAAAATTATTCTCGTGAAAATTAGAGAAAACACTAGACGAAATAAAATTTTCCTCTAAAATTTGGGGGGAAGTATCTATTTGGATCTGCGAAATTTCCCCCAAATTAGAGAACGAAGACAGCGGTGTATAAGAAGAAAAACAAAAACTCGGATCTAAAGATTTATCTTCGTTGCTCCGGGAACTATCCGGGTGAGCTTGCCACGAGGAATAATCAACTTCGGAGCTAGAAGAACAATTATTAAATGCCGAAAAATTATTCTCATTAAAATTAGAAAAATTATTTTCATCAAAGTTTGAAAAATTATTTTCATTAAAAGATGAAAAATTATGATCGTAATTATTATCAAAATTATTTGCATAATATTGAGGGTAATTATTTCCATAATAATTATTCTGAGAATATGAATGTAAATAACAATCCTCACTTTGATGAGGCGCACCAAAATAATAACAACTAAACTTGCGCCTTCGAGCGGCTTGTAAAAGTTCAATTTGTTTTCGAAGCACAGTAATTTTAACAACCACTTCTACTAATTTCATGATAAAAAGGAAACAACTTTCACTTAAATAATTGGAATTTTTTTTAAAAATATTTTAATTAATTTTTTTTTCAAAAAGCGGGTTAAATTAGTCCCGGACTTCCCAAGATCCACCCGGTGAAGGGTTTACAAGGTACTAGAGGCTATGATGGGAATTCAAGCCCAAAGCGTCCTTTCCGAGAATTTAGATTGCGCTTTTTAAGATTTTTTTTATATATAAAAAAAATTAAAGAGAAGGGGGAGAAGAAAGATAACGATAAAATTAATAAATATTTCTTTTTTCGAAATATCAACCGTGTCCCCGACAACGGCGCCAAAAACTTGATGCGCAAAACTATGCTTGCAAATGATAACGACAAGTGTACCATATTGAATGTAGTATAGGTTGTTGAAACAAGGTCGTATTAGACTCGGGGCGGTTGAGTACTCCTACTTCAAGAAAATCTCTATTATCTTATCAATTAAAACTTGAGGTTGGTTTGCAAAAAAGAAATTTAAAATAAGAATTAAAAGAACGATTAGCACTCGATCTTGAATCACCTTGGAATAAAAAGATTGAAGAAATAAGAAAATCTAGATCTCTTAGGAAATTTGCTTTGACCGTGGAGGTTCCCGAATTATGAACGTACCTCTCTCGAGGATACGCCCAACTAAAATTAGGTGGATCAACCGAACTCTCGTTCTATAATTGAACCTAATACTTGCTTTATCGTAATGAACCCCTCTATTGGATTTGACTCCAATCCGGGAGATTTATGTCATCCTTACTAAAGGGTTGCATTCAACTCTCTTTATCCTTGAATGATCGATTCGTCTTACGAGCTTGTTCGGCTAACTAAAGAACGAAAACAAAAACGAGAATTATATATCGAAAATATAATCTCATTTCATTAAAATCAAGGATAAATCGAAAGTATTTCCAAGAAGAGAAAAAGATGTTCTAAATTACTTCATGATAATTATTTTTCCTCGGATCATCTCGATCGAGTACTAAAACAAATCTAAGTACTCATGGAGGTAGAGGAATTAAAGAAGGTAAAAGAACACATGAAGAGGGGAGGAGAAATAAGAGAATAGAACTATTTTATTAATTGCAATTGAAAAGAAATACAAGCTAGAAATTGAAAATTACAACTATTGAAATAAAAGAACAACTACAAGACTACTAAAACATGAAAATAAAACAAGAAATGGAGATTTGAACTCCCAAAAATTCGTCCTTAAACATTTGCTGGAGCTGGCTTTATATAGCTGAAAAAATGAGGTTACACGCCCTTGGTCACGCCCGTGACCAAGGGCGTGTAAGGGGCGTGATCGAAGCAATAGCGGAGAGGGCGCCTTCTGAAGTAATTGCGAGCGTTTCGGCCGTGTCACGCCCTAGGTCACGCCCGTGACCTGGGGCGTGTAATCTTGAAATAGTGATGCTGGCAGGAAACTCTGGCGGGAAGAAGCGCGGGGCGATTCACGCCCGTGACCTGATGTCACGCCCTAGGTCACGCCCGTGACCTGGGGCGTGTAACTTTAAATGACGTGCCAGGCGTGCTCTGGGTGCTGTGGCGAGTCGCGGCCGTGATACTGGGTCACGCCCTTGGTCACGCCCGTGGCCTGGGGCGTGTACTTGGCGAATTCTTCACGGAACGCTCCCTAGTGGAGGAATTGGGTCTGGAACACATCTTTGACTGTCACGCCCTTGGTCACGCCCGTGACCTTGGGCGTGTACTTTGGATTTTTACTCAAAGTGCCCAGAAAACCTGCAAAACATAAAATAAGCTTAAATTAGTTGAAGAAATTAAAAAGGAACAGATTAAATAAGAAAATACATATAAATTATATAAATTTAATTTAAAACTATATTAAAATAATACTAAAAGATGAGTACAAAAAGTACTCATCATTCCCGCTCCCCTCTCCGCTCCCCCCGCTCTCTGCGATGTAATCTGCATTTTATACTAAACAGGCAGAAAAATGGTCACGCACGGTCGAACGCACGACCATGCGTGAACCATGCGTTATTAAATGATAAAATCAGACATGAGGGAGACGCAGCGCCGTCCGTGCATTTTACTCACGCACGGGCAAATCCGCCCGTGCGTACAAACGCACGGGTAAATTTAGAATGACCAAAAACATGGAGAACACAGGACAACCGTGCGTTTTACTCACGCACGGGCAAATCCGCCCGTGCGTAAAACGCACGATTAAATTCTGATCGATCGTTTTCTGCCCAGATCAGAGCGCACGACCACAACAGCCCGTGTGTCAAGGAAAACACACGACCGTGTGTTTCACACAGCCATGAATTCTGGGAGAAAACTGGATACAAGATAATCCGGCCACCTGCATACAAGATAAAAATAGCTGGGAATACACCTCCAGCACCAGATATTCATAGAGAAATGGAAGGGGAGCACCATGTGCTTACCCCCAATAACAAGGAGCGCAAATGCACACCGAAACGGGCCTAAGAGTGCACTTATCAAGGAATAACCAATATGAATGAAAACATGCCTAAAGTGTAGTGCATAGACTAGATAATCGGCCCAGATGAGTCCATACATGTGTATATAAATGGGACTCATCACCCGCCAACATGGGACCCAGCTGGCATCGGAAGGGTTCAGCCTAACCAGATGGTCTGCAGACCATGCGCCCCAACCCCTCTCTGTCCCACCACAGGGCACAATGGGTTGTTGGAGACCGCGGTCCCCCTTTGATGAGAATTGAGCCAGTTAAGCGGCAGTGCGTGGACTTCCCAGGAGGTCACCCATCCCAGAACCACTCCAGCCCGAGCACGCTTAACTATGGAGTACTTTCATTTCTCATCACCAATTGAGCAACTCAATTGGTGATGAGAAGTGAAAGTACTCCATAGTTAAGCGTGCTCGGGCTGGAGTAGTTCTGGGATGGGTGACCTCCTGGGAAGTCCACGCGCTGCCGCTTAACTGGCTCAATTCTCATCAAAGGAGGACCGCGGTCTCCAACAACCCACTGTGCCCTGTGGTGGGACAGAGATGGGTTGGGGTGCATGGTCTGCAGACCATCTGGTTTGGCTGAACCCTTCCGGTGCCAGCTGGGTCCCGTGTTGGGGGGCCTGGGCTGGGAGGGTGCTGGCGGTCCAGCTGGGTCCCGTGTTGGCGGGCCTGGATCGTTACACAGGAGGCCACCCGCCTCCTGGCTCGCCCCTCTACCTCTCCTCCCTTTACATGAGCTGGTGAGCGGGATGCCTCCGCCTCCACCGCTCGCCCCCTTTGCCCCTACTCTTCCTGCCTGGGACCATGCTCTCACACAATGTTCTTAAGGACCCCTGGGTCTCAGAAAAACAGTCGGCGAATACGGGGTTGTACATAATCCCCGCTCTTTCCGAGCGAGGTACAAGCTCGGAAAGAAAAGTCCAACCCCGCATGTTCGGCGAGTGGTGCTGAAAATCGCGCCATAGGCGAAACCCCCCTAGGGGAAAAACACTTAGCCTCCTCAAGAGGTCCTCCTACCCTGCCGGCTAGCGAGAGCCCAGCTAGCGATGCCACCTTGGGAAAAAACATATAACCTCCCCGAGAGGTCTTCCAACCCTGCCGGATAGCGAGAGCCCGGCTAGCGAGACCACCTCGGGAGAAAAACATACACCCACCCCGAGAGGTCTTCCAACCCCGCTGGCTAGCGAGAGCCCGGCTAGTGAGACCACCTAGGGAGAAAAACATACAGCCTCCCCGAGAGGTCTTCCAACCCTGCCGGTTAGCGAGACCACCTTGGGAGAAAAACATACAGCCACCCAGAGAGGTCTTCCAACCCCGCCGGCTAGTGAGAGCCCAGCTAGCGAGACCACCTCGGAAGAAAAACATACAGCCACCCCGAGAGGTCTTCGAACCTCGCCGGCTAGCGAGAGCCCGGCTAGCGAGACCACCTTGGGAGAAAAACATACAGCCTCCCCGAGAGGTCTTCCAACCCTGCCTGCTAGCGAGAGCGCGGCTAGCGAGACCACCTCGGGAGAAAAACTTACAGCCACCCCGAGAGGTCTTCCAACCCCGCCGGCTAGCGAGAGCCTGGCTAGCGAGACCACCTCGGGAGAAAACATACAACCTCCCTGAGAGGTCTTCCTACCCCGCCGGCTAGCGAGACCACCTCGGGAGAAAAAACATATAACTTCCCCGAGAGGTCTTCCAACCCCGTCGGCTAGCGAGAGCCCGGCTAGCGAGACCACCTCGGGAGAAAAAAACATACAACCTCCCCGAGAGGTCTTCCAATCCCGCCGGCTAGCGAGAGCCCGGCTAGCGAGACCACCTCGTGAGAAAAAACATATAACTTCCCCGAGAGGTCTTCCAACCCCGCTGGCTAGCGAGAGCCCGGCTAGCGAGACCACCTTGGGAGAAAAACCTCCAGCCACCGAGCGGTTCCCGGCCCTGCCAGCTAGGTGGGAGCCTGGTCAGCGGGCCAGCATCGGGGTTAAGGTCGACACCCTCTAAGAGCCAAGCACAACTAGAGGTGGATTCAAGGTCGACACACTCTAGGTGCCCAGCTCAACTAGAGGTGGATACAAGTTCGAAACACTCTAGGAGCTAGGCTCAACTAGAGGTGGATACAAGGTCGACACACTCTACAAGCCAGGCTTAACTAGAGGTGGATACAAGTTCGACACACTATAGGAGCCCAGCTCAACTAGAGGTGGATACAAGGTCGACATACTCTAGGAGCCCGGATCAACTAGAGGTGGATATAAGGTCGACACACTCTAGGACCCCGGTTCAACTAGAGGTGGATACAAGGTCGACACACTCTAGGAGCCAGGCTCAACTAGGGGTGGATACAAGATCGACACACTCTAGAAGCCCGGCTCAACTAGAGGTGGATACAAGGTCGACACACTCTAGGAGCCCGACTCAACTAGAGGTGGATATAAGGTCGACACACTCTAGGAGCCCGGCTCAACTAGACGTGGATACATGGTCGGCATACTCTAGGAGCCATGCTCAATTAGGGGTGGATACAAGGTAGACACACTTTAGGATCCTGGCTCAACTAGAGGTGGAGTATTTTTCCTTCCTGCCCTGAACGGTTCCCGGCCCTGCCAGCTAGGTGTGATCCTGGTCAGCGGGCTAGCATCGGGGTTAATTACCTTGAGAAACATCCAGCCACCGAGCGGTTCCCGGCCCTGCCAGCTAGGTGGGAGCCTGGTCAGCGGGCCAGCATCGGGGCTAAGGTTGACACACTCTAGGAGCCCGGCTCAACTAGAGGTGGATACAAGGTCGACACACTCTAGGAGCCCGGCTCAACTAGAGGTGGTGTATTTTTCCTTCCTGCCCTGAGCGGTTCCCGGCCCTGCCAGCTAGGTTGGAGCCTGGTCAGCAGGCTAGCATCGGGGCTAACCTTGAGAACTTCCTGCCCCCGAGCGGTTCCCGACCCTGCTAGCTAGGTGGGAGCCTGGTCAGCCGGCCAGCATCGGGGCTAAGGTCGACACACTCAAGGAGCCTGACTCAACTAGAGGTGGATACAAGTTCGACACACTCTAGGAGCCCAGCTCAACTAGAGGTGGATACAAGGTGGACACACTCTAGGAGCCCAGCTCAACTAGAGGTGGATACAAGGTCGACACACTCTAAGATCCCGGCTCAACTAGAGGTGGATACAAGGTCGACACACTCTAGGAGCCCGGCTCAACTAGAGGTGGATACAAGGCCGACACACTCTAGGATCCCGGCTCAACTATCGGTGGATACAAGGTCGACACACTCTAGGAGCCCAGCTCAACTAGAGGTGGATACAAGGTCGACACACTCTAGGAGCCAGGCTCAACTAGAGGTGGATACAAGGTCGACACCCTCTAGGAGCCCGTCTCAACTAGAGGTGGATACAAGGTTGACACACTCTAGGAGCCCGACTCAACTAGAGGTGGATACATGGTCGACACACTCTAGGAGCCCGGCTCAACTAGAGGTGGATATAAGGTCGACACACTCTAGGATCCCGGCTCAACTAGAGGTGTATACATGGTCGACACACTCTAGGAGCTAGGCTCAACTAGGGGTGGATATAAGGTCGACACCCTTTAGGAGCCCGGCTCAACTAGAGGTGGAGTCTTTTTCCTTCCTGCCCTGAGCGGTTCCCGGCCCTGCCAGCTAGGTGGGAGCCTGGTTAGCGGGCCAGCATCGGGGTTAAGTACCTTGAGAAACATCCAACCACCGAGCGGTTCCCGGCCCTGCCAGCTAGGTGGGAACCTGGTCAGCGGGCCAGCATTGGGGATAATGTTGACACACTCTAGGAGCCCGGCTCAATTAGAGGTAGATACAAGGTCGACACACTCTAGGAGCCCGACTCAACTAGAGGTGGAGTATTTTTCCTTCCTTCCCCGAGCGGTTCCCGGCCCTGCCAGCTAGGTGGGAGCCTGGTCAGCGGGTCAGCATCAGGGCTAACCTTGAGAACTTCCTGCCCCCGAGCGGTTCCCGGCCCTGCCAGCTGGGTGGGAGCCTGGTCAGCGGGCCAACATCAGGGCTAAGGTCGACACACTCTAGGAGCCCGGCTCAACTAGAGGTGGATACAAGGTCGACACACTCTAGGAGCCCGACTCAACTAGAGGTGGATACAAGGTCGAAACACTCTAGGAGCCCGGCTCAACTAGAGGTGGATACAAGGTCGACACTATTGGGTATTGTTACCACAATAACCTTGATTTGAAGAAGTATCCCTTAAAACTAAGATGAATTAATTTGTATTTGATGGTATCTCTAGTTATGTGTTTGCAGGTTCTAAATTGATAAGTGCAAACCAATGTCAAATTACTATGGATCATCAAATGCAGTCCTAGATAATGTAACTCTTCATTGTGCAAGACCAAGTGTTGATTCATGAGTATTTTCTCTATTGGGATGTACTTCATATTCAAACACAAAGGAAGAGCCAAGGAGAGCCAAGGAAAATTGCTGCTGATTTGAAGAAAATCATTTTTCTAAGTTTTCTGGATTTCGTCGAGCTCAGGTCGACGAACGGAATTTATTTCGTCGAACGCAATTCGTCGATCGAAAATTCGTCGATCGAAAATTCGTCGATCGAAAATTCGTCGATAGCAGTTCGACGAAGTAAATATTTTGGTCGAACAAAGTTTGCTGATAACTGAAAAAATTTCATCGAACGCAGATTGGTCGAACGAAGATTCGTCGAACACAGTTCGGCTAAGTGAATATATTCATCCTTTCTCTGGTCTGCTATTAGCTGAAGGTAGTTCGTCGAACGCCGTGAATCAACATTTCGTCGAACGCAGTGAGGTGGGCTTTCGTCGAACGCAGAGCGTTGGCAGTTCGTCGATCGCTCTTCTGTCCGACGAAATTTTAACAGACGGCAGATTTTCGCTGGCGCTGTTTCGAAATTCAAATCTCTGGGTTTCCTTAATGACTGCCTTCCATATAGGCTTCCTCCGCGTGAAGTATTCATGGAATTTATTCCTTAAATCTTGCCGTTGAAGAATTTATTCCTTAATTATTGCAGAGAGCCGTTGGAGATTATATTTTTCCTTTATTTCAATATTCAGCCATTGACATAATTAATATTCCTTATTCATTCTTTATAGCCGTTGGAGAAAGAGATATATATATATATATATTCTATTCTATTTTTCCTGAACAGAATTAATCGTGAAAAGGGAAGTGAAGAGTGCAAATATTTTATACAGATTTTCCTTCTCTTGTTCTCTTGGATGATATTATTTCTCACGCAAGTTCTTCTCCTCCAACAAGAAAGTGGTTTGCGATTCTTCATCGCCAAGAGCAGTCGACAAGATCAACACAAATAAATGACTCGTTTTCATTTTGATCCAGTCAACTCTATGTTTCAGATCAAGCTTTCAAGAAAAGGTTTCTTCTTCCTTTCTCTAGATCCAGATTTTCTGTTCTTTCAAGGAAGAAGAAGTTCTATCACTTTCAAGATCCGACCAAGTCAAGTCTCCAGAAGATTTCAAGAAGATTGTTTTTCAATCTAAAGTTTTGTAAAAATCTTTTACATATTCTTGTAGGAGGTTTTCCTCCGAGTTTTTGTAGGAGTTGTTTTGCTCCGAGTTTTTGTAGGAGTGGTTTTCTCAGAGTTTTTGTAGGTGTTGTTTTGCTCAGAGTTTTTGTAGGAGTGGTTTGCTCCGAGTTTTTGTAGGAGTTGTTTTGCTCCGAGCTTGTAGGAGTGGTGACTCCGAGTTGTAGGATTATTGATAATCCGAGATAGTGAAGTAGCCTAGTCTAGCCGGTCGTGCTAGATAGGTGAGGTGCAAAGTGGACTACACAAGTACGGGGAACCACTATAAATCCTTGTGTGTACTGTGCTCTTTGGTTTTCTGTGTTCTTTTATTCATATATTTTTAATTCCGCAAAAAGACATAGAAACCACCTATTCACCCCCCTCTAGGTGATTTAGGTCGTAACTAGATACTTTCAATTGGTATCAGAGATAGGTTGTTCGTTAAAAGGCTAACACCTTGAACAAGATCTCTAAATCTAGTTTGCAAGAGACTTTATGTCCGGAATGGACAAATCCAAGGATTCCGTCAAGTTGCCAGTCTGCACTAAAGAAAATTTTCCGATGTGGAAAGGAAGAGTAAAATTCTTCATTGAAGCTGCAGATCCAAGAATTTTTCAGATTGTGGAAGAAGGCCCTCATGTTCCCATCAAACCTTCTTCAATTAATTCTAATATTCAAATAGCCAAGAAAATGCTGGAATTGACCAAGGATGAGATTGCTCTCGTCTCTTTGGATAGAAAGGCCAAGAATATCATTGCCGGTGCAGTGGATGATTCTATGTTGCAAAATCTGATACATTGCAAATCTAGAAAAGAAATGTGGGATTCCCTAGTGGTTCTCATGGAAGGTACAAAAGAAGTGTGAGATGATCGACGATCTTTGCTGAATCAAGAATATGAAGCATTTAAGCAAGAACCGAGAGACTCCATCTCAGACACTTATGAAAAGTTCTTCAAGATCGTAAACGTTCTTAGAAATTATGATCGGGAATTCACCGTCGGAGAACTGAATGACAAGTTCTTGAGATCCCTGACGAAAGAATGGGATACCAAGGCAATTGCTATCCGGGAATTCGGAAAGTTGGATACTATGGAGCCACAGATATTATTTGGAAAGCTCTTATCACATGAGCTTAAGCTCAGTATCAGGAAAGCTGAGGAAGAGGGAAACAGGACTTCCGGGAAGGAAAGATCCGTGGCTCTGAAGGCTGAAGGATCTATGAAAAGCAAGATCGTAACAACAGTAAGAACTCCGTCATCAGAAGAGGATAATGAATCTGCAACTAGCTCGTCAAACTCAGAAATATCCGATGGAGACCTCTCTCTTCTCTCAAAGCAATTCAAGAGGATTCTAAATAAGAGAAGACAGAAGAGAGGCCAATCCTCCACTTCTGATCACAGAAGATCAAGACGTGTTGGTGAACATCACAAGAAAGATTACAATAATGAAAGCTATAAATCTAAACCGAACAAACATGTCTCTACTGACATTATTTGTTATTGTTGCAATAAGCCAGGACACGTAATAGCCGAGTGTCCATACAAAAAGAAGGAAGGATCAAAGAAGGATGAAAAGAGATCTTTCAAAGGAAAGAAGAAAGAAAAAAGCTTCCTCGCTAAGAAGTCTAAAACTCTGAGCGACAACGACTCAGATCAGTCAAGCTCAGATGAAGAAGCCTACTTTGGGCTAATGGCACAATCAGATGAGGAAGGAAGCATCTCCTCATACAAGGGGAAGGTAAACTCTCACACTCCTCTTTTCGCTTCATGATAGTGAGACTGCATCCATAGCAAATGAAGGCTATTCATCAGAGGAGGAATCAGATTTGATGACTCAGTACGAAGCCCTTTTGAAGGAATTCGACAAGTGCCCAAGGCCGTCAGATCCCAGTCAAAAGAAATTGCATCTCTTAACACTTTGGAATCGGAACTGAAGGAGAAAATCGAAAGATTAACTCCCTTCAGAGAAGAAGTTCAAAACTTGAAAGATGAACAAAAAGGCTCCACTGAATTATTAACTCTGAAGGAGAAAATGATAAATGAACTGGAAGATAAGTTGGTGGTGGAAAGGAAGCTCGTAGAAAGCTTCTCGAAGCCAAAGACTATTCTTCCACTCATTGACAGATTTTATGCTCCTGCGATGGGTAGTGGCCTTGGTCATGAGGCTGAAAGTAGTAAGGCTGCTGAGAAAAGAGCCGTGAAAGGAAAGGGAAAGGCTGATCAAAGTCAACCTTCATTCAGGAAGGTAGTTTTTCCGACAAACCCATTTGACTTTGAAGCATCCTATGGTCACTTTGCTAGACCAACACATGTTGAATCTAGCAACAGATATCAAGGATGGACCAGACCCCAGAACTTTGACGTGTCTCCATTCAAAGCTCCTCACGAAGAACTAATCCTCAAGGATCATGGTCCATTTGTTCATGGATCAACTGCTAGGAAAGCACCAAAAATCAAATCGACTACACCCAAATCTGTTGAGAAGAAGTTGGAACCATGTGTGTGTTTTAACCATGAGGCTGCTACTTCTAAGAAAGCTACTTACAAGAAAGCTGCTCCTGTCGTACCTCCCGTCCAAAAGGTAAAACAGGAGACAAGAAGAAGGTACAATCGATTCGATTGTTGGTGCTGTGGCAAGGTTGGTCACTTTTCCATAGATTGCGGGTTTAATCCTAGAAATGCCAAGACTCCACGAGTTAGCAATGCAAGAATGACCCCTCGCAATGTTAACATCTCTAGTGGCAGTCGTCTAACAAGAAGCCAAGGACCCAAATTGGTTTGGGTTCCTAAGGGCAATTGATTGTTGATTGCAGGTATGTCCAAAGGCCAATTCAAATCCTATATGGTACTTGGACAGTGGATGTTCACGACACATGACCGGAACAAGAAGCTTATTACAAGATTATACTCCAGTAAAAGATGGTCCAAAGGTTATATTTGGCGGATCTGATCGGGGAGTTACTAAAGGCTACGGTATGATTTCTAACGGTATAGTCTCTTTCACAGACGTGGCTTATGTTAAAGGATTACAACATAATCTCATTAGCATAAGTCAACTATGTGACAAAGGCTATTTGGTAGAATTCAACAAGGACAAGTGTTTATAAAGTCGTCTGATTCGTCAGAAACTATTTTAACAGGCACTCGGAGTAGAAATATTTTCTGCTTGAATTTTCTATGTTTAGTATCTTCTACACCAGTGTACTTTTTAGCAAAAGATAGTGCATCTCTTTGTGACCAATGACACAAGAGACTAGCACATATTAATTTCAAAACTATTATTTTGCTATTTTCTCACAATTTAGTTCGTGACGCTCCTGATGTTAAGTGAATTAAAGAGAGACCTTGTCATGCATGCCAAATTGGTAAGCAGACTCGGGCTACCTTTAAGAGCATCATTGGCAAAGATTCTACCAGATGTTTATATCTGATCCATATGGACTTGTTTGGTCCTATGCCAGTCAGAAGCATAGGAGGCAAAGCTTATACCTTGGTTATAGTTGATGATTACTCACGTTTTGCTTGGGTATTCTTTTTGAAACACAAGTCAGACACCTTCGATTCTTTCACAGCATTCGTCAGGAAAATTCAGAATGAACTGGAATGGTCTGTGGTCAAAATCAGAAGTGACCATGGTACAGAATTCAAGTCTGGGGCCATGACCGAATTTTGTGAAAGCCTAGGTATCTTTCATGAGTTTTCCTCTCCTCGTACTCCACAACAAAACGAAGTGGACAAGAGAAAGAATAGAACACTCATAGAGGCCTGCAGGACAATGTTGAGTGATTCTTCATTACCGGAATACTTCTGGGCTGAAGGTATCAACACTGCTTGCCACGTGCAAAACAGAGCACTAATCAACAAGAACCATCATAAGACACCTTATGAACTTCTGAAGGGCAAGAAACCAACCTTGACTTATTTTAGAATTTTTGGCAGTAAGTGCTTAGTACTTAATAATGGGAAACGTTACAAAACTAAATTTAGTGAAAAATGTTTTGAAGGTATTTTTGTAGGCTATAGTAGCCATAGTAAGGCATATAGGATTTTCAACAAGAAAATCCTGGTTGTAGAAGAAACTTAAAATGTTATTTTTGATGAGATGAGTATGCTTCACAGCAGCTCCTCTAGTGTATTTGTTGAAGATGCAGGTTCAAAATTCAATGAACTCAATTTGGAAGAAGCTCCCAATGAAGATACTTCAAAGTCTACAAAAGTAGAAATTCAAATTCCACATGAGGAAGAATCTCAAGAGGAAGATCTCCAAGAAGTGGAAGAAGTGCCTCAAGCAGATGTACCAGTTGACAATGTACCTAGAAGAAACTGGGTGATCAGACATCAAAGGGATCATCCTATTGATCAAATCATTGGAGAACCTAATGATTGGATTAGAACCAGGAGAGGTACTGCTAATCATGTTTTACACTTGAGTTTTCTTTCTCAGATTGAGCCAAAGAAGTTTGATGAAGCAAAGAACGATGCCTCTTGGATCATTGCAATGCAAGAGGAACTCAATCAGTTCAAAAGATGCAAAGTATGGAAGCTAGTGCTAGACCCAAAGGACAAAATGTTATAGGAACAAAATGGGTTTTTAGAAACAAGCTAGACGAAGATGGAGTAATCATAAAGAACAAGGCCAGACTTGTTGCTCAAGGATATAGACAAGAAGAAGGGATTGACTTCGATCAAACTTTTGCTCCCGTGGCACGACTCGAAGCAATCAGGTTGTTTCTAGCGTATGCTGCTCACAAAGGTTTCAAAGTCTATCAAATGGACGTGAAGTCAGCCTTTCTTAATGGTGATCTAAAGGAAGAAGTATACGTAGAACAACCCCCAGGTTTTGTTGACTCCTCTCTACCTGATTATGTATACTACTTACATAAAGCTTTATATGGTCTCAAACAAGCTCCCCGAGCTTGGTATGAGACGCTCTCTAGCTTTCTTCTTGAGAACAAGTTCACAAGAGGAAAGATAGATAAGACATTATTTCTTAGGGAAGTAAAAGGCAAGATTTTGCTAGTGCAAATCTATGTCGACGATATTATTTTTGGTTCTACGGATGATAACCTCTGCAAAAAGTTCTCTAACTTGATGCAAGGGAAATTTGAAATGAGTAGTATGAGAGAGCAGAAGTATTTCTTAGGACTTCAGGTAAAGCAATCTGAAGATGGAATTTTCATCTGTCAGACGAAGTTTACCAAAGAGTTAAGAAATTCGGAATGGAGAATGCAACCTCTATGAGGACTCCAATGGTATCAGCTATGTCTCTAGACAAGGATGAGAAAGGGAAACCTTTTGATGAAACCAAATATAGAAGCATAATTGGATCCTTGCTCTACCTCACTGCTAGTAGACCGGATATAATGTTTTCAACATGTGTATGTGCTAGATTTCAGGTGAACACTAAGGAATCTCACTATGCCGCTGCAAAGAGGATTTTGAGCTATCTTAAAGGCACACAGAATCTTGGCTTATGGTACCCAAGAAGTAATGACTTCGAGCTAACGGGATTTTCAGATGCAGATTTTGCAGGTAGCAAGGACGATAGGAAAAGCACTTCCGGGACTTGTCAATTCCTAGGAAGAAGGCTAATTTCCTAGAGTAGCAAGAAACAGAATTGTGTAGCAATATCAATCGCTGAGTCGGAATACATCTCCGCAGGCAGTTGCTGTGCACAATTACTGTGGATAAAGAATCAACTGGAAGACTACAATCTGAAGTTAAAAGAAATTCCGATGTATTGTGATTCGTCAAGTGCTATTGCAATTGCCCACAATCCAGTATCTCACAGTAGGACAAAGCACATTGAAATTCATTATCACTTCATCCGAGAACATGTGGAGAACAAGAACATCAACCTCAGTTATGTTCCGACAGATAAACAAGTTGCAGATATCTTCACGAAGCCACTTGATGAGATAAAGTTTAATTATTTCAAAATGGAACTTGGAATGCTTAACATTGAGTAATCTTCAAGTTAGGAAGAAAATCAAGACATGCTTAAGGTAATCAGTTAAGAAACTGAAAATTTTAGTCTAAGAAAAGACTGAGGGGGAGGCCTGCTTGCTGGACAAAGATTCTTGATTTGAAGGCAAAGAAATTAGGCTCTGAAAATTTTTCAAGAGAAAACATAGTCCATCTCTCGTGCAAACTTAAATTTCGTCGACCTCAAATTTCGTCGATCTCAGCTGAATATAATTTCGTCGATCTCAATTATTCAATTTCGTCCATCTCAATTACTCAGTTTCGTCGACCGCATCATTATTCTTCGACGAACATATTTTTGGCAGGCGAAATATTGTCAATCTGGCGGAAATTCTTTTCCAGCAAATTGGATCAGCCGATTTAGTATACACAGCTTTAATTCTGAAATCAATCAGCGATCAGATCCGACAGTATTAGAATATAAGTGATAGTTTATATAGGTGTAGTCAATAATACCTAGAGGGGGGGGGGGGTGAATAGGTTTTACTTTTTTTCTTTGTTTAAACCTAATGTTTCTAGCTGCAGAAAACACAAGCACAGAAAGCACACAAGGATGTATAGAGGTTCCTCAAGACAGGGTGTCTTGAGTAGTCCTCTTTCCCCCTTCACCTTTCTAACAGTGAGTTAGACAAGGCCACAAACTCCAATCTCAGCTCCTTGAGCTTACACCACAAGTTCCTCAGAACTTCTAAGATCAAGAATGATCCTACCTCAGGCACAGCAGCCCTACACTCAGGCTCAGCAGCCCTACACCTCAGGCTCAACAGCCCTACACCTCAGGCTCAACAACCCTACACCTCAGGCTCAACAACCCTAAACCTCAGGCTCAACAGCACTACACCTCAGGCTCAACAGCCCTACACCTCAGGCTCAACAGCCCTACACCTCAGGCACAGCAGCCCTACAACTCAGAGTTATGAACTCCTACCACTCAGAAATCCCAAAGATTTCCTACCTCAGACCAATCAAGAAGTCCTACCACTCAAGCTGTCAACACAGCTTTACACACAGGCTCAACAGCCATTCACTCAGGCAAAAATGCCTTACAAAGATATAATAGAGTTTGAGTTAGATACAAAAGACAAAAGGTTTATTCTTAGGTCTTCTGAATCCTTTCTTCAGATCTGAAAACAATAGCTTCAGATTTGTATCACCTTGATCTTCTCCTCCAGTAGAGCAGAAGATCAACTTGCCCTTCTTGAGTTTGTACAGGAAGAGCTAACTAATCTCCCTTAGAAGATTAACTTCAGCTGCAGAGAATGACATGAACTGGCTGAAATGTGAATGCTCGATTGCGGCGTACAACAAAGGCTTCACAATTGAACAGTGCTTGTTGTTGTGCCCTAGCTTCTTCTTTTATACCTCCACAAGGCTTCAACGGCTATATCGATCCTCCTGACATAGTATGGGACAGATTGGACTTGCTTTTCCCTCTCAATTGTCCTTTGTGCCAAAAGCAGATCCCATCAGCACATTTGGATCTGTCTCAGCGGTTGGGCTGAGACGGCATCCAGTCTCAGCGGTTGGGCTGAGACAGCTTCCAGTCTCAGCGGCAGCTCCAGTCCCCTTCTCAGCGGTTGCTCCAGTTTCCTTCTCAGTGGATCCACTGAGACGGCTCCTCATCTCAGCGGTTCTGACCCATCGTCTCAGCGGTTATGCTGAGACAGATCTTCATCTCCTTGTAGATGATTTCTTCTTATCTAAGGCCATGTTTGGCCCTTCCTTTTTAGTCACCTGGGCCTGTATATCCTACACAAGTATAGCTTTGTTAAATACAATTTGTCCTTAGCATTGAGAGTTATGCGTCTTCAAATCAAGGTAATATTGAAGGCAATATACCCAACAATCTCCCCCTATTTGAAGAAGGCAAAACATCCCCAATGCTAAGGTCCATTAACAATAAAAATCTTATCACAGAAGAAAAAATGATCTGTGAAGCATATGACCTAACACCCTAAGCACTGGCCCTTTCTCCCTTTCTCCCCTTTCTCCAGCATTGGTACTGGCCCTATCTCCCCCTTTTTGGCTTTTTCAACCTTAACTTGCTATGGATAGAGGGACAATAGCTGTAGATCCCTTTGGATCAATCTATAGGCTAACCTGTACACTCTTAGCATTTGCCAACTTCCCCTCAACCTGAGTAGGGAATTTACTCCAACTCAATTGGAGAGCTATTTTCTGTAATAGCTGATCCATTTCAATTTGAACATTCCATTTAAAGTAATGAATACTAAAGACAATAAATACAGAGTACATATATCAATAGTAACAAACACAATATTATGATCAGAATATGAAATATCATTTCACTTGAAATGTTCAGTACAGATATAAAAGAAAATTCAACTTATAGTTGTACATTCAATCCAAAAAAAATTCAAGGATGGTTCTACTAAGATAGACCCTGGGAAGAGCTTTCTCCATCTGTAGTCATTCTTTTCCTAGCTTCAGCAACAGCTTTGATCTTCTCCTTTACTTTGAAGTACGAAAATGGCTTGGGAAGATATCTTGGGGGAATCCTTAAAGGAGTTTCCCTTCTTACCATATTTTCTTTGAGAATCCTTTCTCTTAAAGATTCCCTTTCAAGGTGTTTGATCCACTCAACAGCTGAATAGACATGGTCAATGTCCTTCATTGGATTTCCATGGCTCACCCAGGTATTGACAACAATTGTGTCCAACTCCAGATTGTCATCTTCATGGAGTGGATCCTCTAATCTTTCCATTCTCTTCTGTGCCATGTATTCTTCAGCAGTTTGAATACCCTCTACCCTTCTCCTCTTTGCTGCTCTCTCATCAGCAATCAGATTTGATTGACTTTGGAAGTCAAAGTCTTCAACTCTGCTAGGGTTCAAGATTGGCAGATTCAAAGCAATTCTTGTTCCTTGCAGCACCTTTAAGCTTGAGTCCCATTGATTGTCAGTGACCTTTCTGGCCATGGTAAGGACATTTTCTTGAATAGCATTGGAAGCATTGTTGACCATTTCCACAATTTGCTTGCTGGCTTCTTCTTGATTGGAAAGTATCAGTTTGTGGGAGGACTCCATGTTGTTATACAGCTGTATGTGAGCTCCTTTCAGCTTAGCATGTAGATTGAGTATCTTCTCCTCTCCTTCTTTGCTATGTTCCACTATCTTCTTCTCAATTGCAGAGTGTTGATCCAATATGGATTGAGAGAGAGTTTGTAAGGAGCTATCCACATCATCCAAAATGCATTCCTTTGCCTTGTCAATGTGGGACTTGACTTGGCTGCTTGATGTGTTGACCACTTGTGCCATTCTGGCAACAACTTTTTCCCAGACATTCTCATTTTTGTAGAGCTGATTCTTTACATATGTGATGTCCTTTGTGGAATCCCCTTGATGGTCTGCAATATCCTTCAGAACTGTGTGCTGGGCAGCAACAGTATTTTTGGCCATTTCAAACCATCTTGTCATCTGCAGAAGGATATGATCTGATGCAGTTTTGACATCATTAACCTGGGCATTCAGTTCAGTTCTCACTTCAGCCACTCTTGACTCCATTCTTTGCTCACTGGCCTGGATTTCCTGAGTCAGTGCAGCTCTTGTTGTATGCAATTCATTCCTTATCTGGGTAGATACATCATGAACCTTTTCAGCAACAATCTCTTTCATAGACAACATCTGACCCTCAATCATTGTTTGTATTGAGTTTATCAGGTCAGATGTGTCCAGAACTACAACTGGCCTTTCCTGGGGTAATTCCTTTTCAACCATCATTTCAGCTCCACTTTGAGCATTATCCCTCTCATTATCAGGGATCTGCTCCCCCTCAGATGGTGCATTAGGTGATACCAATTCCTGTTGATGTTCTCCCTCACTAGCATACCCACCTCCTCCTTCATAGGCTGGGCTATGCTCCCCCTCACTTGGGGCATCCTTAGGAGGAGAATTTTGTCTAAGGTCACCTGAAAAATGATTGATGAATTAGACACCTAGACTATACTATTGATAGAGAAAAGAGGCCTAACTGAAATCCTAATTTACCATGGATAGGTGAGTTGGGAAATTCATCTTCAGCATGATGAACAGCTGGATCAGCATTCATCTGGGTTGGCTCTGGATTGGGCACAACACTTCCTTGGGGCTCCTCATTTGTCCTGAGGATCTCTTCATTATCAATGTTCATTGGGTTGCTGCCAGATCTATGATCAGACCCATGACTATCTTCATTTTCAGACCCATTTGACTTTGAGGATGAGTCTGATTTGTGCTGAGATGAATCTTTCTTCTTTTCCTTTGCCACAGATGGCTGGCTCATTGGGAGCACTCTAGAGAATCTATCCAGAGTCTTAATGTCCATTCTTTTGAGATAATGGAGATTTGACCCCTTGGAGTTTGTAAAGGTCTCTGAATAACTATTCTGTAGATACAGAGATAGTATTCTTCCCATATTGGGGGCTTGTAGAGATTCCTTTATCCTTTGAAAAATAACTTCTCCCCATGAGGTTCTCTTGGACAGAATTATCCTTGTCATTAATTCAAACATGAAATGTGAGACAGTGTCATGTGAACCAAGCTTGCATAAGATAGCTTTGCCCACAGTATCAGACAACAGCTTCCCCCGTTGATTGAAGAACTTCCTCCTTAGACAATTGGTCTTAGTATCACTGTATCCTGTCCACTTTAGGGCAGTCCTCTTATCCTTTTCAGATATTTCCTCCTCTTCAGATTTACTGCAGGGAGTTAATTTCAGCCCCTTCTCCAACCTTTTAGCAGTAATCTTTATCTTCTCACTTCCTATCTTGGACATCAGTATGGTTTTGGAAGGAGACAGTTTGACATGGTTGAACCATTCCAGAACTTCAGTTCTGAGAATGCATCAGGGTTCAGACAGCATATGCTCCAGACCTTGAGCTTCCATTAGATGAATCACGTGTCGTATTTCTTCTGAGGCATGAGAGAATCCATCTCTTACGATTTCATAGCCCTCCAGGAGATCTTTCGAGCTTTTTGGCGCCATGGAATTAGAAAATCGAGGTGCTGAGACGGGAGAGAAGATGAATCATCTCGACGGCTAAGGGTTTGGCTTTGTGGTGTGTTTTAGGTTACAGTGTATCTATTTATAGAATTTTAGTTTCGTTTTTATTAACCCTAGGATTTTAGACTTAAAGACCTTATTGTGTTAAGGAGTTTTTGGGTTAATTATCCGATTTTATATAGAACATACCCCGTCTCAGTGGTTCAGCTGAGACGGAGACCTAGGCCACTGAGATAGTAAAGTGTCAACCGCTGGGACAGTTTGCTCGTCTTAGCGGTTCAGCTGGGATTTTTCTCAGCTAATTCAGCTGAACATACTCCTGCATCTTAGCTGATGATAGGGTTTAGACCTAATGTAGATATTTTGGCTTAAGATGGGTCCTAGTCATGTCACTAAGTTGTACTGTACAGTAATGTAAAGTTTGATAATTCACCATTCATAATCAACAATAGTGACAGCTATTACTCATACATTTAGGGCTATTCTATACTAAGCATGCCAAGATCAATTTTGAAAGCATTGAATTTAGATTCATCCAGTGGCTTTGTAAAGATATCAGCTACTTGTTTGTCAGTGGGGACAAATTCAAGACAGATGTCTTTACACTCTACATGTTCTCTAATAAAATGATATCTAATCTCTATGTGCTTAGTCCTGCTATGAGAGACAGGATTTTTAGCAATAGATATGCACTGGATGAATCACAATACAAAGGAGATTCCCTTACCTTGAGGTTGTAATCCTCCAACTGATGTTGTGTCCAAAGGAGTTGTGCACAACAGCTACCTGCAGCAATGTATTCAGACTCAGCTGTGGATATTGCCACACTAGTTTGTTTCTTGCTTCTCCAAGATATCAATCTTCTCCCTAGGAACTGACAAGTACCACTTGTACTCTTCCTGTCTTCTTTGCAACCTGCAAAATCTGCATCCGAAAAGCCTGTTAGTTCAAAGTCATTGTTCTTAGGGTACCAAAGTCCAAGATGCAAGCTGCCCTTAAGGTATCTCAATATCCTCTTCACAGAGATGTAGTTAGATTCCTTAGGGCAGTTTTGATACCTAGCACAAACATATGTAGCATACATAATGTCTGGCCTACTAGCAGTCAAGTACAATAGGGATCCAATGATACATCTACAATTACCAAAGTATACAACTTCCCACCTAGGCTCTGAATTGGCAAAGGACCAAACAAGTCCATGTGCAATAGGTATAAACACCTTTCAGTATCCTTGGAGCCAATACTTTTAAAGGTGGTCCTAGTTTGCTTACCCATTTGGCAAGCATGACAGGGACCACTTTTAACACATTTTAGTTTAGGACTATTTCTAACAAGGTTTTTAGAAAATAATCTATACATTGTCTTATAGTTAATGTGGGCAAGTCTCTTGTGCCATTGGACACAAAGTGACTCACTTTCATTAGCTACAAGACACACAGAGGAGATAAAATAATTGCAAATGAAGTCTAAGCAATAAACATTTCCACTCCTAGTGTCTGAGAGGATGGTCTCCAAGTCATTAGACTTTTTGATCAAGCACTTGTCATTGTGGAATTCAATGACATAGCCTAAGTCACATAGTTGGCTTATGCTTACAAGGTTGTGTTGCAACCCTTCAACATAAGCTACCCTTGTGATTGAGACTATGCCAATGGAAATCATACCATATCCTTTGGTGACTCCCTTTTCAGATCCACCAAGATAACTTTGGGTCCATTCTTCACTGGATGGTAATCCTTTAGAAGATCCTTAGTTCCTGTCATGTGCCTTGAGCACCCACTGTCCAAGTACCATATTTGGTTGAGACTGGTACTTGAACTAACCTACAACACAAAATTTAATGTACCTTAGGATCCCAACTGACTTTGGGTCCTAGGTTCATGTTAACACCATAGGGGATATTCCTAGAAAGGGTTGGTTTGGCTTGAGGTTCAATCCTTGCCTTTGGCACATTGGGGTTGTGCCAATAATCAATTGCAAAGTGTCCTACTTTGCCACAGCACCAACACTTATATATATTATATCTCCTCTTCTGAACAGTCCTAGAAGATGAAGCTTCCTGTTTCTGTTCAGTAGAGGATACCGCTGCTGTTTTCTTTGTTTTGTCAGTAAAAGCCTGCCTTTTTACCTTCCTATAATCAGTCAAGGCAGCCAGTTTTTGTTTGACATCAACACCCTCTAGATTGGCAGCTAAACATGTGTGGATGGCAGCAGAAACTGGGCTTTTTTGCTTGGTTATAGGACAGTCAACAACCATGGACTTTGCTGAGCAATGTTTAGAATTGACAGCCTTGGTTATCTTGAGTGAAGGGGCTGAGGTTCCAAAAACAAAGGGTCCATGATGGGCCATTTGGATTTCCTCATGTAGAGCCTTGAAGGCACTCAAGCCTAACTCCTTTCCATATCCATAGCTGTGAGCATTCTTGCTCAAGTTATTGGATTTTCCATTTAATAAGTGACCATGAACACTTTCTTGGTCATACTTGTTTGAGGGCATCAAGACTTTCACAAAGGAGGTCTTAGATTCTTTTGAGTCCTTGACCTTTCCCTTAGTGTTGCTAGTAGATGCCTCATTGTTGAAACCCACACCTCTCATGTCATGGGAGTTGAAGGTGTCAATAATAGGCAGCACTGTCTTGGGCTTGGAGAACTTAGCCACTAGCATCCTCTCCTTGAGGAGCTTTTCTTCAAGATCCTTAATGATCTTGTTCTTGTGGCTTATGGTGCCCACATGGATTATTGACATTCCACTTAGCTTGCCAATCTCCTTGCTCATTAGAGCTAGCTGGGTAGCATGCTCAATGCATTCAGATTTTGATTGCTTTAGGGAAGCAATTTCTTGTGCTTGCCTCTTGGCTAGCATTTTGCTCTTTTTCAGAGCTTCCAGGAGTGCACCATACTTATCAATCAATTGATTGACATACTCAGAATCTGATCCACTGCCAACTTTAGATGGAGGGGATTCAGATTCTGGACCTGTTTCAGAAGAAGAAGAAATGCAGTGTATTAATACCTGCTCATGTTCTGAATTGCTGTGGCTGTCCTCATCTTCAGTTAGAGCCATCAGCCCATGGTCATCAAGAGTGACCTCAGCCTCCTCTTCATCACTATCTGAAAGTGATAGAGGGGCCCTGATTCCTATCCTGGTAGCAGGATAGTCTTCTTCCTCCTGATGAGCAAACAGCCCCAAGTAGCTTCCTCCTCACCATCTGAATCTGAAGATGAAGATTCAGATTCACTCCATCTCTTGCCTTTCTTAGCTAGGAAGGATTTTTCTCCCTTCCTCTCCTTCTGGTGATGAGGCTTCTTGTCACCTCTTTCCTTTCTCTTGACTGGGCAGTCAGCAATGACATGACCAGGCTTACTACAGCAATAGCAAATTATGTTAGTTGAAACATGTTTACTTGTTTTAGAGTCATACCTGTCCCCTTTGGGATGTTGCCTCTCAGATCTGTAATGATCCTTCTTGGGATGAGAAGAGGAGGAAGGTTTGTTCTTCCATTGTTTCCTCTTGATCATCTTCTTGAACTGCCTTGTGAAGGCAGCAAACTCCTCATCAGAAGAGGAGCTGTCTGATTTGCTGCTCTCAGATTTCTCAGATTCAGTAGTCTTTCTTGGAGGTGACTGCACTCTAACCTTGTTCCTCTTTGAGCTTTCAACTTTGAGAGCAACATATCTCTCCCTTGTGTGAGCCCTGAAGGAAGAGTCCTCCTCCTTTCTTGCAGAAAGCTGCATCTCATATGAGAGCAGTTTCCCAAACAGTGTATGGGTGGGGGTTTCTCCAAGTCTTGCCCCTTCCCTGATTGCACAGATTTTAGTGTCCCATTCTCTAGTTTGAGATCTAAGGAACTTATCATTGAGTTCATAGTCTGTAAACACCCTTCCATAGGTTCTTAGTTCATTTACAATCCTAAAGAACCTTTCATAGCATATGGAGATATTCTCCTGGCTCAGCTGCCTGAAGGCTTCATACTCTTGATTGAGGAGTGACTTTCTATCATCCCTCACTTCAGTTGTTCCCTCCATATAGACAACCAATGTGTCCCACATTTCCTTGGCAGTTTGGCAGTGTACCAAGTTCTGAAATGTAGTGTCATCAATGGCATTTACTATTATGTTTTGGGCTCGCTTGTCCATAGTGTATAGTGCTATCTCATCATTGGTCAATTCAGAAAATACCTTAAGTACCTTTCTAGTAGGGTCAATAGTGGAGACTTTCTCAAAGGTATAAGGACCATTTTGACAGTCAAAAAAATCCTTGGGTCTGAGGCTTCCATGAATAGCCTTACCCTTTGCTTCCATATCCCAAAGTTTTCTTTGGAGCATATGGGCAACTTCATTGACCCCAACTCCTTCTTCATTCCACTGTTGGCCATTTGATTTCAGATTTGACTACTCCTGTATAGGATCTGATCAGATTGTTAAGTCCTTTTGATCAACCTGTCTCTGATACCACTTGATAGTTTATATAGGTGTAGTCAAGAATACCTAGAGGGGGGGGGGGGGGGGTGAATAGGTTTTACTTATTTTCTTTGTTTAAACCTAATGTTTGTAGCTGCAGAAAACACAAGCATAGAAAGCACACAAGGATGTATAGAGGTTCCTCAAGACAGGGTGTCTTGAGTAGTCCTCTTTCCCCCTTTACCTTTCTAACAGTGAGTTAGACAAGGCCACAAACTCCAATCTCGGCTCCTTGAGCTTACACCACAAGTTCCTCAGAACTTCTCAGATCAAGAGTGATCCTACCTCAGGCACAGCAGCCCTACACTCAGGCTCAGCAGCCCTACATCTCAGGCTCAACATCCCTACACCTCAGGCTCAGCAGCCCTACACCTCAGGCTCAACAGCCCTACACCTCAGGCTCAACAGCCCTACACCTCAGGCTCAACAGCCCTACACCTCAGGCACAGCAGCCCTACAGCTCAGAGTTATGAACTCCTACCACTCAGAAATCCCAGAGATTTCCTACCTCAGACCTATCAAGAAGTCCTACCACTCAAGTTGTCAACACAGCTTTACA
This sequence comes from Dactylorhiza incarnata, assembly GCA_033032865.1. Classification (NCBI taxonomy): domain Eukaryota; kingdom Viridiplantae; phylum Streptophyta; class Magnoliopsida; order Asparagales; family Orchidaceae; genus Dactylorhiza; species Dactylorhiza incarnata. The sequence continues at coordinate 6,273,340 of JAWHQI010000076.1, read as the reverse complement.
CACAGGCTCAACAGCCTTTCACTCAGGCAACAATGCCTTACAAAGATATAATAGAGTTTGAGTTAGATACAAAAGACAAAAGGTTTACTCTTAGGTCTTCTGAATCCTTTCTTCAGATCTGAAAACAATAGCTTCAGATTTGTATCACCTTGATCTTCTCCTCCAGTAGAGCAGAAGATCAACTTTCCCTTCTTGAGTTTGTACAGGAAGAGCTAACTAATCTCCCTTAGAAGATTAACTTCACTGCAGAGAATGACTTCAACTGGCTGAAACGTGAATGCTCGATTGCGGCGTACATCAAAGGCTTCACAATAGAACAGTGCATGTTGTTGTGCCCTAGCTTCTTCTTTTATACCTCCACAAGGCTTCAACGGCTATATCGATCCTCCTGACACAGTATGGGACAGATTGGACTTGCTTTTCCCTCTCAATTGTCCTTTGCGCTAAAAGCAGATCCCGTCAGCACATTTGGATCTGTCTTAGCGATTGGGCTGAGACGGCATCCAGTCTCAGCGGTTGGGCTGAGACTGCTTCCAGTCTCAGCGGCAGCTCCAGTCCCCTTCTCAGCGGTTGCTCCAGTTTCCTTCTCAGTGGATCCGCTGAGACGGCTCCTCGTCTCAGCGATTCTGACCCATCGTCTCAGCTGTTATGCTGAGACAGATCTTCATCTCCTTGTAGATGATTTCTTCTTATCTAAGGCCATGTTTGGCCCTTCCTTTTGAGTCACCTGTGCCTGGATATCCTACACAAGTATAGCTTTGTTAAATACAATATGTCCTTAGCATTGAGAGTGATGTCTCTTCAAATCAAGGTAATATTGAAGGCAATATACCCAACAATAAGGATTTAATTCCTATTCATCCAGAAATTGGATCCGTCAAATTTATATCTAAGGATTTAATTCCTAATCTATAAGGTACGCGTCTCTCTCATTTTCTTTTATATAAAAAGGTTATAAAGGTTAGCCGCATCACAACATCTGCTCCTTCGCCGAATCCTAAATAAGTTCTGTCGAATTTCCTCCAAATCTCTATTCTCGCTGCAAGTTATTGCTGCTTCCTTCCATCAATCTCGACATGGCAAAGCAGATCAGTCATGAGTTTCTTGAAGTAGGGGGAGAAATCAAGTGTGCAGATTTTGGTTCTGCTCAAGTTATTGGTGGTAATGAAGAAATTAAAGCTTCTGAATCATTTCATACAGAAGAAATGGCAAAATCTGAGGGTGAGCAAAGCAGAGCAATGCATTTAAATGAAGAAGAGAAACATGAATTCATCAAGGAGGTAAATTCTTCAAGACCAATTCCTGCAGCATTTTCTCCAAATAAATTGTTGCACTCTATTAAGAATCTGATCAGGACTCAAGCAGATCACATAGAGTTTTCTCTCAAGCTTGTTTACAACAAAATTTCAGAAGTTGAAAAGGATATCAATAATGGTCTAGCAACTGTCAATCATAATATGGGTGTTCTAAGAAGAGAACTAGATGAAAAATTTGACAAAGCTGTTGATGCTATGAATCTCTCTGCAAAAGGAATGTTCTCTCTGTATGAACAAGCTAATAAGGTAGAAAGAGGTCAAGATATGTTGCTGAGGTCACAAGAAGCAAATAATCAAGTACTCTACTCTACTATCAAAAGCTTCTCTGAAACAGTTATCCAAACCCTTCTTGAAGAAGTCAGAAAGGGGGAGGAAACTATGGCAGCCACGCTAGTTGAATTAAATAGTTTAGTGGAGAGCAGATTTCAAGAAAGCAACATGTACCAATCTCAAAATGCTGGATGTCTTCATGATGTCTTCACAGGAAAGCAGTTTGCTCAAAATCAAGAAGTTATCCTGAGCAAGTCTTTGAAAATCAGCCATCTCTTATTCCTCCTATAAAGTTTGATCAAGTGGAGATTGAAAAATCCTCAAAGCATCCAGATGTGAAGCCTGTCCAAGAGGAAAGTGCAAAATCGTCAAAGATTCCAGATTTAAAGCCAAAGGCTGGAAGAAAAAGAAAGGGAGCTGGCATAGCTATTAGAGAGCCAAGATATGAAAGGAGAAATATTAATGAAAACTGGAGTCCAATTTCCAAGAGTATGATTCTGAACACATATAATCTGATAGATATTTCAAATGAAGATCCTCAGAATTATTATTCTCAAGAAGAAATCAATAAGCTGAAAGCTTCAAAGCTGAAAAGAAAAATTCATTTTAATGAGCATGGCTACAACAACCCAGATGCTCCTCCTCCTCCTCCAAAGTATTACCCAAAGCCCAAGGATTATTTTGTCAGGCAGTTGAAGAAGGCCAAGTTAGAGAAGGCCAAGTTAGAGAAGGACATGATGCCTTAAGGAATGTGTTGTGACTGCTGTTAACTTTTTAAAATCTTTTTATATTACTTATGAATAAAATTTTGCTATTCCTTTCTCTTTGATAATTATCTTTGCTTGTGGCTATTAGTTTTATGTGTGAAATTCATCTTAGTAGATAGGGTTCTGACTTCTTCAAATAGGGGGAGATTGTTGGGTATTGTTACCACAATAATCTTGATTTGAAGAAGTATCCCTTAAAACTAAGATGAATTAATTTGTATTTGATGGTATCTCTAGTTATGTGTTTGCAGGTTCTAAATTGATAAGTGCAAACCAATGTCAAATTACTATGGATCATCAAATGCAGTCCTAGACAATGTAACTCTTCATTGTGTAAGACCAAGTGTTGATTCATGAGGAATTTCTCTATTCGGATGTACTTCATATTCAAACACAAAGGAAGAGCCAAGGAGAGCCAAGGAAAATTATTGCTGATTTGAAGAAAATCATTTTTCTAAGTTTTCTAGATTTCGTCGAGCTCAGGTCGACGAACGGAATTTATTTCGTCGAACGCAATTCGTCTATCAAAAATTCGTCGATCGCAATTCGACGAAGTAAATATTTTGGTCGAACAAAGTTTGCTGATAACTGAACACATTTCGTCGAACGCAGATTGGTCGAACGAAGATTCGTCGAACATAGTTCGGCTAAGTGAATATATTCATCCTTTCTCTGGTCTGCTATTAGCTGAAGGTAGTTCGTCGAACGCCGTGAATCAGCATTTCATCGAACGCAGTGAGGTGGGCTTTCGTCGAACGCAGAGCGTTGGCAGTTCATCGATCGCTCTTCCGTCTGACGAAATTTTAACAGATGGCAGATTTTCGCTGGCGCTGTTTCGAAATTCAAATCTCTGGGTTTCCTTAATGACTGCCTTCCATATAGGCTTCCTCCGCGTGAATTATTCATGGAATTTATTCCTTAAATCTTGCTGTTGAAGAATTTATTCCTTAGTTATTGCAGAGAGCCGTTGGAGATTATATTTTTCCTTTATTTCAATATTCAGCCGTTGACAGAATTAATATTCCTTATTCATTCTTTATAGCCATTGGAGAAAGAGATAGATATATATATATTCTGTTCTATTTTTTCCTGAACAGAACTAATTGTGAAAAGGGAAGTGAAGAGTGCAAATATTTTATACAGATTTTCCTTCTCTTGTTCTCTTGGATGATATTATTTCTCACGCAAGTTCTTCTCCTCCAACAAGAAAGTGGTTTGCGATTCTTCATCGCCAAGAGCAGTCGAAAAGATCAACACAAATAAAAGACTCGTTCTCATTTTGATCCAGTCAACTCTAAGTTTCAGATCAAGCTTTCAAGAAAAGGTTTCTTCTTCCTTTCTCTAGATCTAGATTTTCTATTCTTTCAAGGAAGAAGAAGTTCTATCACTTTCAAGATCCGACCAAGTCAAGTCTCCAGAAGATTTCAAGAAGATTGTTTTTCAATCTAAAGTTTTGTAAAAATCTTTTACATATTCTTGTAGGAGGTTTTCCTCCGAGTTTTTGTAGGAGTTGTTTTGCTCCGAGTTTTTGTAGGAGTGGTTTGCTCCGAGTTTTTGTAGGAGTTGTTTTGCTCCGAGTTTTTGTAGGAGTGGTTTGCTCCGAGTTTTTGTAGGAGTTGTTTTGCTCCGAGCTTGTAGGAGTGGTGAATCAGAGTTGTAGGATTATTGATAATCCGAGATAGTGAAGCAGCCTAGTCTAGCCGATCGTGCTAGATAGGTGAGGTGCAAAGTGGACTACCCAAGTACGGGGAACCACTATGAATCCTTGTGTGTACTGTGCTATTTGGTTTTCTGTGTGCTTTTATTCATATAATTTTAATTCCGCAAAAAGACATAGAAACCACATATTCAAACCCTCTAGGTGATTTAGGTCACAAATAGATACTTTCAGACACACTCTAGGAGCCCGTCTCAACTAGAGGTGGATACAAGGTCGACACACTCTAGGAGCCTGACTCAACTAGAGGTGGATACAAGGTCGACACACTCTAGGAGCCTGGCTCAACTATAGGTGGATACAAGGTCGACACACTCTAGGAGCCCAACTCAACTAGAGGTGGATACAAGGTCGACACACTCTAGGAGCCAGGCTCAACTAGAGGTGGATACAAGGTCGACACACTCTAGGAGCCCGGCTCAACTAGAGGTGGATACAAGGTCGACACACTCTAGGAGCCCGACTCAACTAGAGGTGGATACAAGGTCGACACACTCTAGGAGCCAGGCTCAACTAGAGGTGGATACCAGGTCGACACATTTAGGAGCCCGGCTCAACTAGAGGTGGAGTATTTTTCCTTCCTGCCCTGAGCGGTTCCCGGCCCTGCCATCTAGTGGGAGCCTGGTCAGCGGGCCAGCATCGGGGTTAAGTACCTTGAGAAACATCCAGCCACCGAGCGGTTCCCGGCCCTGCCAGCGAGGTGGGAGCCTGGTCAGCGAGCCAGCATCGGGGCTAAGGTCGACACACTCTAGATGCCCGACTCAACTAGAGGTGGATACAAGGTCGACACACTCTAGGAGCCCGGCTCAACTAGAGGGTGAGTATTTTTCCTTCCTGCCCCGAGCGGTTCCCGGCCCTGCCAGCTAGGTGGGAGCCTAGTTAGCGGGCCATCATCGGGGCTAACCTTGAGAACTTCCTTCCCCCGAGTGATTCTCGGCCCTGCCAGCTAGATGGGAGCCTGGTCAGCGGGCCAGCATCGGGGCTAAGTATTTTTGAAAAACTTTCATTATATTAATCATCCTAATAAATGTGAGGAAACTAGGCATAGAAACGAAACATCACATTACATGAACTTAGGGATTGAAAATAAAACAAAGCATGGAAACCGAACTGAGTCTCCCACTCCCCAGCCCGGTCTTCCTCGACTTCTTCTGGTAGTTGCTGTTGTTGCCTTGGACCCCTCGCGTCCTTCATTTCCAATAACTCAGGGCAGGCAGACGTCACGTGACCCTCCTCATCGTGGAAGTCGCAGTAAGGTAACTCAACCATATCCCTTCTTTTTCCTCTTCTTTCCGCTTTCCTGGCTCTCCTCCTTCTCACCCAACTGATTGTCATGGTTTGCTAAGGTGGTGGAGAGGGTGTGTTCGATCCCTATCTCCACCCCGAGCGGTTCGCTCTTTTCCTTTGAAAGCCCTTCCTTCCTTGCTCTCGCGGAGTTGAATTGCTGATCTCTGCGCTCGCCGGGCTTTTGGGTAGCCTCCACCCGGGGTGGTCTCGCCCACCAACATTCACTCGACTCCTCTTAGAGAGGGGCAAGTGGGGGCCGGATGCCTCCCCACTCGCCCCCTTTGGGGCTGGGCTAGAAGGGGCGGGACAAGCTGGGAGGGTACCTCCCTCCTAAGCTCGCCCCCTTGGAGGGGCGGGGCGAGTTGGGAGGGCGCCTCCCTCCTGAGCTCTCCCCCTTGGAGGGGTGGGGCGAGCTAGGAGGGCGCCTCCCTCCTAAGCTCGCCCCCTTGGAGGGGCGGGGCGAGCTGGGAGGGAACCTCCCTCCTGAGCTCGCCCCCTTGGAGGGGTGGGGCGAGTTGGTAGGGCGCCTCCCTCTTGAGCTCGCCCCCTTGGAGGGGCGGGGCAAGCTGGGAGGGCGCCTCCCTCCTGAGCTCTCCCCCCTTGGAGGGGCGGGACGAGCTGGGAGGGCACCTCCCTCCTGAGCTCACCCCCTTGGGGGGGGGGGGGGGGGGGGGGGGGGGGCGGGGCGAGCTGGGAGGGTGCCTCCCTCCTGAGCTCGCCCACTTTGGGATGGGCGAGTGGGGTATGGCACCTCACCACTCCCCCCACCGGTACCTCTTTCCTGGACTGTTGGCCGAGAGTTCCCTCGTCCACCTGCTGGGGCGGGACCTCCAGACCATCTCTTGTTCTGCCTCTGACTATTATGGCGAAAGCAACCTGGAAGGTCTGTAAGACCTCTTGCTTGAAATCTTCGAACATCTCCAACGTCACCCCAGCCACCGGGGGCTGCAAGTGACCTGGGCTGGATCTTCCTCCACCTTCGTCCATGGAGCTCATCTCGAGAGTTTCTTGAGTTAGTCACACTCCACGCTCACCGCACCATAATGTTGAAATCGATTTCTCGGCCTCTATGGAGTTCGGGGCCCCCAATAATTTGAGGGGTGGCCAACTCTTACTCCCCCCAAGGGATAACTCTAGGTTGAAGATGTTGGAACTATGAACTGGACTAAGGGCTCGGCGAGGAGGCCCCACCACATACCCGGAAGATCTTTAGAGCGCTTCCCCTCCCAGGCCAATGCCGGGCTTGGGCACCACTGGAGGCTCTCCTCACTCCACTAGAGAGATTTGGGGAGGGAGAGGGAGAGAGAGAGCTAGCCTAGAACAAGCTTGCCTTCAAATGGTGCCCCTTATCTTATTTATAGGATTCCTGGACTTGGGCTGCAAATAGCCAAAAACTGGTACCTGAAATTACCAAAACACCCTCGGAAATGGCTGCGGATAGCCAAATTTCGTTGTTCAACGGCGCTAAACGCAGTCCAAACTTCTTCCCGGGGCCGGGCAAGAGGGGGCCAACCTCCTCCCTTGCTCGCCTCCCCTCACTGGTCCGTCCCCTGCTGAGGTGGGGCGACCCGGGAGGTTGCCCGCCTCCTGGCTCACCCCCCTTATATAGGGGCGGGGGCGAGCCCAGGAGGCCGCCCGCCTCCTGGCTCGCCCCCCTTACACAGGGGCGGGGGCGAGCCTAGGAGGCCGCCCGCCTCCTGCCTCTCCCCCCTTACACAGGGGCGGGGGCGAGCCCAGGAGGCCGCCGCCTCCTGGCTCGCCCCCCTTACACAGGGGCGGGGGCGAGCCCCGGAGGCCACCCGCCTCCTGGCTCGCCCCCCTTATACAGGGGCGGGGGAGAGCCCAGGAGGCCACCCGCCTCCTGGCTCGCCCCCCTTTTACTGGGGCGGGGGCGAGCCCAGGAGGCCACCCTCCTCCTGGCTCGCCCCCCTTTATATTGGTGCGGGGGAGAGCCCAGGAGGACACCCGCCTCCTGGCTCGCACCCCTTTTATACGGGGGCGGGGATGAGAGGAAGGGCTCGCCCCTCTATGTCTCCTCCCTCTACATGAGCTGAGCAAGCGGGAGGCCTCCACTTCCACCGCTTGCCCCCTTTGCCCCTACTCTTCCTGCCTAGGACCATGCTATCACACAATGTTCTAAAGGACCCCCGGGTCTTGGAAAAACACTGGGCGAATACGGGGTTATACAGAGCTGCCACGTCATTTAAAGTTACACGCCCTCGGTCACGGGCGTGACTGAGGGCGTCACACCCAGTCACGGGCGTGACTCGCCCCACGCGCCATCCCGCCAAAAATTTCCTGCCAGCAACACCTTTAAAGATTACACACCCCAGGTCACGGGCGTGACCTAGGGCGTGACGTGCCTGAAACACCTGCATTGAAGCCAGAACACGCCCTCTCCGCACCAGCACCGATCACGCCCCTTACACGCCCTTGGTCACGGGTGTGACCAAGGGCGTGTAACCTCAATTTTGCAGCTATAAAAAGCCAGCTCCAGCTGATGTTTGGGGAGGAATTTTGGGGACGAATTTTTAGGACTTAGATTCTTCTTTTCATGTTTTATTTTCATGTTTTAGTAGTTCTTGTATGTCCTTTTTCTTTATGCAAATTGTATTTTCAATTAAATAGTTTGTAGCTTTCAATCCCTAGTTTGTAAATTTCTTTTGCATCAATTAATAAAATAGTTTATTTCTCTCATTTTTTTCTCTCTTCTTCATGTATTCTTTTATTTCTTTTAATTACTCAATCTCCATGAGTAGCTAAAACTTCTATTAGCACTCGGTCGAGAAGATCCAAGGAATATTATAATTCATGAATTAATTTAGAATATCATTTTCTCTTCTTGGAAATACATTCGATTTATCATTGATTTTAATGAAATGAGATTATATTTTCGATATATAATTCTCAGTTTTGTTTTCGCTCTTTAGTTAGGCAAACAAGCTCGTAAGGCGAATCGATCATTCAAGGATAAAGAGAGTTGCATGCAATCCTGAAGAGAGGATGACATAAATCTCCCGGATTTGAGTCAAATCCAACAAAGGGGTTCATTACGATAAAGCGAGTTTTAGGGATTTCAATTATAGAATGAGAGTTCGGTTGATCAACCTAATCTTAGTTGGGCGTATCCTCGACCAAGGCGCGCTCATAATTCGAGAACCTCCACGGTCAAAGCAATTTTCCTAAGAGAATTAGATTTTCTTATTTCTTCTATTTTATTATTCCAAGGTGATTCAAAGATCGAGTGCTAGTCCTTTTACTTATCTATTAATTATTATTTTATTTTTCCTTTTGCAAAGCCAACCCAAAGTTCTAATTGATAAGATAATAGAGATTTTCTTGAAGTAAGAGTACTCAACCGCCCCAAGTCTAATACGACCTTGGTTTTTATAACCTATACTTCATTCGATACGGTACACTTGCCATTGTCGTTTGCGGACATAGTTTTGCGCATCAAGTTTTTGGCACCGTTGCTGGGGACACGGTTGATATTTCGAAAAAAGAAATATTTATTAATTTGATCTTTCTCTTTCTTCTCTCCCTTCTCTTTAAAATTTTAAAAAATCTTAAAAACCGTAATCTAAATTCTCGGAAAGGACGCTTTGGGCTTGAATTCCCATCACAGCCTCTAGTACCTTGCGAGCCCTTCATCGGGTTGACCTTGGGAAGTCCGGGACTAATTTAACCCGCTTTTGAAAGAAAAATATATATAATGAAAATATTTTTAAAATTCCATTTATTTGAGTAAAGGTTGTTTTTTTTGATTAAATGGAGTCACTTGAATTGGCCGTAAAAGTTGCCGAGCTTCAAAGCCAAGTATATCTTTTGGAAGCGACACAAAAACGCCAAAATAGTTGTTATTATTGTAATGCGCCTCATCAAAATGAGGAATGTTATTTACATTCATATGCTCAAAATAATTATTATGAAAATAATTATCCTCAATATTATGCAAATAATTTTGATAATAATTACGATCATAATTTTTCATCTTTTAATGAAAATAATTTTTAAAACTTTGATGAAAATAATTTTTCTAATTATAATGAGAACAAATTTTTGGCCTTTAATAATTGTTCTTCTATCTCCGAAGTAGATTATTCCTCGTGGCAAGATCACCCGGATAGTTCTCGGAGCAATGAAGATAAATCTTTAGATCTGAATTTTTGTTTTTCTTCTTGTACACCGCAATTTTCGTTCTCTAATTTTGGGGAAATTCTGCAGATCCAAATAGATACTTCCCCCCAAAATTTAGAGGAAAATATTATTTCGTCTAGTGTTTTTTTCTAATTTTCACGAGAATAATTTTTCTTCTAGCCCCGAAGTAGATTATTCTTGGTGGCAAGGTCACCCGGATAGTTTTCGGGGCGATGAAGATAAATCTTTAGATCTGAATTCTTGTTCTTCTTCTTTTGCGCCGAAATTTCCTTTCTCTAATTTTGGGGAATCTCCACCGAATCAATTTGATACCTCCCCCCAAAATTTTGAGGAGAATTTTATTTCTCCATCTTTGGATAATTTAGTTATGGAGGAACATGTGGTTTCATGTAATCCCATAACTTCTTTTACCAAAGATGAAGAAAACTTATTTTCCCAAGAATTTTTTAAAGTTATGGGCACCCCAGATGAAATAGAAGAAGAACAAGTTTCTTCCCCTACTCCACCCAGATTTTATTTTCTTTGTCATGAATATTCACGAATTTCTTCTATCCAACCAAAAATTCATGATAATTTTGTGTCCGAAAATTTTATTCCGCTTGGCAATGCACTGGATTTTTCTAAAGAAATTTTTATTTTAGAAAAGGAACAACCGGAGCTTAATTTTATATTTTCGCAAGCGCCTCCTTGCGAAAAATTATCTGAATCGTTTACTTGTGATTCTTTCAATACTAATAATTTTCAGGTTGAAGATGAGCCGTTGCTACCCCAAATAATCGACGATCCATATGTCGCTCATCTGTATAAATTCAAATCACCTAAGGTATGTATAGGTGATTTGGATTCGCATAACATATAAGGCGATGAAGATAAATTTAAAATTCTCTTCGCCGTATAAGGCAGCCGAGACCGCGCCAACATGGCGGGATAGAGCACCACCCCAGTTAGGGAGGCATGTTGAAACTCCCACACACTTACCTTTTTCATCCCACTTCATTAGTGGTCTTCCCATAATGTCAGTCATGGAGCGCCTGTAACCGTACAAATCAAAGGCTTTATCTGAGTAGTTCGAAGATCCAGCGATCCAGGTTTGATACCGTTCCTGATCTCTCTTCAGCATTTTTTCCCTTTGAGTGAACTCACCATCCGAAGCATAAGGTAAAGTCAGAGGTATCTGCAAGATCGTTGCAGAGGAGAAGCTTCATTATAAGAATAAAAGATCTATCAAAAAGCGGTCTAAATATCGAGGTCAGAAAAGCTCACTATGTTTTCGTTTGGTAGAAGAAACTTGTGACCAAAGTACTATGTAGTGCTCAAGATCGGCTTTATGATCTTTCAACATCTCCTTAATCTTATCTTCAACGTCAAAAAGGGATTTCAGCTTTTGAAAGATCGATTCGTCTCGGAACTTGGGATAAGTTCAGATACCGCCCAATTTTCCCTGAAAAATTAAGAATCTCTCCGCCCAGTTGGAAACCTTATTAGGCAGGTTCACAACCTTCAGACCACTGCAGGTGAAATATAGGAGACCCTTGAAATCTTCTCTCCTTGAACCATCCTTCAGCATTTTTAAAGTAAAGAGAGATCTAAACAGATCTAATGTAAATGTCACCTTAACTGATCTCAAATAGAAGATATAAGTAAAGATCAATGCAATAGAGTTGGGTGGAAGCTGTCTGGGAACAAGACCAAAAGACTTAAAAAATTTCTTTATCTCCCACGACAATGGAAGGTAAAAGCCGTGGTTATAATGGTCGATCGGAATAACGATCTCATCTTTTCCACAATGATTAAGGCGTTCACCTGCGGCGGGAAGACGAATCATTACTTGAGAGCTCATGGGGTTTTCTTTCAAAAATTCATGGTACTCAGCTTGAGAAAGGCGACAAGGTCGCTGCTCAGACTCGATGAAGATCTTACAGGCACCAGCTCGCGCGGAAACCATTTCTTAAGGAATTTCAGACCGCGTAAACGAAGAGTGCTAAAGAAGCATATTAAATGAGACCACCAACCGGGTATTTATAGTTCACAGGGCAATCAAGGCATAATCATTGCAAAATTATGAGCTAAAAGATCGCGGCCTCAGATCGCGCGATTTGAATAAAACCAAAATTTAGCAAAAAAACATATATCACATACATAGGAAAGAGTTTAAGGTCAGAGATCACAGCAAGAATCAAGCAGATCGAGCGATCTGATAATAAAAAATACATATATATAACATAAGAGATAAAATGAATCGAAAACTAGAAGAATTTAAAAACTCCAAAATATGGATTTTAGCCGCTGTGTCATAACACACAAAAATTATTATAAGTCATTTCGAATGATCCTTATTTTTTCCAAGATAAGCAACCCTGTTTTGGAGTTTGTTGACCGCAGTAAGTGTCATACAGATACCAGTATTAGCATCAACGACATATCGCTGAAGGTTGCCTGCATCCCGTCTCAACTCTTCTCCGTTGATAAGTTCTTCTTGGTCCGCACGATCTTCAAAAGGAGCAGATGATGTCCCTGCAAACAAGGGAGCAAGAGGTCCCGACCTCAGTTGGGAAAAGGCGGTGTACAAGGCGTCGACTTTCCCTTTGAAGAAAACGACCTCTTCTTTCGCTTCACGGAGCTTCTCGCGAAGAGCGATATTTTCTTCTTCAAGCTTTTTCTTGCCATCTCTTTCTCGATGTTCGAAGGACCTCCGTTGATCGGTCAGCTTTTTATCATATTGAGACGTGATCACGCGAACTTCTTCAAAAGCATTCTCTTTCAGTGAAATGGCTGCCAGCAACGACTCATCCTTCTCCAGCAATCTCCTCTCAAGCTCCTTCTCACGGGCTTGGAAAATGTGAACCACCTGCATAAGAGGGGACGCGAGTACGGGAGGTGGGGGTAGGTCGACCTGGGGAGAGACCAATCCAGTCCTTTCCAGTAACCTCTGAGCCTCCTCATCTTCTCTTACAATCAGAAAAAAAGTATATTGACTATTCAAGATCATAAAATGAGGAAAACAAACGCCACGACCATACTTGGAAAAGTGGAAATAGAGTAATCAGGGAGGTGATCTTGAATGGATTTGGAAGCCATAGGAGCAGCGGTCATATTCAGGCGATCTGAAGGTCTTTGACGCTCAAGGTCAATCTTTTCTAAATATTTTTTCTGAAATTTTTCTCCCTCTTTCCTTCGCCTTTTTAACTCTTTAAAACTAAGGAGAATGTCGTCGGTTTCAATAAGAACGATCCCACGTTGACAAATCAGAGATTGAGGTTTAATATAAATAGGGAGGGAAATATCAGGAGGAGAAACCAGGGAAAGCTTACCAGACCGGATCGCGACAATTGCAACCACGCGATCTGCAGCATGTCTCGCCAGTTCAATATTTTCTTCTTCCCCTCTCCCCCCCTCCTGTTCTTCTTCTCTTTCGCAGTCCTCTTTCTAACTTTCAATTATTTCCCCTTCTTCATTCATCCCCTGAGTCGTATTCAAGATCGATTCGGTCTCAGCCGAGATCGCAGTAGCTTTCTTAAATTTTTTTTCTCTTTTTCCTTCTTTTTTCTTCTTCTGATCCAGTCCCAAGAAGTCTCCTTCTCTTCTTTTCTCTTCTCTTCTCTTTGATTTTTTCTAACTCGACTTCCTCTTCCTTTCCTTCTTCTTCTTCTTCTTGTTCCTTTTCCACACTCTTATCATCCCCTAACTCCGCGATTTGATAGTTAAATTGCGCGACCTCAACTTTGACTAAGACGGTCTTAAGATCAACGTTCTCCTTGCCGGAAACAACCATCTCCTTTGAAGGATCTCCTCCTTTTTCTCTCTCAGAGTCCTTTTTCTTTTCTTCCTCTTTTTCTCTCTTCTTCTTCTCAGCTTCTCCTTGCCACTGTATCTCAGCATCGAGAGAAGCCCTAGATTGCTTGTCTACTTTCTCCATCTTCTGCCTCTCCAAATCAGCCCGATCTAGTTGGCTCTCGGTCTTAACTTTAATAGGAGAAGCTGGAGTGGTATTCCTAGAGTCAAGCAGAGATAGAGATGACGCATTCTCAAAGGGGTCAAGGGACTGACAAAAAAAGGGGATATTAGCAAGAAGCATTAAAAAGAAGCCTTGAGATCGCGGATATCTGTAAAGGAGCGATCTCAAGAGGCTCGGCAGGAAATAGAACACCAGCAGGCTTGACCGCCGAAGTTTTGGCAAGAAGCTTCTTCTTCGCAAGATCTTGGTCTTTTATCCGCTGTATCATTTTGATAGCTAATGATACCTATTTTTTGAGACCGATCAAAATCTCTTCACAACTCGCTCTGGCTATCTGGACTGGAGCCTCAGTTTTCTTCGGGGAATCGTGTAACAGAACTTTAGTCAGATCAAGCTCGACGGGTTTCAAAGGCAAGTCCGTGATACTCACAAAGCTTGAGGATGATAATGGAGGAGTCCACACCGACGTATCTCCTACAGTGATGTCCTTAGTTATTCTCCGAACAGGCTCAGCTACAGATGCATTCTTCGCAGGTAATTTGATCACTTTGTCTTTTTAGGTAATGATTTCCCTGAAGCAACGGCAGGGATCACTCCTTTCTCAGCCGTCACGTTCTTTAGTAAACCCATAATCAGTACAGCAGCTGCGAACACTAAACAAAGACCGCTCAGGGGGAAAGTTATAATCTCAGGGAGAGCAAAATGTGAATATGAATAAAAGGTCCTAAGGTCTATTTATAGCCCAAGCAATACATATTAAAATATTCAAGAGCTTTGCGATCTCTGCGGGCTGGAAATAACATTTCCTAAGCACCTCAGAACTTGGAAATGTGCGGGGATTATGTTCGCCTGAAAGATCGCAATATAAATTTTACAGGAGTTTGCGCGGTCTCACTTCTAAGACCGCTCAGTTCAGCCATCTTGCATAGAGAGAGTGGGCTTCACAGGTTTGGTTATCGGACTCCTCTTCGAGATCGTGCGGTCAGAACTTCCTACTCTTCCCAGCCACATTAAATCAGGTATCTCCTTATCTCAGCTCAGCTACCAAAAATCCCGGGCAGCCCTTAATTTTAGGAGCTACCCGTTTGGGCAGTCTCCGAGCCTATAAATAGGGGGGTAGGGCTCCCCTAGAGAGGACTTTTGGATTGAGTCTTGAGCAAGTTGTAGAAACAGGCGATCTTGTTCTTAGTTTGCTCCTTTTCCCTTTGCCCGGTCTGTTTCGAGTTTCCTGTAATTACTAGCCTTTGTCTTTTTCAAGCAGTGCCGTCTCGTAGCCATGATCTTTTCATCACTCTCTATATGACATATTTATACTCCTAGTAACCAACGGCCCCAAGTTTCCCCTCGAGTTTACGTGTAAGTTGTAGAGGTGCAATTTTTGCATCAACAGGAACCGTGCTCGGCACATATATTTTTGGTGGGTTGAGCGTGGATCCCTCGTCCTCTTCCTACTTCCTCTTCCCTCTACCTGTGAGGCGCATGTATGATTATGCTGGTAGAGGGGTGACTGTCTTGTCCCCGTATTGGTACCCACTACCGAAGCAAAGAATAGAACAGTTGCCTGTTTCTTTCCCGTTTCATAGGACAATAAGTTAATATGGCAATTTCTTATAATAAGTCATGCTGAGTTGACAGTAACCCCAGTACTTATCTAGGAGTAGGAGTAGATCTATTTTTTTTTTTTGATAATCGTATTGCGTTGTTGCTTTTGAACTGTCGGGTCTAGCTTTCAGGATTCAGTCTATTTTTGTTGACTCTCTGAATTTCTGCTCGTGGCATTCGCAATTGATATTTTGTGGGTACAACAATTTTGATCGAAAAGCTTGCACAGTGTGATTTTACATATCACATGATCGGGTATCGTGCGCCTGCAAAAGTCGCATGATCATGCATTTTTTACTGATTAAAACCCATGCTGGCCATCCCGATCCATTTTTTAGGGCTTTACATTCTTCGTTCGTAACGCATTGTCGCCATCGATGATCCCTTGTCGCCATAGCCATTTCCCCTCGTCTCCGCCACCGAATATCTCGCTACTCTTCTCCGAAGCTTGATCGAAGCTCACAATTGGGCCAAAGTTGCAATTCTGAAGGAATGCGCTGGGTTCTGGAGCTCTTGTTCCTCGTCAGGCCGAAATCTCCACCGTGGAGATGCCACCTTTGAAGCTCGGGAGGAACGCGCTAGGTATGAAACTTTGCGGGGGAAAGAGCTTCTTAATTTTAGTTTTGTCTCTTTCTCGGAGCTTGAGTCCATCGACCTCGACGTGGCGATGAGACCACATCTTGAGGTGGGCTCATGGGCAAACCTATTCTCCATTACAGATGATGGGAACGCCGAACTCACCCTCGAATTCCTCTTCACCCTCGGTTGTCGTGAGGTGGTGGATGAAATCTTGGTGGATGAAATCTTGGGGGAGCCCATTACGCTTTCGTTTCGGATGTTTGGGCAGACCTTTACCATGGGTCCATGCATGCTGGTAGTCTACATTGGGATCAATACCCAGGCAGAACTCGAGAACACGGATGTACTCACCCGTCCTCACGAGTTCCCCACGGGCGTCTCTCCCAGCGAATTCTGGAAGACGATCATCTATAGTTTCTCCTACACTGTGCTACGTGCAGCACTTGATCGGGCATTCCATCAATAATCGAACAATGAGCCGCAATGTAGAGGGGTGTCAAGACCTCCTTTATCTATATAGCATGCATCAGCAGGTTCCCCTACATCTTGGCAGGGTACTCGCTCAGTACCTCCTGCATCAAGCATCATATGCTCCTTTAAAATCAATTGGCGGGGCGCATTATGTCTCCAGGATTGCCAAGGGTCTATGAAATTTTCCGTAGATCTAGGAGTGAGCAGGGCTAGTATAACTCAAAGTTCAAGCCAACAACCAGAAGCACATGAAAAACAACTTCAATCTTTATTGATTCTAGCAGAAAAATTCATTACAAGCCGAGGTATACGTGGCGAGACATGATTTTGCCAGTACACAAAAAATAGGAGAAAAAACAAAGCTGAAAGATAACCAGCGGTCTGAAATCCTGAGACCGCCTGACCGCCCGACTTGCGAGTTCGCGCGACTAGGAGAGAAGACCGCCCGAACTGCCTGCCTGCGACTTAAACAACACCAACTGAGAACCACGCGACCTATCACTGATTCTCCTAAACTCCAGCAACCCGCACTGCAAGCGACGAGACCGCCCGAACACCTTCAGAAGATGAGGTGACCGCTGCTACCCGCACAATCCGCAGAAGCTACACAAAAGAAGTTCAATCAGCAAACCGACCGGTCACAAGAATTGAGACCGCAAGAACTAGCCGTGAGCTCTGCTTACACATGGTGCGATAATGTTTGCTGCTACAGTGACTCCTATTTATAGGCGTGCAACCTGATCCAGTCACCACCCTATGAGATAGAGTCACCACCTTCTGACTGCATGGCCGAGACTGGTCAACCCGCACGGTCAGCAAGATCGCTCTACGCTGTGAGCTCACCGACTTCAACAGAAAGCTGCGCGATCATGACAACCCGCCCGGTCATGACGCTCACCACCTGTGTTCGCCACCCAACCTCCCCCAGAGACCATGAACACACCAGGCTGACTAGGGAAACAGCCCGCCAAGTTGACCAAACATCAGTGACCACATATACCAGCTGATCGCCGAAGGACCAGCCATGCGAACACACATCGGAGACCGCGTGACTAAGAATACCTTAGTCCGCGCGCACCACCAAGAGACCGGACAGCCACCAGACCGGACTGCCCGTACCACACGGCACGCAAGCCAGACCGTGTGGTCTCACCAAGCAGAAACCTGCTCCGCCACGCGGTCACACGACCAGGATGTGCGGCATCACCTCTGCACCTTGGACAAAAGAACCACAATCACACCGAAGAGACCTGCGGCTAGACCAGAGAGATCAGACCGCATGGGAGACCGCAAGACCGCGCGGTTTGCCAGACCACGCGACCTCCCCCCCAGACCGCTAACTTCCACAAACATCCACTTCAACATTTTCAACACTCCCCCTTGAAGTGGGAAGTTGAAAATAGCCCAAGTAAACTCCTTAGCTGAGTAAACGGTCCCTTCGCCAGCGCCTTTGTGAAAATGTCAGCAATGTTGCCCTGACTCCAAACATGCTCGACCAAAAGAGACCCCTCCAACACCTTCGCACGAATGAAATGATGCTCGATCTCGATATGCTTGGTCCTCGCGTGACAAACTGGATTAGTAACCAGTTTGAGAGCACTCTCATTGTCGCCGCGGAGCAGAGTCGGACCCTGAACTTCCTTATGGACATCTCCCACCAACCTTTTAAGCCAGATGGCTTCTTGAGCTGCCAAGGCTGAAGCCTTGTATTCCGCTTCCGTGGTGGAGACCGACACGAAATCCTGCTTCTTGCTGCACCATGATATAGTCGTAGGGCCCGCCATGAAGACGTATCCAGACGTCGACTTCCGATCATCTGAATCTCCCCCGTAATCAGCATCCATGTACCCATGCACCTCGAAGCTCGCATCCCTCCTATAAAGGAGACCCATATCTGAAGTCGCTTTGACATACATCAAAATATTTTTGGCCGCTAGTAGATGAGGCATCCATGGTTCCGCCATATACCGATTCACCCTGCCAACTGCATATGCAATATCCGGCCTAGTGATCGTCAGATAATTCAAGCTCCCAACCAGAGCCCAGAACACTAGCGGATCTTCCAGAATCCTCCCCTCATCCTTTCGAAGTTTTATGGCCTTCTCCAGAGGTGTAGAGATGCACTTCCCTTCCTTCATGCTGAATCGCTCCACGATTTGCTCTGCATATCCAGCCTGGGACACCAGCACTCCACTTCCCTTCCTCAGCACTTCGATTTCAAGGAAATGGTGAAGTTCACCCAAGTCCTTCATCTCGAACCTGATAGATAGCTCAGCCCAAAGCTTTGCAACCTCCTCCTTCGAATTCCCCGTGACGATCATATCGTCGACGTAAAGCAGCACGATGACTTGAAGCTCCCCGCTCTTCTTGACGAACAAGCTTGAGTCTGAATCTGAAGCACCAAATCCACAGAATAGGAGATATTCTGCTATCTTTCCATACCACGCCCTCGGCGCTTGCTTCAACCCATACAGGGCCTTCTTCAACTTGCAGACATAGTCAGGAAATACATTAGATACGAAGCCTGGCAGTTGGACTATGAAGATGTCCTTGTCAATCTCGCCGTACAAGAACGCATTCTTTACGTCGAGCTGCCAAATCTCCCACCCTCAACATGCCGCCAAGGCTATCACAACCCGAACTGAAGTCATTTTTGCCACCGTACTGAATGTCTCTTCATGGTCCTCACCCTATTGCTGCGAGAATCCCCGAGCCACAAGGCGAGCCTTGTATCGCTCGATACTACCATCCGCCTTCTTCTTGAGCTTGTAGACCCACTTGCATGTCACAGGGGTGATACCCTTGGGCTTGGGCACCAGAGACTGTTGGGTATATTGTCCTCAATATTACCTTGATTTGAAGAGGCATCACTCTCAATGCTAAGGACATATTGTATTTAACAAATCAATACTTGTGTAGGATATACAGGCACAGGTGACTCAAAAGGAAGTGCCAAACATGGCCTTAGATAAGAAGAAATCATCTACAAGGAGATGAAGATCTGTCTCAGCATAACCGCTGAGACGATGGGTCAGAACCGCTGAGATGAGGAGCCATCTCAGCAGATCCACTGAGAAGGAGACTGGAGCAACCGCTGAGAAGGTGACTGGAGCTGCCGCTGAGACTGGAAGCTGTCTCAGCCCAACCGCTGAGACTGGATGCCGTCTCAGCCCAACCGCTGAGACAGATCCAAATGTGCTGACGGGATCTGCTTTTGGCGCAAAGGACAATTGAGAGGGAAAAGCAAGTCCAATCTGTCCCATATTGTGTCAGGAGGATCGATATAGCCGTTGAAGCCTTCTGGAGGTATAAAAGAAGAAGCTAGGGCACAACAACAAGCACTGTTCTATTGAGAAGCCTTTGCTGTACGCCGCAATCGAGCATTCACGTTTCAGCCAGTTGAAGTCGTTCTCTGCAGCTGAAGTTAATCTTCTAAGGGAGATTAGTTAGCTCTTCCTATACAAACTCAAGAAGGGCAAGTTGATCTTCTTCTTTGCTGAAGGAGAAGATCAAGGTGATACAAATCTGAAGCTGTTGTTTTCAGATCTGAAGAAAGGATTCAGAAGACCTAAGAGTAAACCTTTTGTCTTTTGCATCTAGCTCAAACTCTAATAAATCTTTGTAAGGCTTTGTTGCCTGAGTGAAAGGCTGTTAAGCCAGTGTGTAAAGCTGTGTTGATAGCTTGAGTGGTAGGACTTCTTGATAGGTCTAAGGTAGGAAATCTGTGGGATTTCTGAGTGGTAGGAGTTACATAACTCTGAGCTGTAGGGATGTTGTGCTTGAGGTGTAGGGATGTTGAGCCTGAGGGGTAGGGCTGTTGAGCCTGAGTGTAGGGCTGCTGTGCCTGAGGTAGGATCACTATTGATCTGAGAAGTTCTGAGGAACTTGTGGTGTAAGCTCAAGGAGCCGAGATTGGAGTTTGTGGCCTTGTCTAACTCACTGTTAGAAAGGTGAAGGGGGAAAGAGGACTACTCAAGACACAATATCTTGAGGAACCACTATACATCCTTGTGTGCTTTCTGTGCTTGTGTTTTTTGCAGCTAGAAACATTAGGTTTAAACAAAGAAAATAAGTAAGACCTATTCACCCCCCCCCCCCCTCTAGGTATTATTGACTACACCTATATAAACTATCAAGTGGTATCAGAGATAGGTTGATCAAAAGGACTTAACAGTCTGATCAGATCCTATACAGGAGTAGTCAAATCTGAAATCAAATGGCCAACAGTGGAATGAAGAATGAGTTGGGGTCAATGAAGTTGCCTATATGCTCCAAAGAAAACTTTGGCATATGGAAGCAAAGGGTAAGGCTATTCATGGAAGCATCAAACCCAAGGATCTTTTTGACTGTCAAAAATGGTCCTTATACCTTTGAGAAAGTCTCCACTATTGATCCTACTAGAAAAGTACTTAAGGTATTTTCTGAACTGACCAATGATGAGATAGCACTGTACACTATGGACAAGAGAGCCCAAAACATAATAGTAAATGCCATTGATGACACTACATTTCAGAAATTGGTACACTGCCAAACTACCAAGGAAATGTGGGACACATTGGTTGTCTATATGGAGTTAACAGCTGAAGTAAGGGATGATAGAAAGTCACTCCTCAATCAGGAGTATGAAGCCTTCAGACAGCTGAGCCAGGAGAATATCTCCATGTGCTATGAAAGGTTCTTTAGGATTGTAAATGAACTAAGAACCTATGGAAGGGTGTTCACAGATTATGAACTTAATGACAAGTTCCTTAGATCTCTAACTAGAGAATGGGACACTTAAATCTGTGCAATCAGGGAAGGGGCAAGACTTGGAGAAACCCCCAGCCATATACTGTTTGGGAAACTGCTCTCATATGAGATGCAGCTTTCTGCAAGAAAGGAGGAGGACTCTTCCTCCAGGGCTCACACAAGGGAGAGATCTATTGCTCTCAAAGCTGAAAGCTCTAAGAGGAACAAGGTTAGAGTGCAGTCACCTCAAAGAAAGGCTGCTGAATCTGAGAAATTTGAGAGCAGCAAATCAGACAGCTCCTCTTCTGATGAGGAGTTTGTTGCCTTCACAAGGCAGTTCAAGAAGATGATCAAGAGGAAACAATGGAAGAACAAACCTTCCTCCTCTTCTCATCCCAAGAAGGATCATTACAGATCTGAGAGGCAACATCCCAAAGGGGACATGTATGACTCTAAAACTAGTAAACATGTTTCAACTAACATAATTTGCTATTGCTGTAGTAAGCCTGGACATGTCATTGTTGACTGCCCAATCAAGAGAAAGGAAAGAGGTGACAAGAAGCCTCATCACCAGAAGGAGAGGAAGGGAGAAAAATCCTTCCTAGCTAAGAAAGGCAAGAGCTGGAGTGAATTTGAATCTTCATCTTCAGATTCAGATGGTGAGGAGGAAGCCTACTTGGGGCTGTTTGCTGATCTGGAAGAAGAAGACTATCCTGCTACCAGGATAGGAATAAGGGCCCCTCTATCACATTCAAATAGTGATGAAGAGGAGGATGAGGTCACTCTTGATGACCATGGGCTGATGGCTATAACTGAAGATGAGGACATCCACAGCAATTCAGTACATGAGCAGGTATTGATACACTGCATTTCTTCTTCCTCTGATTATGAAACAGGTCCAGATTTTGAATCTCCTCCATCTAAAGTTGGCAGTGAATTAGATTCTGAGGAGGATGTCAATCAATTGATTTATAAGTATGGCGCACTCCTGGAAGCTCTGAAAAGGAGCAAAATGCTAGCCAAGAGGCAAGCTCAAGAAATTGCTTCCCTAAAGCAATCAAAATCTGAGTGCATTGAGCATGCTACCCAGCTAGCTCTAATGAGTAAGGAGATTGGCAAGCTAAGGGGAATGTCAATCATCCATGTGGTCACCATAAGCCACAAGAACAAGATCATTAAGGATCTTGAAGAAAAGCTCCTCAAGGAGAGGATGCTAGTGGCTAAGTTCTCCAAGCCCAAGACAATGCTGCCTATTATTGACACCTTCAACTCCCATGACATGAGAGGTGTTGGTTTCAACAAGGAGGCAGCTACTAGCAACACTAAGGGAAAGGTTAAGGACTCAAAAGAATCTAAGACCTCCTTTGTGAAAGTCTTGATGCCCTCAAACAAGTATGACCAAGAAAGTGTTCATGGTCACTTATTAAATGGAAGATTCAAAAACTTGAGCAAGAATGCTCACAACTATGGATATAGAAAGGAGTTAGGCTTGAGTGCCTTCAAGGATCTGCATGAGGAAATTCAAATGGCCCATCATGGACCTTTTGTTTTTGGAACCTCAGCCCCTTCACTCAATATAACCAAGGCTGTCAACTCTAAACATTGTTCAGCAAAGTTCATGACTGTTGACTGTCCTGTAACCAAGCCAAAAAGCCCAATTTCTGGTGCCATCCACACATGTTTAGCTGCCAAGCTAGAGGGTGTTGATGTCAAACAAAAACTGGCTGCCTTGACTGATTATAGGAAGGTAAAAAGGCAGGCCTTTACTGATAAAACAAAGAAAACAGCAGTTGTGTCCTCTACTGAACAGAAATAAGAAGCTTCATCTTCTATGACTGTTCAGAAGAGGATATATAATATATATGAGTGTTGGTGCTGTGGAAAAGTGGGACACTTTGCAATTGATTGTTGGCACAACCCCAATGTGCCAAAGGCAAAGATTGAACCTCAAGCCAAAACAACCCTTTCTAGGAATATCCCCTATAGTGTTAACATGAACCTAGGACCCAAAGTCAGTTGGGATCCTAAGGTACATTAAATTTTGTGTTGCAGGTTAGTTCAAGTACCAGTCTCAACCAAATATGGTACTTGGACAGTGGGTGCTCAAGGCACATGACAGGAACTAAGGATCTTCTAAAGGATTACCATCCAGTGAAGAATGGACCCAAAGTTATCTTTGGTGGATCTGAAAAGGGAGTCACCAAAGGATATGGTATGATTTCCAATGGCATAGTCTTAATCACAAGGGTAGCTTATGTTGAAGGGTTGCAACACAACCTTGTAAGCATAAGACAACTATGTGACTTAGGCTATGTCATTGAATTACACAATGACAAGTTCTTGATCAAAAAGTCTAATGACTTGGAGACCATTCTCTCAGGCACTAGGAGTGGAAATGTTTATTGCTTAGACTTCATTTGCAATTATTCTATTTCTTTTGTGTGTCTTGTAGCTAATGAAAGTGAGTCACTTTGTGTCCAATGGCACAAGAGACTTGCCCACATTAACTATAAGACAATGTATAGATTATTTTCTAAAGACCTTGTTAGAAATAGTCCTAAACTAAAATATGTTAAAAGTGGTCCCTGTCATGCTTGCCAAATGGGTAAGCAAACTAGGGCCACCTTTAAAAGTATTGGCTCCAAGGATACTGAAAGGTGTTTATACCTATTGCACATGGACTTGTTTGGTCCTTTGCCAATTCAGAGCCTAGGTGGGAAGTTGTATACTTTGGTAATTGTAGATGATCATTCAAAGTATACATGGGTATTCTTCCTTAAGAAGAAGTCAGATACCTTACATGTCTTTATAAATTATGTCAAGGCTATTCAGAATGATCTACTATGTACTGTGGTCAGGACAAGAACTGACCATGGCACAGAATTTCAATCTGAAGCCATGACAAAATTTTGTCAAGAATTTGGTATCATCCAAGAGTTCTCCTCCCCAAGGACTCCACAGCAAAATGGTGTGGCTGAGAGGAGGAATAGGACCTTGATAGAAGCTGGGAGAACATTGCTTAGTGACTCCTCACTCCCAGAATACTTCTGGGCTGAGGCAGTCAATACAGCCTGTTATGTTCTCAATAGAGCCTCCATCAATAAGGTCCTTGGGAAAACTCCTTATGAGATTCTGAAATGCAAACAACCTACAATTTCCTACTTTAGAATCTTTGGTTGCAAATGCTACATTCTAAATAATGGAAAATCTTAATTAACAAAGTTTGCAGAAAAATGCAATGTGGGGGTTCTTGTTGGGTATAGCTCACATAGTAGATCTTATAGAGTTTATAACAAGAAAACCCATGTTGTAGAAGAATCTATGCATGTTGTATTTGATGAGACCATCCTTCTCTACAGAGAATGGTCTAGTTCTTCTATTGTGACAGGAAATGAAGAAGGAATGCATGAGCTGACTGTCCAAGACAAGCCCAGTAGCAGCAACACACAAACAGCTGCTGCAATTCCTAAAGAAGAAGAGGTACAAGATGAAGTCATAGCTGAACCAGTGGAACAAACACAACCACCAGAGGACCCTCTTCCTGCTGCTGCAAGGCACCTGAGAGATCATCCAAGAGAGCTAATAATTGGGGATCATACCCAAGGCATATTGACAAGAAGCAGAGCTCATAATGAAGCACTATTCTTAAGATTCCTTTCTCAAATGGAGCCCAAGAAGTTTGAAGAGGCCAATCAAGACACCTTCTGGATTGAAGCAATGCAAGAAGAGCTCCTACAATTCAAGAGATGCAAAGTATGGAAGCTGGTGCCAAGACCTCGGGGACACAATGTGATTGGCACTAAACGGGTATACAGGAACAAGCTTGATGAGAATGGTACAATCATCAAGAACAAGGCCAGATTAGTAGCCAAAGGATACATGCAAGAGGAAGGAATAGACTTTGATCAAACCTTTGCACCAGTTGCAAGGTTGGAAGCAATTAGGCTATTCCTTGCCTATGCTGCCCACACGTGGTTCAAAGTGTACCAGATGGATGTCAAATCAGCCTTTCTAAATGGAGACTTGAAGGAAGAGATGCAGATTTTGCAGGTTGCGAAGAAGACAGGAAGAGTACAAGTGGTACTTGTCAGTTCCTAGGGAGAAGATTGATATCTTGGAGCAGCAAGAAACAATCTAGTGTGGCAATATCCACAGCTGAGTCTCAATACATTGCTGCAGGTAGCTGTTGTGCACAACTTCTTTGGACACAGCATCAGTTGGAGGATTACAATCTTAAGGTAAGGGAATCTCCTTTGTATTGTGATTCATCCAGTGCAATATCTATTGCTAAAAATCCTGTCTCTCATAGCAGGACTAAGCACATAGAGATTAGATATCATTTTATTAGAGAACATGTAGAGTGTAAAGACATCTGTCTTGAGTTTGTCCCCACTGACAAACAAGTAGCTGATATCTTTACAAAGCCACTGGATGAATCTAAATTCAATGCTTTCAAAATTGATCTTGGCATGCTTAGTATAGTATAGTCCTAAATGTATGAGTAATAGCTGTCACTATTGTTGATTATGAATGGTGAATTAACAAACTTTACATTACTGTACACTACAACTTAGTGACATGATTAGGACCCATCTTAAGCCAAAATATCTACATTAGGTCTAAACCCTATGATCAGCTAAAATGCAGGAGTATGTTCAGCTGAATCAGCTGAGAAAAATCCCAGCTGAACCACTGAGATGAGGAAACTGTCCCAGCGGTTGACACTTCACTGTCCCAGCTGAACCGCTGAGACGAGCAAACTATCCCAGCGGTTGACACTTTACTATCCCAGTGGCCTAGGTCTCCGTCTCAGCTGAACCACTGAGACGGGGTATGTTCAATATGAAATCTGATAATTAACCCAAAACTCCTTAACACAATAAGGTAATTAAGTCTAAAAGCCTAGGGTTAATAAAAACGAAACTACAATTCTATAAATAGATACACTGTAACCTAAAACACACCACAAAGCCAAACCCTTAGCCGTCGAGACGATTCATCTTCTCTCCCGTCTCAGCACCTCGATTTTCTGATTCCATGGCGCCAAAAAGCTCGAAAGATCTCCTGGAGGGCTATGAAATCGTAAGAGATGGATTCTCTCATGCCTCAGAAGAAATACGACACGTGATTCATCTAATGGAAGCTCAAGGTATGGAGCATATGCTGTCTGAACCCTGCTGCATTCCCAGAACTGAAGTTCTGGAATGGTTCAACCATGTCCAACTATCTCCTTCCAAAACCATCCTGAAGTCCAAGATAGGAAGTGAGAAGATAAAGATTACTGCTAAAAGGTTGGAGAAGGGGCTGAAATTAACTCCCTGCAGTAAAACTGAAGAGGTGGAAATATCTGAAAAGGATAAGAGGACTGCCCTAAAGTGGACAGGATACAGTGATACTAAAACCAGTTGTCTAAGGAGGAAGTTCTTCAATCAACAGGGGAAGCTGTGGTCTGATATTGTGGGCAAAGCTATCCTATGCAAGCCTGGTTCACATGACACTGTCTCACATTTCATGTTTGAATTAATGACAATGATAATTCTGTCCAAGAGAACCTCATGGGGAGAAGTTATTTTTCAAAGGATAAAGGAATCTCTACAAGCCCCCAATATGGGAAGAATACTATCTCTGTACCTACAAAATAGTTTTTCAGAGACCTTTACAAACTCCAAGGAGTCAAATATCCATTATCTCAAAAGAATGGACATTAAGACTCTGGATAGATTCTCCAGAGTGCTCCCTATGAGCCAGCCATCTGTGGCAAAGGAAAAGAAGAAAGATTCATCTCAGCACAAATCAGACTCATCCTCAAAGTCAAATGGGTCTGAAAATGAAGATAGTCATGGGTCTGATCATAGATCTGGCAGCAACCCAATAAACATTGATAATGAAGAGGTCCTCAGGACAAATGAGGAGCCCCAAGGAAGTGTTGTGCCCAATCTTGAGCCAACCCAGATGAATGCTGATCCAGCTGTTCATCAAGCTGAAGATGAATTTCCCAACTCACCTATACATGGTAAATTAGGACTTCAGTTAGGCCTCTTTTCTCTATCAATAGAATAGTCTATGTGTCTAATTCATCAATCATTTTTCAGGTGACCTTAGACAAAATTCTCCTCCTAAGGATGCCCCAAGTGAGAGGGAGCATAGCCCAGCCTATGCAGGAGAAGGTGGGTATGCTAATGGGGGGGAACATGAACATGAATCAATCCCTCCAAATCTATAAGGTACACCTAATGCCCCATCTGAGGGGGAGCAGATCCCTGATGATGGGAGGGCTAATGCTCAAAGTGGAGCTGAAGAGATGGTTCAAAAGGAATTACCCCAGGAAAAGCCAGTTGCAGTTCTGGACACATCTGACCTGATAAACTCAATATAAACAATGATTGAGGGTCAGATGTTGTCTATGAAAGAGATTGTTGCTGATAAGGTTCATGATGTATCTACACAGATAAGGAATGAATTACATACAACAAGAGTTGCATTGACTGGGGAGATTCAGGCCAGTGAGCAAAGAATGGAGTCAAGAGTGGCTGAAGTGAGAACTGAACTGAATGCCCAGGTTAATGATGTCAAAACTGCATTAGATCACATCCTTCTGCAGATGACAAGATGGTTTGAAATGGCCAAAAATACTATTGCTGCCCAGCACATAGTTCTGAAGGATATTGCAGACCATCAACGGGATTCCACAAAGGACATCACATATGTAAAGAATCATCTTTACAAAAACCAAAATGTCTGGGAGAACGCAGTTACAAGGATGGCACAAGTGGTCAACACATCAAGCAGCCAAGTCAAGTCCCACATTGACAAGGCAAAGGAATATATTTTGGATAATGTGGACAGCTCCTTACAAACTCTCTCTCAATCCATATTGGATCAATACTCCGAAATAGAGAAGAAGATAGTGGAACATAGCAAAGAAGGGGAAGAGAAGATTCTCAATCTACATGCTAAGCTGAAAGGAGCTCACATACAGCTGTATAACAACATGGAGTCCTCCCACAAACTGATACTCTCCAATCAAGAAGAAGCCAGCAAGCAAATGGTGGAAGTGGTCAACAATGCTTCCAGTGCTATTCAAGAAAATATCCTTACCATGGCCAGAAAGGTCACTGATAATCAATGGGACTCAAGCTTAAAGGTGCTGCAAGGAATAAGAATTGCTTTGAATCTGCCAATCTTGAACCCTAGCAGAGTTGAAGACTTTGACTTCCAAAGTCAATCAAATCTGATTACTGATGAGAGAGCAACAAAGAGGAGAAGGGCAGAGGGTATTCAAACTGCTGAAGAATACATGGCACAGAAAAGAATGGAAAGATTAGAGGATCCACTCCATGAAGATGACAATCTGGAGTTGGACACAATTGTTGTCAATACCTGGGTGAGCCATGGAAATCCAATGAAGGACATTGACCATGTCTATTCAGCTGCTGAGTGGATCAAACACCTTGAAAGGCAATCTTTAAGGGAAAGGATTCTCAAAGAAAACATGGTAAGAAGGGAAACTCCTTTAAGAATTCCCTCCAGATATCTTCCCAAGCCACTTCTGTACTTCAAAGTAAAGGAGAAGATCAAGGCTGCTGCTGAAGCTAGGAAAAGAAAGACTACAGATGGAGAAAGCTCTTCCCAGGGTCTATCTTAGAAGAACCAGCCTTGAAATATTTTTTTGGATTGAATGTACAACTATAAGTTGAATTTTCTTTTATATCTGTACTGAACATTTCAAGTGAAATGATATTTCATATTCTGATCATAATATTGTGTTTGTTACTATTGATATATGTACTCTGTATTTATTCTCTTTAGTATTCACTACATTAAATGGGATGTTCAAATTGAAATGGATCAGCTATTACAAAAAATAGATCTCCAATTGAGTGGGATTAAATTCCCTACTCAGGTTGAGGGGAAGTTGGTAAATGCTAAGAATGTACAGGTTAGCCTATAGATTGATCCAAAGGGATCTACAGCTATTATCCCTCTATCCATAGCAAGTTAAGGTTGAAAAAGCCAGAAAGGGGGAGATAGGGCCAGTACCAATGCTGGAGAAAGGGGAGAAAGGGCCAGTGCAAATGCTTATGCTTAGGGTGTTAGGTCCTATGCTTTACAGATCATTTTTTTTCTGTGATAAGATTTTTATTGTTAATGGACCTTAGCATTGGGGATGTTCTGCCTTCTTCAAATAGGGGGAGATTGTTGGGTATATTGTCCTCAATATTATCTTGATTTGAAGAGGCATCACTCTCAATGCTAAGGACATATTGTATTTAACAAAGCTATACTTGTGTAGGATATACAGGCACAGGTGACCCAAAAGGAAGGGCCAAACATGGCCTTAAATAAGAAGAAATCATCTACAAGGAGATGAAGATCTGTCTCAGCATAATCGCTGAGACGATGGGTCAGAACAGCTGAGACGAGGAGCCGTCTCAGCGGATCCTCTAAGAAGGAGACTGGAGCAACCGCTGAGAAGGGGACTAGAGCTGCCGCTGAGACTGGAAGCTGTCTCAGCCCAACCGCTGAGACTAGATGTCGTCTCAGCCCAACGGCTGAGACAGATCCAAATGTGCTGACGGGATCTGCTTTTGGCGCAAAGGACAATTGAGAGGGAAAAACAAGTCCAATCTGTCCCACACTGTGTCCAGAGGATCAATATAGCCGTTGAAGCCTTCTGGAGGTATAAAAGAAGAAGCTAGGGCACAACAACAAGCACTGTTCTATTGAGAAGCCTGTGTTGTACGTCGCAATCGAGCATTCACGTTTCAGCCAGTTGAAGTCGTTCTCTGCAGCTGAAGTTAATCTTCTAAGGGAGATTAGTTAGCTCTTCCTATATAAACTCAAGAAGGGCAAGTTGATCTTCTGCTTTGCTGAAGGAGAAGATCAAGGTGATACAAATCTGAAGCTGTTGTTTTCAGATCTGAAGAAAGGATTCAGAAGACCTAAGAGTAAACCTTTTGTCTTTTGCATCTAGCTCAAACTCTATTAAATCTTTGTAAGGCTTTGTTTCCTGAGTGAAAGGCTGTTAAGCATGTGTGTAAAGCTGTGTTGACAGCTTGAGTGGTAGGACTTCTTGATAGCTCTGAGGTAGGAAATCTGTGGGATTTCTGAGTGGTAGGAGTTACAAAACTCTGAGCTGTAGGGCTGCTGTGCCTGAGGTGTAGGGATGTTGAGCCTGAGGGGTAGGGTTGTTGAGCCTGAGTGTAGGGCTGCTGTGCCTGAGGTAGGATCACTATTGATCTGAAAAGTTCTGAGGAACTTGTGGTGTAAGCTCATGGAGCCGAGATTGGAGTTTGTGGCCTTGTCTAACTCACTGTTAGAAAGGTGAAGGGGGAAAGAGGACTAGTCAAGACACCCTGTCTTGAGGAACCTCTATACATCCTTGTGTGCTTTCTGTGCTTGTGTTTTCTGCAGCTAGAAACATTAGGTTTAAACAAAGAAAATAAGCAAAACCTATTCACCCCCCTGTAGCTATTATTGACTACACCTATATAAACTTTCAGAGACCAAGTCTCATTCTTCTCCAGAGCTGTCATCTCTTCCTGTATAGCCGAATCCTACTGTTCCACGCCTTTGGCCTTCTCGAAGCTCACTGGTTCCCGCTCATCCCGGGGACCAGCAAAGGAACATGAGATAAAGCTCACCATGTTTCCTCCTGTATAGCGATCAGGGGCAATGACCGTTCGCTTCGATCTCCTCAGCTCTTTCCCCTGACTCGCAACATCCTCAGCTGCTTCTTCCCTAGCTCCCCTTCCAGACGTACTAGGAGAAGCGCTCCCCCTGCTTCCTGATCCAGAAGCCTCTGTCTCAGAACTAGAAGTAGATGGACCACCTGGTGACACAGGTAGCTCCACTTGAAGATTTTCCACAGCTTTCTCTGGCTCCTCCACCCTGCTTTCTGGTAGCTCAACACCAGAACTTCCCTTGTAATACGTCACCTCGATGAACACGACGTCGCGAGATACAACAAATCTCCGTGTCTCCTGGTCCATGCACTTCCAGCCCTTCTTTCGATCATCATATCCCACGAAGACTAGCTTCATAGCTTTCGCATCTAGCTTCGTCCGAAGCGCATCTGGAACGTGCACATAGCAGGTGGAACCAAACACCCGAAGGTGTGCCACACTTGGCTTTTCTTTGAACATCATCTCATACGGGGTCAACATGTTGATAACACTGAAAGGCATCCTATTGATGATGTAGGCAGCACAAGACATTCCCTCCACCCAGAAGGACTTTGGGATACTCTTGTCATGCAACCAACACTTGCAGGTCTCCGTCAGATGATGGATCTTCCGCTCTGCAACTCCATTTTGTTGTGGAGTATGTGCACAAGTAAGCTCCCTCCGGATGCTCGCCTTCCTGCAAAAACTAGAGAACTCACCAGAGGTGAACTCCCCTTCGTTGTCAGTTCTCAGCTTCTTAACAGGTAGACCAAGCCGACCCTCCACGAGCTCCTTGAACTCCACAAACATGGAAAACGCCTCCGCCTTCTCCTTCAGGAAATAAACCCAGACATATCTGGTGTGATCATCGATCAACACCAGCATATACCTGCTGCCTCCGAGGCTTGGGGTAGCGGTCGGTCCCATCAAGTCACCGTGGATGCACTCAAATGGCATACTACTCCTTATCTGCGACTTATCAAATGACAGTCAATGAGACTTACCGAACTGACATCCCGCACAAACGTGACCGTCATCATAGGAAGATAGACTAAGCAGGACCTTGACCAGACCTTTCACCGCCATAGACTTCAGCTTGTCCTTCCCTACATTCCCCAACCTCTCGTGCCATATGACGACACTATCATTCATCCTCATCTTGTCGACATAAGAACTTGTCGATAAAACGAACAAGTCTTTTGCCCTTCTCCCCACATGAACGACCTCCGCTTTCACCGCTTCAACATTTCGAAGAAACCTCACTTCTGTTGGGCCAAACAGAACGTGATACCCAGCGTCTACAGCGTTGGTCACGGAGAAGAGGTTTTTCCTCATTCTGGGCACATGATAGACACTCTTCAAAGTCAGTGACCCTCTATCACTGCCCAAGGAAACAACCCCCACCTTCTCGACACTATGCACAGTGTTATCAGCAGTTATGATGGCATCGTTACCTGAGTAAGGTTGCGCTGAAGTAAGCTTCGACTCGTCCCCGGTGAGGTGGTGACCACACTCCGAGTCCATGATCCAGTCCTCCTGATAGTTGATAGGAGCCGCAGATCCAACAGAAGAAGAGAAGGCTCCTCCTCATCCTTCATCAATCTGCCTGGCTTCAGCTTCCTCCTTTGCTACAACAGCATGCCCTGGCTGAAGATTCACCCGGCAATCCTTCCTGATGCGACCAAGCTTCCCGCATCTGAAGCACTTGGGACCTTCTCCCTTCTTCTTCCCTTCAGCCTTGGGAGCATAGCCCCTCTCCTACTGTCCAAAAGTTGAAGGCCCATTGCCTCCTTTAGCGGTCTTCTTCTTCTTATCCCACTTCTTCTTCTTCCCTGTGAAGAGAACCTCGCCTTCTCCCCTAGAAACTGACCCCCCCTCCATCTGCCTTGCCAGACTCTCCTGCGACGCAAGCATATTTTCCAGCTCCAGCAGAGACGGGTGATTTGCCCAACCCTGCACCAACGTCACAAAGGCCACATACTCCTTCCGCAAGCCACGGATGATGTGCCTCTTCAGCTTCGCCTCAGAAATTTGCTCATCAGGATCCAGTGCTAAAATCTCAGTGCACAGGTTCTTCATCTTCAAGAAGAACGTAGAGATAGAAAGATCACCTTGAGCCGATCGGGCCAGCTCATTCTCCAGTAATTGAAGTCTTACCACATTCTTCTTGTTAAACAACCCATCCAGGGCTCTCCAGATCTCAGCAGCTGATCCACACCCCAAGATGAGATCAAACATGTCAGGTGATATTGCCCTTTTTAGAGCGAACTCTGCCTTGGCATTAATCTGCCTCTAGTTGCTCACTTCATGACCATTGTCCCCAATCAGGATAACTTCCTCCGTGCTCTCTCCTCCAACCACCTCCCAGAGGTCCTCACCCAGAAGATAAATCTGCATACACGACTTCCACTTCTCGAAGTTAGTCGAGTTGAGCATCTCAATTCCAAGACCCCTTGCTTCCATGGATCTACCACTGGTTCCTTCTTCACAAAGGCGATGGCAACTTTGAGTTAATCACTGCTCTATCCACTCCAACCTGGCTCTGATACCATGTGAAATTTTTTCGTAGATCTAGGAGTGAGCAAGAATTGTATAACTTAAAGTTCAAGCCAACAACCAGAAGCACATGAAAAACAACTTCAATCTTTATTGATGCTAGCAGAAAACTTCATTACAAGGCGAGGTATACGTGGTGAGACATGATTTCGCCAGTACACAAAAAATAGGAGAAAAAACAAAGCTAAAAGATAACCAGCGGTCTGAAATCCTGAGACCGCCTGACCGCCCGACTTGCGAGTTTGCGCGACTAGGAGAGGAGACCGCCCGAACTGCCTGCCTGCGACTTGAACAACACCAACTGAGAACCCCGCGACCTGTAACTGATTCTCCTGAACTCCAGCAACCCGCACTGCAAGCCACGAGACTGCCCGAACACCTTCAAAAGAGGAGGTGGCCGCTGCTACCCGCACAATCCGTAGAAGTTGCACAAAAGAAGTTCAATCAGCAAACCGACCGGTCACAAGAATTGAGACCGCAAGAACTAGCCGCGAGCTCTGCTTACACTTGGTGCGATAATGTTTGCTGCTACAGTGACTCTTATTTATAGGCATGCGACCTGATCCAGTCACCACCCTATGAGATAGGGTCACCGCCTTCTGACCGCGTGACCGAGACCGGTCAACCCGCGCGGTCAGCAAGATCGCTCTGCGCCGTGAGCTGACCGACTTCAACAGAAAGCCGCGCGATCATGAAAACCCGACCGGTCATGATGCTCACCACCTGTGTTCTCCACCCGACCTCCTCTAGAGACCGCAAACACACCAGGCCGACTAGGGCAACATCCCGCCAAGTCGACCAAACATCAGTGACCGCATAAACCAGCTGATCTCTGAAAGACCAGCCATGCAAACACATACCGGAGACCGCGCGACTAAGAATACCTTAGCCCGCGCGCACCACCAAGAGACCCGACAGCCACCAGACCAGACTGCCCGTACCACGCGGTCACGCAAGCCAGACCGCGCGGTCTCACCAAGCAGAAACCTGCTCCGTGATGAGTCCCATATATATATATATAAATATATATATTTTTGGACTCATTTGGGCTGATATTCTAGTCTTTGCACCACATATTAGGCACGTTTTCATTCATATGTATTATTCCATGCTAGGTGCACTATTAAGCTCATTTCGGTGTGAAATTGCATTCCTTATTGTTGGGGGTAAGCACATGGTGCTCCCCTTCCCTTCCTTTATGTTTTCTGATGTTGGACGTGTATTCCCAGTTGTTATATCTTGTTTGCAGGTGACCTGATCGTCCCGTTTTCCCCAGAAGTAATTTCTATGCATATCGCACGGTCGTGCGTTTCCTTGACGCACGGTCAGCTGCGGTCGTGTGTTTGTGTCTGGGGCAGAAATGGAGTGTCGGAGTTTACTCGTGCGTTTTGACGCACGGGCGAATTCGCCCGTGCGTGAGTAAAACGCACGGTCGACCTGTGCTTTGTGATTTTGGAGCGTCGGAGTTTACCCATGCGTTTGAACGCACGGGCGGTGTTGGTCGTGCGTGATCAAAACGCACGGGCGGCGCAGCTTCTTCCCCAAGCCATATCTTATCCGTTAATATCGCACAGTCTGCGCACGGTCGTGCGTTCGACCGTGCGTGATTATTTTTCAGCCTGTTTGCTATAAAAAGCAGGAATCGAGGCAGTCAACGAGAGGAGCGATTGGAGGCGGGCTGGAGCAATTCAGAGAGCTGGAAATCTCTTCCTTCCTGCTACTCTTGAGGGTTGAAGGCTTCCCCTTCATCTCCACCACCATAGAAGGCATCTCCGATTATTTCTACCTCCATTTTTCCATCCGGGAGCACTAGGAAGCTTTCTCCACCATTTGCTCAAGCATTCTTCACCAAGAGATCAGAGAAGCGCTGAAGATCTTAGGAGCGGTGACAGCCTCCTTCAAGCCAAGCTCACCATCTGAGGGCCGAGTCCGGAGAGAGCCCGACAACCACTCATTCTGGTCGTGAACCCAAGACGTGACTTCTTCTTTGTGGTCCTCTCTAACCTTTGGTGCTTGAACTTCTTTGTAGTGTTTTATGAATGCTTGTTAAGTTAATCTTAATGGTTATTGCTTGTGTTCATATGCAATGTTGTGGTGATGGCATGAATAGCCCTTTTTCCTAGTGATTTCTGAGAATCGTTGTGTGTGAAACAACTAGCAATTGCTAGTGGTGAAGCTTAGAGAAGAGGTGTGTGCGACCCTCAACCGTCATAGTTACATTCCTTCCACCCGCCTTCCGAAGCATGGCATCGCGGCCGTTGCATCCATCTTACCTTGCGAAGCGGAGTTTTGACCCGCATCTTTCTTTATTCTGCAATAGCATAGGATCCCAAAACCAAACCTCCCGTTGTTACTTATTAACCCTTTTAACTGAATTCCTGGGTTGAGCAAATCGTACTACCCAACTTGCGGTCCTTTGAGAACGATATTCGGGGAGTTCCTCCCTATTTTATTACTTGAGCGACCGGTGCACTGTTGTCGTATCGCATTTCGTGCCTGCTAATTAGTAGTGCCGAAATAGCGCATCAAGTTTTTGGAGCCGTTGCCGGGGACTGCAAGCGTGTTTGATTTGTTTTTATTTGGAAATTTGTTTTAAGGTATTTTGTTTTTCTCGTTGTGCGCTAATCCATTGTCTTGCAAGCAAGTACTATGAATTCTATCCAGCAACGTATTTATCAGGGCAGTTTAAATGATCTTAGAGATCAGGCACAATTAAATAATCATGCATCCGAGATCTCCACTGATATTATTGAGTTTATTTCTGAGAATTGCAAATTCAGCGGGGATACAAATGAGGATGCAGTACGTCATGTGCAGGAATTCTTAGAAGTCCATTAAACATGTATTTTCAATGGAGTTGAAAATGACCAGCAGAAGATCTTAGCATTTTCATTCTCTCTGCATGATAAAGCTAAAGGATGGTACCGGGATACCCGAAAAATTGGGATAACTTCTTGGAAGCAATTTGAAGGGAAGTTCCTGTTTGATTTTCAACACGGCATGCGAGGTATGAATAGGCATAAGGAACTTATTGCCTTCGGTCAGAGAAAAGATGAGACATTAGTGGACGCATGGTGGCGTTTTCAATCCTTACACAGGGATTGTTACCGTGAAGATTTGTCAGAAGATTTTTTAATTCAGATTTTCTATTTCGGCGTAATGGACAGGTTCCGCTTGCTTTTTTATGTTGCAGCTGGAGGCACCCAGTTTAATGAGTCGGGGAAGGACGCCTGGGAAATAGTGGCGAATATAGTGCAGACTAGCCAGTATTGGAGCCACTCTACTCATCCTCCGAGCACTAGCGAAGTTAATGCAGTGAAACTTAATGGAGCAGAAGAATGATTTCCTGCAGATCAAGCAGAGCGGTTAGTTACTCTTGTGGGCGATATGCTGCTCAAAATGAGTGAACAGTCCGCAGCAATCCAGTAGCTCGACTCTGCTATGAGTACTCTCACAGATGTTTTCTCTGGGATTGTGGATCAGCCGCCCGAGTATGTAAACGCCATGAAGTTAAGAAGTGGCAGGAGTGTAAGAAACCCCCCACCGCAGAAAACACCTCCGGCACATGCGCTACAGGAACCGCTTACGAATCCTACGGACAGGCCTGATGCAGATGTGACAACGGAGCTGACTCCTATCCCTCTTGTGCCGGATTCTGCGAGCGCGGCACAACCCTCAAAAAATATTATTAGCCCTCCTTTTCCTCACAGGTTACAGAACGAGAAATCAGAAAAGCAATTTCGCAAATTCCTGGAAATGATGAAGGGAGTACAAATTAGCATCCCGCTGATTGAGGCCATCTCCCAGATACCGGGTTACTCAAAATTCTTGAAGAAGCTGATTTCAAAGCGAAAGGAACTGGAGGACCTCAAAACCATTGATCTCACTGAGGAGTGCTCCGCCCTCATCACCGAGATCCCTACAAAGCGTAAGGATCCTGGCAGCTTTACCATCCCTTGCAAAATTGGTCACCACCGATTTGGTCAGGCACTGTGCGATCTAGGAGCCTCCATCAATCTAATGCCACTCTCTATCTTTCAAGAGCTAGGTGCGGGGATTTTGAAGCCAACACAAGTAATGCTACAGCTAGCCGACAGAACGATCAAGAAGCCGGCTGGAATTGTGGAAGACCTCACCATAGTGGTGAACGACCTCGCCTTTCCAGCTGATTTCGTCATCCTTGACATGAAGGCCGATGCTAGAGTCCCTATTATCTTGGGGCGCCCCTTTCTCGCGACGGCACGTGCCATCATTAATGTGGAGCAGGGAGAGCTCACTCTCAGGCTGGGGCAAGACGCCATATCTTTTAATGTTCACAATCAGGCGCAACTATTTGAGATCACAGACAGAGAACTGGCAGAGCCAACCGAAGAACTGGATAGTCAGGTTGTTATAAGCCCTGGGGACTGCGAGACTTTTTGGCAGCAAGAAAGCCTTGAGGGCAATGGAGGTTCATCCTCGGACAAGTCTGAGAATCTGCATGCGAGCAAAGAATCATTTATTGTGCCTTCGGATTTAAACACCGCTCTAGCTCTCAAACAACTACCAAACTCTCTGAAATATATCTTCTTGGGGGAAAATACCACACATCCGATGATCATTTCTGCTACTCTGTTTGTGGATGATGAAGCTGCGTTGGTAAGGGTGCTAAGAAAATATCAAAAAGTCTTCGGATGCTCCCTTGCCGATATTAAAGGAATCAGCCCCACCGTCTGCATGCATAAGATCCTTCTTGAAGATCAATACAAGCCTTCGGTTCAACCCCAAAGGCGGCTGAATCCGAAGATGCAAGAGGTGGGGAAGGAAGAAGTGATCAAGCTTTTGTATGCGGGCATTATCTATCCAATTAGCGACAGCAAGTGGGTCAGCCCAGTTCAGGTTGTGCCAAAGAAGGGAGGGATCACCGTTATCCCCAACGAGAAAAATGAGTTATTGCCTACCCGTGTAATCACCGGATGGAGGGTATGCATTGATTACTGCAAATTAAATGATGCTACGCGCAAGGACCATTTTCCTCTCCCTTTCATTGATCAGATGTTGGAAAAGCTGGCAGGGCAAGATTACTACTGTTTTCTGGATGGGTATTCCGGGTACAATCAAATCCTAATTAACCCTGTTGATCAGGACAATACTACGTTCACCTGTCCTTCCGGTACTTTCGCGTTCAAGTGCATGCCATTTGGACTTTGCAATGCTCCTGCGTCTTTTCAGCGATGCATGCTTGCAATCTTCGCTAACATGGTGGGCGACTTTCTCGAAGTCTTCATGGATGACTTCACTTTATTTGGCTGCAGCTTCGACTCGTGTCTTGCCAATCTTGATAAGACCTTGAAGAGGTGTGAGGACACCAACCTCATCCTAAATTGGGAAAAATGCCATTTCATGGCGCGTGACGGAATCGTGTTGGGGCATAAAGTATCCCGCCTGGGGCTTGAGGTATATCAGGCGAAGGTTAATGTCATCAAGAATCTTCCTCCGCCGTCTTCTGTGAAGGGTATCCGCAGCTTTCTCGGACATGTGGGATTCTATCGGAGATTTATCAAGGATTTCTCATCCATTTCAAAACCTCTTTCTCACTTACTAGGCAAGGATATCCCGTTCTATTTCAATGAAGCTTGTATGCAAGCGTTTGAAACGCTACGGGGGAAACTTATCTCTGCTCCGATCTTGGTGGCACCTGACTGGAGTTTGCCTTTTGTGATCATGTGCGATGCTAGTGACGTGGCCGTGGGTGCAGTGCTTGGTCAAAAGAAAGACAAAATCTTTCACACCATTGCATATGCCAGTAGAACTCTAAATAACTCTCAAGCTAACTACACCACCACGGAGAAAGAAATGCTAGTCGTGATCTTCGCCTTCGAGAAGTTTCATTCGTACTTGGTGCTCTCTGAAGTAATAGTGTACACAGATCATGCCGCACTAAAGTACCTATTCAGCAAGAAAGAAGCCAAGCCGCGTTTAATCCGCTGGATCCTACTGCTACAAGAATATGATTTGGAAATCAGAGAGAAGAAGGGGGTGGAGAATGTGATCGCAGATCACTTATCCTGCCTGGAGAACAACATGTCGGCTGAAGTTTCCGACAACAAAGAGGAGGAAATGACTGACTATTTTCCAGACGAGAAGATATTCGCCATCACTACGCATCCGTCAGCAACCCCATGGTATGCTGATATAGCGAACTATCTCGCATGTAAAACTTTATCGCCCAATCTTACGCCTCAGCAGAGGAATAAGATGTTTTCGGACTTAAAGTATTATTTTTGGGAAGATCCTTTGTTATTTCGTACTTGTAGCGATGGTGTAATCAGACGTTGCGTCCCGGAATCTGGGTATAGATCTATTCTCGAACATTGCCACGATAGGGAGGCTGGAGGACATATGGGCGCTGTTAGGACAGCACGCAAGGTGCTTCAAAGTGGACTATTTTAGCCCACGCTTTTCAAGGATGCTCACGCATACGTCTTAAAATGCACTGAATGCTAGAGAACTGGTAACATTTCGAGGAAAGACGAGATGCCGCTTAACAATATGTTAGTTTGTGAACCTTTTGACATTTGGGGAATCGACTTCATGGGTCCATTCCCATGTCTCACGGAAAACACTATATAATAGTGGCGGTGGATTACATCTCAAATTGGGTGGAGGCAGAGGCTGTTGCTGCTAATGATGCCCGTAAGGTTTTGAAATTTATTCATACAAATATCTTTTCGAGATTCGGAGCTCCGCGGACAATTATAAGTGATGGTGGTAGCGATTTTTGCAACCGACAATTTTTGCAATTACTAAAAAATTTGGCGTGCATCATAAAGTCTCGTTAGCGTACCACCCGTAAACGTGTGGACAAGTGGAAGTTTCCAATAGAGAACTTAAAAGAATAATAGAAAAATCGATCCACTCGAACAGAAAGGATTGGGCAACGAAAATGGATGATGCCTTGTGGGCCTACCGTACAGCCTTCAAAACTCCTTTGGGAATGTCACCCTTTCAACTTGTTTTTGGAAAGGCATGCCACCTACCAGTGGAACTAGAACACAAGGCTTTGTGGGCAACTAAGCTCCTAAACATGGACATCGCAACAACAGCAGAACAGCGTCTCGCTCAGCTGAATGAACTTGAAGAATTACGACATTCTGCCTACGAGAACTCCCGCATATATAAAGAAAAGACAAAGCAGTGGCATGATAGGCATATTAAACCAAAAGAATTCAATCCGGGAGATAGTGTTCTCCTCTACAACTCCTGTCTACGCCTATTCCCCGGAAAGCTGAAGTCATGGTGGAGTGGACCGTTCACGGTGACTGGCGTCTCTCCGTTTGGCGCAATTGAAATTTCTGGTGAAAAAGAAGGGAAGTTCAAGGTGAATGGACATCGCTTGAAAATCTATGAGGGCGGCACAGTTTTGAAGGACAGTGAAAAAATGTATCTAGCTGAATCAAATGTGTCATAGTGATTCTTTTTCTTTTGTCTCTTTGCTGTATTCGAATACGTAATTTGTAAAATCCTGCTGAATCTGTATCTCTTTTCTTTTGGTTATATGTTGTATTTCGGGGTTGACTCTGAGCAATTTCCAATAAAAAAAAATTTGTGAGAACTCTTTGCACAATGCTTAATATTGGTATTTGGTCCACCTTAAAGGACGTTAAACAAAAGGGCTTCTTGGGAGACAACCCATGGGGAACCTCCCGGTTCCGTCTAGCTTTTTAATTCCTTTTGTGCAATGTTATTTCTATTTTGCTAACATTGCAGGATGTTGCTCTCTTGTGGACGATGATGAAGGGGAAATATTTCTAAAAAAAATGGGATTACCGCACTTCTGGCATGCTCTTTTATGAGCATAGGTCAACTCTACCCCTCTCTTACTTATGTTTGAATTGTTTATTCTAGTTAGTTTTAATCAAGTCTGGGGGAGAGAGCGAGCTTTGCACATGCACACACTTTGCATGACATGCTAGAATGTGTTGAGTTAGGATTTATATTTTGTTGTGCATATTGCATACACTTGCACCTAATTCACGTGCACTTGATCACGCGTGCTTTTTGGGTATCTCTGCGAGGTTTTCCCACTCGTAAGAGTTGAATTGTTAGCATGTGAGTGAGGAGTAGAGAAAAATGTTGACTCGAGTTGTGCTCTAGTCAAGTGCTCCCGCCACGCCTAGAAATTCAATTAGAGTAGAATGAAATTCAGAATTATAATTTAGTATTTCTTTTATAGTAGATGAAATTTATTTTACTTTAGTGGTGAATCCGATGAATCCAACGGTAGCATAAGGTCGAGTGTAGCAGACTAGTAGTAGCTTATTACTAGGGTCGGAAGGAAGGACAACCTTTCTCGCTGGCTAGATCTTGCACTAGGCAACTCTCGACATGATTGTGTTGAAGTACTCGTCATAAAATGTGATATAGGCCATTTCTTGATTCGGTTGAGCTTTGGAAATCCTTACCTACGTAATCACCATTGCAAGCCCACTTGAGCCTACCTTTCCTCCTTGTTTAGCTCCACTATAATTTAACCAAAGCCATATGGCCGAACCTATTGCGCACCAACCTTTGAGCTGAA
This sequence comes from Dactylorhiza incarnata, assembly GCA_033032865.1. Lineage (NCBI taxonomy): Eukaryota > Viridiplantae > Streptophyta > Magnoliopsida > Asparagales > Orchidaceae > Dactylorhiza > Dactylorhiza incarnata. The sequence goes on along the minus strand of JAWHQI010000076.1, from coordinate 6,231,709 downwards.
AGAAATTTCTTTTTCGATCACATTTGGTGTCATCCTTGTTGTGTATGGCAGCTTTGAATTAGCTAAAGGAGCCGTTTTATTGCGCTTTCAAATGTCATTTTGTCAATGAGAGAAAAGAAGGAAAAGAAAAGAAAAAGTTTGGGGGTGTCGTGTAATTACTGAAAATATTGTATTGGTGATTGTTATTATCTTGAGTGCTCAGGTTGTGTTAAGTGCGATTCCCATCGTCCTTCTACTTACCTAGCCTATTCTCAACCTAAGCCCAATAATTACCTATCAGTCCTATTGATTTTAGACACGAGTCGTCTCATGCAGTAGAGAGAGTGCGGCCGTGCAAGCCTATGGACACCGTCTTTGATGGATTTCTTAGGAGTTTGTCCCTAGCTTCGATTCGAGTAATACTTTACTCATTAGTCACGCTACTTTCCCTTTTGCGCGACCGAAATATTTACCAGGATTCACCATCCAAGTAGATTAAATTTCAATTTACTGTTTTAGAAATAATTAGATACAATCTTGAGTTTAATTCTGTTCTAATGCATTTCTATGCGCGAGAGCATGCGACTTCGCATTGTTCTCTACCACTCAAACCCATGCTAACATTCAATTGTTCCGACAGGAGAGCTGAGTAGTTTGCCCGAGACGTGCAAATGGTTAAGTCTGGGGGTGTGATGAGTCCCATATATATATATATTTGGACTCATTTGGGCTGATATTCTAGTCTTTGCACCACATATTAGGCACGTTTTCATTCATATGTATTATTCCATGCTAGGTGCATTATTAAGCTCATTTCGGTGTGCAATTGCATTCCTTGTTGTTGGGGGTAAGCACATGGTGCTCCCCTTCCCTTCCTTTATGTTTTCTGATGCTGGACGTGTATTCCCAGTTGTTATATCTTGTTTGCAGGTGACCTGATCGTCCCGTTTTCCCCAGAAGTAATTTCTATGCATATCGCACGGTCGTGCGTTTCCTTGACGCACGGTCGGCTGCGGTCGTGCGTTTGTGTCTGGGGCAAAAATGGAGCGTCGGAGTTTACTCGTGCATTTTGACGCACTGGCGAATTCGCCCGTGCATGAGTAAAACGCACGGTCGACCTGTGCTTTGTGATTTTGGAGCGTCGGAGTTTACCCGTGCATTTGAACGCACGGACGGTGTTGGTCGTGCGTGATCAAAACGCACGGGCGGTGCAACTTCTTCCCTAAGCCATATTTTATCCGTTAATATCGCACGGTCTGCGCACGGTCATGCGTTCGACCGTGCGTGATTATTTTTCAGCCTATTTGCTATAAAAAGCAGGAATCGAAGCAGTCAACGAGAGGAGCGATTGGAGGCGGGCTGGAGTGATTCAGAGAGCGGGAAATCTCTTCCTTCCCGCTGCTCTTGAGGGCTAAAGGCTTCCCCTTCATCTCCACCACCATAGAAGCCATCTCCGGTGATTTCTACCTCCATCTTTCCATCCGGGAGCACTAGGATGCTTTCTCCACCATTTGCTCAAGCATTCTTCACCAAGAGATCAGAGAAGCACTGAAGATCTTAGGAGCGGTGACAGCCTCCTTCGAGTCAAGCTCACCATCTGAGGGCCGAGTCCGGAGAGATCCCGACAACCTCTCATTCTGGCCGTGAACCCAAGACGTGACTTCTTCTTTGTGGTCCTCTCTAACCTTTGGTGCTTAAACTTTTTTGTAGTGTTTTATGAATGCTTGTTAAGTTAGTCTTAATGGTTATTGCTTGTGTTGATATGCAATGTTGTGGTAATGACATGAATAGCCCTTTTTCCTAGTGATTTCTGAGAATCGTTGTGTGTGAAGCCACTAGCAATTGCTAGTGGTGATGCTTAGAGAAGAGGTGTGTGCGACCCTCAACCGTCATAGTTACATTCCGTCCACGCGCCTTCCGAAGCACGGCATCGCGGCCGTTGCATCCATCTCACCTTGCGAAGCGGAGTTTTGACCCGCATCTTTCTTTATTCTGCAATAGCATAGGATCCCAAAACCAAACCTCCCGTTGTTACTTATTAACCCTTTTAACTGAATTCCTGGGTTGAGCAAATCGTACTACCCAACTTGCGGTCCTTTGAGAACGATATTCGGGGAGTTCCTCCCTATTTTATTACTTGAGCGACCGGTGCACTGTTGTCGTATCGCATTTCGTGCCTGCTAATTAGTAGTGCCGAAATAGCGCATCACTCCGCCATGCGGTCACACAACCAGACCACGCGACCTCACCTCGGCACCTTGGACAGAAGAACAATGATCACACCGAAGAGACCTGCGGCTAGACAAGAGAGATCAGACCGCAGAGGGAGACCGCAAGACCGCAAGACCACGCGGTTTGCTAGACCTTGCGACCTCCCCCCCAGACCGCCAACTTCCACAAACTTCCACTTCAACATTTTCAACAGGGCCTTCGCATCATGGAGGGTGCACCCCAGATGGCTGTTGCGACCGAGGGACAGAGTATTACCCTGGGCATGATGCAGGCCTTCATGATTGTGAAAAGAGTGCAGTCTTGGCGTGGATTCACCTATGTTCCTGTTGGGAGAGGATCGATTGATGAGGATGAGTCATCTGATATTCCTGAGAGTAGTTCTTCAACGGGTTCTGCGCATACTGCCTCCGCTGCTCCTTGACCATCTACCTCTGCTCGTCGGAGGTGTGCCCCCAGGCAGGTCGAGGAGGAGGTCAGTCCTGCAGTTGTCGAGCTCCTTTCTTTGCTGGAGCAGTCCATGTCGATCCATCATGAGTATTTTATGCGGATTGGGGCTCATCTGAGTCTTGCTCCTCCGCCTGCTAATCCTATACGAATGCGCTACCAGCGGAGGAATCGTCCCCAGCCTCCTGATCCTCCCTCTAATTCTTCACTGCCTTCCTGATGAGATCTCTTTTCTGATTCTTGTTTAGCTTCTCCGGATAGTTTTTTGTGCAACAGTTGTTGTTTCGTTTACTTATTTTTTTAGATTAGTTGTTGTGAACAACTTGTGATATACTTTATTCTGCTGGGGATTCATCCCTAGGGTGGTTTAATCTTTGTTAATGCTTCTGTCCCTTCGCTGTGTGCTTACCCTTTGCATCTGCGTGATGTTAGAGTAGTTTAATGGGTTAAATTTTTTTTTCTTATTATACTTCCTTTTATTCTTAAATTTTTATGGTGGTAGTTGATGCTTTCCGCAGGTGGAAGCTCTTTGATAAGGGTTAGCTCCCTAATTCAAATCTAATGCAATCTTCGTGTATGTCTACCTCGAAGCATAGGTAACGCTTTTCGTTTCACCTCTTGTTAATTTCTCTTAAAGTATATACCTACCTGCTTTTCATTTAAGTCCGGGGGTTGGGAGTGCGATGCGTGTACCTGCGCACTCACTCAAATCATAGCATACTAGAAGATTTCATTCTTGTTCTTGGGTCATATTTGTCGCAAACTATGCACCCACTTGAGCGCGCATTTAGCCGTAAATGCGTTACGAGTTCAACTTGTTTCTTTTGTGTGACTGGGAAAATCTCTGTGTTGGCTTAGGATTGTGAGTTGGAATAAAATGTTGACTCATGTAGTGCTTCTAGTCGAGTGCTCATGGTTTGCATAGAAATCCGTGTAGAGTAGATTTCTCTTTATACTTTTAGTTTTATATTTTTCTATTAGTGTAAATGTTGTTTACTCTACTCAAATTGGTGAATCAGGTGTGAATCAAAAGGTAGCATAGGGATGTGTGCAAAGTATCATTAGACGTGTATTGCTCGAGCATGTTGATTGTGGATAGTTCTGTTGCGCGAGATTGACATAGGCCATCATTTTGGCCCGATTGATCCTTTGTGCCATTCCTGATATCTTCCCCCGCTAGCCCCGTTGTGCATACCCCTTCCTCCTGATTCAGCTCCACTTTTATCTCACCAAAGCTTAAAAGTCGATCCTAGTCGCACACCTAAATCTGAGCTTTAGTCTTATTTTATTTTCATTCTTGGGGTGTTGATGCGGTAATTTTTATAGTGGAAATTGTGGATGTGTTCATTGAATATGTGTTGAAAAGAAAAGAAAGAAAAAGAAAAAATATATATATATATATATATTGATTGAAAAAAAAATGTTGAAATTAGAAAAATTCTAAATTGAATATTATTTGAAATATTGGGAATAGGTAGTGCACACACCCATGTTGTAAAAGTCTAAGTCTGGGGGTGTGGTGCACTTGCATTCGATGTTGGTGTGCGGGGAGTTGTAATAAAGCTCATTTGGGTTTAGGTGTACGAAGCCTTCGTATTTATCTTTGTTTACCTCACTGTAACCCAAACCCCATTTAAAACCTAAAGTCCTACCGACTCGCACTACGAGCCAATCTAGTGTCGTGGAGAGAATGTGACCGGGCGAGCTTATGGTCTCCGACACCGATGGATTTCGGTGGAGTTTTCCCGAATCCCAACTTGGGCAATGCTCATCTCAGCGATCATTCTACTTTCTTCGTATGCGTGACCGAACGATTCACGGTGATTCACATTTTGAGTAGTAGTAATAGATATTTACTATAGCAGAAATCTATAAACTATCTTGTATAATTAGAAATCTATTCTACTGTATTTCTGTGCACGTGAGCGTGCGACTTCGCATAGTATTCCGTGTCATAATTTCTGTGCTAGCTAACAATTTTCCCTATCTGCATAGAATGGTTTGCTCGGGATGCGCAAACGATTAAGTCTGGGGGTGTGATGAGTCCCGATTATATAGGGTTTTTCGGACTCATCTGAGCCTGTTTTCCTACTAATGCACTGCCCTTTTAGCGTTAAAACGCTCATATTTACTTTAGTTATCATTGTACACATAGTGGACTCTTTTTGCCTATCGCGGTGTGCAATTGCGTATTCTATGCTGGGGGTATGCCTTTGGGGTCTCCCCATGCCTTTCTTGCTGTTATTGTGGATATTAGTCTTATTTCTAATGTGGTTGGAGCTTTGTTTTTTATTGTGTGTAGGTGGATTGTGCCCTTGAGCTGAGCATTGCAGTCTGGGTAAATCGCACGATCATGCGATTATTGTTGACGCATGATCGAGGCGATCATGCGATTTACTCAGAGCTGCTTGTGATGATGTTCATCGTGCGTTTTCCTTAATGCACGATTGAATCCAATCGTGCATGAAGGAAATTGCACGACCTACCTAAATGAGGGTAAAATCTGCGTCCTGTCACACCCTGTGCGTTTTTGGTCGCGCATGAGCATTCCGCTCGTCTGTGAACAAAAATGCACGACCTTCCCTTAGCTCCAAGCACTGTTTATCTCTGTAAATCGCACGGCCCAAAATGCACGGTTGTGTGTTTTGATCATGCATTTCTTAATTTAACGCCTCTATTTAAGCGCGCAGGTTCAGACGACCCGAGAAGAGAATTCATTTTTAGGGGAGTGCCGTTTCTTCCGCACCAGCCCACCATTTTCATCGCTCCATTGCCACCCACCATCGGGAGGAGCTCCGGCCGCCATTCTCTTGCAAATCTATAGCCTGAGCATCCTCTTGGCCTCCTCCATTGTTCATGCACCTCCAAACCTCCATTTTGAGGGATTTCTTGCTGCATATATGAAGTTCTCTGGCGAGGTTAGAATCGATGATGATTGACGGAGAAGATGGGTCAACTAGGAGGAAGTGACAACTCCTCGACGTACCTCGGACAGCAGTTGGAGCCCGAGCTCAGACAAGGATTGACAACCCTAGATTCCGCCCGTGAACCTCCGATGAGTCTCCGCCCCTTTGGTTGTAATCTCACCCCCTTCACATTGTAGTACTATTTTACTTTATCATTTGTGCATACAGATAATGTGTGCTAAACATTATTATGCTCTTTAGCATATTTCATTTCTATGTGAAGTTATCTGCGTGGTCTATGCAAGTGAGGAGCGCGCCATTCCACCATCCAATTGTTAAAAAATTTGAGGTTCGGAGTTGAAGTAAAAAATGCAGAACACTTCACAAACTTTCCTCAAGCGTAGCAACACAATGATAATGGGAAGACCGAATAGTGCTTTGGCATTAAATATCTCTTTACAATTTGAGGTATACATGGCGAGACATGATTCATAAGAATCACGGAGGAGAGAAGCACAAAATACAAAACTACAAGCTGCAGACGACCTGACAGACAGAGATTGCCAGACCGCGCGAACAGACAAGCCATGTGGTTAACCCCTGAGACTACACGAACAGAGCAAATCGCACCTGTCAGCCCGCAAACACAGACCGCTCGACCTGCTGCTTATTCAACAACTGAAAACACTTGAAGAAGACACTTCTTTCTGCTGCAGACCACACTCAAGACCGCCTGATCAACTGAGTCCGCTGCATAGTCCAAGAACACCTAAACACAGTCCGCCCAGATATACCACTGCCAGACTGGTTTATTCAAAGCTGTAAGAAGGGAGAATGCTGACCGCAAACTGCTAGCCGCTAACCTGCGAACAAACAAACCGGTCAGACAAAATCTCAGACCGCGCGACCTCAAATTGAGACCAGCACAATCAAGCCAACTTTGGTTCTTACAGTTCTTTTTTATGAATGACGGGCCTTGCACCCCTATTTATAGGCAATTAGACGGATGTCGTCACCGCACAAACCAAGATACAATAACCTCCTATCAACCCGCAAGCGGTCTCGCAAAACAGACCGCCCGAGCTCAGCATAGCTGACATCTCCCTTATTAAGCCAAACAGTTATATACAAATCACCTGGTAACCGCGGTCTCCCAAAACAGACCGCTCGGTCTTTATTGCAAAAGCAAAACACTTCTTCAGTAACCAAGATCGACTAGAACAAGTCGTCAGACCGCCCGGTCACTGCAAGAAGGCAGACCTACATGAATATCTAGCAGACTTAGACAAGTCGCCAGAACAACCCGCGCAAGCCGCCCGAACATTTTGCGGTCACCCTGATCAGACCTCCCAGAACAGATCGCCTGAGACAAACCGACTAGAACTCCAACGCAGACCACGCGGTCTCTGCGGTCTCCAATCTGCAGACCGCCCAGCACCTTTCCACTTCCACTTCAAAAATTTAACACTCCCCCTTAAAGTGGGAAGTAGAAGTCAGCCCAAGCAAGCTCTGCAACCAACCAAATGGTCCCTTTGACAGTGGCTTAGTGAATATGTCAGCAACATTCTCCTTGCTCTGCACATGCTCCACAGTCAGAGATCCCTCCAAAACCTTCTCACGAATGAAATGGTGATGAATCTCTATGTGCTTCGTACGCGCGTGATAAACTGTATTGTTCACCAGTTTGAGAGCACTCTCATTGTCACCACGTAGCAGAGTAAGACCTCGCACCTCCCTATGAATGTCCTCCACAAGCCTCCTAAGCCAGATGGCTTCCTGAGCTGCCAAAGCCGAAGCTTTGTACTCCACTTCTGTGGTAGAGACAGACATAGAATCCCGCTTCTTGCTTCACCATGATATAGCTGTAGAGCCTGTCATAAAGACATATCCAGATGTCGATCTCCGATCGTCCGAATCTCCTCCATAATTAGCATCCATGTACCCATGCAAGCAAAAGCCCGAATCTCTCCCGTAGAAGAGACCCAAATCCGAGGTGGATTTGACATACTTCAAGATACTCCTAGCCGCCACAAGATGAGGCTTCCGAGGCTCGGCCATAAACCGACTCACCCTGCCAACTGCATAAGCAATATCTAGCCTCGTGACCGTCAAGTATATCAGAATTCCAACCAAAGCCCGAAATACAAAAGGATCAGTAAGAACCTTCCCTTCATCTCGTCGAAGCTGAACTCCAACCTCCAGTGGAGTAGAGCTTCTCTTCCCCCCTTCCATGCCGAACCTCTTCACGATTCAATCTGCATAGCCTTTTTGGGAAACAAGCATACCACTCTCTTTCCTCTCAACTTCGAGCCCAAGGAAATGGTGGAGCTCACCCAAATCCTTCATCTCGAATCTGATAGCTAGCTCAGCAGAAAGCCTAGCTACCTCCACTTCAGAATTCCCTGTGATGATCATATCATCAACGTACAACAGAACCAAGACCTGAAGCTCCCCCGTCTTCTTTACGAATAGGCTTCAATCAGAATCAGAAGCAAAGTATCCGTAGAACTGTAGGTATTCTGTGATCTTCCCGTACCACTCCCGAGGTGCTTGCTTCAAGTCGTAAAGAGCCTTTTTGAGCTTGCAAACATATCTTGGGTGCTCATCGGATACATAACTAGGTGGCTGATCCATGAAGATATCCTTGTCAATCTCGTCGTATAAGAAAGCATTCTTCACATGAAGTTGCCAAATCTTCCACCCTTGGCAAGATGCCAATGCGATCACAACCCGAACCGAAGTCACCTTGGCAACGGGGATAAATGTCTCTTCATAATCCTCCACATACTTCTGAGAGAAACCTTGAGATACAAGGCGAGCCTTGTACCGCTCAATACTTCCATCAGCATTCTTCTTCGGTTTGAAAACCCACTTGCAAGTCACCCGAGTAACTCCCTCAACCTTAGGCACCAAGTTCCAAGTCTCATTATTCCTAAGGGTAGCCATCTCTTCATCCATGGCTCCTTCCCACTCCTTGACTCCAACGACATTTTCATTACAAGATGGATCTCTCTCATCCAGGGGACCAACGAAGAAACATGAGACAAAGCTCAAATATTTTCCGCCCGTATATCGATCTGGTGGAATAATGGTCCTCTTGGACCTCCTCAGAGCTTAACTCTGAACCACCTCTTCAACTGCAGTTTCTGGACTAGCTCTCCTTTCAGGTAAACATGGAACATCGCTCTCCCTGCTTCCAGAACCTGAAGCACCTGACCCAGAGCTAGAAATACCTGGAGCACCTGGAGAAATAGGCAACTCCACTAGAACTTCCCTTGCAGCTTCTTCTGGTCCACCATCTACCATGCTTCCTTGTAACTCTACAGAATAGCTACCTTGGTATGACGTCAGCTCGTCAAATACCATATCCCTAGAGACCACATATCTCTGTGTCTCGGGATCCATGCATCTCCACCCTTTCTTCCGGTCATTATAACCGACGAAGACTAGTTTCATTGCCTTTGCATCTAGCTTCGTTCGAATGGCATCCGGAACATGCATGTAGTAGGTAGAACCAAACACTCGAAAGTGTTCCACGCTTGGCTTCTCCTTGAACATCAAATCATGAGGGGTCTTCATGTTGATGGGACTAAGAGGCATCTGGTTGATAACATAGGCCGCACACGACATTCTCTTTGCCCAGAAGGACTTTGGGATACTCTTGGCATGAAGCCAACATTTGCAGGTCTCCGTCAGATGACAAATCTTCCGCTCTGCAACTCTGTTCTGTTGTGGAGTGTGAGCACAAGAAAGCTCTCTTTGGATGCCATGCTTCCTGCAAAAGTTAAAGAATGCCTTGGAGGTGAACTCCCCTCCATTGTCAGTTCTGAGCCTCTTGACCCGCAGGTTGAGCCGACCTTCCACCAACTCCTTGAACTCCACAAACCTCTCGAACGCCTCCAACATCTCCTTCAGAAAATATACCCAAGTATATCTGGTGAAGTCATTAACCAAAATCAGCATATACCTGCTACCTTCAAGACTGGCAGTGTTGGTATGTCCAAACAGATCACCATGTATACACTCAAATGGTGCTTTGCATCTGCTTTGTGATTTGTCAAATGGTAGACGTTGAGCCTTCCCAAACTGACATCCTGCATAAACATGACCATCTCCGAAAGATGACAAGCTAGGCAGACCTTTCACCAGGCCTCTTCCCGCCATAACCTTCAACTTATCCATCCCAACATGCCCAAGTCTTTCGTGCCAGATAGCGACGCTGTTGTTAGCCCTCATCTTATCAACATAAGAACTTGTTGAAAGAACAAACAAGTACTTCACCCGTCTCCCTACATGAGTGACCTCAGATTTCACGGCTGAAATATTTTGGATAAATTTCACTTTTGTTGGACCGAACAGAATGTGATATCCAGCATCCACAACATTGGTCACCGAGAAGAGGTTCTTCTTCATTCCCGGAACATGATAGACACTCTTCAAAGTAAGAGTACCTCTATCATCGTTCAAAGAAACCACACCATCCTTCTCAACTGCATGTATAGTATCATCAGCCGTAATGATAGCGTCATTACCTGTATATGCTCACAATGAGGAGAACGTCGACTCATCCACGGTGAGGTGATGACCACACCCAGAGTCCACTATCCAATCATCCTGATAGTTGATGGAATCCATAGCCTGAACTCACGTGCTCATCATGAATGCACCTCTACCACCCCAACTACCTTCAGAATTGGAACCAGCCTCCTCCTTTCCTGCAACATGCCCTGGCTGAAGATTGACTTGGCAGTCTCTCTTGAAGTGACCAAGCTTGTTGAACCTGAAGCACCTAGGTCCTTCCTTCTTCCTCCCATCATGCTTAGGAGCATAGATCCTCTCCTGCTAATATGAAGTAGATGGACCATCATCTACAGATGTCTTCTTCTTCTTGTCCCATCTCTTCTTCTTGCCGGAGAAGAGAACCTCACCTTCTCCCCCAGAGACTGACATCCCAGCCATTTGCTTAGCCAAACTCTCTTGCAAAGCAAGTAAGTTCTCCAGCTCTAGCAACAATGGATGATTGTCCCAACCTTGAACAGAAGTAACAAAGACCACATACTCCCTCCGCAAGCCACTGATTATGTGCCTCTTCAGCTTAGCTTCTGAGATAGGCTCATCCGGGTCCAATGTCGATATCTCTGCGCAAAGGTTCTTCATCTTCAAGACGGGCGTTGAGGTAGACTGTAACATCCCCCAAACTACTAGACCCCTAGAGTGGTTTTGTTATGACTAGGTCATGACAAAACCCTAGGAAGCTTGAAGAGATCACTTGGCCTTAGGCTTGAAGGGGAAGAGCACCTTGGTCTGCAAATAGCAATTTCCAGTTAACAAGCATAGGGTTGGACTTAAGGGCCGCACCTTGACCCTTTGACCCCACCACGGCAGAACTAACCCTTTGGAGGGTCCCTTAGAGCATTTAGGACCCATTGTGGTCAACCAAAGAGGCCAAATTGATCAAAGTCAACCCTATTCCCAAATTGGTCAAAGTAACCTAATTAGGGTCAATTGACCCCCACTATGCCAAATTGACCCTACCTAGACCTTCCTAACCCTTAAGGGAGTCCAATGGGTCATAAGACACCCATTGGGGCCAACGCAAATGGTCAAATTGACCAAAGTCAACTCAAGCTTAATTTATGTCAAATTACCCTAATTTGACCTAATCAAGCCCAATCCACTTGGGCTAGGCCCAATTGGAGAGCCCATTAGATTTGGGGGGCTGATAATACCAGGAGTTATTACTCAATTTCTGTAAATGGTGATTAGGAGAGATAAATCTCATTTTCTCCAAGAATGGAGGAGAGAGAAAGAGGGATTAATGGCATTTATGGCTTAGGGAGAGCAATAGCCACCAATTCCTCCTCTGATGTCTCCATTCAGTTTCCCCAATTAATTTGGAGGAGTTTAATGGCCATTCCCGGCCACATAGAGGGAGAATTTGAGGAGTTTCACAATGGCCGAAAATGGCCATTAATGGCCATTCATGGCAATTGGGAGTTACGCTCTTCCCCTCCCCCTATTGATCTCCTTAACACCTTCAGAGGACGGAAAAGAGTGAAGCCCCCCTCTTCTCTGAAGAAATCGAGCCCCCAAGATAGGAGATTGCAAAGGTGCCAAAGCTTCAAGGTCGGCCATGGCCAACAGGAAATCAGCAATGAGTCACCCCTCCACACAGGTTTGATCCGCCTCCTCTCCCTTAGTGCTAGATCTTTTCAAAAATTGGGGCATGATCCATGCTCAATTGGGTTCGGATCGTGCTTCTGAAAGGGCTCAGTTTGAGCTCTCTTTCCACTCCCCAAAACTCTGATTCCGACCACCTCCGGCCGGCCAACCACCCCCTATCGCCGGATACCACTTCAACGGAGGTGGTGGTGGCATTGGCTGGCTGGGAAGCGTCACTGTTGGCGGGGAAATCATCCCGCAAAGAAGCCCAGGACAGGCTGTCGTGCGCCGTCCATCCAACGGGGACGCTGCCTATGAGCCGTCGGATGTGCCGTGATCAGTTATTCGCTGGTTTGCGTTATTATGTTATGATATATGTATTTCTGTCTCATATTTTGCTGTACATAGATTAGTTTGTTAAAAATACTTGAGCCGTCGGATTCGTTGATCTGAGTAGAAGAGGTTCGTCGAACTGATAGTTGAGTTTGCCGTACTGAATACGGGGTTCGTCGAAAGTAATTCATTCGTCGAACACACCGTGGAGTTCGTCGAACTGAACCCGAAGTTCATCGAACAGAATTAATTCACCGAACTGATAGTTGAGTTCGTCGAACTGAACCCAGAGTTCGGCGAACGAAATTCATTCGTCGAACACACTCTGGTGTTCATCGAACTGATTGTTGATTTTGTCGAACGGAACCCTGCGTTCGTCGAACGGGATTAATTCACCAAGAAAATAAAATAAAATAGTTGAGTTCGTCAAACGGAAACCAGAGTTCGTCGAACGGAATGTCGTTTGTCAAACACACTCTGGAGATTATTGAACTGTTAGTTGAGTTCAATGAACTGAACACGGAGTTCGTCGAACGGAGTTAATTTGTCAAACGAAGATTGGATTTCGTCAAACGCACTGAAGCACGGCGTTCGTCGAACGCAAAACAGAATTAATGCAGAAAGAATTTCATCAAACGCAGAGACTTAGGGCCCTCTACAGAAAAAGTCGTCAACACCAATGTTGTAGCCCTTGGAGTCTAGTTTATTTTAAAATTGATTTTCACCCCAAAAGGAGTTCTGTAGCTCCATGTAGGTCCATTTTGGTGGGACTGGGCCCTAATGTAGGACATCCACCATTTCTTGAATAACTGTTGATTGGGTTATGGGATGGACTTGAAAATTGAAACCTAGGCTATTTACACCTACTCACACATCATATCGAAAAATGGGAATTTTAGGAGAACCTTTTTCTAAGGTTTTTGTAATAATTTCACAAATCAAATATTATTTATTTATTGGGTCAAATGACCTCCAATGCCCTCTAAATTTTTGTGGGTACTTCTTAGGGTTATCACATGACCCTGGTTAAAATCTTAGCCCAATTGGGACTGATTTGGTTGGGTAAGTTGTCAACCCAAGTTAGGTCAAATTGGGTCAAGGTTAGGGCGTGGTGTTTATCTTGGGGTATGGTGGTCAGAACTCATCACCATGAGTTGAAACCTTGACCACTGGTTTAGAATCACCTAAAACACCTTCATGAGTAAGATGGGGTGGTGTAGAGGTGGATATGCCCTAGAACCCTAGACATACCCCTTGGGGTGCATATAGAGCTTTGTGAAGGACATGTGGTCAAAAGCTATAGAATGGCTATGAAATTTAGGGGATATGTTCATGGGATGTATATATGCCCTAGGGAATTTTGAGAGGATTTTAGGAGAATTAATTCCCCCTAAATTAGGTCATAAACCCTTTATGGAAATATCTTATAAGAGACATTTACATGCTCAAATGGTCTTGGATGATGATGAACCCTTGGTAGTGCCTTTGTAATCATATTATAGACCTCTGGTATTTTTTGTGAATTTTATTAGATGATTTAACCAGTACTTCATTTACAAGGCACTTATTTTGTCTCAATCTTAAGAAATATAATTAAGGGTCCAAAACTCTCTGGCAAAATGTGCAACTTGGTGATAGGACATTTCAGAGCTCTAGGAAGCTCTGTGAATTTTTATAGAATTTTTGGAAATTGTTATCAGTAGGCTACTTCACAACATGTGCAAATTAGGAATTATTTGGATTAATTATTTCAGTAAAGAAATGATTCCCATAAATTGTGAAACTCTGTAATTAAGCTTCTCTGGACACAATAGAGGTCTGGTATTTTCCCCAAATTTTGGCATAAGTATTCTTGGTAGTTCCTTCATAAATCTTCAAGTTTGGATAAATGATAAATATTAAAAATAGAGGACATTTCCTTACTATAAAATTGTGATATTCATCATTTACTGTTATTTTGGCATGATAGATTTATCTGAATTTTATGAAGATCATGTATTGAGAATACCTTACACTTCATGTTCATATTCATACTTGGCAAATATTGGAGAAATTTAAATAAATGTTAAAATGTTGAGGAAAAATATGATTCTCTGGATTTAGTTTTGAAACATCATGATAGACCTCAAGTAAATATCTTGAGTCAGTTGGATGAATATTTGGAGTACCTCTACTGATAAGCTTCATATAGTTAGTTTGGCATGCGTATAGTAAAAATGTGAAACTCGGGTATTTAGGGGCCTACCAAGTGGAAGTGACATGTAGTTGGTAAACATGATCAGGTTGAAGAGATTGAAGGTCACCAAAATGGATTAGATGGTGAAAGTGTGCCTGGTGAGTAAAGGGTAAGTTATGCTCGGGATAGACGAAGGATCGTCTTTCCCCTTAGAAGGTCCATAAAATACGTAGAGTAATTCAAGAGAAATGACAAGAAGGGTATTCTTACGGGTAGCTACCAATAACATTAAGTATCTTGAGAAAGGGAGCTTTGGGGTGTCATCCCATTAAAGCTCCTAGCACCGTAGCGAGCCCCTTACAGGATAATCCTCGTGTTGGTGCCTAAAATGGTACCTCCAAAATTCACACTAAAGGGGGATGGGAGAAAACTGCGGAGTGCAGGTTACTAAGACAGAAGATGCAGGAACAAAGGGAAATCGATCACGAAATGACGATCACGAAGAAATGAGACCGCTTACACAGGTTGTAAGCTGGAGCCTCGGAGCCAAAAGTCCCCTTTTCTGGTACCCCTACCCCTCTATTTATAGACGAGGGGGCTGCCCAAACGGGCAGAACTGAAAACTACGGGCTGCCCGGGATACAGGAGAGCCAGGGCAGGGAAAAGGAATACAAATAACAAAGAAAAGAAAAACGATCAGACCGCTTAAGCTGGCGGTCTCACACTTCTCTGACCGCTCGGCACTTAGAAAATTCCAGTCGAGGAGGCAGCTGACGATTCTGGGCGATCACCTAATTTGAGACCGCTGAGACCGGGAAAACTGAACAATAAGAGGAGGTCGCGGGCTTTCTTGGCAAACATAATCCCCGCACATTTTTAAGTTGCACCTGGAACTTCGAAAATGTAAGCTTTGACCGCTGAGACCGCGACCATCATTAATGCGGATTGGTCTATAAATACTGACTGAAAACTCCATTCTGTAAGATATTGAGATATTCCAAACTTTGAGCGGTCTTTGATAATTGAGTAGGTTCGATCTTCTTGCAAAGATGACTATACTCGATCTCTTAAAGACTCTTCCATCGAAATCGAACTCTCCTGGGAAGAAGGAGAGTGTTAGCTCGAAAAAAGGAAAGAAAGTGCCAAAAATCTTAACAAAAGTGAGCACTTCAAAGGAGGCCGCCCGATCTCCGTTAAAGAAAACTGAGCTTCCTGAGGGCTCGATTGTGCCGGTCTCTGTTGCTTCTGATCCATCTAATACTTCTTCAGATCCTGTATGGAAATTGCCTGACTTTTCCATTTCTTTTAATTGTCAGAAATCCCTGGAGGCACTGGATCAAACATCTTCCAAACTTCCTGAGACCGCCTCTACCGAGGTCATTCTGGCTGGGCTGCGTCAGAAGAAAGCCGAGGCCGAATCCTTGAGGCAGAAGATTGCTGACCAGGAGATCGCTGCAAAGGGCAAGAAGAGAAAAAATTCAAGTCCATCTAGTTTGACTTATAAGAGGAGCAGAAGAAATGAAGAAGGAAAAGATGTGACCGCCATGGAGGCGACCGTATTTTCTGAATCCATCGACCTGGAAGACTCTACTGAGTTTCAGAAGGTGAATGCTAAGGGCGATCTCCCCTTCCTTCCTGCGGTCTCAACCTTACCAAGAGAGGATGATTCTGGATTAATCGCCTACCTTGATGAGGTTTCTTCTAATAATTCATCTTTTTCATCATTGCAGGTGTTGGATCCTTTAGAGGCTTCAGCTCTCAGAAATGCCGCCGTTGATGAGGAGATCGCGGACAGGGAGAAGGAGATCGCTGACGCAGTGATCAAGGCAAAGGAGGAAGAAAGGAAAAAGATGGAAATGGAAGAGATGATGAAGAGGAAGAAAGAGAAAGAGGTAGAGGAACAGAGGGAAAAAGAGAAAGAAAAGGAAAAAGAAGAAAAAGATAAGAAAGAAAAGAGGGAGTAGAAGGAGAAGAAAAAGAGAGAGGACGAGGAGAAGAAGAAAGACAAGGAGAAGAAAGAGAGAAAAGAAAGAGAGGAAGAGGAGAAGAGGAGAGAGGCGGCTAAGACTGCCGAGGAAGAGAAGAAGAAGGAGGCGGTCACAATTGCTGAGGAGAGAGCGGCTCTGATCGCTGAGGAGAGGAAGAAAGAAGCGGTCAGGGTCGCTGAGGAAAAGGCGGCCCTGATCGCTGAAGAGAGGAAAAAAGTTGAGGTCTTGCAGACTTCGGAGGACAAAAATGGTGAGGAGATTGCGGAGAAACTGCAGATCGCTAAGGAGAAAGCTGCACTTTCTAGCGGTCTCCTGGACGATTCTCTTCAGGGAGATCGTTCGAACAAGGCTACAGCAGATCGTGCGGCGGCGGTCTCGATTTCGCGAGCTGGTAAGAATAAAATGATTCTTCAGTCAGCTGAGTTCCTTCCATTACCTACAGTTCGTTCTGTTTCTCCTGAAAGAAAGCGTGAGATCGTCTTTATTGAGACCGACGATATCCCCTTGAGTAATGAAGAATTAAAAAGGAGAAGAAAAGAGGGAGAAAAGTCGCAGAAAAGAGATTTGGAAAGAATGGATCTGGAGCGTTTAAGGGGATCTGATCGCCTTTCACTGACCGCAGATCCCGCGGTCACTAAAGATACCAGGAGAGCTTTACGTGACTGCGGTCTCAACTTCTTTCCAAGTATTCTTTCTGTTTATTTAAAGAGCTTATCTGATCGTATGTTAATGATGGAAATAACCCATCTCTTGTGACTGCAGATGACCATGATGCTGAGATCGAGGAGGGAGAACTTCCTCAGCACATCAAGATCTCCCCTCAGCTAACCAACATCCTTAACCCAATGTTCGAGGATGTTCACTCTATGCTGATGAGGGAGCGAGCTCAGAACGATCAGATTCGCGATCTCGAAGGGAAATTGCGCACCAACGAGAAGAGGATTCGAGAAGAATGCGATCTGAGGATTGTAGAGATCGCGCGAGCTCTTAAGAAGGCTGAAAAGGAGGCTGAGTACTACAAGGAGAAGGCTGTGGTGCTGTCCGCGGAGAATGAGAGGCTGAGGAGCGGTCTTGGAAAGATGCTGATGCGACCGGGTACCTCCAGCGATCATCCAGCGGAGAGACCGCAACCTGAAATTGTTCTGATCCCTATGGAACAGGTGGACAAGGGATGTCAAAAATTCATTGATCTGCAATGCTGGCCAATCATAGCTTGGTATCGGTTATGGCCGCAGTGAACGACATGCAAGATGTTGCAGCTCATATAGGGAGAAACAGGCCTCCTAGGAGATGAACATTTTAATTTGAGACCGAGCGGTCTATGGATTTAAACAATATATTTTGTAAAATTTTACTGTTATTTTCCCATATATTTGTGTGGCTGTTTTAATTCTAATGTTTTGTGCGGTCTTGATTTGTTAAGTTTCGATCTCTTTATGCCTGGGTTGCTTGTATTGCTGCTGTGTTTTTATTGATTGAGATCGCCAACCATAGTATGCTCACATAACTTTGCATAGGTCGAGCGGTCTGAATATTTTTTGCTGGGCGGTATTCAAGATGTAATGATTACGAAATGACCCTTCGTCTTCTATAAATAGACATCTTCATGACCTTTATTTTATGCTTTCTTGAATGCGCTCTAAACACCGATCTCATCGATCGCTAAAAATGGTGTCCGCTCATGCTTCTTCTGCCACCATCTTCCTAAATGCCGATCACAAACAAGGTCGCCTATCAAAGGATGAATATATTGAGTTTATAAAGAAATATATGATCCAAACTCAGGTAGTTGTGAGACCGCCAACTGAACAAGAAAGGTTGAACTTTGCAGAGGAGAAAAAGTTTATTATTCCCATCGATCACTTTGAAAATGGGTTGAGGATTCCCCTCCCATGGGAATGGCTAGAGATCCTGGAATATTACGGCTTCGTGCTCGCCCAGTTGGCCCCGAACTCCATCGGTCTAGTTAATGTCTTTATCAATTACTTGAGATCGGAAAGAGTGAAATTTTCAATGAATCTGTTCCGCGCAACCTTCACCGCGAAGATCTTAAAGGAAGGCAGAAAGAAGGAAGAGTTCAAAGGGTTGATGTACTTTTCAGCAGATGGAATAAAAATCCTGAATCTTCCAAATAAAATCTCTTTCTGGACAGAGAGGTTTCTTGTCTTTGAAGGTGACCTTGGCGGTCTCAAAAACTCGCCTTCTCCGCGACCTGATAGTATCTTTAAGAAGATAAAAGCGGTCTCGGAAGAGGAGCTGAAAATCTTGGATTTCTTGGCGGGCAAGAGGATCGATTTTGTTCATTATCTAGCGATCTGGCCCGAGATCGCTGAGATTACTCCGGCTGAAAGTAAGCTTTTCTTGCGGTCTCGAACAATTTCCTTTCATGTCTTTTGTATGCTTTCCTAACTTTTTCCCGCTTTCTAGCGACCTTTGCGGTCCCTGCTCAAGATCCTATCTCCCCAGCTGCAGAGGTTCTTACTCAGAGGGAGAGGAGGCTGAAGCGTGAGGCCGACGTGTTCGACATTACTTCTGAGACCGCTGAGAGTGTTTTTCCCTTGGTGGGTTTTAAAAGAAAAATGAAGGACATCAAAGGAAAACCTCTTCTCAAATGGGCGGCCAAAGGGAAGTCTATGAAGGTGTCCACTGATCTGCCCCTGTGGAGCGGGAAGGTGACCCGTCACGCATATGCGGTCACTTCGGCCTTATATGGGAGAAAAAATACAAATGAAATATTAAATATCGAGACCGACGCGCTTCCCGACCTCTGTGCCCAGGTGACCGCCAGAAGTACAATCTTAAATCATCATATGGGGCAGTCTCTTCGCAGCGCTCTGGACGAAATAACTGCTTTGCAAGAAGAAAGAAAAGTGAGAATTTTGCTTATATTTTATGAACGTGTTACCTATGATCGCGCGGTCTAACATATGTCTCTTTTGCAGCAATTTGAAAAAGCAGCTTATGACCCTGAGAATCCAGCTTTCCAGAGGGCTTTGATGCACCATATAAAAGAGACCGCCGACCAGGTGCTGGATGAGGTCCGTAACCGTGGTGGACTTACTGAAGAATTCAAAGATGTTTCGTTCGCCGATCTCTTCCCTGATGCGGCGCAAAGAATTGAAGAACAATCTTTGACCGCTGAAGAGACCGTGGATGCTGCTGATGAGTCTGCTGATGCTGCTGATGAGACCGCAGTCCAAGAGGAGAATGTGGTGATCGAGGATGAAGAAAGTGGAAGCCGCTATATCCTTGGCCTAGATTCCAGTTCGAGCTCAAGCTCTGGATCTAGAATTCCGGGGAATAGTTTAGAAGAATCCTCTGCAGAGACCGGTTCTTCCCCCTCGAGTGAGCGGTCTTCTAAAAGGTCAAGGAGAGAGTGAATTGTAATGATTTTCGTTTTTCTTTTTTGGAGACCGAGCGGTCTCGTTGTAATAGATATTTCAGAAAATATATAGAAAATTGGATTTCTGTTAGATTCTGAGTGAATTTGTTCTTGATGTATATATTTATTTGTTCTGAGTTAGAATCGGCATTCGATCTCAATGCCCTAGGTTTATCATAATTTTTATATCAACATTAAAAAACTTCAGGTGGCGATCTCTTGGAAAAATGCTAAAGACCTTGAAGTACAAACTGATACTTTATATACACAATACTATTCTGCGATCTTGAGATAATCAGGTCACAAAGAAATTCAGCAACTTAACTGTGATCAGAAAATAGCCAACTTATCCATAATAGTCATGCGGTCTCATATTACACAGGTCGCAATATAAGGAAACTATAACTTGAAGATGATTTGAACTCATTATACTCTGGGTGATCGGCTCCCAAATGACTTTCAGGAAACCTGTTTGATGACCCCTTGATGACCAATATTAAGGAAAATGATAGCTCTTCATGGATCTCCAGTTCAGCGATCACATTATGTTCAGACCGCCCCCTTTTGAAGAAAAACCCAATTTTCACTTATGAGGAACAGAGTATCATGATCATTCCATATAGCTTTGAATAGCAGAAAGTATTGGAATCTCAAGTTTTCCGGGATCGGGCCGATCTCTATCAAGCTGGCATAAGAGATTTCTGAATAGCGACCTAAAATATCCTGAAAAAGTTATATCCGGCGATCGTAAATGACTCAAATCGCTCTTTGGAGAAAGTTGGAGAGAAGAACATGCGGTCTCATAAATTGCTGACCGCCCGATCCCAGTACAAAGGGATGAATAAGATTTTCTTTTTGTAGTAAGAAGATAGGAAAAAGGGATCTCAAAAATGATCAAAAACGATGGTGTGGTCATGCCGCGGAGGCTATACCGACATTGCCTTTTTTTTAAAGGATTACCGAGTTTACTGCGAACATGCCAATCTAAGGTTCAGGCGACGGTCATGGATGTTTCTGACCGCCCCTTACCTAACCACGCTTCAACGAGTATTCGAGAGTTACAGACCAAAATGATCGGTAGGGCAGGTGTGGTCATGCAGCGGAGGCTATACCGACATTGCTTTCCCTGAAAGATCATTAAGATCGTAACAATCTCCTTCCTAATGCATGACAGAGCTGAGCCAGCCACCTAGACCCCCCTTGAAATGCTGAGGTGTGCCAGATGTCAGCAAGGACCCGGTATCCTAAACTTCCACCGCTCAAGCTTGGCGAGCTACTGCTACACAGATTCGAAATCTCCCCGACATCTGTGGTCCTGGCAGAATTACACGTCGAGCTAACAAGTCGAGGGGGAAGGTAGTAGGATCCGTCGATGTCTCACTTGACAGGTTTTTGGTTTTTCAAAAAATGACTTATTCTTAAAACTTATCACCCATCACTCGTATTGTGAATGCTTTGTTAATACCTGCGTGATATTTGAGAGAAGAAAAGTGAGAACAAGAATGAGTGAATTGGATACGAACATTTAAGAAAAGAAAAGTTTGAGATCATCTCCGCTCCATGAATGAGATAATTCTTTTCCTTCATAAGTTTGGAGATGGTAAGCACCATTTTTAAGCACGTTCTTCACCACAAACGGCCCCGCCCAGTTTGGGTTAAGCTTTCCAACTGAACCAGCTCTCGCTGCTGTATCTATTTTCTTCAGGACTAGATCCCCAACAGCGAACTCTTTGGTTCTTACATTTTTATTGAATAGCCTCGCCATTCTTCTCTTCACCTCTTCTTGCCTGATGATTGCCGTATCTCTCAACTCTTCAATTAAATCAAGGCTGCATTTTAGCTCCTCATCATTTCCTTTCATCCAGTCAATTTGATTATGTTGTGCTAATAATACTCTTGGGCTTTTTACTTCAAATTCCACCGGAATAAGGGCTTCGGAACCGTGTGATAATTTGAATGGAGTCTCCCCAGTAGCAGAACTTGGAGTTGTCCTCAAGGCCCATAAGACGGAAGGTAGTTGTTCTGCCCAGTTGCCCCTGACATTTTCTACCTTCTTTTTCAAGAGATTTATGATGAGTTTGTTGGCGGCCTCTACCTGCCCATTGCTTCTTGGATGATGCACGGAAGCGAAACGTAGCTCAACGCCAATTTGCTTACAGAAATTAATAAGAATTGAATTGTTGAACTGGGAACCGTTATCCGTGATGATTGCCATTGGGATTCCGTGCCGACATATTATCTCTCCCCAAATAAAATTTTTCACGGCTTGAGTCGTAATTTTGGCCAATGCCTTTGCCTCTATCCATTTGCTGAAATAGTCAATCATGACTATAATATACCGACGTTGCCCACTTGCCATAGGGAAAGGCCCAATCAAATCCATTCCCCAAACTGCAAACGGCCATGGAGTTGCTATCGACTTGAGTTGTTGAGCCGGCTGATTTTGGAGAGGAGCAAACTTCTGGCACTTTACACATTTCTTAGCAAATTTTTCCGCATCTTTCCTCATTTGAGGCCAAAAATAGCCTTGCCTCAGAATTCTTTTCTCCAAAGTTTTAGCCTCAGAGTGACTTCCACATTCTCCAGAATGGACCTCCTGAATGACCGTTGGAATTTCTTCCTCCGAAACACACCGTGCCAATGGCGAAAGGAAAGTTCTTCTATAAAGCACTCCTGCAACAAGATAATAGTTAGCCGCTTTTCGTTTAAACCTTTTTCTGTCTTTTATTGATGAATGGAGCTCTCCAGTCGAAAGATATAGAATAAATGGGTCCATCCAAGATGGGCGCTGATCAATCTCCATGACCTCTCCTTCTTCAATTGCCGGGCGAAACAATTCCGAAGTCGATCCTCCTGACAGAAGTCCACATTTTGCCAACTCATCTGCTTCCACGTTCTCACCTCTTGGAATATGGTCGATGGTAAAGCTTTTGAACTTCCCTACCTCGATTTTTAACAGAGTTAGATACCGCTTTAAAATACTATCTCTAGTTTTGAAAGTTCCATTTACTTGAGAAGCCATCACTAAAGAATCTGTGAAGACTTTGACATCATCAATTCCCAGCTTTCTAGCAAACTTAAGACCAGCTAGCAAAGCCTCATATTCCGCCTGATTGTTTGTTACTTGAAAATAGAACTTCAGCGCTTGATCCAGCCTTACTCCATTTGGGTTGATTAAGATAACTCCTGCTCCGGAAGAATTTTTCCCTGAAGCTCCATCCACAAAAATTTTCCAGGCAAGGGGCACTCCGACCCCCTTCTGCGACTCAACTTCTTTGGCATCCACCATGAAGTCTGCTAAGACTTGAGCTTTGATTGCCATCCTTGGAACATAGGATATGTCAAACTCACTGAGCTCTATTGCCCACTTTGCCAACCTGCCTGAATGCTCTGGCTTCTCCAAGACATTCTTCAATGGAAGATCAGTAACGACTAGAATCGAATGAGCTTGAAAATATGGTCTTAATCTTCTTGCTGAAGTTATAAGCATCAAGGCCAACTTTTCGAGAATAGGATAACGAGTCTCTGCATTCTTCAGGATTCGACTTACGTAATAGACTGGAAATTGCTTCTTTTTCTCCTCTCGGACCAAAACAGAGCTTATGGCATCAGCTCCGACTCCCATGTACAGGAAAAGATTTTCTCCCTCTCGCGAGCTTTGGAGCAAAGGAGTTGATGTCAATTGCTTCTTCAGCTGAGTGAAAGCATCATCACATTCCTTTGTCCACTCGAACCTACTCCCTCCCCGGAGGGTTTTAAAGAAAGGTGCACTCTTATCTCCTGAACGGGAGATAAAGCGACTTAAGCCTGCCATCCTCCCTCCCAGCTGCTGAATTTCTTTTGGGGACTTGGGAGGTGGCATTTCCAGAATAGCTTTCACTTTGTCAGGATTGGGTTCCAACCCTTCTGGAGTAAGGAGGTGACCCAGGAATTTTCCTTTACTTGCCCCGAAAACACACTTCAACGGGTTCAGCCTCATATTAAAAGTTCGAAGGGTTGCGAAAGTTTCCGAGAGGTCTCTAAGATGAGAAGAGAATAATTTACCTTTTACCAAGAGGTCATCAACGTATACCTCAAGGTTTCTTCCTTTTTGACTCCTGAAAACTGCATCCATCATTTTCTGATAGGTTGCTCCAGCATTCTTTAGCCCGAAAGGCATTACGAGATAACAAAAGCAACCATCGTTTGTGATAAATGAAGTATGTGGTATATCTGGTTTATGCATTCTGATTTGATGGTAACCTGAAAAAGAATCTAAAAAACTCATAAAGGAATAACCTACCGCAGAATCTACTAAAGAATCTATCCGAGGCAAGGATTAGCAATCCTTGGGGCAAGCTTTATTGAGTTTAGTAAAGTCGACACACATCCTCCACTTTCCACCCGACTTCTTTACCATTACAACGTTTGACACCCATTCCGGGTATTGGATTGGTTGGATGAACTTTGCCTTCAGGAGCTTCTCTACCTCTTCACGGATAGGCTGTGCTAGAGTAGTTGCAACAGACCTCTTCTTCTGCTGGATCGGAATGAAGTTTGGGTCAAGATTGAGATGGTGGCAAGCAACATTCGGATCCACTCCAGGCATATCATCCGCCGACCAAGCGAAGATATCTAGATTTTGCAGAAGACAAGAGATGAGCTGACTCTTGTCAGCTTCGGATAACTCAGCGTTGATGGAGAGGCTCTTGCTCTCATCTTCCTCGCTGATCAGGACCTCTTGAGTTGCTTGGGCAGGTTCCAAGCGAACTCCATCTCTTGCATCCTCCTCAATTTCCTCTACAGATTGGATTTGTTCGGGGACTTCAATTGATTCACCCATCATAACTTCTTGAGGAGAAGAGGATACGATCATGTTGACCGTCTTTACATAGCATTCCCTGGCTTTCCTTGGGTCGCTCCTTATTCGGTGTTGTTTGCCGTTCAAGGCGAACTTTACCGCTTGATGATAGGTGGAGACAATGGCTTGGTATGCATTCAAGAAGGGTCTTCCAAAGATGGCGTTGTAGCTACTGGGACCATCAACGACTATAAATTTGACCAACTTCACTATCCCTCCCAGAATCACAGAAAGAGTGACGAGCCCTTCTACCTCTTTCTTCTCTCCTGAAAAACCATAAAGGGGGCCTTCAGTTGGAAGGAGGGTTTTACCTGTCTTCAACGCCTCGAAGGTGGGTTTGAAGAGCACATTGACTGAACTTCCCGTGTCAATCAGATACTTCTCTACTGTATAATTTTCAATTACAGCTT
Source organism: Dactylorhiza incarnata (assembly GCA_033032865.1). Taxonomy (NCBI): domain Eukaryota; kingdom Viridiplantae; phylum Streptophyta; class Magnoliopsida; order Asparagales; family Orchidaceae; genus Dactylorhiza; species Dactylorhiza incarnata. The sequence goes on along the minus strand of JAWHQI010000076.1, from coordinate 6,206,857 downwards.
TGATGACGATCGCGTCGTCACCGAAAGTGACCGTTCCCCGGACCGGGGCTGAAGAGGTGGCAGCAACCTCTGATTGATAAACCCTTTTCAGACTCGCCTTCCTTGAAGAGTCCGGACCTGCACCTCCGTGGATGCAGAAGAGATTGCCCAAGGCGCCTTCGTCATCAGCATCCACACATTCATTGGGAAAGCCGATATTGCCGAGATGGCCAATATCGTCCACTTCTTCGCATTCCCAATGGACTTCCGCTACTTCCTTAGCCTTGGAGGTTGAGGCTTTGGCGGAATCATTCTTCTGGATGAGATCTCGAAGCTTACCCTCCTTCAGAAGCTTCTCTAAGAATAGGCGGAGAGCTCTATAATCCTCTATCAAATGTCCCCTATCTCTATGGTACTCACAGTAGAGAGTAGGATTTCTGGTCTTTGGATCCGAGTTTAGCGAAGCTGGCTTCTTGAAAAAGGGTTGCTTTTGAAGGATTTGGAGCACTTCACTCATAGAAACACCAAAGTCTGTAAGAGACTCTTGGGATTCATTGTAGAGCGAAGGAATGGGCAGAAGAGGAGGTTGGGCGTACTGGATCTGGTGGACTGGGGTGACTTGCGGAGCAGGGGTAGCAGGGGTTTGAAGAAATGAACCTTGAGGTGGGAAAGAATGGTTACCTCGATTGAAGCGGCCGTTGCGATAATTCTTACCTCTCGGAGCTGGAGGTGGGAGTTCTGGTCGAGGTTTTGAGGAAAACGGAGCCGGATAAAATCCCGCAGAGCCTTTCTGAGTGGCCCTGTTTGTCAAATTGCTCACATAGGTGGGGTTGTTGATCTCCCCTTCTATGTAGCGATTGGCAATGCTGATCAGCTCCTGATAGGAGCTAGGCTCCTTGGTTGTGACTTTGAACTTCAGAGGACCCTCCTGCATGCCGCTGATCAAAGCCACCATATAGAGCTCGGGATCCATATCCCTAACTCCCAAGATCTCTTTCTGAAAACGGTCAACGAAATGCGCCGCAGTTTCGTTGTCGCCTTGCTTAATCTTGAAGAGGGTCGCAGGACCACTCTTCCTTTTCTTCGCAGTGGCAAATCTTAAAAGCAGCTCTTGCCTCACGGCAGCAAAGCTCGAGATAGATTGACAAGGCAGCTTATAGAACCATTCCATGGCCGACCCATCAAAGGAGGTGACCATCAGCTTGCACCTTACCCCATCTGAAATGGTCCTGAGGGCAACAGTAGATTCGAAGGCTTGAAGATGACACATTGGGTCGGTTTCTCCTGTATACACTGGAAGGCGAGGTTCTCTGAATCCATGAGGAATTGGATCCCGACGAATCTCATCGGTAAAGGGGGAAGGCTCCCCAAAAACAGAAGGTCCTGGAGGAGGAAGAAAAGAGGCAGGAGGATCTTGAGGGTAAGCAAGCCCTTCTTCAAAATTCAGGGTTTGGGCCGGAGGCCCCTGGGCTGCAGCTCGGAAAGAATTGCGATGGGCGGCGAACTCCTCATGCTGAGATCGCTGAGGAGCTGCGGGCTGGAAGACGGGGTGATCGCTCGGGTGACCGCCTGCCATGCGGTCTGGAGTGGCGACCTGAGAGGATTGGGGAAGGATCTTCTGGGAGATCGCTGATAATGCTAAATCTAGTTAGTTTAATTAGGTTATTTTTTAGGTTATTTACTCTTACTTTTTGCTTATTGTTGTTTACCTAAATGCAATTTTGGTTCATTTTCCTATTTTTAGTGCTAACTTAAGTTTTCTAAATTTTCAGGTCAAAAATGCAAAATTTCCTAAGTCACGCCCGTGACCTAGGGCGTGTAAGTTGCTGTTTCCAGTTAAGCTGCTGCCAACATAATTCAGAAGATCTGGTCAGACACGCCCAAAGTACACGGCCGTGACACACAAGTCACGCCCGTGACACGCAAGCCACGCCCGTGACCAGCCCGTGAACAGCTCAGATTCGACCAGCTGACCACCGAATTGGTCACGCCACTGTTACACGGGCGTGCTTCCAGTCATGCCCGTGACTGCCACGTCAGCCAGCCGCCAGCGCCCATGATCGCCGCCAGCGCCCATGATCGCCGCCAGCGCCCATGACCCGAGCTAACCACCGAAATGGTCACGCCCTCAGTCACGGGCGTGACCTAGGGCGTGACCCATCAAATCACGTCAGAATCGTGCGTCGAACCTGATCCAAGCCGCAGAATTGATTAAACAATGTCACGCCCCTAGTCACGGGCGTGACTGAGGGCGTGACCGAGGCAGAAAAATTTCTATAAATTGAAATGACCTCCAAGCTTTCCCCATTCAGTTTTTGGAGAGAGAACTAGTGCTACTACTTTATTTTCAGTGATTTTCATGTCATTTTATTCTCTTTCTCTCTCTCTCTCTTATTTCAATGCATTTCCTTTTCTAGTTTTCATATGAATGTTGTAATGCCTTTGTAATTTCCTTTTATAGTGTATTACTAATGCTTAGTAGGCTTTCCATGCAATTGTAATCTCAGTTGAACTTTTGTTTAATAAAAATTGTATGTTTTTGTTCTCTTAAAATCTTCATCATTTCTCTCTCCTACCCCTCCACCATGAGTAACTAAATACTCATAGTACTCGATCTTGATGATCTGAGGATGAGTTGATCAAGTTATGATCCTTTAGTCTTCTTTCACTTTCTAAAGTGTTGGGCCTTAGATTCACTCTTAATTAAAATTTAGTGGAGCTATATTATCGATATATAATCTCCACCTTTGCTTTCATTCTTGGCTAGCTGAGAGGCCGATAGTCTGAAGTGAGCACTTAAGAGTAAAGAGAGTTACACACATTTCTCGAGAGAGAATGACGTAAATCTCCTGGATTGGAGTCAAACCCAATAGCGGGGTTCACCACTTAAAGCGAGTTTTAGGTATTCGAATACGGGACGAGAGTTCGGTCGGATTTTCCTAAACTCAGTTGGGCATATCTTCGAGAGAAGCATGTTCAAACTATAGGAACCCCCACGGTCAAGCTACCCTTACTTTATTAAGTTTGCTTTTGAATTTTGATCAACTTAAGCCGAAGTAAGTCAAGATCGAGTGCTATTTCTTAATCATCGTTTAGCCGTACTTTTATCCAGCTTTTATTTCAACTTAGCAGACAAAACCTTCCAAAAAATTATTAAGATAAAATAATAGTAATTCGTTTGAGTATAAGTAATCAACGGTTCTCGGATTTTAATACGACACTTGTGTTCCTATACTACAGTTCGATAGGTATACTTGCCTTCTCGGATTGCTAGTTCGGATTTCATTTCGTGCAAGCGGAATTTTAATCACCAAGTTTTTGGCGCCGTTGCCGGGGACTCGCATTTTGTTGATATTTTGAAAGAACGAATCTATTACTTTTATCACCTCTTTTTTCTCTCCTCTTTCTTGAAAAACAAAATTAATTCAAAAAAAAAAGAGAGACCTTTTTCGAATTTCTCAATCTTATTTTCCCTTCTCTCTTTCTAGTTTATGACCCGAGCGAATCCGTCAGAACTTGTAGACTTGGACCAAGAACTTGAGCGTACTCTTCGGAGAAAATCGCAAGTTCAAGATCCTACATTCCAAGAACTGGCTGAGGATTCGGAGTCGGTTGTTAATATGGGCGAACCTAACCAAAATGAAGTCCCCAACATGGTTGCGGCCCCTGAATGGACTATGTCCCATTATGCAAGGCCTAACCTGGAAGGGACGGAAACTAGTATAGTCTGCCCTGCCATAAATAATAATAATTTCGAACTAAAGCCAAGCATAATTCACATGGTGCAGCAATACGTGCAGTTCGACGGATTACAAGATGAAGATCCGAATGCACATATTGCTAGCTTCCTTGAAATCTGTGACACCTTCAAAATAAATGGTGTTACGGATGATGCAATTAGGCTAAGACTCTTCCCATTTTCTTTAAGAACAAAGGCTAAGCAGTGGTTGTCAACTCTACCTAGAGGTTCTATCACCACTTGGGCCCAGTTAACTGAAAAATTTCTAACTAAGTATTTTCCACCTGCGAAAACTGCTAAGCTTAGAAATGATATTTCTTCTTTTTGCCAAATAGATTCTGAAATGCTATATGATACCTGGGAAAGGTATAAAGAATTCTTAAGACGTTTCCCTCATCACGCTCTGCCTGTATGGTTACAAGTGCAGACGTTTTATAACGGGCTAAATCAACATACTAAGCAAATGATAGACGCCGCTTCCGGTGGTACCTTAAATAACAAAACCCCGGAAGCCGCTCTTGAACTATTTGAGGATATGGCCATGAACACCTATCAGTGGAATGTGCCAAGATCCCGCCCAAACAAACCTGCAGGTATGTACGAAGTGGATAACGTCTCCCAGCTGGCACTACAAGTGGAAATGCTTAGCAAAAAGATATCTGAAATGAATGCTCCTTCCGCACCTCAGGTTTGGGAATTCGCAAAAGCCACCTCCGAACAAGCTGATTACGTAGGCAATAGAAATGCTTATAATAATTATTCTGCTTCTAATTTTCATGCACCTGGTTTTCAATTACCGAATAATTATAATCCTGCGCTGCGTAATCACCCGGACTTTTCTTGGAGTAATCCTGCAAACACAACTCGCCCGCCTCTACAAAATGAATTTACACCACCTCCACCCCCTGTTAACTTTAAAAAACCTCCATCTTTGGAGGAGATGTTTTCAAAATATATAAGTACGAACAAAGCAACCGTCCGGAACTTAGCCGGATCCGTTAAAAATCTAGAAAACCAAATCGGGCAGCTCGCCAAAATAATATCCGAGCGACCGCCCGGGACTCTTCCCGCTAACACCGAGCCCAACCCGAAAGAGTAAGCGAAAGCTGTAACTCTTCGGAGTGGAAAGCAAGTATCCGGTCCAGTTAGCGAAGAGCCCGAGGCAAGATCCGCCCCTATTTTAAAAACACCACTCACTCAAACAGATTTTATCACTCCACCTCATATTTTCAAAAACAACCCCGCCCCGCCTTATCCATCTCAACTCAACAAGGAAAAATTAGATGATCAATATCATCGCTTCCTGGAAATGTTTAAGCAAATACACATCAATTTGCCCTTCCATGAAGCGATATCACAAATGCCCAAGTACGCTAAGTACCTGAAGGATCTTCTAACTAATAAGAAAAAGCTAGAAAATCTATCGCACGTAACTTTAAATGCTGAGTGTTCCGCCGTCCTAACAAATAAATTACCGAAAAAGGCTAACGATCCGGGTAGTTTTTCTATCCCGTTCCTCTTTGGTGATCTATTTGTAAAGAACGCGTTGGCCGACTTAGGAGCAAGCATCAACTTAATGCCATTCTCCTTGTTTAAGAAGTTAGGAGTGGGCACCCTTAGCCCCACACGTATGAGTATACAACTAGCAGATAGGACGATAAAATATCCGCTGGGAATTGTGGAGGACGTGCTCGTAAAAGTAGACAAATTCATCTTCCCGGTGGATTTTGTCATTTTGGACATTGAAGAGGATGTCGAGGTTCCCCTAATCCTTGGCCGCCCCTTCCTTGCCACCTCCCGTGCTATCATTGATGTGAGTAATGGTAAGCTATTCCTCCGAGTTGGAGATGATGAAGTAACCTTCTCCATAACACCCTCTATGAAAAATACCCTAGAAAATGACGATTCGTGTTTTTTCTTAGATGTGTTAAGTGAAGACCCTTCTTTTTGTATTTCTGAAAATGGTTCTTCTTCTTTTTGTTCATCTTCAAACACCTCCACTGAAATATTACAAGAAATGAAAATGGCCATTGCTCCCGCCCCCTCAAATTTTCAAATTAAATCAAAAAATTTTGAAGAAATTACTTTTGAAAAAGAAAAGTCTTTCAAATCTTCATACGAGGAACCTCCCACTTTAGAACTTAAAGAACTACCCAATCATTTAAAATATGAATTTTTAGAAAAAGACTCTAAGTTACCAGTAATAGTGTCAGCCCATTTAAGTGGATCTGAAAATGCCAAATTGCTAAAAGTTTTACAAAAACACCGCCAAGCAATTGCTTGGCAGATTTCTGATATTAAGGGCATAAGTCCATCTTTCTGCATGCACAAAATTCTAATGGAAGATAATTCACAAAATTCTATTCAACCTCAACGCCGATTAAACCCAAACATGAAAGAAGTAGTAAAGGGTGAGGTCGTGAAATTATTAGACGCAGGAATTATCTATCCAATTTCAGATAGCAAATGGGTAAGCCCCGTTCAAGTAGTTCCTAAAAAGGGAGGTATCACGGTAGTGTTAAATGATAATAATGACTTAATCCCAACACGGACGGTGACTGGGTGGCGTATGTGTATTGATTATCGCAAATTGAACGACGCCACCCGCAAGGACCATTTCCCCTTGCCATTCATCGATCAAATCTTAGAACGATTATCCGACCATAGCTTTTATTGTTTTCTCGATGGTCTCTCGGGCTACTTCCAAATTCCCATCTCGCCCGAGGACCAGGAGAAAACGATGTTTACTTATCCTTTCGGCACCTTCGCCTATCGAAGAATGTCGTTTGGCTTATATAATGCGCCGACAACATTTCAACGGTGTATGTTGGCCATTTTCGACAAGTACGTAGAAAGTATTATGGAGGTATTTATGGACGACTTTTCCGTGTTTGGTGATTCCTTCGATTTTTGTTTAGAAAATTTAGAAAAAGTGTTAGAACGGTGTGAGGAGACCAATCTCACCCTAAACTGGGAAAAATGTCATTTCATGGTACGGGAGGGATTGGTTTTAGGTCATAAGATATCAGCAAGAGGAATTGAGGTCGATGAAGCAAAAATAGAAGTGATCGAAAAACTGCCACCGCCAACCAACGTTAAGGCCATAAGAAGCTTTCTAGGACATGCCGGTTTTTACCGGCGGTTTATAAAAGATTTTTCGAAAATTACCAAACCACTCACTAATGTTTTAGAAAAAGACACTCCATTTATTTTTGATGATACATGCTTATCTGCTTTTCAATTAATCAAAAATAAGCTAATAAATGCGCCAATTATGATAGCTCCAATCTGGGACCTTCCATTCGAAATCATGTGCGATGCAAGTAGCTTTGCGGTGGGAGCTGTTTTAGGACAACGTATATCTAAAAACTTCCACCCTATTTTCTACGCAAGTAAAACACTTACATCCGCGCAAGCGAACTATACCACAACGGAGAAAGAATTATTAGCAGTTATTTTTGCATTCGACAAATTTCGACCTTATATTACGCTTTCAAAAATTATTGTTTTTACGGACCACTCGGCCCTCAAATATTTACTTTCTAAACCGGATGCCAAACCACGCTTACTTCGCTGGGTCTTACTCCTCCAGGAGTTCGACTTGGAAATCCGAGATAAAAAGGGGGCTGAGAATTTGGCCGCGGACCATCTTTCACGATTAGATAACCCATTTATTGAAAATTTAAATGAACAAACTTTTAATGATTATTTTCCCGACGAGAAGTTATTATCAATCAACACTACTCCTTCTCCTTGGTTTGCAAACTTCGCCAACTACTTAGTAGCTCGAGTCTTCCCAAAAGAATTTTCCTATCAGCAAAAGAAGAAATTCTTCTCTGACCTGAAGAATTATTTTTGGGAGGACCCGTATCTGTTTCGAGTTTGTGCAGACCAAGTAGTAAGGAGATGTGTTTCTTTCGAAGAAGGACAAAATATTTTCAAACACTTACACGAAGGACCGACTGGTGGGCACTATCAAGCCAATCGGACCGCTCATAAAGTACTTAGTGCAGGCTTTTATTGGCCTAGCCTTTTTAAAGATGCCCAATCTTTTGTGAGACGGTGCGATAGCTACCAACGGACCAGAAATATCTCAAATAAAAATGAAATGTTGCAAAATTATTTCCTCGAGTGCGAAGTTTTCGACCTTTGGGGAATTGATTTTGTAGGTCCTCTTCCTTCTAGCCATAGTAATAAATACATTTTAGTGGCGGTAGACTACGTGTCTCGATGGGCAGAGGCCCAAGCTCTTCCTACCAATGACTCCCGAGTCGTTATTATTTTCTTAAAAAAATTATTTTCTCGATTCGGTACTCCTAGGGCCATCGTTAGCGACAGGGGTTCGCACTTTTGTAACGCACAATTTGCAAAAACACTTTTAAAATATGGCGTTACACATAAGCTTTCAACTGCTTACCACCCCCAAACTAACGGCCAGGTCGAGGTAGTGAATAGAGAAATCAAACGTATTTTAGAAAAAACTGTTTCCACCTCACGTAAGGACTGGTCACATAAATTAGACGATGCTTTATGGGCTTACCGAACAGCGTACAAGACCGCCATCGGTTGTACACCGTATCGGTTAGTATATGGGAAACCTTGCCATTTACCGGTCGAATTAGAACATCGTGCTTTCTGGGCCCTTAAATTTTTAAATTTTGATCCCCACTCCACCGCCGATCTTCGAAAATTCCAACTCAACGAACTCGATGAGTGGAGCTCCAATGCGTATGAAAATAATAAATTATATAAGGAACGAACGAAATGCTTTCACGATAAAAATTTAAGGCACCCGAAAACATTTAAACCAGGCGACCAAGTATTACTTTATAATTCTCGTCTACGTTTATTTCCTGGAAAATTAAAATCTAGATGGTCAGGTCCTTTTAATGTAAAGGAAGCTTATCAGTATGGAACTGTTTTGATATCACACCCAGATAAGGGTGATTTCAATGTTAATGGGCATCGTCTAAAACTTTATTTTTCTGGTGACAATGTTGACATGGACAGTGAAAAACTTCTTTTGTCTGGACTGTAATAATTTGGATTAACTTTTGAACTATATTCTTTTAGTCGAGCTCAAACGACATTAAACAGAGGGCGCTCTTGGGAGGCAACCCAAGGTTTTTAAAATTTGTTGTTTTAATTTTTCTTTGGCCCTGGATGGCTCCGATACTCTCAACTTCGGCGATCGCCTGCTTCAACATTGCTGGTATCAAGAAAAATTCAAGATGATATTTCATGAAGATTCAAAGCGCCAACAAGGGGGAGCGGCATCACACATCCTTTCAAGCCCATAAATCCAGGGAAGTGCCTGTTTCAGTTTTTCAGTTTTAATTTCTTAGTTACCCCTTCCTTCACTCTCCTTTTCCATTGAGGACAATGTCTATCGTAAGCTTGGGGGAGAATGTCTTCTTTTCTTTTGTTTTAGTAGTCTAAATTATATTTTGGTAAAATCAATAGTACCCCTTGCTTTATGTTTTGTTTTTTCCAAAATATTTTATAGAGCCTTAGTTAATTTCAAAATTTCTAATCCTACTTTTAATTATATTTCACAAGTAAATTGTTGACTCATGTAGTGTTCTAATTCTAGGTAGCATGTTAATCTGAAAAGTTTTTTCTAAAATCTTGTACTTTCCTTATCGTTTTCTCTTTTATCTTCTTTACTTTCGTAAAAATTCTTCATCCACTATTTTTCTCTTCATTTTTAGATATATTTTGCAAGGTTAACTTTTGATTTGTGTAGTAAATGTGAATAATCCTAGACGCTTATTATTCTTATTTTCAGGATAAGTTCATTAGTCTTTATTTAATATCTAGGGCTTACTTTTTGAAATCCTTCAAAACTCATGCTTTAAATAAATTTAGAGAGCAATGAAAATGATTTAGGCCATTTTTTGTTTTAAGTTTGAGCCTTCATGCCAACCCTTAAAAAGAAACCCGTTGTTAGCCTCTTTTGAGCCTTTTCCCATGTTTTATTGTCACCTCCACTTATCAAATTTTTCACCAAAGCCAAAATTTCCAAACCTATTTGAATCACACTAACACTTTGAGTTTTATTTAAATTTCTAAAAGAGTGTGATTGGTTTATTGCATGGAGAGCTTCAAAGAAAAGAATTTGCTCAAAAAGGAGATATTTTAAGCATATTTGTATTAGTTATCTTTGCCAAAATTTCAAAAAAAAAGGCTATGAAAGAGAAAGAAAGAAAATATGCTATATGCTTATAATGAAGGATTGCCTCTTATCATTCATATCGGAAATTTTATAAAACTCATGTTTATGGTTTAGTGTGATTATAGCAATCACTTTTATCTTCGATTCCCATTCCAAATCATATGCCTAAACCAAACATTTCGGTCCTAATAAAGTCCTCTTGATTCATGCTCCTAAATTTGCTTTAGCTAAGTAAAGAAGAAAAGTAGAATAGTTAAGTCTTGGGTATGAATTTAGATCCTTGTTCTTAGAATGATATAATTATAATTTGTCTCTTAGGGTTTAGTAACAATTCAATGTACTATCTCACTTGTTACTTTGCTCAATTTTATTTTAAAACTTTTTAGTTAAAATTTTGGATGATTAATTTTTGTTAGTAAAGGGTATAAAAATTAAGCTTAAGTAAAGTACTTATTTTAGGTTTCCTTTTCACTATTCTCCCTACTTGGAATTCGCAAGGTACTCGTGTTTAGCATAATTAAATCTTTTTGATTAGTCATTTTATTTTATTAGCTAAAGCATATTTCTTTGCTTGGGGACAAGCAAAGTGTAAGCTTGGGGGAATTTGATAATGCTAAATCTAGTTAGTTTAATTAGGTTATTTTTTAGGTTATTTACTCTTACTTTTTGCTTATTGTTGTTTACCTAAATGCAATTTTGGTTCATTTTCCTATTTTTAGTGCTAACTTAAGTTTTCTGAATTTTCAGGTCAAAAATGCAAAATTTCCTAAGTCACGCCCTAGGTCACGCCCGTGACCTAGGGCGTGTAAGTTGTTGTTTCCAGTTAAGCTGCTGCCAACATAATTCAGAAGATCTGGTCAGACACGCCCAAAGTACACGGCCGTGACACACAAGTCACGCCCGTGACACGCAAGCCACGCCCGTGACCAGCCCGTGAACAGCTCAGATTCGACCAGCTGACCACCGAATTGGTCACGCCACTGTTACACGGGCGTGCTTCCAGTCACGCCCGTGACTGCCACGTCAGCCAGCCGCCAGCGCCCATGATCGCCGCCAGCGCCCATGACCCGAGCTAACCACCGAAATGGTCACGCCCTCAGTCACGGGCGTGACCTAGGGCGTGACCCATCAAATCGCGTCAGAATCATGCGCCGAACCTGATCCAAGCCGCAGAATTGATTAAACAATGTCACGCCCCTAGTCATGGGCGTGACTGAGGGCGTGACCGAGGCAGAAAAATTTCTATAAATTGAAATGACCTCCAAGCTTTCCCCATTCAGTTTTTGGAGAGAGAACTAGTGCTACTACTTTATTTTCAGTGATTTTCATGTCATTTTATTCTCTTTCTCTCTCTCTCTCTCTTATTTCAATGCATTTCCTTTTCTAGTTTTCATATGAATGTTGTAATGCCTTTGTAATTTCCTTTTATAGTGTATTACTAATGCTTAGTAGGCTTTCCATGCAATTGTAATCTCAGTTGAACTTTTGTTTAATAAAAATTGTATGTTTTTGTTCTCTTAAAATCTTCATCATTTCTCTCTCCTACCCCTCCACCATGAGTAACTAAATCCTCATAGTACTCGATCTTGATGATCTGAGGATGAGTTGATCAAGTTATGATCCTTTAGTCTTCTTTCACTTTCTAAAGTGTTGGGCCTTAGATTCACTCTTAATTAAAATTTAGTGGAGCTATATTATCGATATATAATCTCCACCTTTGCTTTCATTCTTGGCTAGCCGAGTGGCCGATAGTCTGAATTGAGCACTTAAGAGTAAAGAGAGTTACACACATTTCTCGAGAGAGAATGACGTAAATCTCCTGGATTGGAGTCAAACCCAATAGCGGGGTTCACCACTTAAAGCGAGTTTTAGGTATTCGAATACGGGACGAGAGTTCGGTCAGATTTTTCTAAACTTAGTTGGGCATATCTTTGAGAAAAGTATGTTCAAACTATAGGAACCCCCACGGTCAAGCTACCCTTACTTTATTAAGTTTGCTTTTGAATTTTGATCAACTTAAGCCGAAGTAAGTCAAGATCGAGTGCTATTTCTTAATCATCGTTTAGCCGTACTTTTATCCAGCTTTTATTTCAACTTAGCAGACAAAACCTTCCAAAAAATTATTAAGATAAAATAATAGTAATTCGTTTGAGTATAAGTAATCAACGGTTCTCGGATTTTAATACGACACTTGTGTTCCTATACTACAGTTCGATAGGTATACTTGCCTTCTCGGATTGCTAGTTCGGATTTCATTTCGTGCAAACGGAATTTTAATCACCAATCGCAGCTAGAACCTGGTTCATAGCCTCAATCTGCTTCGCAGACTCCTGCTGAGTCCGGACGACTTCTTGCCGATCTCGAGCGGCCTCTTGCTGAGACCGCGCGATCTCCTGCTGCACAGAGGCGGCATCCTGCCTAGCTCGGGCGGCCTCACGGAGAGCTTGATCAACACGAAGCTCGAAGCAGCGGCTCAAGCGCTTCTAACGGATTGTGATCGGAAGGGGGAACGCTGGGAGATCGCAGGGGACGACCTCTACGGCTATCAGCCATCTTGAAAGTCTATGGATTTCACCTGACACTTCGAATCTGAAGGTCGCGTGTTCGTTCTGTTGGTGCCTAAAATGGTACCTCCAAAATTCACACTAAAGGGGGATGGGAGAAAACTGCGGAAGGCAGGTTACTAAGACAGAAGATGCAGGAACAAAGGGAAATCGATCACGAAATGACGATCACGAAGAAATGAGACCACTTACACAGGTTGTAAGCTGGAGCCTCGGAGCCAAAAGTCCCCTTTTCTGGTACCCCTACCCCTCTATTTATAGACGAGGGGGCTGCCCAAACGGGCAGAACTGAAAACTACGGGCTGCCCGGGATACAGGAGAGCCAGGGCAGGGAAAAGGAATACAAATAACAAAGAAAAGAAAAATGATCAGACCGCTTAAGCTGGCGGTCTCACACTTCTCTGACCGCTCGGCACTTAGAAAATTCCAGTCGAGGAGGCAGCTGACGATTCTGGGCGATCACCTAATTTGAGACCGCTGAGACCGGGAAAACTGAACAATAAGAGGAGGTCGCGGGCTTTCTGGGCAAACACCTCGGGAAGTACAAGGTTAACCATAAACTATAGGAATCATATGTTGTACAAGATTAACTTAACAATACACACACCTACACCCCATAGTTATGGGAGGTTAGTTGGTTTGGTTGTACGAGCGGTAGGCTCGGTAGTTGAAGCAGCAGACTAGTTAGTCCGGTGAGCTTGTGGCTCAGTAATGTTTGTTGTGCCTGGAGGTTTAGCCGGTGAGCTTATGGCTCGGAGATAGATAGTAAACATGTTTGCATATGCATAAAGGTGGTGGGTCTCCGGTATTGGACGGTCGTTCACACCGACGTCAATACGTTGACTCGGCAAGTGTGGAATTTGCACTTAGCCATAAAAGTCTGATGGTCCAGCCAGTAAGAGTACGCAGATGCTCCGCGGTTTTGCGTTGAGGCGTACGATAGGTCTAGGTTAGGTAGTGTGAATACCAAGCTAGAGGTGGGAGAGACCCAACCCACCGCTTCCGTTTGCCACTACGGGAGTATCCTGGCAGTCTTGCTAGCTCCAAAAAGGGGGAACTAAAGGTCTGTGCGTAAAGAGTAAAGGTGTGTGAGTTGCATTTGTGTGAACATAGCATAAACCGCATAACCTTGCATGTCATAGCATCAACATTGCATTTCAACCCCTACCCCTATCGTATAAGTCGGTTATGGGACTTCTTATACGATAGGCCTTGCTAAACGACCCCTTGGTCAATAGGTTTGTATGGGCATTCCTATAAATCAATGGTTACGTTCTATTATATACATGTCTTTACTTAACGCACTTTACTTATTCTTTACCTGCTTTTACTATGCTCATTTACTGCTTCAATTATATATATACATGTGTAGAATAGACATTCCCTGTACCCCTGTCACCTACTATTGTTTACACCCCTTGTTGTCCACCGCTTCATCCTTCACGCACGGTTCCTAGGAGTCACCGGGGGAGGGGTGGGGGATTGGCTTAGTCTTTTTGACTAACGGTCGGTGGACCATATCATTTTAGGGGACTGAGGAGATGCTGCAACACCAGAGGCCGGTGTAGACGGAGGCGGGCCAGTCTAGTACAGGAGCACAAGTTTCAGGATCCGTGAGTGATTAGTAGTTAGCTTCCACGAGTGACCTTGTAGTGATGATATGATGTACAGGGCATGTCCCCTTTATTATTGTAACTTTGTTATTTCAGTTATACCATGTGGACATTTATTATATATAGCATGTGCTTGTGGACATGAACTTCTTTTTGTTCGCTTTTACTTTTCTTCTTCTGTGATCGATATGGCCGGCAGGATCGGCGCTTCGTAGTGGTGACCTTCCCGAGTGAAGGTGTCACCGCAAAGCGGCGGTTCTGGGCATAATACCTGGGTTTTGAGATAAAAAAATGGGGTCTTAGATAGACAAATCTCCCTGAGTTGCTTTCGCCAACTCATTCTCCAAGAACTGTAGCCTAGCTACATTCTTCTTATTGAACAATCCATCCAAGGCTGTCCAAATTTCAGCAGCTAACCTACATCCGATGATGTGATCAAACAGCTCCGGAATGATAGCTCTCTTGAGAGTGAACTCCGCCTTAGCATTTGTTCTCTTCCAAGCCTTCACGAGCTCAGCATTCCCTTCAGCCGGAATAACATCTTGTCTTGCTTCTCCTCCTACAACCTCCCACAAATCCTCTCCAAGAAGATAGCTCTCCATGCAAGACTTCCACTTCTTAAAGTTAGTCTGCGTAATAAGCTAAATACCAAGACCTCTAGCATATCCTCCTTCAATTGCAATCCTACTGATTGTTAACCACCTTGAGGAACCTGAGAGAAGTAACCGCAACTACTACTCAACAGCCTCCCTCTGATACAATGTTAAAAAATTTGAGGTCCAGAGTTAAAGTAAAATATGCGGAACACTTCACAAACATTCCCTATAGAGGTATCTCTTTACAATTTGAGGTATACATGGCGAGACATGATTTATAAGAATCACGGAGGAGAGAAGCACAAAACACAAAACTACAAGCTGCAGACGACATGACAGACAGAGATCGCCAGACCGTGTGAATAGACAAGCCTTGCGGTTAACCCCTGAGACCGCGTGAACAGAGCAGATCGCACCTGTCAGCCCGCAACCACAAACCGCTCGACCTGCTGCTTATTCAACTGCTGAAAACACTTGAAGAAGAAACTGCTTCCTGCTGCAGGCCGCACTCAAGATCGCCTGATCAGCTGAGTCCGCTGCACAGTCCAAGAACACTTAAAAATAGTCTGCCCTGACAGACCGCTGCCAGACTAGTTTATTCAAAGCTGGAAGAAGGGAGAATGCTGAGCGCAAACTGCTAGTCGCTAACCTACGAACGAACAAACCGGTCAATCAAAATTTTAGACCGCGCGACCTCAAATTGAGACCGACACAATCAAGCAAAGTTTGGTTCTTACTGTTCTTAGTTATGAATGACGGGGCTTGCACCCATATTTATAGGCAAGTAGACGGATGTCCTCACCGCACAAACCAGGATACAATAACCGCCTATCAACCCGCATGCGATCTCGCAAAACAGACCGCCCGAGCTCAGTATAGCTGACATTTCCCTTATTTAACCAAACGGTTATATACAAATCTCCTGGTAACCGCGGTCTCCCAAAACAGACCGCCCGGTCTTTATTGCAAAAGAAAAACACTTCTTGAGTAACCCAGATCGACTAGAACAAGTCGTCAGACCTCCCTGTCACTGCAAGAAGGCAAACCTACATGAATAGCTGACCAACTTAGACAAGTCCCCAGAACAACCCATGCAAGCAGCCCGAACACTTTGTGGTCACCCAGATCAGACCTCGCAGAACAGATCGCCTGAGACAAACCGACCAGAACACCAACGCAGACAGCGCGGTCTCTGCGCTCTCCAATATGCAGACCGCCCAGCACCTTTCAACTTCCACTTCAAAAATTTAACACCAATTACCCATCACGATCGTGTGACGCACTAGCAATTGCTAGTTGCGTGCTTGTTAACGAGGTGCTAACGGCCCTTAACCCTTTCCGCAGTTACACTTACCTCATCCGCGTGCCTACTCGTCCATCAGCCTTACGAAGCAGCGCTTAGAGGCCTGCATAGGAGTAGTTTAGTACTTTTCTCTTATTTTTACACTATCCAAATCACCCCTTTTTCGCAATCCATCCGACCTAAAGGACTTCAATCTAAAGTCCTTCCTCGATAGATATCTCCACCTTTCTGTGTTCCTTTGAGATTCGATACTTGGGGATTCACTCCCACATTTTATATTCCTTGAACGATTAGTACACTGCCATTTCGTGTCGCAGTTTTGCTACCGCCTATAGCGGTGTGTGAGATTCATGCATCACACGATCAGTGGCGCACGACCATGGTCGTGTGAGAAGAAATGCCACTAACCCTGCGGGAACAACCTGTAGAAAAAATCAGAATGACAAGATAGCGCACAATTAGTGGTGCACGACCAGTGGTCGTGTGAGAAGGAATCCAGTGATCGTGCGAACCGTTTGGTTGGAAAATGGGGAATGCGCACGACCAGTGGTCGTGCTCCTGATCGTGCGTGAACAAAACGCACGACCAGTTGCCTTTTAGGCTAAAAATGGCCCAAACCAACACCGTGTGTCCACACAATCCCTGTACCTGCAGGAAAATAGTCCAGGCCACTAGCAGATGCATTACACATGATCAACAGAAATAGTATTGGATCATAGAAAAGTTGAAACGTAAGAAATCACACCAGACGGGCTGAAAATGTGCACTATGAGTGAAATTGGCAATGTAATCGAATAGAAGCTATAATGGGTCTCAAGTGTAGTGCAACGAAATGGAAAACAGCCCAGATGACTCCGGAAATCACTATATAAACCGGGCTCATCAGCCCCCACCGGACTCGTAGCACCCACCAGACTCACAGCCCCCACCGGACGCGACAATCCCCGTACCTGAGTTCAATATTCTGGGCCATGCGAGCCTCGGCGTCTCGCTTCCCGCCGATGTCCCGGTCGCGGGTATCGCTCTCCGCGCCCTGAGCCTGGGGAAGTCTGTCACGCTGACCTACACCGAGGCCTTCCATGGGCAACCGAGTTCCTCCCACCATCGGCCTGGTAAAGCGGTCACGGCCCCGTCAGGTGTGTCAGTTACAATCAATAGATTGGTTTTCGCCTTCTTCGCTAACTTTCTTATCGCAGGTATCCAGGAGTCCTCCACCGAGCTGGAGTTTGGAGAGGAGGAGATGTCGCCCGTGCCTTCGCTGGACAAGATTGCTGACTTAATCGGCGATCCTCAGGACCCCGAAGTGATGAAGCGGCGAGTGACCGAGGTGCTCCTGAAGTATGGGTACATGCTACGAGACCTGTACAGCTAGGCGCGAGAGGACAAAGCGGCCTCCGAGGAGTGGTTCACCGCGATTGATGATGAGCTAGCAAGAGTTCTTGCCGAGCTGCAGACTGACACCCACCACGAGGCCACCTCTCTCAGGGTGCACTCTCGCGGGTGGAGGACCAAGTCTGCCTACTGCAGTGCGAGCTCCATGCAGTCCGCGCGTGTCACTATACACACGTACGACCGAGCTCGGGGGTGCGAGGATGAGGCCGATGGAGGTGGATCCAATATTGATCCTTCTCGCACTCACCTGGCGAACTAGGAAAATAATGTCTTATTTATTTTTTATTATTCTTCTTGACAATCTACGAACCATGCAGTTAATTTGATGCCTCCCGAATAATCATGGGATTTTTCTTTCTTTATTATTACTCGCTCTACGCTATTGTTGAGTATATTTTATTTGCTAATCCTTTTATTTAACGCCCTTCTCTGGCGGATCGCATGGGACTCACTTCACCTGACAGCGGTCCTTCCTTGTTGCATCGCTGCGAGTTCTCTGGGAGTGGGTCGCTTCACCTGATAGCGGTCTGTCCTTGCACATCGAACCGAGATTCAGCTATCCGCCACCTGACACCTCGATCCCCCCAATGCCGCCTTTTGTTTCTTATAAATAGGCCTCGCCATCAAAGCCAACCACAACATTTAACTTCCCGACCTCTGATATATTCGTTCTCTCGAGCTCGCGCTTCCTATTCCTCACACTCGCTTCCTTCTTAACAGCTATGGGTGGTGACGGTGATGCGAAAGGCCGGGCCAAATGTGTGTTTATGTTCTGCGACCAATCATTCTTCACCTGCTCGCTTATAGAGAGTGAGTACCATTCTGTTGTGGTGAACTATGTCTCGCCGGCATTCTCTGCTCGCCGCCCGACAAAGACCGAGGCCATCAATGACCTTCACACGGATGAGCTCACCATCTCCATGGCCCACTTTGATGTGGGCATGCGACTTCCTCTCTAGACGAAGATCAGCCAGGTACTCGCTCGCTCCTCTTTTCCCTTTCCCGCATTCACCTAGGATTTCTTTCTAATTGCTACTTGCGAGAAGAACGGATCGAGTTTAGCTTGCCAGTCTTCCACAAGCTATTCTATTTCTTGGCAAACAAGGATGGAACTGCCTTCTTCGTGAGCCAGCTCGCCAAGGTCTGCAAGAAAGTCAATAAAAGCCACTACTTGATGCAGAAGTTCATGTTCGTGAAGGGGTCATTTGGCAACGTCCCCTTCTCGCCCCTCTAGTGGGACGAGCCCACCTACCGTCCTCCCGCGCTCGTCGGCCAAGAGACCGAGCTCTTCAAGTACATGTCAACCAACTTCAAGGCTGCTTACCTCTGAAGAAATGTGGACTCGCTACTCCCTATGCCGCCCGGGGCAGGTTCGGCTCGCTTTCGCTTCCTAACTTATTCTAACATTTCTTTTTCTAACTTTGATTGTTCTTTCGCAGGGGAGCGAGATCTTCCACTCCACCCCCTCATGCGAAGTCCGTGACTATCTCTTCCGGCTTTCAACTCGCTTCGATCGCTGCCGATGCCTGCCGTGAGACCCCCACCACCACCGTCGCTTCCAAGAAATTTCCCGCACTCGCGAGCCGCGGGTCATCCCTTCCGCCTCCGCCGCCAAAGAAGAAACAACCCTCGACCCTCATCAAAGGGAAAGGGCCCGCTGAAAGCCTGACCAGGGCTGAACCCCCAGTGGACCCACCCGCCGACAAGGGAGTCAAGGAGGTCACTTAGGTGGCTGCCAGCGTGCCGACCGCACCCGCACTGGCGAGCCACCAAAATTTTTGTCTCGACAACAGACACCGAGACGAGGCCGGCGAGCCCCTGTTGGATAGGGACTTAGAGTCCAACAGGGTTTCAGTCTCCACCCTTCTCCCCTCCTGGGTGGAGCAGGAGACCGTCGGAGGCCAAGCCTTTGCCTTGTCCTTTAGTCTCTACGATCGGGAGGATGCTGTTGACTTCAACATCCTCACCTCTGTTGTGCTCGCATATGAGAGTGCATGAGCTCAGCTTTGCGGGGTGGAGCTCGCCCGCATGGCTGGCCGTCGCTACCTCCAAGAGGAGAAGAATTCTGGAGATCTGAAGAGAGAGCTAAATGAGGCGACCGAGGAACTCGCCAACCTGAAGGAAAAACAAGTGGTCTAGGAGGGCCTCATCGAGAGTCTAAAGCATGGGATGGTAAGTTTGTCGAGAACTCGCTTACTACCTTTCACAATGTTCTTCCTTAACCCACTCGCCCTTTGCAGGACACTGAGACTGCGAGCCACCTTCTCGCCTGCCAAACTGAGCTAGAGAAGGAGGTCGTCGTGCTGAAGGCCCAGAACCAAGAGCTTGTCCGAGCCGCCCTTCCTCCTGCTCCTCACAGCCCCAGGACCTTGAGGAACCAGAAGCGTGCGGAGGAGGAGATGCTGAGGAACAATGCAATTTTGGCGGCGAGACACATTTTCAATAGCCTAAAGGGGGCCGAGCTTCATTCTGCCGAAGCGGTGGAGCTCAAAGTCGAGGAGGTCATCCCAGAGTTATTCGAGCTGATTCCACCTAGCGAGGATACCAAGGGCGAGAAGTCAGCTGATGAGTCTTGAATGATGTAAACCGTTCTAATTCAAATTTCCTTATGTAAGGCAAGAATCACCACCCTTTTCGTGTAAACCATTTTGAGAATGAAATGAAAGATATTTTTTCTAAGTTCCTTTTATCTTCTTCCTTCGCTTTTCTTGTTGCCACTTGATGCGCAAATCTAGCACACCGCTATAGGTGGTAGCAAGACCGCTGCACGAAATGGCAGTGTACCGATCGTTCAAGTAATAAAAAATGGGAGTGAATCCCCAAGTATCGAATCTCAAAGAAACACAGTAAGGTGAAGTTAACTATCGAGGAAGGACTTGAGATCAAAGTCCTTTAGATTGGATGGATTGCGGAAAGGTGGATTGTTTTTTGGAAAGCAAAATAAAATAAACTAAAATAACACTACAATGCAGGTCGCTATGCACTTCTTCGCTGGGCGAATGGATTACACGGGCCGCTATGCACCGCTTCACTAGGCGGATGGATGATAAGTAGTATTTATATAAGTTTTTAATAGAAATCTTTGTAATTATTTAAAATGAATTTTTCCTTTTCATGTCAATTTTAGGTTATAAGTAGTTCTTTTTGTAATTTTGATTCTAACTTAGCTTAATTCTAATATTTGCAGAATTTTCGGAGAAATTGGTGAAATTTACAAGTCACGCCCGTGACCAAGGGGCGTGTAACCTGAAGATCAAACCAGAGTCGATGCCGCGCTGATTGAGCTAGCCCACAAAGAGTCATGACCTCGGTCACGCCCGTGACCCAAAGTCACGCTCGTGACAAAAGGGTATGTAATCTTAGAATCTTCCCAGTGACCTGCCGTCGAGACGTGGAGCTGCCGTCAAGAAGTCAACATGAGTCACGCCCGTGACCCATATGTCACGGCCGTGACTTTCCCGCAGGATCCCTGCACACCATCGCGTCTCAAGCAAGATCCACGCCGCATTAAATGAAGCCATCTAAGTACACGCCCATGACCCAAGTTACACAGGCGTGTAATGTCCGAATTTCTCCCGCCGTCACGCAAAGCCCATGCCACTGTCCCAGCCATGCAGATCAGTGATTACATGTACCAAAGTCACGCCCGTGACCAAGGGGTGTGTAACTTGAAATTTTTTCCTATAAATTCCAGTGCTCTCCTTGAGTCCAAGGTTCAGAAAATTGGATAGGGGGAGGTAATGCTAGGGCCGTTAGTTAGTTTTTCATGTTCATTTTCATGTCTTCCCAGTTCATGTTCTCTTTCTCTTCATGTCAAGTAATGCTTTAATTTTCCTTTTGCAATAGCGTAGTTTAAACTTGTAATCTTACTTTTCCTAGCTTGTAATCTCTTTTCTTTAAGGCTTGTAATAGTTTCATCTCAATAAAATTAAGTTGGCTCTTTTGTTTATTCCTCTCTTTCTACTTAGTAATTTTTCTTCATGCAATTTTATTTTTTTTTCTTTCCCCCACCATGATTAACTAATTCTCATTAGTGCTCGATCGAAATGAGCCGAGGATGAGATAATCAAGTTATGATTTCTTGAAGCTCTATTTTTCCGTTTTTATAAAACACTTGAATTTCCCTTGAATTTTAACTAGTGAGGTCATATTATCGATGTATGGTTTTCGCTTAAGTTTTCATACTTAGTTAGCCGAGAGGCTCAAAGTATGAATCGATCACTCAAGGGTAAAGAGAGTTGTACGCACCCCTCGAGAGAGGATGACATAAATCTCCCGGATTGGAGTCAAATCCAATAGCGGGGTTCACAGCGTAAAGCAAGTCTTAGGTAATCAATTATAGGACGAGACTCGGGTTGATTTTTCCTAAACTTAGTTGGGCATTAACCTCGAGAGAGGCATGTCCGAGCTTTAGGAACCTCCACGGTCAAGTAGTTTAAATTAAATGGAATTAGATTTATTTTCCTTTCACTTGATTATTCTTACTCTAAGGTGATTTTTGATTGAGCACTAATCTCTTTTACCATCGTTTAAACACTGCTTTTAGTTTGCAATCGTTCTCTTTTAGCTAAGTAAAGCAAAACTCAAAAATCAATTAGATAAGATAATAGTGATTTTCCTCGAAGTAGAAGTAATCAACGCGCCCCGTGGAATATGACCTTGGTATTTCTAAATACCCTATACTATAGACGATAAGGTACACTTCCCTTTATCGGATATAGTTTTGGAGAAAATCTTTAACCATTTCACTTTACAAAATCTTAAATTTATATATCAAGTTTTTGGCGCCATTGTCGGGGACTTGCGTAGATATTTTGAAAAGAGGATAG
Source organism: Dactylorhiza incarnata (assembly GCA_033032865.1). NCBI lineage: Eukaryota > Viridiplantae > Streptophyta > Magnoliopsida > Asparagales > Orchidaceae > Dactylorhiza > Dactylorhiza incarnata. The sequence continues at coordinate 6,184,667 of JAWHQI010000076.1, read as the reverse complement.
CTATTAATTTTATCATGCTTCTTTTTATTTTATTTTGCTTTTTCTAAATTCAAAAAGAAAAATAATAGTCTAGTTTTCCTCTTTCTTTCTTTTCTTTTCATTATCCGCTTTTTTTCTTCATTCCCTTTTTTCTTTTTTTAGTGTATGACCCGAGGTAGCGCTTCGAATATTCCTTTTGATGCAGAGATCGAGCGAACATTTTGGCGGCGCCGCCATTCTCGTGATCAGGATAATCAATTAGAATTTGAAGAGTCGATCGGGGACACTAACACATCGAATATGGATCTTAATCCTCCTAATCCAAATGCGCCAAATCCTAATGAGGTTGCACAACGGACCATGTCCTATTATGCGCGGCCAAATTTGGAAGGCACATAGTCAAGTATTGTTCGCCCCGCGGTGGTGAACAATAACTTTGAGATCAAGTCCAGCATCATACAAATGGTGCAGCAATCAGTGACCTTCGATGGTCAGCCGGACGAAGATCCAAACTGTCATATTTCTAATTTTGTCAAAATCTGCGACACGTTTAAAATTAGTGGCATCACCGATGACGCCATTCGATTGCATCTTTTTCCTTTTTCTTTGCGGTCTAAGGCCAAGCAGTGATTGGGCTCACTTCCTAGGGAGTCCATCACTATATGGGCCGATATGGCGGAATAATTTCTCACTAAATATTTTCCGCCTGCAAAGACCGCCAAAATGCGAACAGATATTGCGTCATTTATGCAAATCAACTCAGAGACTCTCTATGTTACATGGGAGCGCTTCAAGGAGCTTTTGCGTAGATGCCCTCACCACGCACTTCCCACTTGGCAACCAGTGCAATTTTTTTACAATGGCTTAAATTTCCAAACTAAGCAAATGATTGATGCGACCGCCGGGGGAACATTAAATAAAAAGACCCCGGAGGCCGCTCAAGAAATTTTTGAGGAAATGGCCATGAATGCGTACCAAAGGAATATGCCCCGAGCGCGGCCAAACAAGCCAGCCAGAATTTTTGAAATAGACGCAAACGCAAATTTGGCTTTACAAGTTGAGCGCTTAACAAAGCAAGTGGCGGAGCTGTCTGCTTCCTCTGCCACTCCTCCTTGGGCTAATAATATTTTAATTGAAGAGCAGGTTGACTACATGGGAAATCCGCCTCGGCCTTCCTATAACCCCAACACTGCTCCGTATAACAACACTTACAATGCGGGTTATAGGAACCATCTGAATTTCTCATGGACAAACCAAGGAAATGCTCAGCGTCCTATGAATCTAAATAAATCCCCCTAATCAACTTCTTAACTTAACTCCACCTCTAAATTGTAATCCATCCGGTTTTCCGCCGCAATAGCAAAAGCTCTCTCCGCTTGAAGAGGTTTTTGCAAAATATGTTGCTACAAATGAAACGAACATCCGGAACCTTACCAGATCGATCAAAAATTTAGAGAATCAAGGGCCAGCTTGCAAAGATGATTTCCGAGCGTCGGCAAGGAGCACTACCGGGTAATACGGAGCAAAATACAAGGGAGAGCGCAAACGTGATTACACACCGAAGTGGGAAGGAGGTGGTTTCAAAACAGGACGAACCCAAGGTAACTTCTTCTCCTCCTCCCCCTCTTATTTTATCTTCGAATTTTCCCACTACGTTAGCTCTGTATGCTTCTACTTCCAATATCGGTATCCATCTAAGTTTAAAAGCGAGTGCGCAGAAAAAAATTATAAATTTTTTTTAGAAATTTTAAAACAAATTCATATTAATGTACCCTTCTGCGAGGCTATCTCTCAAATGCCTAAATATGCGAAATATCTTATAAGGAGTTGCTCTCCAATAAGAAAAAATTAGAACATATTCCACATATTTCTTTAAACGCAAAATGCTCCACGGTTGTACTCAACAAATTGCTTCAGAAAGCAAATGACCCGGGACGGTTCTCCATCCCGTGTCTATTTGGCAATTCGTTAGTAAAACACGCTTTAGCAGATCTTGGAGCAAGCATCAATCTCATGCCTTTTTCATTATTTAAAAAGTTAGGTCTAGGAAATCCTAACCCCACTCGAATGAGCATTCAATTAGCGGATCGTTCTTTAAAATATTCGGTAGGGATAGTGGAGGACGTGCTCGTTAAGGTTGACAAGTTCATCTTCCCGGTGGACTTTGTCATTCTTGACATCGAAGAGGATGTCGAAGTACCCCTCATACTCGGCCGCCCCTTCCTTGCCACCTCCCGTGCAATTATCGACGTATGTCATAGAAAGCTCCTCCTACGGGTTGGAGACGATGAAGTTACTTTTAGTATAAATCCCTCGATGTGAAACACCTTAGAGAATGACGATTCATGCTTCTATTTAGAAGAATGTTTTGAGAATGAATTTTATTCACTTCCCGAGTTAGTCTTCACATCGAGTCACGAATCCGAGCTCGTCGAGCTCTCTTGTTTAGAAGAACAAGTCTCTCGCTACACATTACCGGAACCCTTTTTTAGAAAAATTAAAAATCAAAACTTCTTATGAAGAGCCACCCATGTTAGAGTTAAAACAACTCCCCCTCACCTTAAATATTTAATTTTAGAAAAAGAATCAAAGCTACCCGTCATCGTTTCATCCGAACTTAGCAATTTAGAAATTTCTGAGTTGACTATTGTCTTAAGCAAGCACCACCATGCAATTGCATGTCAAATTTCAGATATTAAGGGTATTAACCCTTCCTTCTGCACTCACAAAATCTTCCTCAAAGATAATTCCCGCAAAATGGTCCAGCCTCAACGACGGCTAAACCCGAATATGAAAGAAGTCGTTAAGGCCGAAGTTATTAAACTTTTGGACACGGGAATCATCTACCCGATATCAGATAGTACTTGGGTTAGCCCGGTACAAGTCGTACCAAAGAAAGGTGGCGTTACGAACAAAAATAACAAATTAATCCCAACCCATACTATTACGGGTTGGCGGATGGGCATCGATTATCGAAAACTAAATGATGCCACCCGTAAGGATCACTTCCCACTACCTTTTATCGATCAAATCTTAGAGCACCTTTCAGGCCACTCCAACTACTATTTTCTCGATGGTTTGTCAGGATGTTTCCAAATCCCGATTTTGCCCGAGGACCAAGAGAAAATAACTTTCACTTGCCCCTTTGGCACCTTCGCTTATCGAAGGATGCCATTTGGTCTTTGTAACGCGCCAGCTACATTCCAAAGATGTATGCTGACAATATTTGACGAGTTAGTAGAGGAAGTTATGGAAGTGTTCATGGACGACTTCTCCGTGTTCGGAAACTCATTTAAAAATTATTTAAAAAATCTCGAGCGCGTGTTGCAGCATTGTGAGGAAACGAATTTAGCGCTTAATTGAGAGAAATGCCATTTTATGGTCAAAGAAGGATTAGTCCTTGGCCATAAAATTTCGTGCAAAGGGATCGAGGTCGACAGGGCCAAGATCGAAGTAATTGAAAAACTCCCCCTCCAACAAACGTAAAAGCTATTAGAAGTTTCCAAGGCCACGCGGGGTTATATCGGCGCTTTATACAAAATTTTTCCAAAATCACAAAGCCGTTAACCCATCTTCTCCAGAAAGAATCCTCCTTTCTTTTTAACGATGAATGACATTTAGCCTTTAAACTTATCAAAGAGAAACTTATAAACTCCCTGATTCTAGTCGCGCCAGATTGGTCGCTCCCCTTTGAAATCATGTGCAATGCGAGTGATATTGCGGTTGGTGCCATTTTAGGCCAACGGGTGAGTAAGTATTTCCACCCGATTTATTATGCGAGCAAAACACTCACGTCGGCATAAGCGAATTACACATCGACCGAGAAGGAGCTTCTGGCGATCATTTTTGGCTTTGATAAGTTTAGGTCGTATATCACTCTCTCAAAAGTTATCGTCTTCACGGATCATTCCGCTCTTAGATATATTTTAAGTAAATCGGACCCCAAGCCACGTCTTTTGCGATGGATCCTCCTCTTGCAGGAGTTTGACTTAGAGATCCAGGACAAAAGGGGAGCCGAAAACTTGGCTGCCGATCATCTTTCCCGATTAGAAAACCCCGCCTCGGAAGCATTAATAGAAGCCGACATTAATGATAAATTTCTCGAAGAGCGCCTTCTCGCTCTTTAAAATATAAATTCATCTTCCACTCCCTGGTTTGCGGATTTGGCTAACTATCTAGAAGCCCGGGTCCTGCCAAAAGAATTCTCGAGTCAGCAAAAGAAGAAATTCTTTTCTGATTTAAAGAATTATTTTTGGCAGGACCCCTTTTTATTTCGTGCTTGCGCAGACCAGGTGGTGAGAAGATGCGTCTCGAGTGAGGAAGGATTAAAAATTTTATGGCATTGTCATGAGGGACCAACCGGTGGTCATTATCAAGCGAACCGAACCGCGAGAAAGGCGCGGGAGTCGGGATTTTATTGGCCCACGCTATTCAAAGATGCTCACACCCATGTGAGTACTTGCGATAGCTGCCAGTGGTCGGGGAACATCTCCCGTCGGGATGAGATGACACAAAATATTTTCTTAGAATGCGAAATGTTCGATCTTTGGGGTATTGATTTCGTTGGTCCTCTCCCTCCCCCGTTATCAAATAAATATATTCTAGTTGCGGTCGACTACATGTCGAGGTGGGCGGAAGCGCATGCTCTCCCCACTAATGATGCGCGAGTTGTCGTTAACTTCTTAAAAAACTTATTTTCTCAATTTGGCATGCCACACGCTATAGTGAGTGATCGGGGCACCCATTTTTGCAATAGCCAATTTACAGAATTTTTAGCAAAATATGGTGTCACACACAAACTATCCACTGCTTATCACCCACAAACGAGCGGCCAAGTCAAAGTCGTGAATCGACAATTAAAGCAGATTTTAGAAAAAACTGTTTATATTAATAGGAAGGATTGGGCAATAAAGCTCGATGACGCGCTATAGGCCTATCGAACGGTGTACAAGACCGCTATCAGTTGTACACCGTATTGAATGGTTTATGGCAAGGCTTGCCACCTTCCGGTCGAACTAGAACACCGAGCATTTTGGGCGCTTAAGTTTTTAAATCTCGATTCTACATTATCGCCCGAACAAAGAAAATTTCAAATGAACGAATTAGACGAGTGGCGAGCGAATGCGTACGAGAGTAATAAATTATATAAGAAGCGAACAAAGTTTTATCACGATAAACACATAAAATTTCCGAAAACTTTTTCGTCGGGCGATCTCGTCCTCCTTTATAATTCTCGCCTTCGCCTTTTTCTGAAAAAACTAAAATCCCGATGGTCCGGACCCTTTATTGTTAAAGAGGTTTGGTCCTATGGGACAATTTTAATTTCCCACCCGGAAAAAGGTTCCTTCAAAGTAAACGGGCACCGCCTCAAGTTATATCTTCCGGGAGAGCTAGCTAACGAGTAGAATGAGTCGATTTTACTTCCTCCTATAATATGATCGGCAAGTGGGTCATGCTACGCGACCTTAAATAAAGCGCTTTTGGGAGGCACCCCAAAGTTATCTTTTTATTGTTTTCTCTTGTTTTTTTTTAACATAATTTGTAGGTAACCGCCGTTTCCCCGCGCATCTTCAAAAATTAGGGAAGCCCTTTATCCTTCTTCCTTCTCTTTTATTTTGCATTTCTGTTTGTTTTGTCTTGCACTTTATTTACTTCTTCTTTTTTCTTCTTTTACTTCATACTTAGTTTTAAACATTGGGGACAATGTTTAACTTTAAATATGTGGGTGTAAATAGTTCTTTGTAAATAGTTTTTAAATTAGAAATTTTCAAAAAAAAAATTTATTTTCTTATGTTTTCTTTTTTTAAGCACTTGTAAAACCCAAAAACTAAAAAAAAAATTCATTAGAAAATAAAAAATTTAAATCTTGGAAAGGAACGTTTGGGATATCATCCCATCACACCTCCTAGTACCGTGAGAACCCTTCATGGGGTATACCTCGGGATGTCCATGAATTAACAAAAAGTGTTAGGTTTAAAACTAGTTTCCTTTCTTATATTCTCAAAAATTAAAAAAATATATATATGAAAAATTTAGCACAAAAAAAAACAAAAAAATTCGTATACCCCTCCTACTTGTTGTTTTGTGATTTCTTAGAAATCTAATTGAGAATGTTTATAAGCTTTTTTAGGTTTTTAATTTGCTAAAATTTTGTTTATTATAGTTTGTTAATTCTAAATTTTAGGTAATCTTGTTTTAAGAACCATCTTATGATTTGAGTTTGATTAGAGAATTTTTGTTAGCATGACTTCTCTTTTTATTTTTAAATGGCTTCATTTTGTAGTGAATTTGCTAAACCTCTTTAGATTTCAATTATATTTTCTTCTTGCTTTTTAGATATAAGGAAATTTAAATTTACTAGAATTTGCTCTCAATATAATTTAATTTATAAACTAGAAATTTTTCCTACCCTACCCTTTTGATGGCATAAAAAAGTATTTTAAAAGATCATATGCATGGGAATAAGAGGATAAAATTAATTATTCCCTAAACATATGCACCCAAAATCATTTAAAAGATTACATGGCATGGAGTAAGAGGATAAAATTCATTACTCCGAAACATATACATTTTGGGTTTATTAAAAGAGAATTTAAAAGATTATATGCATGAGAATAAGAGAATAAAATTCATTATTCCCTAAACCTATACAAAAAAAGGAAAAAAAGTAGAGGGGAGAGGATATAATTCATCACCTCCATTCAAAAATCTCTTCTTATGCCAAGCTTTGTAAACTCCCCTTAGCCAATATCTTTGATCTAGGTTTAACTTAAGTTATGGAGAGAGCAATTTTTAGTAGGTTACTTTTCCTTAAGTTTCTTTTAAGATAGAGTTCTTATAATTTTAATTTAATCTAGTTTAATAATTTCTAAAATTTTGAATAGATATTTAATTATCTTGAGAAGTCAATGCGTAAGCACTTGTCCCTCTTTTTAAATCATTATCATAATTTAGGACTTAACTCCTCCTAGAATTTATTTTTAACTTAACTTTTGGTTTAAATGAAAATTTTAGTTTAAAATTAAAAATTTTATGGATGTCTTATAAATTATGTCTCACACTTTTGCTCTGGAATAACAAAACTTCAAGTATAGGGGTATTTGATAAGTAGTATTTATATAAGTTTTTAATAAAAAATTTTGTAATTATTTAAAATGAATTTTTCCTTTTCATGTCAATTTTAGGTTATAAGTAGTTCTTTTTGTAATTTTGATTCTAACTTAGCTTAATTCCAATATTTGCAGAATTTTGGGAGAAATTGGTGAAATTTACAAGTCACGCCCAAGGTCACGCCCGTGACCAAGGGGCATGTAACCTGAAGATCAAACCAGAGTCGATGTCGTGCTGATTGAGCTAGACCACAGCGAGTCACTCCCTCGGTCACGCCCGTGACCCAAAGTCACGCCCGTGACCAAAGGGCGTGTAATCTTAGAATCTCCCCAACGACCTACCGTCGAGACGTGGAGCTGCCATCGAGAAGTCAACATGAGTCACGCCCGTGACCCATATATTACGGCCACGACTTTCCCGCATGATCCCTGCACACCACCGCGCCGCAAGATCCACGCCGCATTAAATGAAACCGTCCAAGTACACACCCGTGACCCAAGTTACATGGGCGTGTAATGTCCGAATTTCTCCCGCCGTCACGCAAAGCCCACGCCACTGTCCCAGCCATGCAGATCAGTGATTACACGCCCCAAAGTCACGCCCGTGACCAAGGGGCGTGTAATTTGAAAATTTTTCTAATAAATTTCAGGGCTCTCCTTGAGTCCAGGGTTCAGAAAATTGGAGAGCGGGAGGTGCTGCTAGAGCTGTTAGTGAGTTTTTCATATTCATTTTCATGTCTTCCCATTTCATGTTCTCTTTCTCTTCATGTCAAGTAATGCTTTAATTTTCCTTCTTGCAATAGCCTAGTTTAAACTTGTAATCTTATTTTTCCTAGCTTGTAATCTCTTTTATTTAAGGCTTGTAATAGTTTCATCTCAATAAAATTAAGTTGGCTCTTTTATTTATTCCTCTCTTTCTACTTAGTAATTTTCCTTCATGCAATTTTATTTTTCTTTTTCTCCCCCCCCCCCCCCCCCCACCATGATTAACTAATTCTCATTAGTGCTCGATCGAAATGATCCGAGGATGAGATAATCAAGTTATGATTTCTTGAAGCTCTCTTTTTCCATTTTTATAAAACACTTGAATTACCCTTGAATTTTAACTAGTGAGGCCATATTATCGATGTATGGTTTTCACTTAAGTTTTTATACTTGGTTAGCCGAGTGGCTCAAAGTATGAATCGAACACTCAATGGTAAAGAGAGTTGCACGCACCCCTCGAGAGAGGATGACGTAAATCTCCTGGATTGGAGTCAAATCCAATAGCAGGGTTCACAGCGTAAAGCAAGTCTTAGGTAATCAATTATAGGATGAGAGTCCGGTTGATTTTTCCTAAAGTTAGTTGACATTAACCTCGAGAGAGGCATGCCCGAGCTTTAGGAACCTCCACGGTCAAGTAGTTTAAATTAAAAGGAATTAGATTTATTTTCCTTTCACTTGATTATTCTTACTCTAAGGTGATTTTTGATAGAGCACTAATCTCTTTTACCATCGTTTAAACCCTGCTTTTAGTTTGCAATCATTCTCTTTTAACTAAGTAACGCAAAACTCAAAAATCAATTAGATAAGATAATAGTGATTTTCCTCGAAGTAGAAGTAATCAACGCGCCCCATGGAATATGACCTTGGTATTTCTAAATACCCTATACTATAGACGCTATGGTACACTTGCCTTTATTGGATATAGTTTTGGAGAAAATCTTTAACCATTTCACTTTGCAAAATCTTAAATTTATATATCAATGGAAGAGTAGGCTTGCAGATGGAATGGTTCGCACCGGCGGAGTCTAGATGGATTATACGGGCCGTTAGTACCGCTTAGCTTGGCGGATGGAAGAGTAGGCTCATGTTGTGGAAGAGTAGTCAAGCGGAATGGAAGAGTAGGCTCACGAAATGGAATGGAGGGTTTGCGGAGTGGAATGCAGTGGGGGTGGAAAAGGCGCACTTCAAGCACATTCTACACAAATAAGCATTTTCACAACAATGAAAATAACACTATAAATCAAGAGTCTAGATTGTCATACATCATCAAATAGTAAAGATTACATTCATATACATCCATATACATCCATACAAGTAGAGAAAAAGTCAAGAGATACGACCTAATCCGGAGGCTGGTTGTAGATTCTCGGTAGGAATCGTCGGGTTGTCAATCCGCGTCCTAGCTCGGTCCCAACTATTGTCCAGGGTAGAGGAGGGTTGTCACTTCATCCCAATGGACTCGTCTTCTCCGGTAAACTACAATCTGGTCACGTCCGATGCGAAGAACTCTTGCTTGGTGATGAAGATGATGGTGAAATCCTCTCTTTGAAGCACTTGGATGATGGAGGAGGCCGAGATGATCTCCAGGCTTAAGGTAGGCATGAAGACTAGTCCCGGAACACCTCCCGGTGGTGGAAGATGATGCAGGGGGCGGAAGAGGTGAATAGGGCTCGAAAATGGCTGAGATAATGTGTCGTCTGACCTAATTTTATGGACTGCATATTTATAGAAAACAGGGCACACGATTAGTGGCACACGACCAGTGGTAGTGCGCACTAGAACTTGGTGGTTGTGCGCACTGTGCCAGAAAACCTGCAAGACAAAATGCACAGAAAAATAATATATGCACGATCAGTGGCGCACGATCAGTGGCGCACGATCAGTGGCGCACGATCAGTGATCTTGCGCACTATAGCCAGTGGTCATGCGTTTGGCAAGATAGACCTCAAAAGTTATGGGTTAAGTGCGCACGAGCAGTGGCACACGACCAGTGGTCGTGCGCAATATAGCCAGTGGTCGTGCGTAGTCTTCTTCGGCAGATTTGCACCCGGAACACCTGCATGACGCCCTCATCAGCAGGAGAACCGCTCGGACCACTAATTATGGCACTTAACGCATTCAATAATAACAACTAAATACAACACAATACTCAAAAATAAGAAATATAAGATTCTACACCGAAATTGGGCTAGAAATGTGCACATTGAGTGGAATGACTTTAAATCAATAAAGAGGAGAATATAGGTGAAAAGTGATGTGCACATGAGTGAAAATCAGACCAGATGAGTCCTAAAAAGGGTATATAATTTGGATTCATCACACCCCCAGACTTACCTATTTGCGCATCCCGAGCAAACAAATCCGGCAGGATATGAAAATGGTAGTTAGCGTAGAGAATTGCAAAGAAAGAGTAAGATGTGAAGTATCATACCCATGCAACTAGAAATTCAGTAAAAGAAGATTCTAACTATACTAACTAATTTATAATAGTATAAATGCGTAAATAGAGAAATATTTCTACTCAGATGGTGAATCATGAAGAATTTTGCAGTTGTGCTCGATGTGAAAGTAAATGAGCCACTCAGGAGGGTGTTGCTAAAGACCGAAATTCAGGGATAACTCCGCTAAAATCCATCATCGACGAGAATCATAGGCTTGCCCGGTTACACTCTCTCCACGGCGCTAGCAAACTCACAAGTTGAATTAGTAGGACTTTCAGGTTATTAAAGGGCTTAGGTTACGGTATGGCATACAATGATAAACATGACGGCTACACAACCCAAATGAGCTAAAAGATAATGCTACACCTGAACAAGCCCAAGAATGATGCTAGTATGACACCCCCAGACTTGGCTTGAAAACTGGGTGTGCACACAGCCTACTCCAAATAATTACCAACTGAATTTTTCTATTACGCCCAAGGAAATTTCTTTTCCTTTCAAATTTTTTTTTTCAGATTTTACTTCTAACTTCATTTTTTTCTAATTATTTTATCCCCCAATTGGTTTATAAAAATGTGTTCAGTACGCAATATAATTTTTTTTTCACATCACAATAATTCCATACATCACACCCAAATAAGAAATATAATTTCAGTTAACTCACTACTTGGTTGCGATAATATGATAAGCTTCAGGTTTTGGTGATTGAAAGAAGAGCTGGAACAAATGAGGGGTAAGCACAAATTTGGCTTGCAAAGGTAAACGCATAGGTCATGGAAATCAAGGCCCAAACTAGCCAACTAGATGGCCTACTTCACGCTCAACTTTGTGAGTCGCTCTCACCCATGCTTCAAAAGTGACTTGGGGCAAGTTCTTAGACCACGAGAAAGATAAACCTTCCTTCCGACTCGAGCAACACACAACTAGCGCTCGCTTACAGACAACACCGCGCTACCACAAATTTCAGCCACATTTACCAAATGAGTAACATAAATCAAAAACTACGCAAAAACACTAATTGTGAATTAAAAGCATAGAGATAATCTAATTTTACTCAAATGTCTATGCGAGCGTGCGGATGCGACTAGAGCACTACAAGAGTCAACATCGTACTCCTATTTGCAATTCCTTAGCTAACATCCTATTTCAAAATCCAAACCAAGACAGCGTGTACGGAAGCACACAAACAAGTGAGTGCGCTCTTGTGTGGGTGAATTGGTGTATGCTATAATATGACATAAATAAAAATATACTTCTGGTATGCTAAAATGTGTACACGTGTAGTGAGCACTCGGTACACTCTCCCCCAAACATAAACTAAACAAACCATCATAAAATATTAACATGAAATTTAAATGAGGGCTTGGGGAAGAGAGTACCCAATGCTCAGCAAGTGAGCATACCAGAAGACGCGTGTAAGACTAGGGCAAAGCCGCGGCTTCCTCCATCCAAAAATGTACACCTACAGGGGTAAGCTCCGCAAAAACAATAGGAAAATAGAAAAGCTGAATTAAAATAACAATTAACTAAACTAGATAAGATGAAAATGCATGAAAAAGGAAGATAACTACTGAGGTTTATTGTCCTCCCCAGCACGACTTATTCAGAAAGCAAAAAGTTCAAGCTAATGGGAGTATGAAAAGAAAAGTGCACAGGTAACTGTTCTAATATTCGTGTCGGTAGCGGGTACCGATACAGTGACAAAATAGTTACTCCTCTACCTAAATAGTAGTACCTGATCTTCACAGGTAGAGGAAAGAGAATATAGGAAGAAGAGGATGAATCCTCACTCTTCTCACCAAAAAGGTCCTTTCCTAGAAAGGTGTCATCCTCAGGAGGTAGAAGTAAGAGCGGGCAATGAATGAGGCTTCCCCTAAAGTGGAGGGGTCAACCTCCTCACATGAGAGGATGCACTCTTCATTAACCTGAGCAGACTGCTCCATGTCCTCCTGAAGCACCTGTGAAGACTCAACCTGCACAGGCTCAGATGGTGAATGGGGATCAAGAAATAAAGGAGAAGAATAAGGTAAATAATCTGAAAGCGGAGGAGTGGTCGCAGTCTCACTCCCAGCAGGATCAAAGGATAGATCACTGGCATCATCGTAAGTATCATAGCAAGGGGGGCTCGTGAACTCAAGGGCCTCGGTGGTGAGTTGGACCTCCTCGTCCCATGAAGAAGTGCAAACCTCCTCATCAGAAAGAGTATCCTCATCATCCCACCTTGGAGCAGCCTCAGGCTCTGAATCATCACCCTGCTCAATTACTTCGACAGGATCATCTAAAATTGGTGTAGAAAAATTATGCGAAGATGGTGGAGGAACAATGGATTCAATGAATATCTGAGCTGGTTCCTCAACATGTGAATCATATATATGTGAAGAATGTACTATATGAGACAATTCCAGATTGTCCGAGTATGAATCAGAAGATATTCTGATGGGAATATCTGTAGCGATTCCACAAAGAAAGGCGGGTACTTCAAGAAACTTGATGATTTTTTTTTTGGACTTCTTCTTTTGTTTTATAAATAAAAGATAACCTTTATATTAAGAGTTTAGAATTGACGGATATTTTCGAAGGGTCTTGCAAGTACTGCTACTTTGAGAAATTAACCGTTATCCTATCGAAGGATAGAAGTAACGATCTTTTTCTTCTTTCGGAATATTGACAATCACGCCTCGGCTACAACGTCGAATCCTATTGAATTGAAAAGTAGAAAAGGAGAGTTCTGCACTAAATGAGTTTGGAAAGCTGTGTTTGAATTTTTAGTCCAAATTAATCATTTGATAAAGGCAAGTATACCTTATCGCAAGTAATACAGGATATTTTTTTGAAAATATCGGGATCGTATATTTCCGCGGGTCGTGTTGATTATGCTACTTCGAGGAACGAACTATTATTTTATCGAAATAATATTTTTAGTTAGTTTAACTAGAATTCTAAGTGATAAAATGCTAAAGACGATAATAAGCGATTAACTAGAGTTCTAAGCGATGAGAAAGATAGCGCGCGACGTCGAATTACCTTGAGACGAAAATAGATTTTTTCGTTGAATTAAAAGTGATGACTTTTCAAAATATTAAGATGACTTGACCGTGGAGGTTCCATAATTATGAACGCTCCTCTCTCGAGGGTACGCCCACCTGAGATTATGAATATTCGACCGAACTCTCGTTCTACAATCGAATGTTCTTAATACTCGCTTTATGTTGTGAACCCCGCTATTGGGTTTTTATTTCCAATTCGGGAGAATTACCTCGTCCTCTCTCGAGGGTAGAGCGCACTTCTCTTTACCCAAGAGCGATCAATCCGTACGCACGAGCCTCTCGACTAACTAGGTACGAAAACGGAAATGAAAACCACACATCGATTATGTGGCTCTACTCAACGTGATTCTCGGGTAAACCTTAAGCGTTAATTATTTTAGAAAGAGATGTTTTAATTTTATAGAAAAACTATTTTTTTGTGTCCCAATGCTCTTCGACGTCGTGTGCTAAAGGAAATTAGCCACTCATCGGAATGGAGACGGCATTATCGGTTGAAAAATACATGTTTAATGATTAAAGCAGATATAAGTGGATAAAAAGGAAATAAAAAGACTTATATAAAAAACAGTAATAGTATCCGTCCCAACCACCTTAAACAAGCGCTAAAAAGTTCTTAGCCTCTTATTCAAGAAGGGGGTGGTATAGAAATGAAAAGACTTATAAAGGTGCAGAAATAATATCCGTCCCAACCGACTTAAATAAATGCTAAAGTTAATTAGCCTCTTATTCAAGATGGGGGTGGTATAGAAATGAAAAGACTTATAAAGGTGCAGAAATAATATCCGTCCCAACCGACTTAAATAAATGCTAAAGTTAATTAGCCTCTTATTCAAGATGGGGGTGGTATATAGCAGTTATATGAAGACTGAAATAAAACTAAGTTACAAAAAAAGAAAAATATAACCTCATACACGCACACACTCTAAAAAAAACTGAAAAGAAAGCGTTTAAAATGAAAGCGATAAAATAAAGCGAAAAAGAAAACGATAAAACTATTTTATGAAAGCTTGTAAATCTAAGCTATGAAAACAGTAAATCTAGATTATGAAAGCAATAAACCTAACTATAAAAGCAATAAAACTAAATTATGAAAGCAATAAAGCTAAACTCATACACGCACACACGCTAACATTAATAAAAAGGAAGATGATCCAAATGAGAAAAACATCATTTTATTTCTGAAATCAGCATTACAACTAGACTAGGAAGACGAAAAAAAACTTAAAACGAACTTAAATTGAATTGCATAAGAGAAGCTCACAATCACTCAAAAGAACTCACAATACAACAAGAACTACTCAAAATTTGGATGAAAAATACTTCAGCCGAGCCCCACTATTTATAGGGAAAATTTGAGTTTTACACGCCCTAGGTCACGGTTGTGACTTGAATGTCACGGCCGTGACTTAGGGCGTGACATTTGCTCGGCTGTATTCGCCGTCTTTTGGAAGGTCCGGCCGTCAAACATGGCTGCACACGGGCGTGACTTGGTATGTCACGGGCGTGACTTTGTGAGTCACGGGCGTGACTATGGGTGGCTGATGTTGGCAGCATGGGCGCGGCTTCGAGACGTGACGCGCTGGCGGCTCACGGGCGTGACTCTGCTGGAACACGGGCGTGACTTGTAGAGTCACGGGCGTGACTTGGTCAATTCTTCGAGATTTCACCTGAAAATGGCTGCCAGCTGGAAATTTGTCTTTTAAAATTACACGCCCTTGGTCACGGGCGTGTCTGAGGGCGTGACCTGGGAAAATTTTGCAAAAAAATGCAAAAACAAAAATAAAACTAAGTTAGGAACCAGAAATAATAAAGAAGCAATTTATTCATTAATTTACATAGAAAATTCACAATATTAATCAAAACTATACTAATAATTATACTAAAAATACATATATTTTATTACTTATCAAATACCCCCATACTTAAGCTTTTGCTATTCCAGAGCAAAAGTAAGAGAGATCTATACGGGATTAACATAAGTTCTAATTTTTGGCTATCGTTTTATTTTAATCATAAGAGACTGAAAAATAAAAATTCGGAGTAATAAGAGTTAAGTCCTGAATTATGCAAATGATTTAAGTAGAAAGAAATGTCCTGGCCAAAAGACTTCTTAATTAACCAAATAGCAAACAAAATTGCAATCATTAGTAAACGAGATTAGATCGAAATTATAATAACCTTTGTTTAAAGAAACATGAAGGAAAAAATATAAGTTACTAATTATGCTCTCAAATGATTTTTTGAATTAAAACTAGAAACAATAATTTGGTTAACGGAAAAGGGGGTAAAAAGCCTTGGCAAATAGAAGAGTACTTGAATTAGGGGTGATGAATTGTATCATCTCACCCCTCTTATATAGTTTCCTTTGACTCCCATCGTTGGTGTACGAGGGAAAATTGACCTTTTAATTAACCCAATGCCTGTGTTTACGGAATTTGCAATTCCCATTGACATAGGATCTCTTTTAACAAATATTGGGTGCCTATGTTTACGGAATTTTTGTATTCCCATTGACATAAGATCTTTTTTTTCTTCCTTTGTTTGTTTTTGCCATGCTAAATTGTTGTATATAAGGGGTTTTCAAGAGAAATTCTAGAATAATAAAAAAAAGTTTTGAGAGCAACCTTAGTAAGTTGAATATTCCTAGATTCCTGAAGACATAAAGTAGGGATATATGCAGTCTAAAGTTGTTTTGCCAACATAATACACATGTCTCTATTTTAGCTAGTAGAAGTAGTGATTGATAACAAAGCCTCTATTTAAATTAAAAACATAAGATATTCTTTAAAACTTAACCCCGAACGTTTAAATCTATCGATCTTAGATAAACAAACAAATAGTAAAACTAGCGATTATGAAAATCCACAAACATATACTCTCAGAACTAAATGCTTAAAGAATAAAAGTAAAGTAGGGTATATTTTTTGGAACATTTTTTTTTTGTGTAACATATACTCTCGAAAAAAAAATACATATATATATTTTTTTGTTTGTAATATATTTATTTTGTAAAAAGAAGCCCCTTTTTTTGTAATATATTTATTTTGTAAAAAGAAGCCCCTTTTTTTTAAATGAAAACGGTAAATACACCCCCATACTGAAAACCCAACATTGTCCCCAATGTTGTAATGTAAGTATGAAGGAGATAAAATAACATTACAATATATACAAAAGGAAAGAGGAAGCAAAAAGGCTTCCCTGAATTAAAGCTGGCGGGGTCGTAAGAAACCCTGCAAAAAGAGATAAAAAGCATAATACAAATATTAAATAAATATGGGGTGCCTCCCACAAGCGCTTTGTTTACCGTCGCGTAGCTTGACGCATTTGGCGTGGTGAGATTATAAATTAGGGAGGGTTAAAGATTCCGTGTGTCCGTCCACCAGATCGCCTGCAAGATATAGTTTTAAACGGTGGTCGTTGACTTTAAAATCGCCTTTTTCGGGGTGAGAGATAAGGACGGTCCCATACGGCCAAACCTCTTTGACTTCAAAGGGGCCGGACCAGCGGGATTTGACCTTACCCGGAAAAAGACGAAGACGTGAATTATAAAGAAGGACAAGATCGCCCGGCGCGAAAGTTTTTGGAAATTTAATTTTTCGATCGTGGTAGAACTTAGAACGCTCCTCATAAAATTTATTACTCTCATAAGCGTTCGCACGCCATTCATCGAGTTCATTTAGTTGAAATTTCCTATTCTCAGAGGCTAAGTTCGAATCGAGATTTAAAAATTTTAAGGCCCAAAAAGCGCGGTGTTATAACTCTACCGGTAAATGGCATGCTTTGCCGTAGACTAATCGATAGGGCGTACAACCGATAGCGGTCTTGTATGCCGTACGATACGCCCACAACGCGTCGTCGAGTTTTGAGGACCAATCCTTCCTATTTAAAGAGACGGTTTTTTCCAAAATGCGTTTTATCTCGCGATTCACTACCTCTACTTGGCCGCTCGTTTGGGGGTGATAGGCGGTGGCGAGCTTATGCGTGACGCCGTACTTAGATAAAATTTTTGAAAACTTGGCGTTGCAGAAGTGCGTGCCCCTATCACTAACAATTGCACGGGGCGTGCCGAAGCGAGAAAATAATTTTTTTAGAAAATGGACGACGACTCGCGCATCATTGGTGGGCAGAGCTTGCGCTTCCGCCCACCTAGATACGTAGTCGACCGCCACTAAAATATAGCGATTATTAAAAGAAGGAGGTAGGGGGCCTACAAAGTCTATGCCCCACAAATCGAAGATTTCACATTCTAAATAAAAGTTTTGGGGCATCTCGTCACGACGAGAGATGTTACCCGACCGCTGGCAGCTATCGCATATACTCACAAAAGTGTGAGCATCCTTAAAGAGAGTGGGCCAATAAAAGCCTGACTCTAACGCTTTCCGCGCGGTCCGGTTGGCTTGATAATGCCCTCCAGCCGGCCCCTCATGGCAGTGTCGCAATATTTGCGCACCCTCCTCGCTTGAAACACATCTTCGTATCACTTGGTCTGCGCAGATGCGAAAGAGAAAGGGGTCCTCCCAAAAGTAGTTTTTCAAGTCAGAGAAGAATTTCTTCTTCTGCTGAGTCAAAAAATCTTTTGGAAGGACCCGCGCGACTAAACAGTTCGCGTAATCTGCGAACCAAGGGGTAGAAGAAGTGTTTGTATTATTTATGATTAAAAGGCGCTCTTCAGGAAATCAATCATCTATTTCTGGTTCGACGAGCGCTTCTGCGACGGGGTGTTCTAAACGTGAGAGGTGGTCGGCTGCTAAATTTTCAGCCCCCTTCTTATCCCGGATCTCTAAGTCAAATTCCTGTAAAAGGAGGATCCATCGAAGTAAGCGAGGCTTGGCATCAACTTTGGCCAAAAGATATTTTAGGGCGGAGTGATCGGTGAAAACGATCACGTGTGAAAGTGTTACGTAAGGCCTGAATTTATTAAAAGCAAAGATGACGGCAAGAAGTTCCTTTTCCGTCGTTGTATAGTTAGCCTGTGCGGCATTGAGTGTGATAGAAGCGTAATATATTGGATGAAAATATTTATCTACGCGTTGGCCTAAGACAGCTCCTACCGCGATATCGCTCGCGTCGCACATAATCTCGAACGGAAGGGACCAATCTGGCGCCACCAGAATTGGAGAATTGATAAGTTGTTTTTTTATAAAATCAAATGCCTCTACGCAGGCCGTGTCAAAAATGAATGGGGAATCCTTTTCCAGGAGGTGAGTTAGCGGTTTGGTTATTCTTGAAAAATCTTGAATAAACCGCCGATAAAAACCTGCGTGGCTAAGAAAACTTCTAATTGATTTGACGTTCGAAGGAACAGGAAGTTGTTCAATTATAGCGACTTTGGCCCTATCGACCTCCATCCCCTTGGAAGAAATTTTATGGTCGAGGACTAAGCCCTCTCGGACCATGAAGTTGCATTTCTCCCAGTTCAAGACTAAGTTCGTCTCCTCGCACCGTTGGAGGACCCTATCTAAATTTTTTAGACAATTTTTAAAAGAGTCTCCAAAGACGGAGAAGTCATCCATGAAGACTTCCATTATGTCTTCTACTAGCTCGCCAAATATTGCCAGCATACATCTTTGGAATGTAGCTGGCGCGTTACAGAGGCCAAACGGCATCCTTCGATATGCGAAGGTGCTGAAAGGGCAAGTAAAAGTCGTTTTTTCTTGGTCCTCGGGTGAAATAGGGATTTGGAAAAATCCCGAGAGACCATCAAGGAAGCAATAAAAAGGATGACCGGAGAGACGTTCTAAGATTTGATCAATAAATGGTAACGGAAAGTGGTCTTTTCTGGTGGCATCATTTAGTTTTCTGTAGTCGATGCACACCCTCCAACCCGTAACAGTGCGAGTTGGGATTAATTCATTATTCGTGTTTGCCACGACCGTTATACCGGCCTTTTTTGGGACGACTTGTATGGGGCTTACCCACGTACTGTCGAAAATAGGATAGATAATCTCCGCGTCAAGGAGTTTAATAATTTCAGTCTTAACGACTTCCCGCATGTTCGGGTTAAGTCGCCGTTGAGGCTGAATTATTTTGCGGGGGTTTTTCTCCAGAAAAATTTTGTGGGAGCAGAATGAGGGGTTAATTCCCCTGATATCGGAAATTTGCCATGCAATTGCACGGCGATGTTTAGATAAAACTTCAACCAGTTCGGATGTTTCCGAATCGGTTAAAGTAGACGATATTATAACCGGAAGTTTTAAGTTCGCGGCTAGAAAAGCATATTTTAAATGGTCGGGGAGTTGCTTAAGCTCCAAGACCGGAGGTTCTTCATAGGAAGTGGAGATTTTTAAAGCTTTCGAATCAAAAGGCTCGAAAGGCGAATTTGGCGGTAATTCGTCTAAAGGAGGTTGATTCGCCAGATCCGAATCATCTATCATTAAAGATAGCAATTCCGAAAGAGAAGAACACTCGTCCACAAACGCGTATTCCAAATTGAAACAGGATTCATCATTCGATAGTGAGTTCCGCATGGAGGGGTTGATATGTAAAGTAACTTCGTCGTCTCCAACTCGAAGGAGGAGGCGACCGTTACTGACATCAATTAACGCGCGGGAGGTTGCAAGAAAGGGGCGACCGAGGATGATGGGTACCTCGACGTCCTCCTCTATGTCCAGGATGACAAAGTCTACTGGGAAGATAAACTTGTCGACCTTGACCAGAACATCCTCCGCTACCCCGATTGGGTACTTTACCGAGCGATCCGCGAGTTGGATGCTCATTTTTGTCGGACTCGGGATGCCTAAATTGAGTTTTTTGAAAAGAGAAAAAGGCATCAAATTGATGCTGGCGCCTAAGTCCGCGAGAACGTACTTTATTAACATATTGCCAAAGAGACACGGGATGGAGAACCGTCCCGGGTCGTTCAGTTTTGGCGGCAATTTGTTAAGGAGAACAGCCGAACATTCCGCATTAAGGGAAATACGCGAAACATCCTCGAGTCGCTTTTTATTAGAAAGCAACTCCTTAAGATATTTCGCGTATTTCGGCATTTGGGAGAGTGCCTCGCAGAAGGGGACGTTTATTTGAATTTGTTTTAAAATATGAAATTTTTTTTGATAATTTTCGTCCTCCTTCTCTTTATTAATTTTAGACGGGTAAGGAATTCGAGGACTCGAAACATTCGGCGCAACCGGAGAATTTGGAGCAATTAGAATCGAGGAAGAGGGTGGAGGGGTCGGAGGCGAAATGCATACCTTAGGCTCAACCCGCAATGGGAAGACGACCTCCTTGCCGCTTCGAAGGGTTATAGCGTTGGCATTTTCCCTGGGGTTCGGCTCCGTATTCCCTGGTAGAGCTCCGTATGGCCGCTCGGAGACCATCTTTGCAAGTTGTCCAACCTGGTTTTCCAAGTTTTTAATCGATCAGGTAAGATTCCGGATATTTGAATCGTTGGATGCGATGTATTTAGACAAAACATCTTCGAGCGGCGAAGGTTTTGGAGGAGGAGGCTGGAATCCCTGCGGAAATACTTGCGGAAATCCTTGAGGATTCATATTTGGGGGCCTCTGAGCATTGTTAGGATTGCTCCAGGAGAAATTAGGGTGGGTCCTCCAACCCGGATTATAATTATTACTATACGGGTTGTTATTAGGGTTGAAGGGGGGCCTAACCGGATTACCGAGGTAATCCACCGATTCTTCGATTACATTATTATTATTATTATTCCAAGCGGGAGTGGAGGAGGAAATAGTCATCTCCGCCACCTGCTTACTTAGCCGCTCTACCTGTGAGGCTAAGAAAGTAGTGGCGTCCACTTCAAAAAGACCAGCCGGTTTATTAGGACGCGACCTTGGCACGTTCCATTGGTACGCGTTCATGGCCATTTCGTCGATCAGAGCTTGAGCCGTCTCCGGGGTTTTGTTGTTTAACGTTCCCCCGGAGGCCACATCAATCATCTGTCGCGTAGAAAAATTTAAACCATTATAAAACGTCTGGACCTGTAGCCAAGTTGGTAGCGCGTGATGAGGACACCTACGCAAATATTCTTTAAAACGCTCCCAAGTCTCATAAAGAGACTCAGAATCAAATTGCACAAAGGATGTGATATCCGTGCGTAGTTTTGCGGTTTTTGACGGAGGAAAATACTTAGTTAAGAAAAATTCCGTCAATTGGGCCCACGTGGTTATGGACCCTCTCGGAAGAGAAGTCAACCACGATTTGGCTTTTAACCGTAGCGAAAATGGAAATAAGCGTAAATGAATGGCGTCATCAGTGACGCCATTAATTTTAAAGGTGTCGCATATTTCTAAAAAGTTTGAAAGGTGTTGATTTGGGTCCTCATCTGGCAAACCGTCGAACTGAATCGACCGTTGTACCATTTGAATTATGCTGGATTTTATTTCGAAATTATTATTATTAACTGTTGGGCGAGTAATACTTGATCCTGTATCGTCCAAATTCGGCTGGGCATAATATGCCATGGTCCGAGCCGGGGCCGCATTTGGAATTGGATCGCCCATATTTGCAGTATCTCCGATTGACTCGTCGGGGGTTTCGAGTAAGTTTTGATCACGAGATCGGATACGCTCACGAAGAGTGCGCTCGATTTTGGGGTCAAAAGGAATGGTCGAATCGTCGGACGAGCTTCCTCGGGTCATATACTAAAAACATTTTTTTTTTGTTTGGAATTTTTTTGTTTTCTTATTATTATTAATTTTTTTAAATATAAGTTTTATATATATATTTTTATATATTACTTTTTGTATTTTTTGTTTTTTAGTAAAAATATATAGATAAGGAATAAAATTAATAGCAGTTCCTACTTTCAAATAACAACACAAAGCTCCCCGACAACGGCGCCAAAAACTTGATGATTTTTTTTTTTGGACTTCTTCTTTTGTTTTATAAATAAAAGATAACCTTTATATTAAGAGTTTAGAATTGACGGATATTTTCGAAGAGTCTTGCAAGTACTCCTACTTTGAGAAATTAACCATTATCCTATCGAAGGATAGAAGTAACGATCTTTTTCTTCTTTCGGAATATTGACAACAACGCCTCGGCTACAACGCCGAATCCTATTGAATTGAAAAGTAGAAAAGGAGAGTTTTGCACTAAATGAGTTTGGAAAGCTGTGTTTGAATTTTTAGTCCAAATTAATCATTTGATAAAGGCAAGTATACCTTATCGCAAGTAATACAGGATATTTTTTTGAAAATATCGGGATCGTATATTTCCGCGGGTCATGTTGATTATGCTACTTCGAGGAACGAACTATTATTTTATCGGAATAATATTTTTAGTTTGTTTAACTAGAGTTCTAAGTGATAAAATGCGAAAGACGATAATAAGCGATTAACTAGAGTTCTAAGCGATGAGAAAGATAGCGCGCGATGTCGAATTACCTTGAGACGAAAATAGATTTTTTCGTAGAATTAAAAGTGATGACTTTTCAAAATATTAAGATGACTTGACCGTGGAGGTTCCATAATTATGAACGCTCCTCTCTCGAGGGTACGCCCACCTGAGATTATGAATATTCGACGGAACTCTCGTTCTACAATCGAATGTTCTTAATACTCGCTTTATGTTGTGAACCCCGCTATTGGGTTTTTATTTCCAATTCAGGAGAATTACCTCATCCTCTCTCGAGGGTAGAGCGCACTTCTCTTTACCCGTGAGCGATCAATCCGTACGCACGAGCCTCTCGGCTAACTAGGTACGAAAATGGAAATGAAAACCACACATCGATTATGTGGCTCTACTCAACGTGATTCTCGGGTAAACCTTAAGCGTTAATTATTTTAGAAAGAGATGTTTTAATTTTATAGAAAAATTATTTTTTTGTGTCCCAATGCTCTTCGACGTCATGTGCTAAAGGAAATTAGCCACTCATCGGAATGGAGACGGCATTATCGGTTGAAAAATACATGTTTAATGATTAAAGCAGATATATGCGGATAAAAAGGAAATAAAAAGACTTATATAAAAAACAGTAATAGTATCCGTCCCAACCACCTTAAACAAGCGCTAAAAAGTTCTTAGCCTCTTATTCAAGAAGGGGGTGGTATAGAAATGAAAAGACTTATAAAGGTGCAGAAATAATATCCATCCCAACCGACTTAAATAAATGCTAAAGTTAATTAGCCTCTTATTCAAGATGGGGGTGGTATAGAAATGAAAAGACTTATAAAGGTGCAGAAATAATATCCGTCCCAACCGACTTAAATAAATGCTAAAGTTAATTAGCCTCTTATTCAAGATGGGGGTGGTATATAGCAGTTATATGAAGACTGAAATAAAACTAAGTTACAAAAAAAGAAAAATATAACCTCATACACGCACACACTCTAAAAAAAACTGAAAAGAAAGCGTTTAAAATGAAAGCGATAAAATAAAGCGAAAAAGAAAACGATAAAACTATTTTATGAAAGCTTGTAAATCTAAGCTATGAAAACAGTAAATCTAGATTATGAAAGCAATAAACCTAACTATAAAAGCAATAAAACTAAATTATGAAAGCAATAAAGCTAAACTCATACACGCACACACGCTAACATTAATAAAAAGGAAGATGATCCAAATGAGAAAAACATCATTTTATTTCTGAAATCAGCATTACAACTAGACTAGGAAGACGAAAAAAAACTTAAAACAAACTTAAACTGAATTGCATAAGAGAAGCTCACAATCACTCAAAAGAACTCACAATACAACAAGAACTACTCAAAATTTGGATGAAAAATACTTCAGCCGAGCCCCTCTATTTATAGGTAAAATTTGAGTTTTACACGCCCTAGGTCACGGGCGTGACTTGAATGTCACGGCCGTGACTTAGGGCGTGACATTTGCTCGGCTGTATTCGCCGTCTTCTGGAAGGTCCGGCCGTCAAACATGGCTGCACACGGGCGTGACTTGGTATGTCACGGGCGTGACTTTGTGAGTCACGGGCGTGACTATGGGTGGCTGATGTCGGCAGCATGGGCGCGGCTTCGAGACGTGACGCGCTGGAGGCTCACGGGCGTGACTCTGCTGGAACACGGGCGTGACTTGTAGAGTCACGGGCGTGACTTGGTCAATTCTTCGAGATTTCACCTGAAAACGGCTGCCAGCTGGAAATTTGTCCTTTAAAAATACACGCCCTTGGTCACGGGCGTGTCTGAGGGCGTGACCTGGGAAAATTTTGCAAAAAAATGCAAAAACAAAAATAAAACTAAGTTAGGAACCAGAAATAATAAAGAAGCAATTTATTCATTAATTTACATAGAAAATTCACAATATTAATCAAAACTATACTAATAATTATACTAAAAATACATATATTTTATTACTTATCAAAACTCATCAGAAATTGAAGGAGCGTAAGAATGGGAAGAGGATGGCACAATATGAATATCTGGTTCATCCTCCTCCTCCATATGGCATTGGAACGCGACACAATCCTTCAGAGCATGATTCGTGCTCCGACAAAACAAACACTTAAGATCAACCCTTGACCTCGAAAGAGGTGGGATACTATATGTGGTTGGTGTTTGTGGTGGGGGCACGTGGTTATGATAATCAGGCTGATCGTACTTGGAACTATATGATATTGATTCCCCATAAGCAGAGCCGTAAGAATCATAGCCACAGTTTCCCATATGACATTGTTCACTATAATGACTGGATGCCTCGCACCATCTGCATTGCAAATATGCATACATATTGTTGGGGGGTGATTCACCAAATAAATATAATCTTTGCAAGAATTAACTACACACAAGCAACTAAAATGAGAATCCTACTTTGTAAATTTTGAAATAGAAAAGGAGTACCTAAAATACAAAAGGGCGAACTAAAATGAAAACAAGAAAAATAGAAAAATACAAACGATGCAATAAACAAATGGAATAACTTCTTTCCCTTGTCGCTCTCTCTCAAGCAACTCACACGACTGTGTTCCCCGACAACGACGCCAAAAACTTGATGGGTAAATCTAGCACACCGCTATAGGCAGTAGCAAGACTGCGGCGCGAAATGGCAGTGTACCAATCGTTCAAGTAATATAAAATGGGAGTGAATCCCCAAGTATCGAATCTCAAAGGAACATAGTAAGGTGGAGTTAACTATTGAGGAAGGACTTGAGATCAAAGTCCTTTAGATCGGATGGATTGCGGAAAAGGTGGATTGGTTTGTGGAAAGCAAAATAAAAGAAACTAAATTAACACTACAACACAGGCCGCTATGCACTGCTTCGCTGGGCAGTTGTATTACACGGGCCGCTATGCACCACTTCACTTTGCGGATGGAAGAGTAGACTTATGGATGGAATGGTTCGCACCGACGGAGTCCAGATGGATTATACGGGTCGTTAGCACCTGTAAGCTTGGCAGATGGAAGAGTAGGCTCACGTAGTGGAAGAGTAGTCAAGCGGAATGGAAGAGTATGCTCAAGGAATGGAATGGCGAGTTTGCAGAGTGGAATGGAGTGAGGGTGGAATCAGCGCACTTCAAGCACATTCTACACAAATATGCATTTTCACAACTATGAAAATAACACTATAAATCAAGAGTCTAGAATGGCATACATCATCAAATAGTAAAGATTACATTCATATTCATCCATACAAATAGAAAAAGGCAAGAGATACGACCGAATCTGGAGGCTTGTTGTAGATTCTCGGTTGGAATCGTCGGGTTGTAAATCCGCGTCCTAGCTCGGTCCCATCTATCATCCGGGGTAGAGGAGGGCTGTCACTTCCTCCTAATGGACCCGTCTTCTAGGGTAAACTACAATCCGATCACGTCCGATGCGAAGAACTCTTGCTTGGTGATGAAGATGATAGTGGAATCCTCTCTTTGAAGCACTTGGATGATGGAGGCGTCCGAGATGATCTCCGGGCTCAAGATAGGCGTGAAGACTAGTCCCGGAGCACCTCCCGGTGGTGGAAGATGATGCAGTGGGAGGAAGAGGCGAACATGGCTCGAAAATGGCGGAGATAATGTGTTGTCCGTCCTAATTTTGTGGACTATGTATTTATAGAAAATAGGGCACAAGATTAGTGGTGCACGACCAGTGGTCATGTGCACTAGAAGTTGGTGGTCGTGAGCACTGTGCCAGAAATCCTGTAAGACAAAATCCACAGAAAAATAATATGCGCACGATCAACGATCATGCGCACTATAGACAGTGGTCGTGCATTTGGCAAGACAGGCCTCGAAATTTAAAGGTTAAGTGCACACGAGCAGTGGCACACGACCAATGGTCATGCTCAATATAGCCAGTGGTCGTGCTCAATATTCCTAGGCAGATTTGCACTCGGAACATCTGCACGATGTCCGCATCAGCAGGAGAACTGCTCGGGCCACTGATCATGGCACTTAACGCATTCAGTAATAACAACTAAACACAACACAATACTCAGAAATAAGAAATATAAGATTCTACACCAAAATTGCGCTAGAAATGTGCACATTGAGTGGATTGACTTTAAATCAATAAAGAAAAGAATATAGGTTAAAAGTGATGTGCACGTGAGTGAAAATAAGCCTAGATGAGTCCTAAAAAGGGTATATAATTTGGACTCATCACCACTCGCTTACGTGCTCGTGCATCGACGATAAGCATCACGCGCACACCCGCGCTTTGCTCAAACGCTCGCTGACCCACGCACATGCATACTCGCACACTCACGCACTCACGCACTTGCGTACTGGCACGCACCCCACGCATATCTGCGCTTTGCTCGAGCACTCGCGTACTTGCGTACTTGCGCATTGACATGCCTCCCACGCGCATCTACACTTTGCTCGAACACTCACTTACTCACACCTCTCCTGGGAGTGTAGCCTCGGTGTTGTCCTGGGAGATGGTAAGATCCTTTCCACCCTACTCGCAGGCCTCGTCTAGGGGACTTGCCCGAATTTTCCCTTGTCACTGAGAGGATGCCCATTCTGGTAGGCTCATTCATATATACTGACCAAATGTCCTGCCATGATTTTTCTGCCTCCTGAGGTGCTATCGCCAAGCGAGTGCCCACTTTGGTTTGCCCACTCATAAATCCAGATCACTAGAGTCTCTTCTTGAATTCCTTCTCTTGCCAACGAGATTGCTTACGACCCTTCCAGCTAAGTGAGAGCCTAGTAGAGGGACCCGTTTGAGATGATCCAACTCATCCACTTTCACTTGCCTCCCCCATTCAGGACTCAACCCGACCCATCGGCTAGTGAGAGCCCGACAGCAGTGTTGACCTGGGGAAGTTGAGCGCTTCCAGAAACCTCGCCAACCTCTTCGAAGATCAACCTGACCCCACCGGATAATGAGAGTTTGGCAGAGGAATCGATCCGGGGCACTCTAGCACCATGTTGTTACCTTGCCAGCCTCTCTGGAGATCAACCAGACCCCACTGGCTAATGAGAACCCGGCAGCGGAATCGATCCGGGGCACTCCAACACCATGTTGTTACCTTGCCATCCTCTCCGGAGATCAACCTAACCCCACCGGCTAATGAGAGCTCGGTAGTGGAATCGATCTAGGGCACTCCAGCACCATGTTGTTACCTTGCCAGCCTCTCCGGAGATCAACCTAACCCCATCGGCTAATGAGAGACCGGCAGTGAAATCAATCCAGGGCACTCCAGCACCATATTATTTCCTTGCCAGCCTCTCTAGAGATCAACCTAACCCCACCAGCTAATGAGACACTGGTAGCAGAATCGATCTGAGGCACTCCAGCACCATGTTGTTACCTTGCCTTCCTCTCTGGAGATTAACCTAACCCCACCGGCTAATGAGAGCCCGGCAGCAGAATCGATCCGGGGCACTCCAGCACCATGTTGTTACCTTACCAGCCTCTCTGGAGATCAACCTGACCACACCGGCTAATGAGAGCCCGACAACCGAATCGATCTGGGGCACTCCAGCAACATGTTGTTACCTTGCCAGGCTCTCCATAGATCAACCTGACCCCACTGCTAATGAGAGCCCAGCAGCGGAATCGATTCGGGGCACTCCAACACCATGTTATTACCTTGCCAGCCTCTCCGGAGATCAACCTGAGCCCACTGGCTAATGAGAGCCCGACAACGGAATCTATCTGGGGCACTCCAGTACCTAAAGATATCTTGCTCGGGTTAAACATCAAGAAAAATAATATTTTTTAACGTAATAAATCAATCATGTGAGCTCAGGGGTAGAAGCGCTTTAAATCATCCCCGCTCCAAGTTCGGCTGAGGGGTACCCCGTTCACATCCTAGAGGTGATACCCACTGACTTGAGTGCTTATTTTACAATAAACGGACCTTCCCAGTTGGGATTGAGCATTCCCACTGTGGTTCCTCTTCTGGTCGCATCAACCTTCTTCAGGACCAAGTGTCCTTTCTCGAACTGTTTGACCCAGATATGCTTGTCAAAGTACCGGGCCATTCGCCACTTGATCTCCTCCTATCAGACAGTGGCCAAGTCCCGGAGCTCTTCCACCAAATCCAAAGATAGTCTCTTTTCTCCTTCGTTCTCCATTCGCCATTCTTCATCTCCTTCCCCTGCCATCACCACCCTGGGTAATTTTACCTCAAACTCTATGGGAAGCACGACCTCGGACCCATGGGAGAGCTTGAATGGGGTTTCCCCGGAGGCTGTGTTTGGTGTAGTTCTCAGGGCCCATAGGACCGAGGGCGGCTGTTCTACCCAGCTACCCCTCAGGTTCTCGACCTTCGTTTTTAGTAAGTTCATGATCACCTTTTTCGCAGCCTCCACCTGCCCATTTCTCCTTGGATGATGGACCGACGCAAAGCAAAGTTCGATACCTATTTGGGTGCAGAAGCAAACAAATTCATCAATTGCAAACTGCGACCCGTTGTCCATAACGATGGCTAGCGGGAGCCCATGCTGACAAATTATCTCCCCTCATATGAAATTCTTTATTACCTGGGAGGTCACCTTGGCCAACGCCTTCACCTCCAGCCACTTAGAGAAATAGTCGATCATAATTATCAGGTACCAAGTCTAATCCCCATATTGCGAATGGCCATAGAGCTGTGTTGGTCCGAAGCCTCTAGGCCGGAAGCAGCTGGAGGGGAGCATATAGAAGGCACATGGAACACTTCTTTGCAAACTCTACCGCATCCTTGCTAAGGGTAGGCCAGAAGTAGCCTTGCCTCAAAACCCTTCCTTCCATGGACCGTCACCACGAGTGGCTACCGCACTCTCTAGAGTGGATCTCTTCCAGGACCCTTGGGGCATCCTCCTCCAACATACAACGGGCTAGGAGCCCCGAGAGGGTCTTCTAGTGCAGTCCACCTGCCTGTAAGGAGTAGTATGCTGACTTATACCTTAGCCGCTGCTTGTCTGCCTCCCCTTCTGGGAACTCCCCCGTGGTCAAAAAGGTTATGAAGGGGTCCATCCATGATGCCCGCTGATCTATCTCCATCGATTGCTCTTCCTCGATGGATGGTCGGAAGAGCTCCGACATTGTCCCTCCTGCCCTGGGACTGAACTTAGCCAGGAGGTTTGCCGGGATGCTCTCCTCCCTCGGCACATGCTGGATAGAAAAGGTGCGGAACTGCCTGATCAGCCCCTTGACCTTCACCAGATACCACTAGAGAGTTGGTTTTTTGCCTCGAATTCCCCCTTGACATGGCAAGCCACCACCATAGAGTCCGTCAAGACCGCCATGTCTTGAACACCCAACTCACAGGCCAGTTGCAGGCCTGCTATTACGACCTCGTACTCGGCCTGGTTGTTGGTGAGTGGGAAATGCATATTAATTGCTTGCTCGATACTTGTTCTCCGGGGGCTCACCAACATCACTCCTCTTCCAAAGGAGGGCTTCCCTGATGCACCATCAACTAACATCTTCCATGCCACCATACTGGGTGGTTTAGGCTCCTCCACCTCGGTTACATAGTCCGCCATGAAGTCCGCCACTGCTTGCGCCTATATTGATAGCCTAGGAACAAATGAGATGTCAAACTCGCTCAACTCTAAAGACCATTTGGCTAGCCTTCCAGAGTGCTCCACCCACTCCATGATGTTGCGAAGGGGGTGGTCAGTCACAACCTTGATAAAAAGCACTTGGAAGTAAGGATGGAGCTTCCAGGCTGACACCACTAGGGCGAAGGCCAACTTCTCTAGGATGGGTACTTCAGCTCCACCTTCCTCAGTACTCGGCTAACGTAATAGATCGGGAGCTGCCTTTTCCCATCTTCCCGGACCAGCACAAAGCTTACAGCCTCAGACCCTACCCCCAGGTACAGGGATAGATCCTCTCCTTGCCTTTGCCCCTGGAGCAATGAAGCCTGAGTTAGTTGCCTCTTCAACGCTTGGAAAGCCTCCTCACGCTCCGAGGTCCACTCGAATTTCTGGTTCCCCCGTAGCACCTTGAAGAAGGACACGCACTTCTCACCCGCCCTGGAAAGAAACTTACTTAGCCCGGTCAACTTACCGGTGAGGCGTTGGACCTCCATTACATTCATTGGAGATCCTAACTCCAAGATCGCCTTCACTTGTCAGGGTTAGGCTCCACCTCGACCGGGGTGAGCAAGTGGCCTAAGAATTTTACCCGGCTTGCCACGAAGACACACTTCTGGGGGTTGAGATTCATCTTAAACTTTTGTAAGGTCCCAAAAGTTTCTTCGAGGTCCCGAAGGTGGGACTTGAGGTCCCGAATTTTTATCATGAGATCATCCACGTATACTTCAAGGTTGCTTCCCTTATGCTCTCGGAAGACCCTATCCATCATCCGCTGGTACGTTGCCCCTGTATTTTTCAGACCGAAGGGCATCATCTTGTATCAATAACACCCATCCCCAGTGATGAAGGAGACATCCTTGATGTCGGGGGGGGGGAGGGGTGCATGCAGATCTGGTGGTAACCTGAAAAGCATCTAAGAAACTCATTAGAGAAAAACTGACGAATGAGTCAACCAGCATGTCAATTCGAAGCACGGGGTAGCAATCCTTTGGGAATTATTTATTGAGCAAAGAGAAATCTACACACATCCTCAACCTGCCATCCCCTTTCTTTACCATTACCACATTGGAGACCCAGCCTGGGTACTGGATCTCCGATACAAAACCTATCTCGAGGAGCTTGTTCACCTCCTCCCAGATGGGTCCCTCCAGCTTGTCCGCAATGGAACTCTTCTTCTGTCGGTTGGGGCGAGTGTTGGGCTCGAGGTTGAGGTGATGACATGCCACATCTGCATTGATCCTAGGCATCTCTGCAGCACTACAGGCAAAGATGTCCACATTTCCCTAGATGCAAGCCAGGATCTTCTTTTGCTCCTCGGGGCTGAGCTCCCTGCTGATCTTCACCTTTTCTATCACTCCCTCCCAGGAAGTAACCTCCAGATCTACGACCTCATCCATGGCCTCCAACCTGGACTGCTCCCCCCAGTCGCTCTCCTTCCTTTTACCGTAAGCAAGTGCTTCGACCCCTCCTTCCTCCATCCTCTCCTCCCGAACTTCCAGCAACTCCTCTGCCCCTCCTGCATGGGCTTCTCCCTTCTTCTCCACTTCTCTCCCTGATATCCTCCGCCCCGGGTCCTCCAACGACCCCTTCCGCTTCCTCTTGCCTCTCCATCTCCCGGTCCATCCCCTCCGCCTCATCTTGCCAGGTGGTGATGACCACGGTGATGTAGCACTGCCTCACTACCTTAGGGTCACCTCTCACCCAGACCTGGACTCCTCCTACGTTGATCTTGAGGCACTGGTGGAAAGTGGAGGGGACACATCAGAATGCGCTGATAAGGGGACGTACGAAGATGGCGTTGTAGCTGCTCAGAGCGTCCACGATGATGAACCGACAGTTACGGGATTGCCCCCCTAGGATGATGTGGAGCCCCACTCCTCCTTCCACTTCCTTTCTCTCCCCTAAGAATCCGAACAAAGGGCCATCCAAGGCCAGCACTCTCCTCACCTCCACCTTCATCTCGTCAAATGCCTTCTTAAAGATGACATTGACCGATCTCCCATTGTCCATGAGGATCAAGAAGACGGTGAAGTTCTCAATAACTATCTAGATAACCAGCGCATTAGAAAATGGGTCCTCATGACCCGTCATATCCTTATGAGAGAAGGTGACCTCTTCCGCTGGGGGTGGGGCTTGAGATGTCGAAGCCACGCTTCGATGGTACATGGCATGGAGGCTCGCCTTTCGGGTTGCCTCGATCCCCACACCCCATGGATCACTCTAATCCGCCCTTGGATCCCCACATCGACCCGGTCCTCGCACATTTCTTCTTCCTCCTCTCGGGGTAGAACCTCCTCGATCCTTACCGGCCGCTGCTGCTGCTGCGCCGACACTCTGGCCACTCTCATCTCCAGAAACTCCGGGCAGCTGGTCGTCACGTGACATTCTTCCTGGTGGAAGTCATAGTAGGGAAATTCCACCCCCTTATCTCAGCCTCCACGACCCTATTCCTTCTCCTCACTCCCGCTCCCACTCCTCTTCCTCGTCCTCTTCCACGTCAGATTGTCATAGCTTGCTGGGGAGGGGAGGCAATGACCTCAGACCCTGCCTCCCCCCGAGCTGATGAGGTCTTCCTTGACCCCCATAGAAGTTGTGTTGGAACCTTAGTTTTTGATTTGAGTTAGGATCCATCCCTTTGGTCATAATTCATCTAATAACTTAGACCAAATCTCACTAAGACAAGAAAACTGATAATAATTTGAGTTAGGATTCATATTTAAGATTTAAGTTTCCATCTTATAACACATCATAACTTAGATCAATCTTTTAAGTAAGAAAATTAAGAAAACATCAATTAAATATAATGCGATTGAATCGAAGAAAAATATAAGAAAATAATATAAGCTCTCTGCGTTCGATGAATGTCGAACGACGCTCGACAAATTCAAGACAGTCAGCGCTGGACAAATTTCTATCAGCCAGCGCTCGACAAATTTCTATCAGAACAGCGCTCGACGAATTCAGTCAGAATAATCTCAGCGGCCAGGCATTCTCTGAACGGCGCTCGACAAATTCAAGACAGCCAGCGCTCGACAAATATCCTTCAGAACAGCGCTCGACGAAAAATGTTGTCAGCAAATATTCTTATTATACAGCTGTACTAACATTATTATATACATGCTTTTCTGATATAGCCGTTGCAGGCAATAAAATTTATAGCCGTTTGCAGAAGAGTCAAAGTCGGAAACTCCTCTTCCCAAGGAATCAAATTAAAGAGACTTTATCTCTTTCCTTATTCCCAGCAAGAATTTTAAAAGCCTCCTCCAGATTATATATATTAAGAGAAGAGCAGAAGATAAATATAGAGATATATAGAGAAATAGGAATATAGACAAAATCACATATATCCTGAGACACCAATCACAACCATTTGCTCAGGATCATCACTGCATAAGAAGAAAGGAGTGTTTATACAATCAAGAGAAGAGGACTCCAGAACTGTCATCAACTTATATTAGACAGGGGGAGCTCTTCAACATCTTCATCAAGATCCATTCAACTTCAAATCAGATCTACAAGAGTCTTCTCATATAGAGAAGAACAACAAATCCTTCTATTTTTATTTTTATTCCTTTCCACCACTTGTGCAGGGTTATAACTCCCTTCAAAAGTTAACTCCCGGTGATAGGGTACCTTAGCAAAAACCTGCATCTTGGTTAGAGCACCTTATCAACAGCTCACCTGGTGTGTGGACACCTTATCAAAATCACCTTGGTGTGAGGGCACCTTATCAACAACCTCCTAGTGGATTCCTACCAGTGGGTAGAAGAGTAGATGTACCCAGTTGAGGGGAACTACTATACATCTTATGTCATCTGGATTGCTTGATTCTTGTTTGCTTTGTTTTACTTCTTTACCTGTGCTATCTTTTATTTACACTTTAACTGTTTGGCTTTTTTACTCAATTAGAAAATAGCACACTATATATATTTATATACATATATATATCATCTATTTTGGAAGTAAAAGTT
Source organism: Dactylorhiza incarnata (assembly GCA_033032865.1). Classification (NCBI taxonomy): domain Eukaryota; kingdom Viridiplantae; phylum Streptophyta; class Magnoliopsida; order Asparagales; family Orchidaceae; genus Dactylorhiza; species Dactylorhiza incarnata. Next base: position 6,150,472 of record JAWHQI010000076.1, on the reverse strand, counting down.
CAACAAGAGTTTTAAACAGATAAATAAGAACTAAAACTCACTTTCAATTGGTATCAAAGCAAGTTGATTTTTCACACAGGCTAACACCTGAAATCACAAAGATCACCTAGTTCTTAAATTTGTTTTTAAAAGGCTTTTCATAATGGCACAAGCAGATTTTCTATTCCCAGATCCACCTATATGTAGTTTGGATAGTTTTTCTTTATGGCAAATTAGAATTAAGTTATATATGAATGCCATAGATGAAAATATTTACAAATCTGTTTTGACAGGATTTTCTTCCTCAATCTCTTCATCTGATCAAGAAAAACTGAAAAGTGCCAATGCAAAGGCTATGCAGATATTGGCCCAATCAATGTAAAAAGACATTTTTCAAAGAATTGATGACTGCACCTTAGCAAGGAGCATTTGGAACTCCCTCTCTAGGATGGTAAATGAACCCTCTTCTACTTCTTTCACTAACTGTATTTATGATGCAGAACCATCAACCAAACTAAGTGAAGAAGAAACAGAAGAAGAACACAGAGCTAGAGCTTTCTGCATGATGGCCATATATGATTCATACCAAAATCCAGATGCAAAAACTGAAACAGAAAAGGTAAATGAGGTAATTTCAATTCACAACCCTACCTCTAAAAATTACAAATCTGTCTTTAAGATAACATTTACAGATTCAATAAAATCAAACAAAGAAATTAAAAAGAAGTTAACAAACATAAACTATTTAACTTCTGTAATTAATAAATTTGAAGAAAATTCAAAAGCACAAAATAAATCAATTAAGGCTAAATTGCTTAATGATTATCAAGAAAAATTTAAAATAATATCAAACATATATTTTAATGACTACAAAAGAAAACTTTCAATAAGTATCAAAAATCAGATTTTAAAGTTCTTAAAACATATATTTCCAAAAGAACTTTCAAAAAGTTTTTCACCATTAAACTCCATTCCTAACTAAAATAGCAAACATAAAATTTATTTGAATGTTTTTATCATTAAAAACAATGTCAGATAACTTCAATGTTCTTACAGACCTTCTCCAAATTAAGTTGAGCATTCTACTGTAGTTGCATTGATTAGAAATAATCAGAAGCACTGAGTGTGATTCTCTTCTGATTAGGGGATTCTTAAGAAGGAAGGTATCAGACAGTTTTTTTTTCATTCCTTAGAATCCATTAAAGGTTGCTGCAATTGAAAATTTTAATTCAGATCTTTAGAAATCAAAGTCTACGAAAGCAGAGTTGCTCAAATAATTTTAAAGAATAAAAAAAATTATTAAACTGCCTAGTGAGCGAGAAAATGAGAAAATCAGAGAAACCAAGTGAGAGAAAAGGAGAATATAATTATTAAAACTGTCGGCATCCTAAACCAAATAGGGGGAGATTACCAGGCCACTAGTTTTGGAGATTACCAGGCCAATAGTTTTAATTTGATTTAGGATCCCAACTCAAATAGGGGGAGATTGTTGGAACCTTAGTTTTTTATTTGAGTTAGGATCCATCCCTTTGGTCATAATTCATCTAATAACTTAGACCAAATCTCACTAAGACAAGAAAACTAATAATAATTTGAGTTAGGATTCATATTTAAGATTTTAGTTTCCATCTTAAAATACATCATAACTTAGATCAATTTTTTAAGTAAGAAAATTAAGAAAACATCAATTAAATATAATGCGATCGAATCGGAGAAAAATATAAGAAAATAATATATGCTCTTTGCGTTCGACGAATGTCGAACGATGCTCGACAAATTCAAGACAGCCAGCGCTCGACAAATTTCTATCAGCCAGCACTCGACAAATTTCTATCAGAACAGCGCTCGACGAATTCAGTCAGAATAATCTCAACGGCCAGGCATTCTCTGAACGGCGCTCGACAAATTCAAGACAACCAGCGCTCGACAAATTTCCTTCAGAACAGCGCTCGACGAAAAATGTTGTCAACAAATATTCTTATTATACAGCTATACTAACATTATTATATACATGCTTTTCTGATATAGCCGTTGCAGGCAATAATGTTTATAGCCGTTTGCAGAAGAGTCAAAGTCGGAAACTCCTCTTCCCAAGGAATCAAATTAAAGAGACTTTATCTCTTTCCTTATTCCCAGCAAGAATTAAAAAAGCCTCCTCCAGATTATATATATTAAGAGAAGAGCAGAAGATAAATATAGAGATATAGAGAGAAATAGGAATATAGACAAAATCACATATATCCTGAGACACTAATCACAACCATTTGCTCATGATCATCACTGCATAAGAAGAAAGGAGTGTTTGTACAATCAAGAGAAGAGGACTCCAGAACTGTCATCAACTTACATCAGACAGGGGGAGCTCTTCAACATCTTCATCAAGATCCATTCAACTTCAAATCAGGATCTTCAAGAGTCTTCTCATACAGAGAAGAACAACAAATCCTTCTGTTTTTATTTTTATTCCTTTCCACCTCTTGTACAGGGTTATAACTCCCTTCAAAAGTTAACTCCCGGTGACAGGGCACCTTAGCAAAAACCTACATCTTGGTTAAAGCACCTTATCAACAGCTCACCTGGTGTTTGGACACCTTATCAAAATCACCTTGGTGTGAGGGCACCTTATCAACAACCTCCTAGTGGATTCCTACCAGTGGGTAGAAGAGTAGATGTACCTAGTTGAGGGGAACTACTATACATCTTGTGTCATCTGGATTGCTTGATTCTTGTTTGCTTTGTTTTACTTCTTTAAATGTGCTGTCTTTTATTTGCACTTTAACTGTTTGGCTTTATTACTCAATCAGAAAACAGCACACTATATATATTTATATACATATATATATATATCATCTATTTTGGAAGTAAAAGTTTAACAAGAGTTTTAAACAGATAAATAAGAACTAAAACTCACTTTCAAGTTGCCACCTCCCAGCTGCCTCCACCCCAACTCTGGGACCCTTGGCTCTTCCCTTCTCTGAACCTCCTACTGCTTGACCTCCAGATCACTGAGCTTTGCTAGCATTTTCGTGAACTCTGGGTTGGCTTCCTCGCTCTCAATCTCCTCCTCCACCCTCTCCATCAACTCCTTGAAGGACAAGGGGTCCTTTCTCTTCAGACTCATTTTGAAGAATCCCTCCCACAACCCCACCGTGAAGGCAAGTTGGAGGGTGAATCCCGACACCTACTAGATGAGGCGGACCTCCTCCTGAAAACCATCCACATAATGGGCCAACGACTCCCCTGGCCCTTGCCTGATCTTGAAGATCACCTTAGCGTCCTTCTTCCTTTTCTTTGAGGTCGAGAAGCGAAGCAAAAACCTGCGGCGCAGATCCTCAAAAGCATAGGTTGATCCTCTCGGTGCTTGTGAAACCAATCCCTTGCCTTTTCCTTCAAGGTGGTTGCGACGAGTCGACAATTGAAGGCATCTGACAGGGGCCTGAGGGAGACCATATCCTCGAACCACTGTAGGTGCGGGATGTGTTCATCCTTACTGGTGTAGTACATCATGTTCGGCTCCCTAAACCCCTCCGGATGTGGGGCCAAGAGAACCAACTTGCAGAATGAGCTTCCTATACTTGCCGCTCTTGCCTTATCGACTCGCCCCACGAGCTTCCTGACTGGACCTGCACTCTCCAGAACGGTGTTTGCCGGAATAGCGCTTGCTGGAGCAGCGCTTACCGGAGCAGTGCTCGCTAGGCTAGCCCTCGCCGGGCTCAGAAATATCTCTCGCCCAGCGAGGTCTCGCCCCGACGCCTCTACAGACACTTCCTTACCTGCTCTCTGCTCCGGGGCATTCTCGCCTACCCCCAACGGATGGACGATCTGAGGTGCTGGAGTCGTGAACTTGCTTCACGTCGCAGCAAAGGCGATGTTGATAGTCTCGAGCACCTCACTGCAGAGATCTATCAGCATCTCTACTATCATTGGTGGACCAGGTGGTGGCGAACCACCGAAACCGCCCTCTTGCTCACCCTCTCCTACCATGTTACCTCCTAGGGAATTTCTTACACCAGCTGCTCTCCATGCTCACCGCACCAAAAATGTTGAAACAAGTATTTGGCCCAACGAGGAGTTCGGACTCCTATAAAGTGGGGCAGCTAGCGCTTTCTGATCCTACGAAGGAACCTGACCGAGGACTTAGTGTTGGGGAAATGATTTATCTTAACCCCTAGAATTGAGTAGAATATAAATTCTAAGAATGAAAAATTAGGCTAAGTAAATATGAGTCTAATAGTATTTGACGCAACGTCGAAATGTAGTCGACGTTTCTCTCAGAATGAGTCGAAGTAACTCTAAGAAGAATACGACGCAATCTTTGTCGACGTACCTCTGACTTTTAGACGACGCATTTAATAAAGTCGACGCACCTTAGTCGACGAACCTTCCTTATTCTCCTCTCGACGTTCAGCCAGGATGAAATCGACGTTCACGTCGAATAGTAATCGACGCACGTCGATTTTTATAAGAAATTCAAAAACACGCCAGATCTCTTTCCTTCTTTCTGTAGATCTGATTTTTATGGAATGATATTATTCTTTTATAGCCGTTCTGAATCAGACTTTCCTTCTATTTAATTCTTGGCTAATTTGATTAAGTGTATTATGGATATTATTTGAAATCAAAAAGATCTCTTTCCTTCTACAGAAATATTGATTATGGAAACTTTTATCTCTTTCTAATTCTCTATCTGCTAATTGATTATTCTCCTTTAGCAATATCTTTTTAAACAGAGCTATAAATAAGAAGGAGGTCAGCAGAGAATAAGAACTAGTGATCCACCATATACATTTGAAAAAGAGGAAGAGCTCCCAAGTGAAGAGTGAGAAAGCTGAGAAAAGAGATAGTGTGCTGCAGCAAAGAAAAAGCCTTCATCTTCTCCTTCTGAAGCCATTCAGCTGCAAATTCTGAAAGCTCTCACAAAAGAGAGAAAAGCTTACAATCTCCTTCTCACTATAGAAGAGAGATTACATTCACTATTCTTGTGCTTCTAATCTTCTTTCTAGGAAGAAGATTCTTTCTTGTTTAAATTACTTCTTCTACTTCTTCTACTTCTTCTTCTTATCTTCATTTCATTTTCAAACAGTGTAAAAGAGTTCTTAGAATCTCTCTTCAAAAAATTCTGTTGTACTGGTTCTAAGAGTCTCCTTGTCAAAAGACTCAAGCTGGTTCTAAGAGTCTCCTTATCAAAAGACTCAGTGCAAGATAGTGAATTCCTACCAAGGGGGTAGAAGAGTGGACTACCCAAAGTTTGGGGAACCACTATATTTCTTTGTGTTGTGCTGTGATTTTCTTCTTTCTATTTTCCTTCTTTACTTGCTTAATTCTTGTTGGTGTGTGGGAAGCTTAAATCTGTGATTATTACACAGATATATATATATATAATTGCACAAAGTATTTTTAAATCTCTATTCACCCCCCTCTAGAGAATTCTGATGAGGTTAAATGTGCACTTTCAATTGGTATCAGAGCCAGGTTGATCTAAAAAGGTTAACTCCTTGATCAAAAAGATCCTACCTCTTATATATATATATTTCAAAAATTATTTTTCACATGGCACAAATCAAAGATTATGCTTCCACCAGACCTCCAATTTGCAACCTCAAAAAGTTTGCACTTTGGAAAACAAGAATTAGGATCTATATGAATTCTATTGATGAAGATTTGTTCAATGTTATTTTGACAGGTCCTCATAAGCCCTATAGAAAGGACTCAAGTGGTAAAGTGACTCAAACACTTGTCCCAAGGGCTGAGTGGACAGTTGAAGAAAACAAGGCAAGAATAAGTGATGCAAAAGCTGTAAACATTCTTGTCTCAACCCTCTCAGATGAAATCTTTCAAAAGGTTGTTGACTGTGAATCATCCAAAGATATCTATGAGGCTCTTACAAAGATATTAGAAGGAAGTGCTGATGAAAGGAAAGATAGAAAGGCTCTATTGATCTCCCAATATGAGAACTTTCAAAAGAAGCATGAAGAAAGCATATCTAAGATGTATGACATATTCAGTCTGATCATCAATCAATTAAGGAGCCTGGATAGAGAGATCTCTCTCACAGAGATCAATGACAAACTGTTAATGAGTCTCCCAAGTTCATGAGACTCAAGAATATGGGCAATAAGAGATACAAGAGGACAAAAGGAAATCTCAACAGATGCTCTCTTAGGAAAACTCAAATCCTATGAGCAACCGCTGAAAACCAGAGAAGAGAAGGAAAGAAGAGGAATCACTCCAACCTCCTCAAAAGATAGAAACATTGCTTTGAAAGCAATAGAAGAAGAGACCCCTGTCATTAAAGAAGAATTATTCAAGAAATGGGTCAGGACAGATGGGTCTAGAAGGAGAGAATCAAAATCAAGGTATGATAAAACTCCTACTAAAGAAATCATTTGTTATTCCTGCAAGAAAATTGGACACATTGCACCAGAATGTCCAAAAAATACTGAGAAAAAGAAAGATCTGAAAAAGAAAAAGGGGAAGAAGAAAGAAAGAGGCTTCATTGCAGAAGCTTGGAGTGAAAAAGATTCTGATGACAGCAGCTCATCTAAAAGTGACAATGAAGAGTCTAAGCAAGAAGACCTATGCTTAATGGCTCTTGAAAGCTCAAAGGAAGAACATGGTGCTAAATCATGGAGTGAGACAGAATCAGAAGGAAGCATCTCTTCTGAAGATGATAAAGAAAATAGCCTTATTCTCATAGAGGAATCTGAGGATAAGGATGAGGTAAGCATTTTTGATGACATAGATTTTCTGTGTGATTTTAAAGGATTATGTTTAGATCAACTAAAAGCTAAACAAGAAATTAAGAATCTAAAAGAACAAATTAATGTCATTAAAAACCAGAGAAATATAGAGGATACTTGTTCTAAAAATTATGAGTTAAAGGCTAACATCAGAGAAAAAGAAATAGAGAGGGCTAAAATAGAAAACCAGCTCCTTAAGAATAATGTATCCCAAGCAAAAGCTTTTGAAGCGTCAATAAAAATGAGAAGCCAAACACTTAAAGAAATCACAGAAAAACAAACAAGAAGACATAAAAATCTTGAGCTAGGAGCTGATCCCTCAGCTAGTCTAATTCCATCCAACAAACTTGTTTGGATGAGCCCTGTTAAATTCACTAAACCCACTAAATCAATAAACCAAGAAGAAGACTCACAAAATAAGGAAGAAGACTCCCTCAATGAGATAAACCCCTTTGATGAAACATCATACTATACAGATGAAGACTCTCAAACTACTTCTAAGAAGGCAACTAAGCCAAAAGAAACAACTCATAAAGAAATAAAATCAGAAAAAGGGAAAAATAAAATTTGTGAAAACACAATTGCGTCGACTTCATATCGACGCATGAATGATAGTGAGTTGAATTCTACTTGACGCAATCTCTCAGATGCTTCGACCTCAACTCAACGCTTGAATAAAAGTACGTCGACTTCCAATCGACGCAACTTCTTACATGCGACGATTTTAGATCAACACAATCTGGAGAAAGCGCCGAATATAAATCGACGCAACTATCAACATACGTCAAATAGATATCGACACATAAAAACTCAGAGCAACATAATTACAGGACATGTCTATTCTCCAAAAACTTTCCATCTTAACCCCCATTCAGGACCCATTCATCCTGATCATAATTTCTATCCTAATCAAAACTTCTATCCTAACCAAAATTTCTATCCTAATCAAAATTTCTATCCTAATCAACATCCCTATTCCTCCCTAAACTCAAATTTCCTTAGTCAAAAGAAAGTTAGGTGTTATATTTGCAATAAAATTGGCCACACTGCCAAACATTGTTGGCATAATCAATCAAATTGCTCATAAAATTAGTCCTAGGGTAACTTAGAAAACTTTAGGATTAGGAAGAAAGAATCCCTCAAGAAAAACTTGGAATCTTCAGACAAAGTAAAAGTCAAGTTGATTTCTTAAATCGACGCATACGTTGATAGGAGACCCTATCTTCTCAACTCAAACTATATCGACGCTTACGTCGAATCCCACTCGACGTAACGTCGACTTCATCAAAAGAGCGGCAACACTAAAAATTTTTTGGTCGCATCTACTAAAGTACCAAATAAGCCTCGAATTGTGTCTCGTTTCGACGTTTCACCTGACTTAAATAAACTCTTCCGTTAGAAATCCTCTCGCACTCTGCATCTTTCATCCTTCTTACCTCTCAGTCCAGCCATCTCTTCCTCTCTCTCACTGACCTAAAATGGCTCCCAAGATAAACTCTGGTTTCGACATTGACCTCGAATCCTTCCAGACCGCCGCCGAAAATTATAAGAGCATCATAGCTCTCTTCACTGAAGCTGGCCTAGATAAGCTCATCTCCACAAGATGCAAGATCCTGGAGACAGATTTCACAGAGCTAATGGCTCATGTTCAGATATCTGAACAAGGACAAATCACTGGAATAATATATAAGACACCTGTCTCAATCTCTGCTGAACACAATAGTAACACCTTTGATCTTTCATCAGGTACATTCCAATATTATCCTTGTTCAAATCAAATAGGGAAAGCAAGTTATTTTCTAAAGGAGTAACTAAATAAATCTCCTTTACCATTCCCTTAATAGGTGATGAACCTGTGGAACTTACCCCTGATGAAATCAAGAATTTACTAATCAAAATGAAGTTCTCAAAAGATAGACCAATCCATCTGAAGAAAAAAGATTTTTCTGATGAGTATAGGCTACTGGCAGACATAGTAGGAAAAGTACTACTATGTAAGATCTCTGCCCATGATGCAGTACCCAGGCAGCAACTGAATCTCATGGGGGCCCTTGTGCTGAAGAAGAAAGTAGACTGGGGCAGCTGCTTACTCAAAATGATAGGCTACAAATATTCTCACAAAGAGAATGCCTACATGAGGATTATGAGTCAAGTCCTCTTCCACTCCTTCCCTGACCTATGCAGGTCAAAAGGAATTCCCATCCCTCCTGGCAAAAGGATGTCCATTGCTCTCTTCTCAAAATGGACCAGGCAAATCCCCAAGCCTGGTGCCATTCCTGAAAGGACTCCATCTCCTCCTAACTCTCCTGCTCATCCATCTCCTCCTCCTCCTCCTCATACAGACATCTCTTCTGTACCACCATCATCCATACCTTCATAAATACCAACTCAATCACCTGCTCAACCCTCCTCTATTCCTCCACCTCCTCCATCCAATACACCTCATCAAAATGATACAGTCCCCTCTCCACCTTCATCACATACACCTCCTCCTCCATTGACTCCTCCTCCTCCAACACAACATGAACCATCTCCATCCACTGACAACCTCATCAACCAATGTATCCAGTCAGCACCCCACAAATTTCAGGACATGCTGGATGGACACTGCTCTCAAATTCACTCCTCCATCATGCACATGCAAACCCAAATAGATGGGGTCAATGCCTCTGTGCAAAGGCTGAAATCCTCTATCTCTTCATCTACGGTCACCAAGTCTTTCTTAACCTCCTTGGCTAAGAAGGTCAAGAAAGGGGAGAAGTTAACTGAAGAGCAGCTCTCTAGCCACAAAACACCCTCTCACAAAACCCCTCATTCTTCAAAATCTGACAGTTTAGCTCTACTCAAGACCATTGGGAGTGAAGTAGTACCAGAGCTACATACTGAAGAGAAGATATCAGATGTACTGATTATAGCAAGAGAAACTGCACAACAAATGGATCTATTGCAAGGGGAGGCAAGTAGAGCAGAGAATTAAGCTGAAGAGGAAGCTGAAGCTCAGGGGGAGCTAGATGCTGTTATACCTGAAACTGGAGATGAAAAAGAAACTGAAGAAGAAGTAGAAGGCTCAAAGGAAGTTCCATCCCAGGGGGAGCAACCTGCTGTGACTCAGGGGGAGCTGAGTGAACTACCTGCTATTGAGAAGGAGCAACCCACCTCTCCAAAAATAGTAGTATTCACTAGGAAAAGAAAAACTCCTCCTACCCCTCCTGAATGATGTGTTGAACAATATTAATACATTCTATGTTTTTTTTCTTTCTATGCTTAAATACTTATTATGAAGTCTGTTTATATGATTTCTCCCTTCTTATGATTACTTAGCATATTTCTTCTCTATATAAATGCTTTGCTGTGTTGATTAAAAGCTGATACAATTTCTCTTTAAATAGGGTTAAGACAAATAGGGGGAGATTGTTGGGGAAATGATTTATATTAACCCCTAGAATTGAGTAGAATATAAATTCTAAGAATGAAAAATTAAGCTAAGTAAATATGCGTCTAATAGTATTCGACGCAACGTCGAAATGTAGTCGACGTTTCTCTCAGAATGAGTCGAAGTAACTCTAAGAAGAATTCGACGCAATCTTTGTCGACATACCTCTGACTTTTAGTCGACGCATTTAATAAAGTCGACGCACCTTAGTCGACGCACCTTCCTTATTCTCCTCTCGATGTTCAGCAAGGATGAAATCGACGTTCACGTCGAATAGTAATCGACGCATGTCGATTCCTATAAGAAATTCAAAAACATGCAAGATCTCTTTCCTTCTTTCTGTAGATCTGATTTTTGTGGAATGATATTATTCTTTTATAGCCGTTCTGAATCAGTCTTTCCTTCTATTTGATTCTTGGCTAATTTGATTAATTTTATTATGGATATTATTTGAAATCAAAAAGATCTCTTTCCTTCTACAGAAATATTGATTTTGGAAACTTTTATCTCTTTCTAATTCTCTGTCTGCTAATTGATTATTCTCCTTTAGCAATATCTTTCTAAACAGAGCTATAAATCAGAAGGAGGTCGGCAGAGAATAATAACTAGTGATCCACCATATACATTTGAAAAAGAGGAAGAGCTCCCAAGTGAAGAGTGAGAAAGCTGAGAAAAGAGATAGTGTGCTGCAGCAAAGAAAAAGCCTTCATCTTCTCCTTCTGAAGCCATTCAGCTGCAAATTCTGAAAGCTCTCACAAAAGAGAGAAAAGCTTACAATCTCCTTCTCACTATAGAAGAGAGATTACATTCACTATTCTTGTGCTTCTAATCTTCTTTCTAGGAAGAAGATTCTTTCTTGTTTAAATTACTTCTTCTACTTCTTCTTCTTATCTTCATTTTATTTTCAAACAGTGTAAAAGAGTTTTTAGAATCTCTCTTCAAAAAATTCAGTTGTACTGGTTCTAAGAGTCTCCTTGTCAAAAGACTCAGGCTGGTTCTAAGAGTCTCCTTATCAAAAGACTCAGTGCAAGATAGTGAATTTCTACCAAGGGGGTAGAAGAGTGGACTACCAAAAGTTTAGGGAACCACTATATTTCTTTGTGTTGTGCTGTGATTTTCTTCTTGCTATTTTCCTTGTTTACTTACTTAATTCTTGTTGGTGTGTGGGAAGCTTAAATCTGTGATTATTACATATATATATATATAATTGCATAAAGTATTTTTAAATCTCTATTCACCCCCCCCCCCCCCCCCCCCCCCCGCAGAGAATTTTGGTGAGGTTAACTGTGCACTTTTACTTAGAATGAAAGAAACGTCCCCTGGCAATAGTGTGGAGGTCCGACCACACACCTAGAAGATCTACTGAGCACTTCCCCTCCCAAGCCAAGACTGAAGTCGGGCACCTTGGAGAGCTGAAAGAGCTAACCAAAGAGATCCTGAGGAAAAGCAAAGATCTAGAATGCCCTCCAAAGGTGCCCCTCAGGGTCTATTTATAGCCTTTTCTATACCGGTCTGCTAATAGCGGGATTCTGCCTTTTGGTTCTGCTATACGCACCCCAAATTGGTTTGCTAATAGCCAAAATCTGATGTTCTGGAGGGCTATTAGTAGCCCACCAAAGGTATCAGGGTAAATTCACCTGTAGGCCCCTGCTTGGCGAGTGGCCCGTGAGGGCGGCACTCGCCAGCCTCTCTACAAGGTGGGCCCGCGAGATCTCTTCTTGCGAGTGGAGGCGAGCCCCCACTTATCTCGCCAGTCTGGAATTGCGAGACCTCCCCCGACTCGCTCTGGCTAAGTGCACCCCAGAACGGTTCTTAACACACTCTACGCTGTCACCGCTCACTACTCACGAGTGAGATTCCTAGTTCGCCTCGCCTTGCCCTGGCAGGATGCTCGCCACGAATCGGCGAGTTTTCTCTGAATCGCCTGTAGTTGATTTGCCCGTGAGTCGGCAAACACTGAGTTATACAATATAATCCAAAATACATGACTTATATAGTGAACTAGAAACATTATTAAGCATGTAATCTTTTTAACTACTTCTACACATCAATTCTAGATTTAATACAAAGCACATAAATGTACAACTACCAAGGTGCTTCACCCACACAATGCTCATTAAGACTTATCAGGGAGCGAAGTAGTGCTTGGGGGATCACATATTTTATTTTCAATAAGAGCTTTTGTGATCCAGTGTATAAAATAGAAGTGTATCAAAGCAGTTTGCACAAGACACTTTACAATTCTTTCCAAGGTGCTTATCCTCACAATGCTTATGAAGACTTATCATGAGGTTCAAGTAGTGCTTGGTGGAGTTGTCCTTGTCATTTTATTTTTGATTATTTTTTGTAAGACAAAGTTATCCGAATTCACTTGTTCTTGCAAACACTTATAATGTTGAAAATTCACTTTAATATGTACAACAAAATTTTGAATAATGTGTAGGTGATAGGGTTAGACATCTTAATATTGTAAGCTACTACACTACACAATCATGTAGGGTTAAGAATTATAGGCACATGTTGTCTACCAAAAGTGTGAGTGTAATAAGATCATTATCTAACATAACATATTACTCATACATAGAGGCATACAAAAGCAATCCTACACAATTCACCATAGACTTTTCATTGCACATAGCAAGATTAAAATCTAAGCATGACAAGCCAAAACAATGTTTAGAAACTTGAGATTTTAAAGTAAACATTTTTAGCCAAATCTAAAAGAACATGCTTTGTCATTTTTGCCAAAGTAATGAAGCATAAAAATCTTGTTATTTTAATAAAGCCTTGCAGAAACAAATAAAAATAAGAAAACATATTTTTGTATTTTGAAATTTATATTTTGATTTTTCATAAAACAAAGAAATGCACGAACAAAAATGCCAAAAAACATAGATAAGTAAAAAAATTATAAGATTATATTTTTATAAATTTTCTGAAATTTGAAGCACTGAGTCTTGAATCATGGAGATAACGCCGGCGGTAAGTCCTAGCGCCTGCGTTAGCTCACAAAGAGTGCTTATTTTAATCATACAACCTGGATTTTCTTCGATTTCACTTCCGATTTTGCTCAATTATGTTTGTGCATTGTAAGACCTATCTAATGAAATGAAAAGACGAGAAGAAATATCAAAAAGTTGTAGAAGTTAAAATTTTAGACCATGAGCTCCAAAAACTTAATTCTAATATTTTAAAAACTTGAGTTTTGCATAATCATTTAAGCTTAATATGATAGGATATGCAAACAAATAAGACATGATTGAACAAATCAAATAGGCATGATTTTAGTCATTATATAAAAATAATGTTCAAGCATAAAATAAAAATAGGTATGCCCGAGTTAAAAATACCCAGACTATATGTCTACACCCTAGCCCTGTACTAAGTGACGGATGGGCATGAGGATCTATACACATGCCATATGTTGGGGTGTTACTCCCATATGCATACACTAGAGAATGCTCAACCTAACACTCTATCCCCCTAGTGCCTCGCAAGGCCCCACTGGAACCCTCCTCGGTTAAGGACAAGACATGACATAGAGGTTAGGTATCTACTACAACCAATCATACGCCCCCGCTATTGTGAGAATTAAAATATTGGTATGTGATCATGGGCATACAAAGCAATTAGGTTTAAGAATGATTTATAAACTGTGAGTTTGTTTGAATTTTAGAATGATAATATACAACCTCATAGTTATCATGAATTCAAAGTTCCAAATTTTCTATTTTATATCTTGGCAATCATATGATAACTAACAGTACATGAGATTAGCATGATAACTAATAATATTCATTAGGTGACAATGCTAGTATGAAGAGTTAATATTATGCCAAATGAATAATGCATGTTTCTTAAATTGATAGAGATTCAATTTCTAGACCTAGAATTAAGTGATGATTTGATTTGATGTTTATTGATATCAAGGTGATTCTAAGGTCTAGATATAGTAAGATACATGCAAAAATAGTGAACCACATTTCACACATAATACACCTTCCATGGTATGAAATTATAATACCAATAGCCAACATATAAATCATAATTCCTAAGTATGATAAAAGTATTTGATTTAAGATAATTCTTGATAGATCATGAATTATGATATATGATTATAGAAAATTTTAGCATATGATATCACTAGATCATGTTGGAGTGTGTGAATACAATATTCATTCTTTTGGATTATGACAATTAATTCTTTCAATATCTCTTTTGTGATTTCCCTTTTTTAATTACGAATTTTGAATATATATAATTTTCTGAAAGTACAAGAAAATGATAGTTTTCTTTTTCGGTTATTGCAAGAGTACACAAGAGTCTGTAATTAATTTGATCTTTCCTAGACTTTAATTGGACATAATAATTTAGAGTGGATCTTGTACTTCCCGAGGTCTATCCTGTGAAGGGTTTGCATCGGTACTAGGAGATGTGATGGGGTGACATCCCAAATCTCTCTTTCTCAAGATATTTAAGTGTTATTGGTTTCTACCCATGCTTAATGTTTAAAATTTATAGACTCAAAGTTTTCTGAAAGAGAAAAATTGAAGTTCTTGCTTTCATTAATCTAGATAAATATCTCATAACAAATTTAGAATTAGATTTATATGGATAATATAAGATATTTATAGGCAATGAATTTAATAAAGATAGATAGGTCACCAAAATAAAAAAGGACATTGAATTTTGATCAGTTTGATTTATAAACTCATTAAGCTTTAAGAGATAAAATTATATTTCCAATAATATATAAGATGACCATGACATGATAGCTTAAAAAATAAGAAAACAAAAAGAAAAACAAAAGGACATTAAAGCATATCATGAAGTAGAAATTTGTATATTTCATTTTGAAAAGATTCTACTTCATGCATTTGATGATTCCTAATGAATAAAAGATTTAGGTATCCACAGAGAACCAAGTGTAACGGTTCCTTTGGGTACCCAAATATAGTGAGATGACTTTTGGGGAGATGAGAATTAATGAAGGAACCCTTTCAAGTGGAGTTAATGTTTCATCTTTAATTTTGGGTCTCCACTCATACTTAGGTTTAGTGTTATAATTATGCATCAAATTTCCATATTCATTAAACTTAGGCTTAAGATAATAATGACTTTTGAAACTATTTTTCCTAGGAAATTTTTGCACATTTGAATTTAATTTGGGAGATACATAATGAGGATTAGAATTCATTATGCTTGTATGATTAAATATTTTACTAGGTGCATGTTTAATATATTTTAAAATACTAGTAGAAGTTTTACACATGATTGATGATAAACTAGAAATAAAAGATTTTTTATTACTTGTAAATTTCTACACAAATAGTTTTAATGATTCTAATTTATTAGATAAGATATTATTTTCATTTACCAATTTTCCATTATGCTCTTTTGAAATTAAAAATCCTTTTTCAAGATCCTTGAATCTTTCTTTAATATCATTACAATCAAAATAAGGCTTTGAGATTTCAATTAGAGAGCAAGATGGAGAAGCCACACCACAATTAGATTCTGAATTAACATTAGCTTTTAACCCTTTATTTTCTAAACATAATTTTTTATTAGCAATTTTCAATTTCTTGATTTTACGTTTAGCCATTTTTAGTATATGGAAAGTAGAGATAGAAGTTATCACACAAAAAGAAGAATTAGACTTTCTTACAGCACTATCAGAAGAGGCAAGATGTGAACATGAAGTTCCTTCGTCAACTTCTAGGCCTTCCTCCTTCATAGATCAATTTTCATCTTCATTTTCTTTTGATGAATTGCTCTCTTCGTCTAAGTCAATTTCCATGATTTCCATGGTTTTGCTACGAGAGAGATCTCCTTGAATAATGGTTGACGCTTGTATGTCCTTCTCCTTTTGTGTTCCACCCATACCTGCACACGGAAGATTATATATCTCATCAAAAAATTTCCAAACTTTATATGCACTAGAAAAACAATATATCAATTTGAAAATATCTTGAGATAAAGCACAAAAAATATTATTCAAATCCTTTGCATTTAGGACGTGACGTTCTTTTTTATTTGATTCATCTGCCAGTCTTACTATTGCTATATTCCACGCTTCGATATCTATAGTTTTAATAAACTTTTCCACTAAAATTTTCCACTCTCTATAATTTCTCCCTGCAAATAAAGGTGGTGGTGGTGATTTTCCTTCTTCATTAAAATTTCCCCCACTAATAGAAGCGAGATCATGAGACGTCATTATTCTCGGTTGTTAAAACGATTTGGAATAACCTACCTCTGATACCACTTATTGGATCTGTAGGCGCCCTTAGGGGGGGGGGGGTGAATAAGGGTTGTAAACACTTTTAATATATTTTGTAGAGATTTGAAAACTAAGTAGATCAAAATAGTGATTTTGAAAAAAATCTAAATTGTTTTATAATGAAAGAGAGGATAATAAACAATTTAGAGAAATAAAGAAAAATCAATTTTATTACACAAAGAGAGACATGATTACTATTAATAAAAATGATTAGAAAAATAGATATCTATAATGCTAGAAATCTGAGGTGACTAGTAAGACTCTTGGAGTTTTTATCCTGACTCGTATCCCCACTAACCTGTGGCTTTAGCCTATCCTCCCCCGGATCTGGCCTCAAGCCGCTCTAGCCAATCCTCCCCCGGATACGGCCTCGAGCACTCCCTAGATCTACACCCTAGACCCAGTGACCAGCAGATTCTACAACACTAAAAGTGAGAGCAGAATGCGGTCCGAACGACAGTATACCGGTCATTGTTAAGTAATAAATTTGGGAATATGATCCCCGAGTATCATTCTCTCAAGGAATGCAGAGTGGGTGAAATGATCATGTCATGAGAAGATTACTACGACGAGTGAAGGAAAATAAAGGGCTTGGATTTTGGTTTCCTACCTTAACGATAATAAAATTAAAATGCGGGTCGAAAGCACCATTTTGCTTGGCGAGGTGATTAACAGGCTGCGATGCCTTGCTTCGGTGAGCAGATGGATGGTAGGCAGGTGGATGCATGAAGTGATCTCAAGTGCAGAAATGATGGTTACAGGCACCTCTTCAGGGTCTCACCTCTAGCTATTGCTATAGTGGCTTAACAAGTGCGTGTGACGATGGATGTGAGCAGAGGTGAGACACATTCACAACATAACAAACTCAAGGAAGATAATAATAAGGAAAACCTTCATTCATAGACAAATAATAGTGATCCTAGTTCATTTCAAGCATTTAGAAGTACATTTCACAAATGGAAGAAGGGTAGAGTAAACCGATAGATTTGAAGTCTCGCCGTGGATCGTGGTCGTAATGGTGGGTTGTCAAGACGTCGTTATGCTCAGTCCTTGGTTGCTTCTGAGGTCTTGAGGTTGTCACTACCTCTGACCTTTGTCTGTCTTCTTTAGTTTGCAGCGATGTCTTCTTCCTCCCCAAGTGGAAAACGCCCAACACCATGCTGTACTTGTCGTGGATGGCCGGGAAGTCTTCCAAAACCTTGGATGTAGATTGGATTCACCAGAGGAAGATTCCCAATGGAAGGATATGTAAGGGGGTGGATGGAGAGCAAAAACGACGCAATTAAGCGGGAGTAACTGGCGGCAAAATGTCTGAGTCTGCCCTAAAATTGCGGAACCTGCATTTAAATACGGAGCAAAATAAACAGGGTGTACGATCAATAATGCATGACTAGTGGCCGTGCGTGAAGAAATGTCACTGATCGTGCGAAAACAACTTGTAGCAGAGTCCAGACTGCCAAAATAATGCACAAGCAGTGGGGCACGACCAGTGGTCGTGCGTGAAGAAATGCCTCTGCCCGTGCGAGAACAACCTATAGTAGAGTCCAGACTACCAAAATAGCGCACGATCATTTACGCACGACCAATTGTCATGCGAGAAGAAATCCAGTGATCTTGCGAACCGCTTGGGTGGAAAATGAGGGAATGTGCATGGCCACTGGTCGTGCGCTTGATCGTGCGTGAACAAAAATGCACGACCGATGGCCTTTCAGACTAAAAAAGGCTCAAGCCAACACCGGGAGTCCACACAACCCCTGAACCTATAGGAAAACAGTCCAAACCACAAGCAGATGCATTCAAAGTCATCAACAGAAATAGTAAGGCATCATTGCAAGGATGAAAAATAAGAAACCACGCCAAACTGGGCTATAAATGTGCACTAAGAGTAAAATAGACAATGTAATCGAATATAAGCAATAATGGGCCTAAAGTGTAGTGCAACGACAAGGAAAACGGCCCAGATGAATCCGGAATTTACTATAAAAATTGGGCTCATCACCTAGTCGCCAATATGAGGCAAATTTCTGCCCTATGTCCTACCCAGACCGAGTCGCCAACACGAGGCGAATTAACTGCACGAGTATAAAAGAATAAATAAATGAAACAACAACAATGTAAAAACTCCCTATGTGGATCTCTTGAATAGGTAGACAACGACCCGCAGATTATGATCGTAGTCGATGCGGTCTTTCGTCACGATGATGAAGCGTGTTGAAATCTTCTCCAATGATCTTCTTAACCCTTCATGAATTTGTGGGAGTATCCCTCTGAAACTTCCTATATATGATGTGGCACAAATCTCTGGAACTTAGGTGTTAGTTATTGGGTGTCAACTTATCACCTAGAGGGGGGTGAATAGGTTTTATAAATTCTTTTATTCCCCTTTTGGTGTTCTTGTTTTCTGGTTAATAGATTTAGAGATTGAAAAGCACATCACAAAAAACACACGAAGACTTATAGAGTTTCCTCAAGATAGGGTGTCTTGAGTAGTCCTCTTTCCCTCTGCGCCTACCTAGCAGTGTGCTAGGCTCGGCAAACTCCGCCAATGTCTCCGGCCTGCAAGCCCTACAACTCGGACCCGCAAGTCCCTGCAGCCTAGGCCCGCAAGCCCCTTCACTGCACCCAAGCCCGCAAGCTTGACACTCAGGCCCTCAAGCCCTACACAGTACAGACTCGCAAGTATTGCATGCAGCCTAGGCCCGCAAGCCCCTTCACTGCACCCGAGCCCACAAGCTCGACACTCAGCCCTCAAGCCCTACATAGCACAGACCCGCAAGTCTTGCCTGCAGCCTAGGCCCGCAATCCCCTTCACTATACCCGAACCCTCAAGCTTGACACGTTTGGACCCGCAAGTCCCTCTGCCCTAGCCCTCAGGCCTCACAAATCTTAAGCCCTAAAGCTCGACACTTAGATCTGAAACTAGATCATACAGATTTGGTCCTCAAGCCTTACAAAGAAAGATTTACAACAATTTCTTCTGCCTGGTGGAGATCGGCTGCTTTTCTTGAATGATTCTTAGCAGTCAATGAGACTTGACTGCAACTTGAAGAACACAGGATGATCATTTTGTTCTTCCCTTCTTTCTTTCTTCTTCATCGCAGCTTGTACTGTTGTATTCAAAATGCTTAGCGTGAAACTTTTTCGTTCCTCCATTCTCACTTTTCTAGGGCATCACTGTTCCCTTTTACAGGACGGATGAGCCGCTTAACGGTCACCTATGATGTCCTTTATTGATAGACGCCCATCCTTCAAGAGCACGCGCTGATTGGACAATCAGGCGGTGACATTAAATGCTGACAGCGCATCCGACTACTTTTGAATCTGTCTCGACAATATTTCCACAGTTACGATGACATGGACAATATCTCGACGACAGGACTTATCGTTGTCTTGAACTAGGATAGATCTTCAAATGTCCTGCCCTCTTCTTCAGACAGAGATATTTCGACAACACGGGACATCCCTTCAGCACTTACACATAAGACAATCATAATGTCATCTTACTAATGTCGTTGTGATCTTCTTGTCTGCTCGATATCACTGTAACCAGCTTATCTTCTCGACGACATAATTTCTATCATGTCGACAGACTATTCTTCAGCAACTGCATATCTTCATATGACCTTCTTTAGTCTTCTCAGCGTCATGCATTCTTTACAACGATGTCATCGGCATCAGTCTTACTTAGCCTTTCCAACGACAAGGGTTCTTTATGACGATTCCTTTCTTATTCAGTCTTATCGACGACACAGCTTCTTTACAACGATATCTTCGACACTGACCTCCCCTTTGTGTTTTTAACGACATTCATTCTGACATAGCCTTATCGACGCCAAGGCTTCTTTTCGACGATATTCATTCTGACTTAGCCTTATCGACGTCAAGGCTTCGACGATATCGTCGACATCTTGTCCTTTGTTTTGCTTAAGTCTCCTTCTTCATCTCGGCTTTCTGATATCGTTGTGAGGTGATGTATGTTGAAGTCACAACGATATTATCATACGCATGATGTCTTGACGATAGCCGATATGATCACTCTGCTTTGCTCTACATATTATTTCAACGATATGCCTGATGTTGTCGACGATATGTTTGGTCCTTTTCGACGACAACATACATGATCATTCTTCTTTGCTTTGCACATCATTTCAATGATGTGCCTATACTTGTCGACAATATATCCAGTCTTTTTTGACGATATTGTACTTAGGCAAGTTATTGAAGTACTGGACATTTGTCTGATCTCTGCAAGCATGAACTAGATATGACATTAAATATAACTTGTGCTTATCATTGAGTTGAGCACTTCTTCAAATCAGGAACACTGCTGGGCGCTGTTCCCAACAATCTCCCCCTATTTGAAGAAGTCATAACCCACTCAATGATAAAGTACATCTTAAGCAAATAAGCATTTAATAATGACATTGTAGTTATGTTTGAGTGAACATAGAATTTGACAAATATTAGTTCATTTATAAATAGTGACAAATGTTTTAAAGTTTTTTTTTTCATTTCTACATTTTGCCCATAAAGATTTAGCCATCTATTTCTCTGGTGCCCTCATAGCAGCTTCACTCTTTGTATTCTTGGCACTAACTTCCCGCTGCTTCACTCTTTGTATTCTTGGCACTAACTTCCCGCTCCTTTTTAGCTTGTCTGGTGATGTATTCAAATGGCTTGGGATGATACATGAGAGGCTCAGGAGCATCAGTTGGGATTCTACCTGCTTGCTTGTCTCTTTTGTGACCTCTTTTTGACTCTTCCTAATCTTCATATTTAGCCCATTCTTGAGTACTGTATACATTGTATCGTTCACCTTTATTTACCTTCACCAGCTCCCATGCTTTTAATAAGATGGCTCTGGACTTGGGACTCCATCTTTCATAGTCATCATTTTTCTCCATTTCCTCCCTGTACTTTCTCTTCCTCATTTTTTACTTCATCTTCCTCCAGTATTTCCTTCCCTTTACCCTGAACAGTAGCAGCATTAGGAATGTCTGCATATTGATCTTCAGCAGGGTACTCTTCAGCAGGCTCATCAAAGTGGAGAGGAGGTAGATTCATTGCTTCCCTGATGGTATTAGTGGTCCAGATGGCATGCTCACCATATGCCTTTATCATTGATCTCTCCCCTTTATGACTTCTCTTGACATCTCCCTTTAGAGGTTCTATGGAAGTACTAGTAACTTTTCTTTCAGCATATAAATCACTTTCTCCCAATGGTTCTTTGTCTCCCGCAGATGACTGTCTATCTCTTTGCTGTGATGATCAAGTTTATCTTGGATATTTGTATTGTGTTCAACCATCCACCTGTTGGTTGATATATAAGCCTTCTCTATGTTGTTGTCGAGCATTATCTGATTATCCCCTGAATCAGATAGACCCTGGTGAGTAAGTGTTATCTCTTTGGCAGTATACTCTTGTAGATTCTTCAGATCATTTCTCAGGCTTGCAGTTTCAGCAGATAGTTCTCTTCTTAGATCATTAATGTTGAAAATGTTGAAGTTGAAGTTTATGAAGTTGGCAGTCTGGGGGGAGACCGCACGGTCTGGTCTGACCGCACGGTCTTGCGGTCTCCTCTGGCGGTCTGACCTCCTTGGTCTAGCCCCGGGCTATTCGGTGTGACCGCCGTTCTTCTGTCCAAGGGTGCCGAGGTGAGGCCGCGCGGTCTGGTCGTGTGACCACGTGGTGAGCTTTCTTCTATTCGGTGTAACCGCGCGATCTGGTGCTTGTGATTGCGTGGTGGTAGGGGCAGCCTGGTCTGGTGGCTGTACGGTTTCTTTGTGGTGCGCGTGAACTAATGTATTCTTAGTCGCGTGGTCTCCGATTTGTGTTCGCATGGCTGGCCCTTCGGCGGTCAGCTGGTATGTGCGGTCACTGATGTTTGGTCGACTTGGCGGGCTATTGCCCTAGTCGGCCTGGTGTGTTCACGGTCTCTGGAGGAGGTCGGGTGGCGAACACAGGTGGTGAGCGTCATGACCGGGCGAGTTGTCATGATCGCGCGACTTCTGTTAAAGTCGGCGAGCTCACTAAGCAGGAGGATCTTTTGCTGATCGCGCGGGTTGACTAGTCTGGTCGTGCGATCAAGGGGTGGTGACCCTATATCATGGGGTGGTGACTGGATCAGGTCTCACGCCTATAAATAGGAGCCACTGTAGCAGCAAAATATATCGCACCAAGTGTAAGCAGAACTCGCGGCTAGTTCTTGCGTTCTCATTTCTTGTGAACGGTCGGTCTTGCTGATTGAACTTCTTTTGTGCAGCTTCTGCGGATTGTGCGGGTAACAGCGGTCACCTCCTCTTCTGAAGTTGTTCAGGCGGTCTCGCGGCTTGCAGTGCGGGTTGCTGGAGTTCGGGAGAATCAGTGGCAGATCACGGGGTTCTCTGTTGGTGTTGTTCAAGGCAGACAGTTCAGGCAGTCTCGTTATCAAAGTCGCGCAAACTCGTAGGTCGGGCGGTCAGGCGATCTCTGGAAGTCAGACCGCTGGTTATATTTTAGTTGTATTTTTTCTCCCGTTTTTGTGTACTGGCGAAATCATGTCTCGCCATGTATACCTCGCCTTGTAATGAAGTTTTTTGCTAGCATCAATAAAGATTGAAGTTGTTTTCATGTGCTTCTGGTTGTTGGCTTGAACTTTGAGTTATACTATTCCTGCTCACTCCTAGATCTATGGAAAATCTAACAATTGATGGCTGAGTTAACATGACCTTCAATTTTTAGCCTTTGCTCTTCCAGGAGCATTCTTATTTGAGGCAATAGTGAGGACTCCACTATCCTAATCTCTGGAGGTGAACTGGCTTGTCCTGGTTCCTCTTCCTTATTCCCATCAACCATTGGAGATGGAGATTTTCTGATGGGTGACTGGTTTGACTCATTTTCCTTTTCAGGAGTTGGCAGATCTCTACTAGTCTCATCAGCGGGATTCTCTTAGTTGTCTTCTTGGGGATCTTTACTTGGGTCCTCTTGGTCTACTGATCTAGAATGGACAGCATCCTCAGCCCCAATGATCTTATTGATCACTTTTTCCACTTGAGCAGGGATCTCACCATTCTTCTCCCCCTTAGTCTCAGCATCCTCTTGCTCTGTTCCTGCTGTTACCATTGTCCCTGATCCCAAACTTAGGGTAGAGGTATGGAGGGAGACATTCCTTTTCTCTACAAGCACTTCAGAGTCAGACGAGTCTGGGGTGTTGCTTGATTCACTTTCTTCAGATGAGCTTTCTCCCTTCCTCTTCACATCCTCAGCAGTCTTCAGCTTCTTGGGAGACTTGGTCAGAACTTTCTCCCACCTTTCCAGTATCCTGATATCCATCCTTCTCATGTGATGGACTTTTACACCATACTTCTTGTTAAAGCTTTCAGGGTAAGATATCAGTAGAAATAGAGATAGTATTCTTCCCAGATTTGGAATTTGAAAGCTTTCTTGTATTCTCTTGAAGTTGATCAGACCCCAGTTGGTCTTCTTACTTAGGATTATCCTTGCCATAATCTCGAACATGAGCTTGGATATCCTATCATGCGACCCTACATTACAAAGGAGGGCTTTTCCTATAATATCAGCCATGAGTTTCCCTTGTTGATTAAAATTCTTTCTTTCCAGAGACCCATAGGTCTTGCTGGAGTGTCCGCACCAAGCCAGATCCCTGTTAAGGTCTTCCTGGGTGACCTTCTCATTTTCCTCCCCCTTGGCAAAGGCCGGTAGCTGAAGAACACTGGCCAACCTCTTAGGATTCACCTTAATTTTCATCCCGTTGATCGAGCTTTTCACGTATGTTCCTTTTAAGCCACCTTTGGCATTTGAGAAGAACTCCAGTACTTCTCTCTTTAATATCACTGTTGGCTTAGAGAGGGCGAACTCTAGACCGACGGCGTACAATAGCTTAACAGTGTCTTGAATCTCTTCTGTCCCTTCTGAGAAACCATTCCTCACCACCTCACTTCCTTCATAGAGAAATCCTTCCTTCTTTGGTGCCATCTTTTACTTGATTGGAATGCATTTTAGCGCTCTCGACTTGTTCACTCTTTGAAGATGCAGAGAACACGATGACTTTTTAGGGCAAATATAGAATGTGGTTTAACTTTAAGACATCCGACCCTATTTATAGTTTCGGAGTTGGAAGACGAAGTGTCATTTGTTAAATGTTTGATTAACTCAAATTAAGCCGTTATGATTGATTAAGCTCAGGTCAATTTAAGAGTTAGATTGATGATTAGGTGTCGTCGTGACGTAATCTCGATATCGAGGAATCATTTTGACGATACCAATCATCATTTCGACAATATTGTTTTGTATTCAAAATGATATTGTTCTTGTTCATTCTTGTGTATGATTAGTGTTATGTTTTAGCAGCCACATGTATCTGTACTCCTTGAGTGGGCCCTTGTGCTTACTCAAGTCAACACTGCTTTCATATAGTAACATGTGAGTGTTTATGAATTGATCATTAACATTGTTACCTTCACTTTAGCCTTTGCATTTCTTTGATCTAGTAGCTCCCCGTTGATGTGATGTCTCTATACTTTACTCCTTTTAGCTCCCTCTAGAACAGAGCATCCTGATTGTGGTGAGATTCTTCTTAGTCCAAAGTTATGCCTGGATCACTTATTGTCCATCAGCCTTTTGTACTTTTGATTGGCTACATGGACTACCCTGCAAGACAGATTTAATATCCCTTAGTATCCCAAGGTGATTTGGGTCTTAGGTTCTTGTTAGCAAAGCAAGGAATTCTTCAACTCACCTTAGCCTTACCAGGAGGTCTCTCCTTTGCACTAGGCACGCTAGGGTTGTGCCAACAGTCAATGGCAAAGTGTCCCACTTTACCATAGCACCAACATTCATGGATGTTGTACCTTCTTTTCTGAACAATTTTTGAGGTGGGTGGAGAATAACAATGCTTATGTTCAGTAGAGAAGGCAGCAACATTCTTCCTATCTCTCTCAGCTAAGGGCTGACTAGCTGCTCTAGTATAATTATTCCTTCTTGACTTTATCTGTTTGTCAGCAACAGATGTCAGCTTGGTAGCTGACATAGTGTTGATAGCATCAGAAATGATCAAGTGAGAGTTAATTATACTGGGGCTACCAGCCTGCTTCTTTGCTGGAAGAGATTGGGAAGGTGTTGCTTCCTTACCCTTGAATGTGGGGGATGAAGCACCAAACACAAATGGTCCATGATGGGCCATTTGGATTTCCTCATGGGGAGCCTTCAATGCACTCATCCCTATGCCCTTTCTCCTCCCACAGTCAGGAGCATCTCCCAGGCTAACAGAGCTTCCATTTATCCAGTGACCATGGATACTGTCCTGATCATACTTGTTAGAGGGAAGCACTACCTTCTGAAAGGTGGTATGAGAGTATGCTTTAGTTTTGCCCCTTTTTCCATTCCCAGCATCTACTGCCCCTTCATTGATACCCAATCCCCTCCTATTTCCATAGGAAGAGAAGGTGTCAATGATTGGCAGTATGGTTTTGGGCTTAGAGAATTGAGCCACTAAGCTTCTTTCCTTAAGAAGATCATTCTCAAGTTTCCCAATGAGTTCTTCCCTTTGGTTTCTTTCATCATGAAGCTTGCCTATGATCTTCTTGAGCTCACAGGAATTGGTGCCCTCATTGTGGGACATACCCATTTCCTCATTCATCTCAGCCAAGAGATCACCAAACTGTTCTATTAGATCAGCATGGTTCTTATTGTTGCATGATGAGCAGTCTTCTGTATCATTTTCAGAAGATGAGCAATCATCTGATGCACTCTTGGTCTTCTTATTTGAAGCTGGTAGTAAATGTGTGTGAGTGATGCATGCCTGATCATAATGTGATTCATCATGATTTTCTTCATCTGATAGAGCCATTAACTCATAGACCTCCTCATCCTCAGATTCACAGTTTGTCAGATTCAATGGTGCTCTTATTCTTTCTCTGGCTACAGAGCATCCTTCATCATCTGATTCACTGTCTGAAGTGGTCAAGGGTGCTCTGATCCCTATACACTTTTCTTCTTTAATATAAGAAGAGCTCCAGCTGCTTTCGCTTAGAGATCTGAACTTCCTAATGTCAAATCTTCTGACTTTCTCCATGGAGCTTTTAAATTCCTAAGCTGATGATTTGACACACCCAATAGCAGATCTGCTCAAGCTGTTAAGCTTTCTTTGAGAAACCTCCCTCTTATACCACTTTTTAGTTATTGGGTGTCAACTTATCACCTAGGGGGGGGGGGGTGAATAGGTTTTACAAATTGTTTTATTCCCCTTTTGGTGTTCTTGTTTTCTGGTTAATCGATTTAGAGATTGAAAAGCACAGCACAGAAAACACACGAAGACTTATAGAGGTTCCTCAAGACAGGGTGTCTTGAGTAGTCATCTTTCCCTCTACGCCTACCTAGTAGTGCGCTAGGCTCGGTAAACTCTGCTAATGTTTTCGGCCCGCAAGCCTTACATCTCAGACCCGCAAGTCCCTGCAGCCTTGCCCCGCAAGCCCCTTCACTGCACCCAAGCCCACAAGATCTATACTCAGGCCCTCAAGCCCTACATAACATAGATCCGCAATTCTTGCCTGCAGCCTAGGCCTGCAAGCCCCTTCACTGCACTCGAGCCCACAAGCTCGACACTCAGGCCCTTAAGCCCTACACAGCACAGACCCGTAAGTCTTGCCTGCAGCCTAGGCCCGCTAGTCCCTTCACTGCATCCAAGCCCGCAAGCTCGACACGTTTGGACCCGCAAGTCCCTCTACCCTAGCCCTCAAGCCTCACAGATCTCAATCCCTCAAGCTCGACACTTGGATATGAAACCAGATCTTACAGATTTGGCCTGCAGGTCTTACAAAGAAAGATTTACAATAATTTCTTCTGCCTGGTGGAGATCGGCTACTTTTCTTGAACGATTCTTAGCAGTCGATGAGACTTGACTGCAACTTGAAGAACACAGGATGATAGTTTTGTTCTTCCCTTCTTTCTTTCTTCTTCACCGCAGCTTGTAGTGTTCTATTCAAAATGCTCAGCGAGATACTTTTTCGTTCCTCCGTTCTCACTTTTCTAGGGCATCATTGTTCCTTTTTATAGGATGGATGAGAAGCTTAACGGTCACCTATGATGTCCTTTACTGGAAGACGCACATCCTTCAAGAGTACGCGCTGATCTGACAATCAGGCGGCAGCATTAAATGCTGATAGCGCGTCCGACTACTTTTGAATCTGTCTTGACGATATTTCCACTATCACGACGACATGGACAATATCTCGATGATAGGACTTGTCGTTGTATTGAACTAGGACAAATCTTCAAATGTCCTCCCCTCTTCTTCAGACAGAGATATTTCGACGACACGGGACACCCCTTCTGCACTTGCACTTAAGACAATCATGATGTCATCTTACTGATGTCAGTGTGATCTTCTTGTCTGCTCGATATCACTGTAACCACCTTATCTTGTCGATGACATAATTACTATCATGTCGACAGAATATTCTTCAGCAACTTCCTGTCTTCATATGACCTTCTTTAGTCTTCTCGGCATCACGCCTTCTTTATGATGATGTCATCGGCATCAGTCTTACTAAGCCTTTCCAATGACAAGGCTTCTTTACGATGATTCATGTCTTGTTCAGTCTTATCGATGACACAACTTCTTTTCAATGATATCTCTGACACTGACCTCCCCTTTGCCTTTTCAATGACATTCATTCTGACTTAGCCTAATCGATGTCAAGGCTTCTTTTCGACGATATTCATTCTGACTTATCCTTATTGACGTCAAGGATTCTTTTCGACGATATCGTCGACATCTTGTCATGTGTTGGGCTTAAGTCTGATTCTTCATCTCGGTTTTTTGATATCATTGTGAGGTGATGTAGTGTTGAAGTCACAACGATATTATCATACGCATGTTGTCTCGACGATAGCTGATATGATCACTCTGCTTTGCTCTGCATATAAGTTCAACGATATGCCTGCTGTTGTCGACGACATGTTTGGCCCTTTTCGACGACAACAGACATGATCATTCTTCTTTTCTTTGCACATCATTTCAATGATATGCCAATACTTGTCGACGATATGTCCAGTCGTTTTCGACGATATTATACTTAGGCAAGTTATTGAAGTACTGGACATCTGTCCGATCTCTGCAAGCATGAACTAGATATGACATTGAATACAACTTGTACTTATCATTGAGATGAGCACTTCTTCAAATCAGGAACACTGATGGGCATTGTTCCGAACATTAGGGTTGTGAGAGGAGGATGAAGACGGAGCCAAGGGGTCCTTTTTATAGAGTTGGAGCTACCGCCTGTGCTATCCCTACCGCCGATGATATCTCGGATTAGGCAATATTCTTCGTGTGAGAATCTTTCATTTTTAGAAGCGTCTGCCGACTTCCCAAAGTGTTTTGAGCTACCGCCGGCGCTAGGAGCTACCGCCGGTGCTAGCTGCCTTCTATCTATACATCCTCCATCCCGCCAGCTTGAATTTCACTTTCACTCTTATAGGAGCTACCGTCGGCTCTAGCAGCTACCGCCTGCTCTAGAAGCTACTGCGGGAGCTACCGCAGAAGCTACCACCCGCTCTGGCAGCCAGTTTTAAGTTTTGGCTCCAAACTCGGGCGCTTCTTTCATATGTTATCCATAAGTCATATGACATTGTTTCCTGCACACTTAAACACACATGATCAAATACACATAAGATTTGTTATTCTCAAACCTAGGAGATACGGAAGACCATGTTCCAAGACTATGGTCGCCCACCTGGCGAGAATGAGGGGATGTTCGCACATGCTCGCCCCATACTCACCTAGGCCTTCTACTATTCCTGCTGGCTAAGTTGACTTTTATCTCTGACTCCTGGCTTTTGATTTGATTTTGACTTTGACTTTGACTTCTGCCTACGTGGCCTGAAACGGGTCCCACTCTTGAAGAATATGGGTTGTACACAATCCCGGCTCTTTGCGAGCAATGAAAGAGCTCGGAAAGAAACATTCAACCCTTATTCTGCGAGCTGCTCCTAGCGAGCATCAAACCTGCTCAACATCAACCTGGCTGGCTACGGGACTCTATATATAGGGGGCTCTATTATTGGACTGCCTGACTGAACTCGCATGAGATGTCGCTCACTGTCGAAGAACAATTTTGGGCGAGTGTGGCCGAGTTGTAGGGCTTGCTGCATACACCTACTCGGAAGCATGCTCACGAGGGCGAAGACGTCGAAGAGTTCCTCGTGCATAAGTGACACGTTCATTCTGCACTGCTAAAAGAAAGAGCAAAAAGCGGTCCGAACGGCAGTGTACCGGTCGTTGTCAAGTAATAATTTTAGTAATATGATCCCCGAATATCCATCTCTCAAGGAATGCAGAGTAGGTGAAGTGATCGTGTCGTGGAAAGATTGCTACAGCGAGTGAAAGTAAATAACAGGCTTGGTTTTGGTTTCCTATTCTAATAACAAGAAAATTAAAATGTGGGTCGAGAGCACTGCTTCACTTGGCAAGATGACTAGTGCAGGACGCGATGTTGTGCTTCGGTAAGCGAATGGATGGTTGGCACATGGATGGAGTGATCTCAAGTGCGGATTATGAGGGTCGCAAGCACCTATTCAGAGTCTCACCTCTAGCTTTTGCTAGAGGTGATTAACGAGTGCATGTGTGGGATGGATGTGGAGTGGAGGCTAGGCGCATCACAACCTAATAACAAGGTGAAGAAAATATCTAGACATGCTTTCATTCATAAACAAATATAGAGCATTCGAGTTCATTACACGAGTTAAAAGTACATTTGACAAATGGAAAAAGTGTAGAGTTAACCACAAGAAGAGAAGTCTCATCGTAGATCATGGCCGGAATGGTGGGTTGTCAGGCCGCCACCGTGCTCAGTCCGTGGTTGCTTCTGGGATCCAAATGCTGTCACTACCTCTGATCTTTCACTGTCTTCTTCTCTAGTTTAGGTTTCTTCTTCTTCACCAAATTGAAAGATCCAAACCTTGATTTGCTTGTCGTAGATGGCCGGGAAGGCTTCCGGATCCTTGGATGTGGATTAGAATCACCGGAGGATGCTTCCCAAATGAAGGAGATGGATGGAGGGTGTGTGGAGAGCAAAAACAGCGCAGGGGAGCAGGGGAGAACTAGCGGCAATGGTCCGACTTGCCCAAAAATTGTGGGTCCAGCATTTAAATACGGAGCAGAAAAAGTAGTGTGAACGATCAGTGGCGCCCGACTAGTGGTCGTGCGAGATGAAATGCCACTGATCGTGCGAGAACAACCTGTAAAAAAATCCAGAATGGCAAAATAGCGCACGATCAGTGGCGCACGACCATTGGTCGTGCGAGAAGAAGGCCAGTGATCGTGCGAACCGATCGGGTTGGAAAAGGGGGATGTGCACGACCAATGGTCGTGCGCCTAATCGTGCGCGAACAAAAATGCACGACCAGTGGCCCATTAGGCTAAAAATGGCCCAACCCAACTCCGAGCGTCCACTGAACCCTTGTACCTGCAGGAAGACCACTGATATAGGCATTCCACATAATAAACATTAAAGGTATGTCATCGCATAATAGATCGAATGTAAGGCATACAAGAAATCACACCAAAATGGGCCAAGGAATGTATTTAGCGCTAAAATACACAATGTGATCAAATAGAAGCATTTATGAGCAATAAGTGAAGTGCATTGTCAATATAAATGACCCAGATGAGTTCGAAAATAGCTATATAAACCATACTAATCACACCCCCAGACTTACCCTGTTTGCACGTCCTAAGCAAACAAATCTGGCGGAGTGGGAAAAGCATAGCTAGCCAAAACATTGCGAACATGGAAGTTGCATACTTGTGTGCGTAGAAATTCATTAGAATAAGTTTCTAAATATGCTAGCTAATTTATAAATTGTAAATGCATAAAAAGGAATTTATTTTTACACAAAAATTGAATGTTGGTGAATCTCGTGGTCACGCGTAGTACAAAAGTAAGCAAGCCGTGAAGGGGAGTGTTACCCAAGACTGGAACTCGAAATTATCTTCGTTGAAATCCATCAACGTCGAGAGCCATAAGTTCGCCCGGTCACACTCTCTCCATGACGCTAGTGAATTCACAAGATGAATCAATCGGAATTTAGGTTTACACGAGGCTTAGGTTATGGTTTGGAATGCAAAGATTAACGTGATGGCTAATCACAACCCAAATGAGCTCACAAAAATGCTAAATCATAGCAGCCCCAATAATACACGCTTAATACACCCCCAAACTTGACTTTGAAACCGGGTGTGCACACAACCTTCACCAATTAATATAACTTAGATGTTTCAATTAAAACGCTAGGGATATTTATTTTTTTCTTTGCATTTCTTTTCTTTTTATCCCCAAATCTATTCGCAACGATCTCAGCTCATAGAAAATTTGAAGATATCCACAACAACACTAGAATTTCACATCACTGGACCACATTAGAAAATTACAATTCATTAATGCTTTTGGCTTATTTTTGGTTGCAATAATGGGATTAGCTTTTAGGCCTTGCTGAAGTATGGTGGAGCTGAACCAAAAGGTAGGGTAGGCACAAAAAAGGCTAGCAATGGTTAGCGTATAGGAATGGTAGAACAAAGCTCAAGCTTGCCAAATAGATGGCCTACGTCATGCTCAACTTGCAAATTGTTTGCACCCATGCTTCGAGAGTCGCTTGGGACATGTTCTTAGCCCCCGAGAAAGGTAATCCTTCCACCCGACTTGAGCAACAAGAACCTCGCGCTCGCCCACACACAATACCATGCAACCACTAGATTCAACCACATTCACCAATTTGAGTAAAATAAATTAAATTCTACGTAAATCAACTAATTGTAAATTAGAAGCATAAATAAAAACTAATTCTACTCAAATTCCTAAACAAGACACGAGTACTCAACTAGAGCACTACAGGAGTCAACATGCCACTCCATCTTGCAATTTTTAGAATAATACAGCAATTCCTACATCACAACCAAGAATTTAATATACGGGAGCATACAAACAAGCGAGTGCGCACTCGTGTAGGTGAAATAGTGTGGGATGCAAATACAAAATTATAACCAAAATGAAAAGTACTATTGGTAAGCTAGAACATGTGCACATATAGTGAGCACTAGGTACGACTCTTCCCCCATACTTTAAGTCAATCAAATCAAAATAGAACATTTGAATAATAAAAAAAAAGCTAAGGGGTAGAGGGTACCTAGGCTCATAAATGAGCCTACTAGAAGATCTGTAATTTTGTCCATTTGCGGCAGTTCCACCATGCTCTAAATAGATCTACACCTACGATTAAAGTAATCTCCGAGACAAAACAAAATAAACAAATATATAAAATAGAGAAAGATAACAGAACGGAACCAAGTGGTCCCACTGGGTTGTCTCCCCGGATCCCTTTTGTTTAACGTCCTTCAGGTGGACCAAATACTTGTGTTATAATTGTTCAAAGCTAATAATAATAAAAAATAATAGTAATAACATATACTAAACATAATGGAACCCAGAAGAGTGCCACGCACAAAAGTGTTCCATACGATTCTAAATAAAAGAACGTAGTTCATCACAGTATCATAACAGAAAATGTAAATAAGTTATGATAGAGATGGCCTCTAAGATCTACTACAAAAGAGGAAACACTCAACTCTCCTCGTCGCTATCACTTGTGCAAATTTCAATCGGAGAGGCACGACGGGGAGCGGTAGGTACAGAATGAGCAGGGGGAGGAGGCACATCCAACCCACCGCTCATGGCCTACTGATAAACCAAATCCTGCATCCAATATTGTGAAGCCTCCAAATCAGTAAGGCGCTCGCTCAAGTATGGGACTCCCTGCATAGGTGTTGTACCATAATACTGCCCTACCTGCTGCTCAGGCTGCTGGGGTGGCTGTCGCGACTGATGTGACTGCTGGGGAGGCTCCACTGCCCTGCCCCTCCCCATCGCAGATAACTCAGCCTGCTCATTCACATCATCGCCCTCCTGACCACCTGCACTCGCATCGCCTGGTACAGTCACCACATACATTCGGCTTGCCTTTCGCCCCACCACACGTAGTAGGTAAGACCTCACCATCGTGGCCCGAGTAATCGTGGACAAGGAAGTAACCTGCTCCATCGGGGGAAACTGGCCCCAAACTCCCAACCCCTTCGCGATATGGGTAACGTAGTACGCACCCCCAATTGCTCTAGCGAGGCCATATGTGGCCTCATGGTGGAAGAAATGAGCTAGCATATACCCTAGATGAAGGGGATACTGCTGCTACAAGTTGTAAAGGCACAACAGGTCCTGCCAACCCACCACATTCTGACTCAAGGCACGCCCGATGATAGAGTGACTGATCAAATGCTGCAAGCACTTCAAAGTGGGAGAGACGATCTTCATAGATTTAGCTATGCGAGCCACATATTCCTCATCCCTACCAATGAATGAACGCTAGACGGAGTGTGTCGAGACATTTTTCGAAAAAGTTGTAGCCAGGTTCTGAAAATCCAGTCAAGAAGCCTCGGTGTCGGTATAAAATCTAGCATGGATGGCTAATTCAGGGAGAGTGAGGGTGAAGACGTGTCCCATCATCTGAAAGGAACATGAAGGAGGACGGAACCCCGCCGGAGTGACCTCCCACTCGAATGTGGAGAGAAACTCCAAGGTAAGCTCTTTAAATCCCAACTCACCATATTCAAAGACATTTCTCTAGTTGTCGAAGGAGTATCGAAGAAGGACCGCCTCCATCAATGCACCGTTATCCCTGATCAACCAGAGTTCCTCCCAATCAACAAGGTGCTGCGAGAGGAAGGGCTTGCCCTTCAGAAAGTTGAAGCGGCGTGTGTGCTCCCCCTTGGGGAACTTAACCATTCTCCCTAAAATCTGAGCAGGAGCGGAAGAGGCGGAACGTGATCTCTGGTACAACTTGGTGATTCGGCAGCTACCAGATGGTTCTATGATAATAGGAGACAGATCGACGTGAGGAAGGGGAAGGAGGCTTACCGGAGAAGAAATGGAACAAGAAAGTGGAGAGAAGGGACTCCCGGACGATGCACGCTCAGCGGTGGTATGAAACCAGAAGCAATAAATGTCCTAGGCGCACGCACAGTGGTCATCCGAACTTTTTTTTAAAGAAACTAGGCCCGCGCACGACTAGTGATCGTGCATTTATAAATGGCGTGCACGACCAATAGTTGTGCGCAAAGAAAATTTGGCACGCCCTATTTCAAAATTAAAACCTCACCACTGTCCAAAATAGGTGCATACTAGGGTTTCCCACATCTAGCAGAAGCATCAACGGCTATAAAAATAGTAACAAAGCAACAACAATTTAAGCAATAAAAGATGAACATAGGGAAAATTGCAGTAAATCTAACTAAGATAACTGTTGGGGTTTATGTCTCCCAGCTAGACTTATTCAAGTATTTTTGCAACTCTAGCTAATAGGTGCATGAAATTTTAAATGTTCAGGCAACTGCTCATGAGCATATTCCGATAACAGATTCTGGTATGGAGACAGAATAGTTACTCAAATACCTGTATAAACATACATGTCATGAATGTCAGGTGTGGGTAGTATGTATGGGGTAAAACTCTCCGGGTCTAACTCCACCTGCATCCGGTCCTTTCCAGAGCTGAGCCGCGTCACAGGCTCGTGCACTGTCAGAATCGACTCCATGATGTGGTCCTGCAGAGAGTAAGACAAGGTAGCTGGGTTAGGAAATAAAATAGACAAATGACAAAAATTTACCTCAATTACGGGGTTGATCCCATATCATCCCCCATCTGTTGGATTGTAAATGAATCAACACGGTTGTCTTGGACTCCGCAAGAATCTACAAGTGTTGCAGTAGCTTCTTCCTCAAATTGGACCTCCTCCTATGGTGTCGAAGGAGTAGCCTCGGTAATGTGGGCGTCCTCCTTGAACTGAGTCGGTATCATACTAGTCATACTTGTTTCTTCCTGCAACCAATCCTCAACAACACTATCAAGAATAGGTATAATGCTACGCAAAGAAGAGAGAAGAGTGGTGCTCGGTGAAAGGTCAGGAACAGACTCTTCAAAAATACTAGGCTCAATGCAAGATGATATATGTTTCGTTGGAGTAGGGTCATCTATTTCAGGGAGTAGATCACACTGGGTATCAATGCACATATGATGAGTCCCATTTGCATAAACATTTTTTGGACTCATCTGGGCTAGTATTATAGTCATTGCACTATATTTTAGTTCCATAATCACTCATATTTGTTCTCTATACTTCATTCCATGCTAAGTGCACTTTTAGGCCCATTTTTGTGTGCATTTGCGCTCCATGTTGTTGGGGTTAAGCACATGGTGCTCTCGAACCCTTTTATGTATTTGGATGTTGCTGGAGGTGTATTCCCACCTGTTTATTGTGCTGTGAAGGTGGGCATATCTCCATTTTGCCCAAATTACATTTCTGCATGAATCGCACGGTAGTCCGTTTTCTTGACACATGATCGCTCCGACCGTGCGTGCTTATCTGCTGGCAAAATGGTGATCTGGGTTTGCCCATGTGTTTTTACGCACGGTCGGTTTCGACCGTGCGAGAGTAAAATCGCACGACCTCCTCCGTTTGCCTATCTTCATACATTTGGAATTTGCCCGTACATTTTTACAAACGGTCGGCTTCGACCGTGCGCGAGTAAAATGCACGGGGGAACCTTCTTCTTCTTCTCGGGCTCCTATACAATTAATATCGCACGGTCCACGCACGGTCATGCATTCGACCGTACGTGACCAATTTCTGACTATTTTTCTATAAAAGCTGCAGATTTCGCCCTATTCGGCATCGATCATTGTTCCGCCATTTTCCGCCGCAAAGGGAGTTCCAGCTCCGTTCCTCTTCCACCACCTAGAAGGGCTTTACCCTAGGCCACATCCATCATCCATGTGATTCAAGGAGAGGATTCCACCTCCATCTCCATAGCCAAGCAAGAGTTCTTTGCAGTAGACGTGACCGGATTGTAGTTTACCGGAGAAGACGGGTGCATTGGGAGGAAATAACAGCCTTGTTCTACTCCGGACGATAGTTGGGAATGAGCTACGACGCGAATTGAGAACCCGGTGATTCCTACCGAGAATCTACAACAAGCCTCCAGATTCGGTCGTATCTCTTGCCTTTTTCTCTTATTTGTGTTGATGTATATGAACGTACTCCTTATTATTTGATGATGTGGCACATGTAAACCTTGATTTGTAGTGTTTATTTCATGTCTATGTGAAATTACTCTTTTGTTTATATGTGTTTATAAGGTGCGCCGATTCCACCCCCACTCTATTCCACTCCGCAAACTCGCCATTCCATTCAATTTGACAACTCTTCCATCCGTCAAGCTAAGCGGTGCTAACGACCTATATATTCCACCTCGACTCTGCCAGTGCGAACCATTCCATCCGCAAGCCTACTCTTCCATCCGTGCAGCGAAGAGGTGCATAGCGGCCCGTGTAATCCATCCGCCTAGCTAAGAGGTGCTAACGGCCCTCAAACCTTTAGTGGCCTGCATAGTTTCCATCCGCCCGGTGAAGCAGCGCATAGCGGCCTGCATAGGAGTAGTTTAGTTTCTTTTCTTTTATTTTTCATAAACCAAATCACCCCTTTTCCGCAATCCATCTGACCTAAAGGACTTCGATCACAAGTCCTTCCTCGATAGATAACTCTACCTTACTGTGTTCCTTTGAGATCGATACTTGGGGATTTACTCTCCCATTTTATATTACTTGAATGATCGGTAAACTGCCATTTTGTGCCGCAATCTCGCTCCCGCCTATAGCGGTGTGCTAGATTCGCGCATCTGGATTTTGGCGCCATTTCTAGGGAACACAGTCGTGTGAGTTTCTGGAGAGGGGGAGTTGAGAGATAGAAGTTCTTCCATTTGTAAATTGCTTCTTTTTATTTTGTTTCATATTCTGTTTTTCCTGCTTTAAGTTTAGGTTGCTTTAGTAAGTTATTGTTGGGTATAGTATTTTGCACAATAGTGTTTTTCTTTTGAATCTTGTTATCTTCACGCAATGTGGGCCGCATTTAATATTCGTTGATGTTGGTGTGGATATATTTCTCATGCTAGTGATAGATTCCCATCGGGAGATAGCAGCCCTAGTCCCCAAGGCTCAATGTATCGGGCACCGACACCGTACGGTACCTCATACACAGCGCCTAAGTCCTATGGCTACACTTCCGCTCCGCACGTGTCATTTGTGCATTCATCTCCGGCCTAATTTGAGTAGAAGAAAAATGCAAAATAGTGTCTATTTTGTCGGAGCATGGATCATGCCTTGAAGGATTGTGATGCTTTTCTTCGCCAATTGGACGAGGATGACGAGCCGGATATCCGGATCATCCCGACTCCTAACTCTGGCAACACACCTTCTACTTCTGAGTACTTTTCTGTGTTACCTTCATGTTTTGAAGGGAATGACGCAGACACGCTTATCAGAGTTGTGGCAGATGTATGTTCCGACATCGCTGAGCCAATCTCCCCTGTGCATACATCATATTGCATGAATTCGAATCTTTGTGAGGAATCAGTGCTTGACTTTTATCCAAGCACTATTCCTCCCCCTGTTGTGCATACTACTATATTTGTCTCTGATAACATTATTGATGATGCGCCATAGGATGAGGCAGGTGATCTATGTGTTATGCTTGTTCCTATGGAGGAGGATAACCTTCAAGGAGAAGTGGATTTTTCCTTAATACCGGTGGAGGAAGTCCAAATCTTGGGCAAGGACACCATTGATCCTACTGATCCTTGCAACACTATCAATAATGCCGATAATATCTTACTTCCCCAACCTCTTGGGAGTGAGAACGGGACCACTCCCCCGATTTATGATTATTTATGTCATTCTTCTCCTTTATTTCTTAACCCTCTTTCTTCATCTGAGCCTGTGCAGGTCGAGTCTTCACAGGTACTTCAGGAGGACTTGGAGCATTTTGCTCAAGTCAATGATGAGCATATCCTCATATGTGAGGAGGTTGACCCCTCCTCTAGAGTGGAAGCCTCACACAATACCTTCTCCTCCTGCCACCTCCCTGAAGATGACACCTTGCTGGGCAAGGATGTTTTTGGTGAGAAGAGTGAGGATTCCCCCTCTTCTTCCTATATTCTCTTTCCTCTACTTGTGAAGAGCAGGTACTACTATTTAGGTGGAGGAGTAATTGTTCTATCACCGTATCGGTACCCGCTACTGACATGGATATTAGAATAGTTACTTGTGCACTTTTGTTTTCATACTCCCATTAGGTAGAACTTTTTGCTTTCTGAATAAGTCGTGCTGGGGTATGCAATAAACCTCAGTAGTTATCTTCCTTTTTCATGCATTTTCATCTTATCTAGTTTTGTTTATTGTTTTTTCAATTCAGCTTTTCTATTTTCCTACTGTTTTTGTGGAGCTTACCCCTGCAGGTGTACATTTTTGTATGGCGGAAGTCGCGGCTTTGCCCTGATTTTACACGCCAATCTTCTGGTATGCTCACTTATGAGCATGGGGTACACACTAAACCTCTCCCTCCATATTTTCAGTTTACGATCACATTTCTATATATAGTTTCATGTAAGTCTGGGGGAGAGTTAATTCATGTCATTACCTTATGTGCACTATTGCATAGCATGCTAGAAGCTTTTATTTCAGTTATTTTGTTGTATTTTCACAGCACATCATAGCACCCACATGAGCGCGTACTTAACCCTTAGCATATCGTGAGCTATATTTATTTCTTGTGCGTGATTTGGAAAATTGATGTGCTGGCTTAGGATTGTGAGTTAGAGTAAAATGTTGACTCCTATAGTGCTCCTAGTCGAGTGCTCCTGTATCGCATAGAAATTTGTGTAGATTCAATTTCTCTTTATGCTTTTAGTTTATACCTTTCTATTAGCATAGATATTGTTTACTATACTCAAAAATTGTTGAATCCGGTGAGAAGCAAATGGTAGCATAGAAATGTGTGTAGACATTCGTTAGAATCGTAGTGCCTGAGTTGGGAGGAAGGATTATCTTTCTCGGCGGCTAAGAACTTGCCCCAAGCGATTCTTGAAGCATGGGTATTCAGTTAGTCAATTGCGTGAATGTGATGTAGGCCATCATTTTGGCCCGGTTGAGCCTTTGTGCCCTTGCCTATCGCTATATCCTCGCTAGCCCAATTGTGCCTACCCGTTCTTTGATTCAGCCCCACTTTTATCTCACCAAAGCCTTAAAGCCAATCCTAATCGCACACCCGAATTTGAGCTCAAGTTTGTATTTTATTTTCATGTTTGGGATGTTGATGTTGTGATGTTTTTGTGAAATTGTGGATGCGTTTCATTGCTCAATTGGCTGAAGATCTTTTGAAAAGAAAAGAAATTAAGAAAAAAGAAAAGAAGTGAAAAGAAAAGGAGAAGAGCTTAATTGAAAATATCTATGTATATATTTAGGATTGGGAGTAGGCGATGCACACACCCATGTTATCAAGTCCAAGTCTGGGGGTGTGATGTACCCGTGTATTTGTGTGGTTCTTGATGATAATTTTCTGTGCTAGCTCATTTGGGTTTAGTGCGTAAGCCATCATTTTTTATTAGTGCATACGTCACCCACCCAAGCCCCTTCTTAAACCTAAAGTCCTATTGATTCACGCATTTGATACATTCCAGTACCGTGGAGAGAGTGCGAACGGGCAAGCTTATGGTCAATGACATTGATGGATTTCAATGGAGGTTGTCCCGAGCCCCGATCTTTGGCAATGCTCACCTCATCGTTCAGTCAACTTTCTTCCTATGCATGATCGGAAGATTCACCGTGATTCAATGTTTGTGTAAATTTAATATATAAATATGCTCCTAGAAAATTATAGACTAATATGTATAATTAGAAATTTCGTTTACTATATTTCTACGCGCGCGAGCATGTGACTTCGCAAGGATCTCCGCTTTATAATTTCTATGCCAGCTAGTCCTTTTTCTTGTCCACAAGTGATTTGATCGGGACGAGCAAACGGTTAAGTCTGGGGGTGTGATGAGTCTCATTTGTATACACAGTTTTTGGACTCATCTAGGCCGGTATTATAGTCAATGCACTACATATTAGATCCATAATCACTCATATTTGTTCTCTATACTTCATTCCATGCTATGTGCACTTTTAGGCCCATTTTAGTGTGCATTTGCGCTCCATGTTGTTGGGGGTAAGCACATGGTGATCCCCAACCCTTTTTCTGTATTTGGATGTTGCTAGAGGTGTATTCACAGCTGTTTATTATGCTGTGAAGGTGGGCAAATCCCCATTTTGCCCAAATTACATTTCTGCATGAATCGCACGGCCATGCGTTTTCTTGACGCACGATCGCTCCGACCGTGCGTGCTTATCTGCTGGCAAAATGGTGATCTGGATTTGCCCATGCATTTTTACGCACGGTCGCTTTCGACCGCGCGTGAGTAAAATCACACGAGCCCCTCCGTTTGCCTATTTTCATACATTCGGAATTCGCCCGTGCGTTTTTACGCATGGTCGGCTTCGACCGTGCATTTTTACGCATGGTCGGCTTCGACCGTGCGTGAGTAAAATGCACGGGTGCACCTTCTTCTTCTTCCTGGGCTCCTGTACAATTAATATCGCACGGTCTGTTAAAAAACTTGAGGTCCGGAGTTGAAGTAAAAAATGCGGAACACTTCACAAGCATTCCACAAGTGTAGCAACACAATGACAATTGGAAGACCGAATAGTGCTATAGTATTAACTATCTCTTTACAATTCGAGGTATACATGGCGAGACATGATTCATAAGAATCGCTGAGGAGAGAAGCACAATCACAAAAGACAACAAGTTGCTGGCGACTTGACAACTTGAGACCGCCAGAC
Source organism: Dactylorhiza incarnata (assembly GCA_033032865.1). NCBI lineage: Eukaryota > Viridiplantae > Streptophyta > Magnoliopsida > Asparagales > Orchidaceae > Dactylorhiza > Dactylorhiza incarnata. The sequence continues at coordinate 6,109,219 of JAWHQI010000076.1, read as the reverse complement.
CGAGCGAACAAATAAGCCAGACGGATAACCCCTGAGACCGCGCGAACAGAGCACAAGCTGAACCTGTCAGACCCCAACCACAGACCGCCCGACCTGCTGCTTATTCAACTGCTGAAAACACTTGAAGAAACTACTTCCTGCTGCAGACCGCACTCAAGACCATCTGGTCTCTTATGATCGCCTGATCAACTGAGTCTGTTGCACAGTCCACGAACACCTAAACACAATCCGCCCAGACAGACCGCTGCCAGACTGGTTTATTCAAAGCTAGAAGAAGGGAGAATGCTGACCGCGAACTTCAAGTCGCTAACCTGCAAACACATAAACCGGTCAGACAAAACTCAAACCGCGCGACCTCAGAATGAGACCGGCACAATCAAGCCAACTTTGGTTCTTACAGTTTTTCGTTATTGAATGATGGGCCCTGCACCCCTATTTATAGGCGAGTATAGGGATGTCATCACCGCACAAATCGGGATACAATAACCACCCATTAGATCGCGAGTGGTCTCACAAGACAGACCGCCAGAGATCAGCAAAGCAAATAGCTCCCTTATTAGACCACCGGTTATATACAAACCGCCCGGTCACTGCGGTCACCAAAATAGACCGCCCAGTCTTTATTGCAAAAGCAAAGAACTTCTTTAGTAAGCCAGACCGATAAGAACAAGATGTCAGACCGCCCAATCACTGCAAGAAGGCAGACCAATATGAACATCTGGCCGACTTGAACAAGTCACCAGAACAACCCGCGCAAGCCGCCTGGACATTTAGCGGTCTCCCAGATCAGACCAACCAGAACAGATCGCCTGAGACAAAACTGGCCAGAGCACCAGCACAGACTGCGCGGTCTCTGCAGTCTCCAATTTGCAGACCGCGCAGCACAATTCCACTTCCATTTCAAAAATTTAACACTCCCCCTTGAAGTGGGAAGTGGAAGTCAGCCCAAGCAAACTCCGCAACCGACCAAATGGTCCCTTCGACAATGGCTTAGTAAATATGTCAGCAACATTCTCCTTGCTCCGCACATGCTCCACAGTCAGAGATCCCTCCAACACCTTCTCGCGAATGAAATGGTGATGAATCTCTATGTACTTCGTACGCGCGTGACAAACTAGATTGTTTACCAGTTTGAGAGCACTCTCATTGTCACCACGTCGCAGAGTAAAATCTCGCATCTCCCTATGAATGTCCTCCACAAGCCTTCTAAGCCAAATAGCTTCCCGAGCTACCAAAGCCTAAGCTTTGTACTCTCCTTCTGTGGTAGAGACAGACACAGAATCCTGCTTCTTGCTGCACCATGATATAGCTGTAGAGCCAGTCATAAAGACATATCCAGACATCAATCTCTGATCATCTGAATCTCCTCCATAATCAGCATCCATGTACCCGTGCAAGAAAAAGCCCGAATCTCTCCTGTAGAAGAGACCCAAATCCAAGGTGGATTTCACATACTTCAAGATACTCATGGCCGCCACAAGATGTGGTTTCCGAGGCTCTGCCATAAACTGACTCACCCTGCCAACTGCATAAGCAATATCTGGCCTCGTGATTGTCAAGTATGTCAGACTTCCAACAAAAGCCCGGAACACCAAAGGATCGGTAAGAACCTTCCCTTTATCTCGTCGAAGATGAACTCCAACCTCTAGTGGAGTAGAGCTGCTCTTCCCCCCCTTCCATGCCTGAACCTCTTCACGATTCGATCTGCATAGCCTTTTTGGGAAACAAGCATACCACTTTCTTTCCTCTCCACTTTGAGCCCAAGGAAATGGCGGAGCTCACCCATATCCTTCATCTCAAATCTGATAGCTAGCTAAGCACGAAGCCTAGCTACCTCCATTTTAGAATTCCACGCGATGATCATATCGTCAACGTACAGCAGCACCAAGACCAGAATCTCCCCCGTCTTCTTTATGAATAAGCTTGAATCTGAATCAGAAGCAAAGTATCCGCAGAACTGGAGGTATTCTGCGATCTTCCCGTACTACGCCCAATGCGCTTGCTTCAAGCTGTAAAGAGCCTTCTTGAGCTTACAAACATATCTTGGGTGCTCTTCGGATACATAATTAGGTGGCTGATCCATGAAGATATCCTTATCAATCTCGCCATATAAGAAAGCGTTCTTCACGTCGAGTTGCCAAATCATCCACCCTTGGCAAGCTGCCAATGCGATCACCACCCAGACCGAAGTCATCTTGGCAACGGGGCTAAACGTCTGTTCATAATCCTCCCCATACTTCTGAGAGAAACCTCGAGCTACAAGGAGAGCCTTATACCGCTCAATACTTCCATCATCCATCTTCTTCAGTTTGAAAACCCACTTGCAAGTCACCAGAGTAACTCCCTCAACCTTAGGCACCAAGTCCCAAGTCTCATTCTTCCTGAGGGCAGCCATCTCTTCTTCCATGGCTCCTTCCTACTCCTTGACTCCAACAGCATTTTCATAACAAGATGACTCTCTCTCATCTAGGGGACTTGCGAAGAAACATGAGACAAAGCTCACCAAGTTTCCGCCCGTATATCGATTTGGTGGAACAATGGTCCTCTTGGACCTCCTCAGAGCTTGACTCTGAACCACCTCTTCAACTGCAACTTCTGGACTAGCTCTCCTTTCAGGTAGACAAGCATCGCCCCCCTGCTTCCAGAACCTGAAGCACCTGATCCAGAGCTAGAGATTCCTGGAGCACCTGGAGAAACAGGCAACTCCACCAGAACTTCGTTTGTAGCTTCCTCAGGTTCAACATCTACCCTGCTTCCTTGTAACTCTACAGAAGAGCTACCTTAGTATGACGTCAGCTCATCAAATACCATATCCCTAGAGACCACATATCTCAGTTTATTGGGATCCATGCATCTCCACCTTTTGTTCCGGTCATCATAACCGACGAAAACTAGTTTCCTTGCTTTTGCATCTAGCTTTGTTCGAAGGGCATCCGAAACATACACATAGCAGGTAGAACCAAACACTCAAAAGTGTTCCACGCTTGGCTTCTCCTTGAACATCAACTCATGAGGGGTCTTCATATTGATGAAATTGAGAGGCATCTGGTTGATAACATAGGCCGCACAAGACATTCCCTCTTCCCAGAAGGACTTTGGGATACTCTTGGCATGAAGCCAACATTTGCAGGTCTCCATCAGATGATGGATCTTCTGCTCTGCAACTCCGTTCTGTTGTGGAGTGTGAGCACAAGAAAGCTCTCTTTGGATGTCTTGCTTCCTGTAGAAGTTAAAGAACGCCTTGGAGGTGAACTCCCCTCCATTGTCAGTTCTGAACCTCTTGACCCGCAGGTTGAGCCGACCTTCCACCAGCTCCTTGAACTCCACAAACCTCTCGAACGCCTTCGACTTCTCCTTCAGAAAATATACCCAAGTATATCTGGTGAAGTCATCAACCAAAATCAGCATATACCCGCTACCTCCAAGAATGGCAGTGTTGGTAGGTCCAAACAGATCACCATGTATACATTCCAATGGTCTTTTGCATCTACTTTGTGATTTGTCAAATGGAAGACGTTGAGCCTTTCCAAACTGACAACCTGCACAAACGTGACCATCCCCGAAAGATGACAAACTAGGCAGACCTTTCACCAGGCCTCTTCCTGCCATACCCTTCAACTTATCCATCCCAACATGCCCAAGTCTTTCGTGCCAGATAGCGACGCTGTCATTAGCCCTCATCTTATCAACATAAGAACTTGTTGAAATAACAAACAAGTCCTTCACTGTCTCCCTATATGAGTGACCTCAGCTTTCACAGCTGAAACATTTCGGAGAAATTTCACTTCTATTGGACTGAACAAAACGTGATAGCCAGCATCCACCGCATTGGTCACTGAGAAGAGGTTCTTCTTCATCCCCGGAACATGATAGACACTCTTCAATGTATGAGTGCCACTATCATCGCTTAAAGAAACCACACCCTCCTTCTCTACTACATGTATAGTATCATCAGTCGTAATGATAGCGTCATTACTTGAATATGCTTGCAATGAGGATAACTTCGACTCATCCTCGGTGAGGTGATGAACACACCCATAGTCCACTATCCAATCATCCTGATAGTTGATGTAAGTTATAGCCTGAACACACGTGCCTGTCATGAATGCACCTCCACCACCCCAACTACCTTCAGAATTGGAACCAGCCTCCTCCTTTCCTGCAGCATGCCCCGGCTGAAGATTGACTTGGCAGTCTCTCCTGAAGTGACCAAGCTTGTTGCACCTGAAGCATCTAGGTCCTTCCTTCTTCTTCCCATCACGCTTAGGAGCATAGCTCCTCTCCTGCTGATATGAAGTAGACAGACCATCGTCTCCAGATGTCTTCTTCTTCTTGTCCCATCCCTTCTTCTTGTTGGATAAGAGAACCTCACCTTCTCCCCAGAGACTGACATCCCAGCCATTTGCTTAGCCAAACTCTCTTGCGAAGTAAGTAAGTTCCCCAGCTCCAGCAACGATGGCTGATTGGCCCAGCCTTGAACAGAAGTAACAAAGGCCACATACTCCCTCCGCAATCCACGGATTATGTGCCTCTTCAGCTTAGCTTCTAAGATAGGCTCATCCGGGTCCAATGCCGATATCTCTGCGCAAAGGTTCTTCATCTTCATGAAGAACATTGAGATAGGCAAATCTCCCTGAGTTGCTTTCTCCAACTCATTCTCCAAGAACTGTAGCCTAGCTACATTCTTCTTATTGAACAAGCCATCCAAGGTTGTCCAAATTTCAGCAGCTGACCTACATCCGATGATGTGATCAAAGAGCTTTGGAATGATAGCTCTCTTGAGAGTGAACTCTGCCTTAGCATTCGTTCTCTTCCAAGCCTTCACGAGCTCAGCATTCCCTTCAACAGGAATAACAGCTTGTCTTGCTTCTCCTCCTACAACCTCCCACAAATCCTCGCAAAGAAGATAGCTCTCCATGCAAGACTTCCACTTCTTAAAGTTAGTCTGCGTAAGGAGCTCAATACCAAGACCTCTAGCATATCCTCCTTCCATTGCTTTCCCACTGATTGCTAACCGCTTTGAGGAACCCGAGAGAAGTAACAACAACTACTACTCAGCAACCTCGCTCTGATACCATGTTAAAAAACTTGAGGTCCGGAGTTGAAGTAAAAAATGCGGAACACTTCACAAACCTTCCACAAGTGTAGTAACACAATGACAATGGGAAGATCGAATAGTGCTATGGTATTAACTATCTCTTTATAATTCGAGATTTACAAGGCGAGACATGATTCATAAGAATCACGGAGGAGAGAAGCACAATCACAAAAGACAACAAGCTGCTGGCGACTTGACAACTTGAGACCGCCAGACCGCGCGAACAGACAAGCCAGACGGATACCCCTGAGACCGCGTGAACAGAGCACAAGCTGCACCTGTCAGACCACAACCACAGACCACCCGACCTGCTGCTTATTCAGCTACTGAAAAAACACTTGATGAAACTGCTTCCTGCTGCAGACCGCACTCAAGACCGTCTGATCTCTTAAGATCGTCTGATCAACTGAGTACGCTGCACAGTCCAAGAACACATAAACACAGTCCACCCAGAAAGACCGCTGCCGGACTGGTTTATTCAAAGCTGGAAGAAGGGAGAATGCTGACCGTGAACTGCAAGCCGCTAACCTGCGAACACACAAACCGGTCAGACAAAACTCAAACCGCGCGACCTCAGAATGAGACCGGCACAATCAAGGCAACTTTGGTTCTTACAGTTCTTCATTTTTGAATGACGGGCCCTGCACCCATATTTATAGGCGAGTAGACAGATGTCGTCATCGCACAAACTGGGATACAATAACCGCCCATCAAATTGCACCCCTATTTATAGGCGAGTAGATGGTCGTGCGTTCGACCGTGCTTGACCAATTTATGACCGTTTTTCTATAAAAGCTACAGATTTCTCCCTATTCGGCATCGATCACTGTTCCGCCATTTTCCGCTGCAAAGGGAGTTTCAGCTCCGTTCCTCTTCCACCTCCCATAAGGGCTTCGCCCAAGGCCACTTCCATCATCCATGTGCTTCAAGGAGAGGATTCCACGTCCATCTTCATAGCCAAACAAGAGTTCTTCGCAGCAGACGTGACTGGATTGTAGTTTACCGGAGAAGATAGGTCCATTGGGAGGATGTGACATCCCTCTTCTACCCCAGACGATAGTTGGGACCAAGCTAGGACGCGGATTGACAACCTGGTGATTCCTACCAAGAATCTACAACAAGCCTCCGAATTCGGTCGTATCTCTTGCCTTTTTCTCCTATTTGTGTTGATGTATATGAACGTAATCCTTATTATTTGATGATGTGGTACATGTAAACCTTGATTGGTAGTGTTTATTTCATGTCTATGTGAAATTACTCTTTTGTTTATATGTGTGTATGAGGTGCGCCGATTCCGTCCCCACTCCATTCCACTCCGCAAACCCGCCATTCCATTCTGTTTGACTACTCTTCCATCCGCCAAGCTAAGCGGTGCTAACGGCCCATATATTCCAACTCGACTCCGCCGGTGCGAACCATTCCATCTGCAAGCCTACTCTTCCATCCGCGCAGCGAAGAGGTGCAAAGCAGCCCGTGTAATCCATCCGCCTAGCTAAGCGGTGCTAATGGCCCTCAAACCTTTCCGTCGGTGCGAACCACTCCATACGCTTGCCTTCTCACCCATCCGCCTAGCGAAGCAGTGCATAGTGGCCTGCATAGTTTCCATCCGCCCGGCGAAGCAGCTCATAGCGGCCTGCATAGGAGTTGTTTAGTTTCTTTTCTTTTATTTTCCATAAACCAAATCACCCCTTCTCCGCAAATCCATCCGACCTAAAGGACTTCGATCTCAAGTCCTTCCTCGATAGATAACTCCACCTTACTGTGTTCCTTTGAGTTCAATACATGGGGATTTACTCTCCCATTTTTTATTACTTGAACGATCAGTACAATGCCGTTTCGTGCCGCAATCTCGGTTCCGCCTATAGCGGTGTGCTAGATTCGCGCATCAACATATCAACAATGCTCCCTTCAAAATCTAAAGGTAGGAGAGGTACGTAGCCAGATACCGAAGGGATGCTACAGGAACTTGGAGCAGGGACAATATGGAAAATCTGACTCATCATCCTCCTACAACTGGGCAAGATAAGTAGCACACTCCTTCAATGAGTGATCTATGCTCTGACAAAATAAACACTGCCTTACTAACTTCTTTAGCACAACTGGTGCTGAAGCCATAAAGAAGTGTGCCAATGAAGGGGCAGATGAATAGCCATAGGACTTAAGCAAACCATATGGAGTACCAGACAAGTCGGTGCTCCCTATACTGGGCCTTGCGTGTTAGGGCTATTATACTCCTTAGGGCATCTATCACTAGCTTGTGAGTAATATCCACACCAACGATAACGGATATTAAAGGCAGTCCACATATGTCGAGATTTATCAATTCATAAAGCAATCAACTTTGCATAAAGTCATACACAACAATCAACACTACACCAACAGGTATAGACAGCAAAAATAGAGCAGGATAAAATAAATTGCAAAAGAACTACCCTCGTAACAATTTTTTCAATAACAAAAATCACTTCACGCCTCCATTCCCCGACAATGACGCCAAAAACTTGACGCACTGATTCTGCACTACTAAAAGTGAGAGAAAAATGCGGTCCGAACGGTAGTGTACCGGTCATTGTCACTTAATAATTTTGGGAATATGATCCCCGAATATCGATCTCTCAAGGAATGCAGAGTAGGTGAATTGGTCGTGTCGTGGAAAGATTGCTACAGCAAGCGAAAGTAAATAACGGGCTTGGTTTTGGTTTCCTATTCTAATAACAAGAAAATTCAAATGCGGGTCAAGAGCACCACTTCGCTTGGCGAAATAACTAGTGCAGACTGCGATGTCGTGCTTCAGTAAGCGGATGGACTGTAGGCAGATGGATGGAGTGATCTCAAGTGCGGATTATGAGGCTCGCAAGCACCTCTTCGGAGTCTCACCTCTAGCTTTTGCTGGAGTGGATTAACGAGTGCGTGTGTGGGATGGATGTGGAGTGGAGGCGAGGCGCATCAAAACCTAACAGCAAGGTGAAGACAATAACTAGATATGCTTTCATTCATAGACAAATAAAGAGCATTCGAGTTCATTACATGAGTTTAAAGTACATTTCACAAATGGAAAAAGTGTAGAGTTAGCCATAAGAAGAGAAGTCTCGCCGTAGATCGTGGCCGGAATGGTGGGTGGTCAGGCCGTCTCCGTGCTTAGTCCGTGGTTGCTTCCGGGATCCAAAGGTTGGCACTACCTCTGATCTTTCTCCTTCTTCTTCTCTAGTTTAGGTTTCTTCTTCTTCACCAAATGGAAATGTCCATACCTTGATTTGCTTGTTGTAGATGGCCGGGAAGGCTTTCGGATCCTTGGATATGGCTTAGAATCACCATAGGATGCTTAACAAATGAAGTAGATTGATGGAGGGCATGTGGAGAGCAAAAACTATGCAGGGGCGTGGGGGAGAACTGGCGGCAATGGTCCATCTTGCCCTAAAATCACGGGTCCAACATTTAAATATGGAGCAGAAAAAATAGTATGCATGATCAGTAGCGCATGACCAGTGGTCATGCGGGAAGAAATGCCACTGATCATGCGAGAACAACCTGTAGCAAAATCCAGAATGGCAAAATAGCGCACGATCAGTGGCGCACGACTAGTGGTCGTGCAAGAACAAGGCAAGTGATCGTGCGAACCGCTCGGGTTGGAAAAGGTAGAATGTGCATAAACAGTGGTCATGCGCCTGATCGTGCGCGAACAAAAGCGCACGACTAGTGTCCCATTAGGCTAAAATTGGCCCAACCCAACTCCGAGCAACCTTCTCCCGAGCCCTCTGCACCACAGGTCGCTCCTATGGTGGGTCTTTCAGGGTCTGAGACCTGGTCGCACCCAGAGCTTGCTTCCTCGCAAGGTAGAGACTTCATACTCGCTGGCTAGATCATCTTCATACTAATTTTGCTTTTTGAGATGATGACGACACTTTATCTGCTTGCAGACCCATCGACTTCTGGAGCTCCTAGTGAGCCTCTGTCCATTCCTCCCCTGTGATCAACACCCATAATCGGGTAGGGATCCCAGCAGGGGGTACGAGTTGGTCAATTTTTGTAGATTTACCATGGCTCATCGTCGGCGTCAGCGGATAAGAGACCTCCTTCAGACATGACCTCGCGGCCTTCTGCGAGCGATTAAGGAGGTCCTCCAGCGAGCAGTCTACCTACATTGCCTCCGGATACATTCCAGTCAGCTCCTGCGAGCACCTCTCAGTTGCCGCCATCTGTCAATGCTTTCGCCGATATTCGCCCTTCCTCAGCGTCCACCCCTTTGGTCCATCCTGGGGAATCATCACGTCATGGGGGCTCCTCGGGATTCATAGCCCCGAGAGGGGGAGGGAGACCACAGGATGGTCGCGATAGGGGGTATGTCCATGATGTCCCTAGGTGACATGTCATGTCACCGCTACGCCAAGCTCCGGTGGGCAAGGATCATCTAGGGGGCTTCTCGTCGGGTTGGTGAGATGCTACCCATCATATCCCTTCTCCTCGTCGGGGTCGGTCTCCTCATCAGGGTCAATCTCGCAGTCCTCATTGTAATGCGAGGACAGAAGCTCCTCATACCGGTAATTTAGTCACCTCTGTGTCGTCAACTTCTATGCTTTCTTGGAATTATCGCTAACCATTGATGTAGGCTACGCTCTCCGACACGGTTACTATGGACAAACACAAAATTCTCTCTACATTCCAATCCTTCGTTCGCACAAATAATTATTCGCAGCACACACACTTTGCAAATTTTTCAATCAAAGGCTAATGTACGGGTCGGCAACACCCTTAAAGATAGAATAATGGCTATATGCCAATATTCTCTCTAGCCAAATGGATCCACTCGATCCGGTCGAGCAAGTGTTGTACCAAAAGAGATCCACCGAAAAACCACGATTTCAGAAATGGTAGATCTCTCCCAACAAAAAGAAAATGAGGTTCGCCAATCCTCACGAATTTAAATTAATTAAGATAAACTCAAAATCAATCGAAGAAATCCATGAAAAATTCAAGTTGTCGAAGATCACGCCAAAATTAATCCACCACAAAAAATATTCAAGAGGGAATCACACAAAGTAGAAAATTTGGTTATCCCGCTTGAGATTAGATTTTCTCAAGCAATCAATCGCGAGATCGCTCGTCAACGGTTCCACCGGAGTTGCATCATATGGAGAGAAAACTCGTCCGCCTTCTTCGCTTCACGCCGGAGAAGATCTTTGTCGGAACCACGGAACCCTTGCCTTGGCCGAAATATCCAAGAGAGAAAGAGGGAGGTTGACGGCTATGGGAAGGAGAACAAGGGAGGGGGGATGCACTATGTTGGCTGAAATTTTCAAGGAGGGGGAGAGAGGCAAATTAAAGAGGAAAGAGGAGAAAATTAGAAGAGGGGGAGAATTCCAATTTTGGAGTTCTAATTCAAATTTCAATTGTAATTCTTCATGAATGATAATCCTTCTACATCATGGCCTTTTATAGGCTTACAATCATAAATTACTACATGCAACCCAAATTAAAACAAAACATTAAAATAGAATATGACATTAAAACATGATAACAAAACATTAAAACATGATAACAATTAATCAATAATTATAATAAAATAATTATAATTATTAAATAATATTCTTGCGCCTTGGGCGGAGGTTATAGCGGCGATGGCGTTCATCACAAATACTATCGCGGTGATGGCGTTGAAAGTCTTTGGTTGGGGAGACTCCATCATCCGTAAGCTTGTCTGTACAATCATCTTCATGTTGAGGGCTGTCATCTCCATCAATCCTCCCCCGCTCAAAATTACTCATCGCCGATGAGTTGGCTTGAATGTACCGGCATAGAAGAGCAGCATCCAAAAGAGCCACCTCTGATTCAGGAAGCCACAAATCATCGGAGGCCGGACGATCACGCCATCATATCATGTAGGTGGGAATGTCACCATTTGGAGAGGAGAGCACTTCATCCCGGAGGATCCTGTCTGGCACATAGGTAGTCCTGGGGAACCTTGGAAAAGCATTAGGCAAATAAGGAGGAAAAGTTTTGTCATCAACATTCAATGTACCTCTAGTGGAGACCGATGGAGAGAGCGATCCAGGAGCACACTCACCCCCAACCCCTTAAAAAATGCAGTGGAACCAAACAGACAGGAAGATAAATCAAGTGGTGGAGAAACATATGGCGTTAAATATGAAATATTGAAAATAGGGGAAATTCCCCAATCAGTGGGTAACTCCAAAAGATATGTGTTTTGTCCTAATTTCATTAAAATTCGAAACGGACCAGCTCGTCGATTCGCCAACTTTTTTATTGTGCCCGAAGGCATCCAATCAGGGATGAGACGCACCAAAACTAAATCGCCATCCTTCAAGTGAGACGCTCTCTTATGTAAGTTAGCATGAGATTGATAAGATGCATATTGTGTATTTAGCGCTTCATTAATGTGCTTATTTAAATTGTGAACATGAGAGGCAAATTCCTGTTTAAACTGACTTGACTTATATAATGGAGGTAACGGAATCAAGTCAAGTGGAACTGGTGCCTTATAACCGTGCACAATTTCATTCAGAGATAAACCCATTGATCTATTTTTAGAGTTATTATATGCTAACTGAGCATGAGGATGGAGTAATTCCCAAGTACACATGTGGTCACCCACAAGACAACACAGTAAACTACCTAAACTTTTGTTTACCACCTCCGTTTGCCCATCCGTTTGTGGATGGTAGGCCGAAGAATACAAGAGTTTGGTGCCCATAAGCTTCCAAAGGGTCTTCCAAAAATAACAAGTAAATTTTACGTCCCTATCAGTCACTATTGTCTTGAGGACGCCCCAATGTCCAATGACCTCCTTAAAATATAATTTTGCAATGTGTGACACATCGTTGGTTTTATTACACGCAATAAAATAAGCTACTTTTGAAAACCGAACCACTGCCACTAGAATGGAATCATGACGTCTAAACGTGATGGGTAGCCCTAGAATAAAATCCATACTAACATCTTCCCATGGTATGAAATGAATCGGAAGAGGGGTATAAGGTCCCGCATTTGTTTTACTGCCCTTAGCTAATTGACACGCACAACAACTACCCATAATTTTATTTACCATTGACCTAAGGCCTGGCCAATAAAATTTATCCTCCACTAACGCGATTGTTTTGTTACGACCAAAATGACCACCTAATCCGCCACTATGCAACTCCCAAACGTTGAAATGACGTAATGAGGAACTAGGGATGCATAGCTTCAAATTATTAAATAAATAATCGTCCCTAATATAATAGGCTGAAATGGTCGTGGGGGAGTCACTTTGAGCGGATAGATATATTTCCTTGAAGTCCGGACAATTAACGTACTCATCCTTAATTCTATCGAACCCAATCACTTTCACCTCAAGCGTAGTCAATAATAAAGAGACTCGACTAAGGGCGTCTACAGCACGATTTAGCGTTCCCTTAAGGTGTTTTATTATAATGGTGTACTCCCGAAGATAGGAGACCCATTTAGCATGCCTGGGGATAACCTTATTTTGCGAATTAATAAATCTCAAAGCCTCATGGTCAGATAATATTAACAAATCCTTAGGGAGTAAATAATGTCGCCAATGTTGGAGACACCGAATAACCGCATAAAACTCCCTATCATAATTAAAATAATTTAATTTTGGTCCCACAAGCTTCTCACTAAAATACCCAATAGGATGACGCTCTTGACTCAATACACCGCCAATACCAACTCCAGACACATCACATGACAATTCAAAAACCTTATTAAAACTAGGCAATCGTAAAAGAGGAGCTTCTGACATTCGGGATTTAATTATTTCAATTGCTTTAGTGGCAGATTTGGTCCTTGTGAATTCTCCTTTCTTCATGCACTCCGTGATCGGTGCCATGATACTACTAAAATTTTAGTTAAATCGGCGGTAAAAAGTAGCTAAGCCATGAAAACTCTGAACATCCAGTGTATTGGCCGGTTCCGGCCAATCCCTAATGGCTTGGACCTTCTTGGGATCCACATGAATACCCTCTGAACTCACAATATATCCTAGGAACTCCACATATGGAACATTGAACGAGCACTTTTTAATATTAACAAATAATTCTTCCTTTCGCAACGTCGTAAGGACTATCCTCAAGTGCGACTATGGTCATTCGGAGAAGCGCTAAAAACTAGGATATCATCAAATTATATAACTACGAATTTTCCCAAGAAAGGCTTGAACACTAACGTCATCAACTTCGAAAATGTACTCTTGCCATTAGTGAGCCCTTCCCCGAGCACCAACCACTCATAAAGTCCATCTTTTGATTTAAATGTCATCTTCCACTCGTCTCCCTCCCTAATTCTGATTTGATGGTAGTCACTCTTAAGATCTAGTTTAGAAAAAGTAGTGGCCACAGCTAACATATCCAATAAGTCAACCAAACGAGGGATGGGAAACCTATAATTGACAGTTATTTTATTAATGGCCCTATAATCCACACACATCCTCCAGGAATCGTCTTTCTTAGGGACCAATAATGCGGGTATGGCATAAGGACTCTTACTATGACGGATGAACCCCTTACTTAGCAAATCTAAAATTAATTTTTGCAATTCATGGTGTGAGGAGGGGTTAAGTCGATAATGGGGAAGGTTGGGCAAAGAGGAACCCGGAACAAAATCAATTTCGCATTGAATATCTCTCATGGGAGGTAATTCGGATGGTAAATCATCTGAATAGACGTCCTTAAGTTCTTCCAAAAGTGTCTTCAATGCTAGTGGTAAGTTTTTAAAAGGGGACGTGTCTTCCTTGATTTGTAAACAAACTAACACATATATGACACCGTCCATAAAGCTATCGTACACAAACTCCTTCTTACTTATCAAGCTTAACGCTTTCTTCTCAGCATGCACAATTGTGTCTTTAGAGGCGACCGATGGATCCTTAGGCGGAGTGGGTTTAAAGATAATGGTCTTGCCATTAAATTTGAACTCATATGTGTTGGCTCGCCTTAAATAAGTAACATTATGGTCATAAATCCATGGGCATCCTAATAACACATGACAGACATCCATGGGGATGACGTCACACCAAACCTTTTCAGAATAATCCTTGATGGTAAGGGGTACCAAACAACACTTCGCAACCGGAAGGGATGTCTTATTAACCCAAGCAACCTTGTGAGGGTGAGGGTGATGCTCAGTAGTTAGTAACATCCATGACACTGCATTTTCTGAGACCACGTTCATACATCTACCGCTATCGATTATCAGCTTACACCACTTCTCTCCACTTTTAAAATTTAAAGAGAAAATATGCATTCTATTCCATTCATCCGGCGCACGTGGAGTTGCTAGAATACACCTCATCACCATCATATGGCTATCATCCTCTATATCGCTGGGCACTCCTTCTGATTTAGATTCTTCATCAGCCTCATACATGAGCTCGGCGGATTCAGACGACGTATCTAAAAGGGCTAGGGGCTTGGGTTTAGTAGGAAATTCACTAGCGTAATGTCCTTGAATCCCACAAGCAAAACAGGTAGAATTAGTTTTGCTGATCCTACCCATGGGCACTCTCTCTCCAGATGGATTTCTTATATTCCTCGCCGTAATGAAAATAGAGTTTGGGTCAGCGGACCGGAACTTACCCTTATCCTTATGGGTGGATGAGGGGGGTGGTCCTAAGATGGACTTTGCCTTCTGAAACGAGTGAGTTTTGGACTTGTGAGTGTTGTGCTTTTTAATATATAAGGCGGCATTAAAAGTGGTGTTTAAGTCGGTGTGGCCATAACGGAGGAGTTTGCCCTGAATATCGAGGTTAAGCCCCTTACAAAACCTGGAGAGGGTGATCTCTGACATCTCTCTAACATCGCACCTGACCATCATATCCTTGAGAAGGCTCATATAATCAGCGACCGACCTATTCCCTTGCCTAAGGGTAGCTAATTCATCAAACATTTGCGTCCGATGGTACGCAAGGACGTACTGGTCTGTCAACATTGCCTTCATGCCTGCCCATCCAATTGGTGGTAGACCGTTCACCACACCTAGACGACGCTCCTCATTCAACCAGAATATTTTAGCCCTGCCTAACAACTTCATCCTCGCAACTCGGACCTTATCCACGTCGGTCCAATTGTGCACTCAAAGTAGCACTATATTTCCATAACCCAGTCTAAGAAAACCAGGGGTTCACACAGTCCATCGTATGATGGGAGTTTGACCCGGACGGCCCTAGTGATATCAAACTCATACGGTGCACGCGGGACATGTTCATTATTATGATTGTCACACGGGACGTGTTCATTAAAATGGTTATTATTATGGTTATTACCTTCTTTGCGTTGGTTGGCGGCATGATTTCTGGGAGACGCTTGATTTAACCTTAGCTCGTGAAGCATCTCGCTAATGTCCGTCAATTGATCTGTGAACTTCTGACGGAGTTCATCAATCGCAGTTGGACCGTGACCCGCATCCTGATCATCCACCATATGGGAGGAGGAGGTGGTATACTCTGTGCTTAATCTCGTGTGCATGTACTGACAGAAAATTGATTCTGACTTGACAAATTTTAGGAAAGATTGAATTGTTCCCGCTTAATAACTAGGATAATTAAAATATTTTTTTGATTTTCTTACAGAAAATAATAAGCAGAATTTTCCCCAAAAAAAATTTTGAATTTCGCAGAAAAATGAGAATTTTAGGCGGCTATTCGCAGACCAACAATTCAGAATTTTGTTGTTTTGAACAAAAGATCGTGCAAGACAAGTGTGTGTCGGCGTCCTAAGAAAATAAAAGGATGGCGTCAATTAAGAAATTGACACTAACCTATCTCTGATACCAAATTGATGTAGGTTACGCTCTCTGACACAGTTACTACGGATAAACACGAAATTCTCTCTACGTTCCAATCCTTCGTTCGCACAAATAATTATTCACAGCACACACGCTTTCCAAAATTTTCAATCGAAGGCTAACGTACGGGTTGGCAACACCCTTAAGGATCGAATAATGACTATAGGCCAATATTCTCTCTAGCCAAATGGATCCACCCGATCTGATCGAGCAAGTGTTGTACCAAAAGAGATCCACCGAAAAACAACGATTTTGGAAATGGTAGATCTCTCCCAACAAAAAGAAAATGAGGTTCGCCAATCCTCACGAATTTAAATTAATTAAAATAAACTCAAAATCAATCGAAGAAATCCACGAAAAATTCAAGTTGTCGAAGATCACGCCCAAATTAATCCACCATAAGAAATATTCAAGAGGGAATCACACCAAGTAGAAAATTTTGTTACCCCGCTTGAGATTAGATTTTCCCAAGCAATCAATCGCGAGATCGCTCGTCAATGTTTCCACCAGAGTTGCGTCATATGGAGAGAAAACTCGTCCGCCTTCTTCACTTCACGCCGGAGAAGATGTTTGTCGGAACCACGGAGCCCTTGCCCTGGCCGAAATATCCAAGAGAGAAAGAGGGAGGTTGGCAGCTGTGGGAAGGAGAACAAGGGGGGAGGGGGCTGCACTATGTTGGCCGAAATTTTCAAGGAGGGAGGGAGAGGGAAATTAAAGATGGAAGGAGGAGAAAATTAGGAGAGGAGGAGAATTCCAATTTTGGAGTTCTAATTCAAATTTCAATTGTAATTCTTCATTTCTACATCATGGCCTTTTATAGGCTTACAATCATAAATTACTACATGTAGCCCAAATTAAAACAAAACTTTAAAATAGAATAAGACATTAAAACATGATAACAAAACATTAAAACATGATAACAATTAATCAATAATTATTATAAAATAATTATAATTATTAATTAATATTCTTGCGCCTCGGGCGGAGGTTGTAGCGACGATGGCGCTCATCACAAATACTGTCGCGGTGATGGCGTCAGAAGTATTTGGTTAGAGATACTTCATCATCTGTATGTGTGCCGGTACCATCATCTTCATGTTGAGGTCCATCGTCTCCATCAACAATGCAATTGTCTTCTTGATTGCCAGCTCGCGCGTCTACTCTGGGGGGAGCGCTGATTGACGCCATCGGGCTCCCTCCCCATGAGTATAAGGAGAAGAACGCTCGTGCTTACATGGAGCTGGAGGCAAAGTTTGATCAGCTGTCCATCTGCGAGCCTCATCATCGTATCTCCGCGCTGGAGATGCGAGTGGCGAAGCTCGATGAATTTGAGGTGAGGCTGGTCGGTGCTAAGCCTCAGTTCCATTTGATAAATGAGCTGGAGCGGTGCGTGGAGATTATAGAATATCACCAGCAGCTCCATCACAAGGAGTTGGTCGACATGCGAGCGAGCATGGGTTCGGCGGGGAGGCTGGCAAGGATCGAGGATCAATCCGCAAGGGTGAGGATGCGATGTCGGTGGCCTCTGAGCACTTCAAGCGAGCATGCAAAATGGGCTGGGACAGGCGACATCCTCAGCCGTTGGACGCGCACCCTCTATGGCCTCAATAGATCTTTTCATCTTTTCCTTTGTAGAGTGATTGCCTTAGGTGACTATTTGTAGACGAACATTCATTCTATTTGTAATATTATTTGGCGAGTAGTTAATCTCGCCATTGATTTGTTATCTTGATTTCTGCGATGATGTGTGCCGTGTCTTCTGTACACTATTTGTCAAGTATTGATACTGGATTGTCGCAAACCTTCGGCGAGCTTCTCTGTATTTTTGTGCAGGTCCTCGCGTGCTGAAGATTGGCGATTCTTGATGCGCGTTGCTGCCACGTCGACTTTTCATGCTGCTTGCTACACCGTTATTTCTAGTCGCGGCAGTCTAGCCAATACCCCCTCCCATGCCTCTGCCTATAAATAGAGGGTGGGTATGTATTTATTACTCTGTCAGCGCCATGCTCTTTTCCCACGAGTATCTTTAGTTTCTTTCTTTCTCATCGTCAGATACTTGCTCTTCCTTCCCGCATCTTTCTTCTCGCGATGACTGACGAAGCTGCTGCTCGGCGGGCAGGACATGCGAGGAACTTCGCAGCAGCGATGTTCAAGAAGTCTGATACTACTCAAAAGGACTTGGATGACTTCAAGGTGAAATTCCTTCCCGAGGGATACTCGGTCAGGCTTCCTCGCCAGGCTGAGCGACTGAACACCTTCTTGGAGGGCGAGATCATCTTCCTGATCTGCCACTTTGAGGTAGTCCTGCGGCTTCCTTTGCTTCTTGTGAGAAGAGAAGTTCACCTTTGATCTATCAGTATTCAAGAGAATCTTCTCCTTTATGGCGACCAGCGAGGGCATCATCTTATTGTGCATCCATATCTGTACGCTGGTCAGCACAGTGAACACGAATCACCGCAATGGAAAGCAGATAGTCGTGGTCGGTGGAGACTTTGAGGACATTCCTCGCTGATTCAGTTTCCTTCATCACTCCTTTCCTGGAGAGACCGAGCGAGAAGCTTTTCAGCGCCTTCCAAGGTCGGTGGTTCGATGTTTTCTTCTGGAGACAACGGGTGAACGAGCTAGAATGGGTCTTCCCGGGTGAAGGTACATTGCTGAGCGAGTATTCACTATACTCGTGCTTTAGGATGCCCTTATTAGTTGGATACTAACCATCCTCTTCTTGCTTCTGCAGATAATCACATTCTACCACGCGAGCCTCTCCCCGCGGCGAAAGACCCAGCTTCTGCTCGGGAGGGTGCGGGGATCACGCCGTGCGATGATAAGGGCAGTCGTAATACCCCATCGATTTATCGCAGGTTCTCGAGGACCCATTGGACATTGGCGAAAAGGCGGGATCCTCTTGAAAAGGAAGGACAAAGGGAAGGCCAAGGTCGGGGAGCCTACGAGGAAGAATAAGGAGATCACGAGCAGAAATCTCGGCAGGAAGGTGGATCACGCGGAGGCTAGCGATCCTGAACATCGCCCCAACTTTGGGGAGGGCATGCGCGATGAGGAGACCTAGTAGGAGCGCGCGCACGAGGTGACCCTGAGCACCCATCTTCCCGCCTGGTCGTAGGACTTGAAGATATAGGCGAGGCGTTCGACATCATGTTCTCCCTCTATGGTAGCGCAAATTCCGAGTTGCTCCAAGAGGTCTCCGCCGAGTATCTGGCCCACCAAACCTCGCGCTCGCTCTTGCGTTCGGGTGAGCTCAGCCACCAAATTGCGAGGAGCCTACTTGAATATAAGCATAGGGTCAAGGCATTGAGCAAGACTTTCATCTCCCTCGGGTTCAAAGCCGAGAAGTGCAAGGCTTATGAGGACTCTTGATTTGACTGAAGTATATCTTCTGTGTTTCTCCTTGCCTATTGTCGACTATCATGCTAACGATTATCTGTCATGCTCGTAGGATGCCTAGGAGGAGATAGAGAAGAAGATGTCGCGACTCGAAAAGGAGCTGGAGGACACCCGGGCGGCTCTGGAGCACACTTAAGTGAGGATCACCGAGCTGGAAACTTCCCCTGCCGAGCAACAACTTTCAATGGTGGGTCCTTCCTGGGTGGGGAAGTAGATCAGGATCCTTGGCAACGAGATGCCGAGTATTCACTGCAACATTGCACGAGCAACTGAGAACGTCATCCCGAGTCGGTTGAAAGCCGATGGCCACTTGGTGCCTGAAGCGATGAACCTGACAATTATGGACATCATCCCAACCCTGTTTGTCGAGGAGTCCGCTTCTCCTATTCGCGCTTCCACTCCTCGGACAAGCGATGAAGAGGATGAGGACTCCGAGGATGATGAGGAGGAGGATGGCGATGACGATGAAGATGAAGTCATCGATATTGAAAAACGCGGCGGAAGTCTGAAGTTTCTTAGGACTTGTCGGCTACTATAGGCGCTTCGTGGAGAATTTCTCGAGGATTGCACTTTCTCTCACTAAATTGGCTAGGAAAGATCTGAAGTTCATTTGGACTCCCGAGTGCGCACGAGCTTTTAAGGAGCTAAAGACCGTTTGACCACAACGCCCATTCTATGCTCGCCATGTGGAACGAAAGGTTATGAAATATATAGCGATACCTCAGGGAGTGGCTTGGGTTGTGTCTTAGTGCAATTCAGTAAGGTAATTGCCTATGGCTCCCAGCAATTGAAGGTACATGAGAGGAACTAGCCGGTCCATGACTTGGAGTTAGCGGTCGTGGTATTCACTCTTAAGTTATGGATGCATTACTTATACGTCATGAAGATCGACATCTTTACGGACCACAAGAGCCTCATGTACCTGTTAGATCAAAAGGAGTTGAATATGTGACAAAGGAGGTGGAAGGAGTTCCTTGGGGACTACACCTTTGACATACATTACACCCCTGGGTTGGGAAATGTAGTTGCATACGCATTGAGTCGTCAGGCTCCCGCGCAAGCAAATTGGATTTTGATGCATGATGAAAGTCTAATCCGTGATCTAGAATCCATGGGGATCACTTATGTCGATAAGAGAGCATCTACTTCAGCATGCTTGAACTAGAAGGAGGTTCAGTACGACCTTGCAGATCGAGATAGACAAGCTTTGGAGCTAGATGAAAGCATGAAGCATTACAAAGATGAGACTATGGATGGATCTAACGCTGAATTCTCTTTCGACAATGGTCTTTCATGGAAAGATGCTAGATTGTGCGTCCCAAAAGTTGCCAATCTACGGGAAGAATTGTTGTACGAGGCTCACTTTACCAAGTACTCGATTCACCCTAGGAGCACAAAGATGTATTTGAATATGAAGAAACTCTTCTGGTGGCCAAGAATGAAGAAATGCATTGCTCTCTACGTGGCAAAGTGTCATACTTGCACGTTAGTGAAGGCTGAATGTCAAAGACCTGGTGGGTTTCTGAAGTCTTTGTCGATCCCGGAATGAAAGTTTGACAATATTTCAATGGATTTCGTGCACGAATTGTCGAGATAGCAACATGGAAATGACGCCGTTTGGATGATCGTAGGTCATTTAACGAAGGTATCACGCTTTATTCCGAACCAGAAAGATGATTCCGTAAAAAAGCTAGCAAAATTGTATGTTGATAATATTGTACGACTGCACGGTGTTCCCCGTAGCATCGTAAGTGATCGTGATGGTCATTTCACATCAAACGACTAGAAGTTGATCCACCAACTATTGGGTACTAAGCTAAAATTTAGCACGACCTTCCAACCGCAAACGGATGGGCAGACCAAAAAGACCAATAGGACAATGGAAGACATGCTAAGGATGTGCGCCCTAGATTTCAGAAAGATATAGGAGGACCACCTCTATATGATTGAGTTAGCCTACAACAACTGCTACCAGGAAAGTATTAAAATGGCTCCGTTCGAAGCCCTTTATGGTAGGAAGTGTCGTATGTTGTTGGCTTGGGCTGAAATGGGCGACACGAAGTTGTTGAAGTAATAAGATGCGGATGAAGCGAATACATCAATTCGGGCAATGCGAGAATGGTTGCTCATTGCCCAGGATAGGCAGTCAAAGTACTACAATGCAAATAACCGGAATGTCGAGTTTGCCATTATTTATTGGGTGTATTTGAAGATCAAACCATTCAAGGGAGTATCAAGGATCCGGTGCTTGAAAAAGCTGAGTCCATGGTACGTAGGACCATTTGAGATCTTGGAACGCATTGGTGAAGCTGCCTACCAGCTTGCTCAATCTGAGGAGTTTAGTGATCTGCACGACGTATTCCATATCTCCGTATTGAGAAAGGCCATGAAGGAGCCTACTCATTTTCATTACGGTTGGTGAAGTACTGATAAATGGTGGGTTAGAGATGAAAGTCAAGCCCATATGCATCGAAGACACCGAGGTGAAGCAATTGTGGAACAAAGCCATCCAAATGGTAAAGGTCCGTTGGAACAATTGTGGGAGAGAGGAACTCTCTTGGGAAAGAGAGCAAACCATGCTTGTGGAGTACCCCCGAACTTTTCCTCTCAGGTATAATTAAACTTTTTGTACCTTACTGTTTTATAATTTCGGGCCAAAATTCTTTCAAGGGAGGTGGAGTTGTAACACCCCACTTTTCCTAAATTGGGGCTGAAAGGGATGTAATGCCCAGATTGGTCAAAAGGCTTAGTGTTGTCTCGACGAATTGGACTTATTCGACGAATTGAACTTGGTCGACGAAATGTACCGAGTCATCTCGACGAATCATCGAATGAAGTCGATGAATCATCGAATTGACTCGACGAATCGTCGAGCGGTTCCTCTGTGTATCGACGAATGTTGTATAAAGTTCAGTCTCGATGAATCATTGTAAGGACTTGACAAATTTCTGAATTGACACAAGTGGTCTCGATGAATCATCGTAAGGAGTCGATGAATCCTGATGTCTCAATGAATTTATATCCTCACTCGACGAATCCAGATAGAACATTGTTTTTACCTGTTTCGACTTTTGACGGAAACGTAAGTGTCGATCCTTCATCGCAGCTGTCCAAATCCACTTGAAATGTTACCGATGGATGTCATGATTTCGAAATCCTTTATAGAGGCTTGAGAGATAACTTTAGGTTTATTTCTACCTTTTCATTCTCTCTCCAACGTGAGAAAGTTGAGAGCTCACAGAAGAAGAAGAAGAAGAAGGCATCTTCCCCAATGACGGAGATCTGAAGCTCCGAATTGCGAGACATTTCCAGATCCACTGAGAGCAGCCCGGTGCGGTTCTTTAAATCCAATTGAAATCTCAAATTCATGGCACCGAAGAGAGCGGGAAGGGTAACGATCCTTCCTCCTGGTCTTAGGACGTGTTTGGTCCTTTCATTCTTTTTCTATGCATATTAAGGTTGTCCCTTTCACTAAATAGAGAAGTGTAGGACTTCTTATTGTTCTTCAGAACTCTGGGTAGATTGTGTCCATCCCCGACATATATTGCATGTAGAAATCTGGTAGACGAACGAATTAAATAGGCATTTTGTGTGAAGCCTACCTGTGGCTGTTAGCCCGGATTGGTGATGCTTGATTGTGATGTGCATTTAGGTTAAACGTGGAATGTGTGCCGGAGAATGACTCCGAAAGAAATTTCATCGTATTGCAGGACTTGAGATTTAGGTGTCTTTCGGAGAGCCTAACGGAAGCCCCATGCTTGGAATGTGGTTGAATGCAAACCTTCACCACGAGATTTGAAGTGGCGTGTGTAAGACCCCATTTGGATTCGGGCGCGTGTAAAACCCAATAGCCACACAAAGATCCCAATACCTTGATGCCCCCTCTGATACCACTTGTAAGACCCCATTTTTTTCCTTTCCAAACACTGGGTCTTAGGACCAGAACCGTCGCTTTGCGGTGACACCTTCACTCGGAAAGTTCGTCACTACAAAATGCCGATCCTGCCGGCCAAATCGATCACAAAGAAAAGTGCATTAAAGAAGACAAGTCCACAGAATCAACATGAAAAATATAAAAATGTCCACATGATATAACTGAATAAAAAGATCACAAGTGTTACAATAATAAAGAAGAAGGAAGGGCTCATGCCCACTACATCATATCCTCACTACAAGATCACTCGCTGAAGCTAACTCCTAATCACTCACTGATCCTGAATCCTGAGCTCCTATACTGCACTGGCCTTCCTCCGTCTGCACCGGCCTCTGGTGCTGCTCTGTCGGCGCGGTCTCCTAAAATGATAAGGTCCACCGACCGTTAGTCAAAAAGTCTAAGCCAATCCCCAACCCCTCCCCCGGTGACTCCTAGGCACCGAGCGGGAAGGATGAAGAAGAGGACAATAAGGGGTATAATCAAAAAGCAGATGACGGGGCATGATCTACAGGAAGAGTTCTACCACTACTCAAGTATATATAATTATAAATAAAATAGTTAATAAGCATAGCAAGAGCAGGTAAGGAATAAGTAAAGTGCAGTAAATAAAGACATGTATATAATAGAAAAGTAACCATTGATTTATAGGAATGCCCACACAAACCTATAGACCAAGGGGTCGTTTAGCAAGGCCTATCATATAAGAAGTCCCATAACCGACTTATACGATAGGGGTAGGGGTTGAAATGCAATGTTTATGCTATGACATGCAAGGTATGTTGTTATGCTATGTTCATACAAGTGCAACTCACCCACATCGACTCTATGCCCATAGACCTTTAGTTCCCCCTTTTTGGAGCTAGCAAGACTCCCAGGATACTCCCGTAGTGGCAAACGGAAGTAGTGGGTTGGGCCTCGCCCACCTCTAGGTTGGTATTCACACTACCCTACCTAGACCTATCGTATGCCTCAACGCAAAACCGCGGAGCATCTGCGTACTCTTACTGGCTGGACCACCAGACTTTCAAGGCTAAGTGCAAATTCCACACTTGCCGAGTCAACGAATTGACGTCGGTGTGAACGACCGTCCAATACCGGAGACCCACCACCTTTATGCACATGTAACATGTTCTATTATATATCTACATACTCCAAACATAAACCAACTGGGCTTAACTAGCCAAGCCAAAAAAACATATCTGAGTCACAAACTCACCGGATCAACCATCCGCACAAACCACCACCGAGCCTACAGCCCGGGGTACCAAACCAACTAAACACCCATGACAATGGAGTGTAAGTGAATGCATTATTAGTTAATCTTGAGCATCTTCTATACTCTTACGACTTATGGTTAATCTTGGACTTCCCGAGGGTTACCCTGTAAGGGGCTCGCTACGGTACTAGGAACCACAATGGGATGACACCCTAAGGCTCCCTTTCTCAAGACACTTAGTGTTGTTGGTATCTACCAATAAGAACACCCCTCTTATCATTTCATTTGAGTTAAACCTAAGTGCTTTATGACACGCTAGGGAAAAGACGATCCTTCGTCAATCCCAAGCACTACCTTACCCTTAACTCAACAAGCACTCTTAATATATAACTCCTTTTTGGTGACCTAAATCTCTTCATCCTGACCATGTACGCCAACTACATGCCATTCCCACTTAGTAGGCCATTAGTTACCCAAGTTCCACAATTTTACTAAACGCAGACCAAACTAACTATATGAAGCTTACAACTAGAGGTACTCCAAATATTCATCCAACTGACTCAAGATATTTACTGGAGGTCTATTATGATGTTATAAGACTAAATCTAGAGAATGATATTTTTCCTAATTTATTTAGCATTTATTTTAATTTCTCCAAACATTTGCCAAGTATGAAAATGAGCATGAAGTATAAGGAATTCTTATAATATGGCTCTTCAAAAATTATGATAAATCTATGATGACTAAATAACATCAGAAACAGAATATCATATTTCTACAGCAAGAAATTGTCCTCTAATTTAATTATTTAACATCTGTCCAAAATTGTAGTTTTATGAAGGAACCACCAAAAAAACTCAACACTAAAATTCTGGGAAAATTACCAAACTCTTGTATTCATCATAAAAGGCTACTGACTAAGTTACAGGATTTAAGGGAATCATTTTCTTACTTAAATAAATACTTTCAAAAAACCTCAAATTAAATAAATTGTGAAGTAGCCTACTTATTTAAGTCTTCAAAAATTCTATAAAAATTCACAGAGCTTTCTAATGCTCTAAAATGTCCTATCACCAATTTGCACAATTTAACAATGAGTATTGGACCATCGATTATTTTTCTTAAGTCTAAATAAAAATAGGTGCCTTGTGAATGAAGTACTGGTTAAATCATTCAATTAAATACATAAAAATTACCAAAGGTGTATATCATAATAACACAGACACTACCCAAGTTTCATCATCATCCAAGGCATTTTGATTCTGTAAGCATCTCTTTTAAGAAATTTCTCTAAAGGGATTATGACCTAATTCAAAGGGAATAATTACTCCCAAAATTCTTATAAAATTACCCAGGGCCTATTTATATCCTATGAACTTATCCACCAAGTTTCAAAACCATTCTATAGATTTGGATCAGATGTCCTTCACAAAGCTCTACATGCACCCCAAGGGGTAAATCTAGGATCCTAGGGCATATCCACCTCCACACCACCCCAACTCACTTATGGGGGTATTTTAGGTGATCCTAATCCATTGTCCAAGGTTTCATCTCCTGGTGAGGAGATTTGACAACAAAATTCCAAGATAAACAACATGCCCTAACTATGACCCAATTTGACCTAACCTGGGTTAACCAATCACTCAATCAAAACAGTCCCAATTGGGCTGAGATTTTTACCAAGGTCATAACATAACCCTGAAAGGCACCCACCAAAATTTGGAGGGCATTGGAGGTCTGTTGACCCACTAATTAATTAATATATTATTTATGAAATTATCTCAAAAACCTTAGAAAAAGGTTCTCCTAAAAATCCCATCTTTTTGTATGTTGTGTGGGTGAATGAGACTAGCCTAGGTTTTAAATATCAAGGCTATAGCTTCTGCAAATAAAAAGATATGAAGGAAAGAGTGACTGCCCTACCCTAGGGACCAGTCCCACCATTTTGTCTCTACAGGGAGCTACATTACTCTTTTTGGGTTGAAACAAATTTTAAACTAAAGTACACTCTAAGGGCTGCAACTTTGGTGTTGGACACTTTTTAATCAGAGGTGATCTAGTATTTTTAACAATTAAATTAAACTACAGCAAAAAGGGTGTGACAGAAATCATATAAACATTTAATTATATAACCGTTTCTGCGTTCGACGAAATTTTATCTGCGCTCGACGAAAGTAGAGCAAACTGCGTTTGACGAAAGTTATTTCGTTCAACTAATGTACATAATAGCAGTTTTCGACTAATTTAACGCAGAACTGTGTTCGACGAAACCTTACAAAAGCTACGTTCAACAAAATATAGTCTGCGCTCGACGAAAGCCGAACAACTCTGCGTTCGACGAAATCTGAACAAAGCTGCGTTCGACTAAATCCTTCCAGATCAACGAAATATATTCTGTTCGACTAAAATTATTATAACAACGCTCGACTAATTTCTCTAATAACAGCGCTCGGCTAGTTTAAACCAGCGTTCGACGAAAATAGTTCCGTTCGACGAATTTCTTGCAGCGCTCGACGAAATAAATGATATAACCGTAAACATTAATATAAAGATCTGACGGCTCTCTATCATCGTCCCCAATCTTTGGACGGCTCGCGACAGCCCGTCATGGGCCTCTTTGTGGGGTTATTTCCCGGCCACCTACGCCTCTTTCCGGCCGGTCAATGCCACCACCACCTCCGTTGAGGTGGTGGCCGGCGATAGTGGTGGTTGGCCGGCCAGAGGTGGTCGGATCTAGTTTTTAGAGGTGGAAAAAGAGTACGAAACTGATGCGCTATTTTGGCACTGCTAATTAGCAGACACGAAATGCGATACGACGGCAGTGCACCGGTCGCTCAAGTAATAAAATAGGGAGGAACTCCCCGAATATCGTTCTCAAAGGACCGCAAGTTGGGTAGTACGATTTGCTCTAAACAGGAAATCAGTTAAAAGGAGTAATAAGTAACAACGGGGGGTTTGATTTGGTTTCTTACGCTATTGCATAATGAAGAAAGATGCGGGTCAAAACTCCGCTTCGCAAGGCGAGATGGGTGCAACGGCTGGGATGTCGTGCTTTGGAAGGCGCGTGGACGGGAAATCACTATGACGGTTGAGGGTCGCACACACCTCTTCTCAAAACATCACCACTAGCAATTGCTAGTGGCTTCACCCACAACGAATCACCGAAAATCACTAGGAACAAAGGGGCTATTCATGCCACCACAACATCAGTGCATATGAAGGAAAGCAAAACTCCTTAAGATTACCTTAACACGTGTTCATACAACACAAAAATGAAGTATAAGCATTCAAGGTTAGAGAGGACCACAAAGAAGAAGTCACGGCTTGGGTTCACGGCCGGAATGAGAGGTTGTCGTGCTCTCTCCGGACTCGGCCCTCATATGGTGAGCTTGGCTCGAAGGAGGTTGTCACCGCTCCTACGATCTTCAGCGCTTCCTTGGTCTCCTTGGTGAGTAATGCTTGAGCCAATGGTGGATGAACATTCCTAATGCTCCCGGATGGAAGGATGGATGTGGAAATCCCCGGAAATGGCCTTGATGGTGGAGGAGATGAAGGGGAAGCCTTCAGCCCTCAAGAGCAGCGGGAAGGAAGAGATTTCCCGCTCTCTGAATCGCTCCCGATCGTTCTCTATCGCTCCCCTGTTGACTGCCTCGATTCCTGCTTTTTATAGGAAACAGGCTGAAAATTGGTCATGCACGGTCGAACGCACGATCGTGCGCAGACCGTGTGATATTAACGGATAAAATATGGCTTGGAGAAGACGCTGCGCCGCCCGTACGATTTGTTCACGCACGACCAACGCCGCCCGTGCGTTCAGACGCACGGGTAAAATCTGACGCTCTGAAATCACGAAGATACAGGTCCACCGTGCATTTTACTCACGCACGGGCGAATTCGCCCGTGCGTTAAAACGCACGAGTAAACTCCGACGCTCCATTTTCTTCCCAGACACAAACGCACGACCGTGCGATATGCACATAAATTACTTTTGGGGGAAAACGGGACGATCAGTTCACCTGCAAACAAGATATACCAGCTGGGAATACACATCCAACACAGAAATACATCAAAGAAGGGAAGGGGAGCACAATGTGCTTACCTCCAACAACGAGGAATGCAATTGCACACCGAAATGGGCTTAATGGTGCACCTAGCATGGAATAGTATATATAAATGAAAACGTGCCTAAAATGTGGTGCAAACACTAGAATATCAGCCCAAATGAGTCCAAATATATATATATATATATGGGACTCATCACACCCCCAGACTTAACCATTTGCACGTCTCGGGCAAACTACTCAGCTCTCCTGTCGGAACAATTGAATGTTAGCATGGGTTTGAGCGGTAGAGAATTATGCGAAGTCGCATGCTCTCGTGCGTAGAAATACATTAGAACAGAATTAAACTAAAGATTGTATCTAATTATTTCTAAAACAGTAAACTGAAATTTAATTTACTTGGATGGTGAATCCTGGTGAATCTTTCGGTTGCGCAAAAAGGGAAAATAGTGTGCTAATGAGTAAAGTATTACTCAAATCGAAGCTAGGGACAATCTCCTAAGAAATCCATCAAAGTCGTTGTCCATAGGCTTGCACGTTCGCACTCTCTCTACTGCATGAGACGACTCGTATCTAAAATCAATAGGACTTATAGGCAATTATTGGGCTTAGGTTGATAGGCTAGGTAAGTAGAAGGACGATGGGAATCGCACTCAACACAATCGTCACCCTCAAGAGAATGACAATCACCAAAACAACATTTTCAGTACTTACACGACACCCCCGGACTTCAACTGAACATTAGGTGCGTGTTGAGCCAGATAAACAAAAATTTTGCCGAGAGAAAATTGTTATTGCACAACTCTTTTATTTTTCTTTTCTTTCTTTTCTTTTCTCTTCTCTTTTCGGCAAAAGAACATTTTTAAGCGCAATAAAACGACTCCTTTAGCTAAATTAAAGCTGCCATACACAACATAGATGACACCAAATGCGATCGAGAAAGAAATTTCTTTCAGCTCAACGGTTGGTGCGAAAATAGGTTCGGCTGTATGGCTTTGGTTAAATTATTAGTGGAGCTAAACAAGGAGGAAGAGTAGACTCAAATGGGCTTGCAATGGTGATTACGTAGGTAAGGATTTCAAAAGCACAAAACGGATCAAGAGATGGCTTATATCACATTTCATGACGAGTACTTCAACACAATCGTGTCGAGAGTCGCCTAGTGCAAGTTCTAGCCACCGAGAAAGGTTGTCCTTCCTTTCGACCCTAGTAATAAGCTACTACTAGTCTGCTACACTCGACCTATTGCTACCGTTGGATTCACCGGATTCACCACTAAAGTAAAATAAATTTCATCTACTATAACAGAAATAATTACATTACAACTCTGAATTTTATTCTATCCTAATTGAATTTCTAGGCGTGACGGGAGCATATGACTAGAGCACTACTCGAGTCAACATTTTTCTCTACTCCTCACTCAAACACTAACAATTCAATTCTTATAAGCGGGAAAACCTCGCAGCGATACCCAATAAGCACGCGTGATCAAGCGCGCGTGAACTAGGTGCAAGTGTATGCAACAAAATACAAATCCTAACTCAGCACATTCTACGTGCACAGCTCGCTCTCTCCCCCAGACTTGATTGAGAACATCTAAAATAAGTAATTCAAACATAAGTAAGAGAGGGGAAGAGTTGACCTATGCTCACAAAGGAGCATGCCAGAAGTGCGGTAATCCCAATTTCTTTAAAAATAAATATCCTTCCACGCGAGACCATAGCTTCACCTACATTGTTAGCAAAATTGAAATAACAATACGCAAAAAGATTAAAAAGATAGACGGAACCGGGTAGTTCCCATGGGTTGTCTCCCAAGAAGCCCTTTTGTTTAACGTCCATTAAGGTGGACCAAATACCTGTATTAATCATTGTTCAAATAGCAGAGAATCTAGAGAAAAGTTTCACAGACAGATCACAGCATAAGAAAAACGAACTCAGTTATACGCACTTTTGTAGTGCACGTCCCCGGTGGCTTGTAGGCTGGAGGTGAAAGCTTTAGGGCCAAAATTGGTATTACCCAATTTTCCCTAGCCTCTGCCAACTTGCCACTGGAAGCAGTGGAGCGAGCACTACGCTCTTTTCTTTCAAGTTTCAGTTTCTCCACGGTAGGAGAGCGCCAGCGTTGGTAGTCGCCAGATTTTCCCACATTAGTGGTGGGTGGCGTCACCCCCGTTACCGTAGTGGCAACTGGGTCAGCCCAAGAGACCGTCTGTTTAAAAAGTTTATTACAAAATTTATTGTTAGATAAGAATGGGACATCGTCCAGAGTTAAGTTTAGCTGAATGGGTTCAGACGCCAGATCTTCCTTCCTTTTCGGGTCACATTCCTTTCTCAAATCTATTTCTTCTTCTTTTCCGCAGAATTGTTTCTCCTCCTTTTCTTCATCCAACAATACTATTTCAACCTTGATTCCTGCATAACTAAGAGGTTTATCAGAAATTCTTTGGGAAAAGCAAGGCAATATTTCAGTCACAATTTTGGGGCAAGTAGGGATGATAACTTTCCCAGTGGAAAAATCCAAAGTGGCACCGCTCTCTTTCAAGAATGACACTCCCAAGATGGGGATAGAGTTATTCTCCTGGGGTCCCAACACTTGGAAATCAGCGACCACCAACGTCCCCTTAACCATGATTTCAACATTCTTCACTTCTCCCTCCGACTGAATAATGGTCCCATTAGCGAGCACCAAAGACTTCCGATCATCCGGGTTCATCTCGAGTTGCAGTTTAGCCACATCTTGCAATGCAAGGATGTTGCGGGATGATCTGGAGTCACATAAGGCAGCAGTTTGGACATTATTAATAGAACAATTGATGACTAATTCATTTGGGTCAACCACATCCGTGTCGGTGAGACTCTTCCCTTGATTTATAGGATTTTTTTTGTGTTGCTAGGAAGGGTCCCTTGCGACTGCTCGGTTAACAATTGAGCCAATTGGCCCAATTGTGTCTCCAAGTTGCGCATGGACGCGGTTTGGTTAACCATGTTAGAGTTCGCGACATGCTTAAACCTTTCCATCATTTCTTCAAGGTTTCTCTTCTTAGGAGTTTGGGAACCTTGATTATAACTCGGTTAAGGCGGCCGCGGCTGGCTACTGAAGGCTTGAGCATCATATTGATGCGAGCCTCCTTGCCATCGTTGGCCTGGAACGTTTTGTTTCCAAGAGAAGTTCGGATGACTTCTCACGACCGAGTTATACGGGTTATTGAACGGTGCTCCTTGAGTTTGATCATTAATATAATTAACACTTTCATCAAAAGAAACTTCAGTAGGTTGCTCACCTGTGGGGAACTCATATGCATGATGCCCTGGGTTTCCACAACCTTTACATGAGATCATCATTACTGAGGCAGAAGGGAGGGTAGGCCTCGTAAGTAGCATGGTACTTTCAGCAGGTGTACCAGACATGTTCACCTCAAAAAGACCGTGAGTGTTTCTTGGAGCGTTTCTTCCAGCAGTCCAAAAGGAACTATGAATGGCAGTGTCTTGGACGATCCGTAATGCTTCTTCAGGGGTGTGGTTCATCAAAGTTCCGCCTGCAGCAGCATCAATCATGGCCCTGTAGTTAGGTTCAATAGCAAAATAAAAATTTTCTACTATGGCCCATGGTTGCAGCTCATGCTGGGGGCATTTCCGGAGAAGGTTCATGAACCTCTCCCAAGCTTCTGAGAGAGCCTCCTGATCAAGCTGTTGGAAGGTTGCTATTTCCCTCCGCAAGTTCACAACTTTGTCAACAGGGTGAAACTTTGCCAAAAAAATTTCTTGCAGGGCGTCCCAAGTGGTAGTTGTACCGGCAGGGATCGTGTGGAGCCACGCCTTTGCCTTGTCACGTAGATAGAAAGGGAATAGCCTGAGCTTCACCGTCTCGTCAGCCAGTCCTGCATAACGAAATGTTCCACAAATTTCTGCGAATTCAATTAAGTGAAGATGGGGGTCTTCACTTGCTAATCCAGAGAACTGGGCTTGATTGTGGATCATGTTCAGGATGGCCGACTTTATCTCAAAGTCGTTGTTGGTGATAGCTGAGCCAAATCCAGGGTACACACTCCCAACAGTAGGTGTAGTGTAGTCTCTCATAGTCCTAGGTCGTGGCCTAGCCACTTCATTCTCGTCAGCAGCCTGAGCCACGGCCGGTGCATTTCCCACTCCGGGATCAGCCTAATTTCCATTAACATCCATGGTGGCAGCATCACGTAGACGCGCCCGCAAAGTACGTTCTATCTCAGGGTCAAATGCTGCACACTCACCGGGATCTCTTCTATGCATACACTTCTTAAACACGAAAGCAGATAATCAGAAAAAAAACAAAAAGACCTTAAAACGGATCTCCAAAGAAAAACAAATCACACACGCTTGCAGTCCCCGGCAACGGCGCCAAAAACTTGATGCGCTATTTCGGCACTGCTAATTAGCAAGCACGAAATGTGATACGACGGCAGTGCACCGGTCGCTCAAGTAATAAAATAGGGAGGAACTCCCCGAATATCGTTCTCAAAGGACCGCAAGTTGGGTAGTACGATTTGCTCTAAACAGGAAATCAGTTAAAATGAGTAATAAGTAACAACGGGGGGTTTGATTTGGTTTCCTACGCTATTGCAGAATGAAGAAAGATGCGGGTCAAAACTCCGCTTCGCAAGGCGAAATGGGTGCAACGGCCGCGATGCCGTGCTTCGGAAGGCGCGTGGACGGGAAATCACTATGATGGTTGAGGGTCACACACACCTCTTCTCAAAACATCACCACTAGCAATTGCTAGTGGCTTCACCCACAACGAATCACAGAAAATCACTAGGAACAAAGGGGCTATTCATGCCACCACAACATCATTGCATATGAAGGAAAGCAAAACTCCTTAAGATTAGCTTAACACATGTTCATACAACACAAAAATGAAGTATAAGCATTCAAGGTTAGAGAGGACCACAAAGAAGAAGTCACGGCTTGGGTTCACGGACGGAATGAGAGGTTGTCGGGCTCTCTCCGAACTTGGCCCTAAGATGGTGAGCTTGGTTCGAAGGAGGCTGTCACCGCTCCTACGATCTTCAGCGCTTCCTTGGTCTCCTTGGTGAGGAATGCTTGAGCCAATGGTGGATGAAGCTTCCTAAAGCTCCCGGATGGAAGGATGGAGGTGGAAATCCCCGGATATGGCCTTGATGGTGGAGGAGATGAAGGGGAAGCCTTCAGCCCTCAAGAGCAGCGGGAAGGAAGAGATTTCCCGCTCTCTGAATCGCTCCCGGTCGTTCTCTATCGCTCCCCCGTTGACTGCCTCGATTCCTGCTTTTTATAGGAAACAGGCTTAAAATTGGTCACGCACGGTTGAACGCACGATCGTGCGTAGACCGTGCGATATTAACGGATAAAATATGGCTTGGAGAAGACGTTGCGCCGCCCGTGCGATTTGTTCACGCACGACCAACGCCGTCCCTGCGTTCAGACGCACGGGTAAAATCCGACGCTCTGAAATCACGAAGATACAGGTCGACCGTGTGTTTTACTCACGCACGTGCGAATTCACCCATGCGTTAAAACGCACGAGTAAACTCCGACGCTCCATTTTCTTCCCAGACACAAACGCACGACCGCACAGACCGTGCATCAAGGAAACGCACGACCGTGCGATATGCACAGAAATTACTTTTGGGGGAAAACGGGATGATCAGGTCACCTGCAAACAAGATATACGAGTTGGGACTACACGTCCAGCACAGAAATACATCAAAGAAGGGAAGGGGAGCACAATGTGCTTACCCCCAACAACGAGGAATGCAATTGCACACCGAAATGGGCTTAATGGTGCACCTAGCATGGAATAGTATATATAAATGAAAACGTGCCTAAAATGTGGTGCAAACACTAGAATATCAGCCCAAATGAGTCCAAAAATATATATATATATATATATGGGACTCATCAGAAACGTACTCTTTCGGAAACACAATCTGAGCCCTATTGTGCACGGATCAAGCCCCGAAATATGAAAAGATCTAGCACTAAGGGAGGAGAAGAGGATCGGACCTGAGTGGGGCTTGGTTGCGCAAATTCCGACGAGTCGCCATTGATGGTGCTGGAGCTTTCGGTGTCATGCCGATCTAGGATTTCTCTGCACGAAACTCACTGGAGAAATGGGGAATCTCTTCCTCTCTGAGCACTGAAGGAAATGGGAGTTTCAAATCGGGCTGGGATAGCTTTATTCCTGATAGCCATTAATGGACATTAACCCAGACTTCGATTTCTTCCAATTTTCTCT
Source organism: Dactylorhiza incarnata (assembly GCA_033032865.1). Classification (NCBI taxonomy): domain Eukaryota; kingdom Viridiplantae; phylum Streptophyta; class Magnoliopsida; order Asparagales; family Orchidaceae; genus Dactylorhiza; species Dactylorhiza incarnata. The sequence continues at coordinate 6,074,462 of JAWHQI010000076.1, read as the reverse complement.
TAATACAGCCCCCCTGGCCATAGAGACCCCAGATTTCGTTTGTAACTGATGGGGGAAGGTGAATGCTCATCAATTGGGAGGGAAATGAAGGATCAATTGTAATAAATCTCCATGAATGCTCTCTTTCTCTCTCTCCGATTTGGGGGAAACTTCTCTTTTCTCTCTCCTAGTCACCAAACACAGATTCCAAGAGGTAAATTCAGAAATCAGCAGGCCCACTAGATGGTGGATCTCCTTAATTGGGCCTAGCCCAAATAGATTGGGCTAGATTTGGTTAAATTGGGGTATTTTGACCTAAATTAAGCTTGAGTTTGACTTTGGTCAAATTGACCAGTTGGGTTGACCACAAAGGGTGGCTTGGGATCCATTGACTTCCCTTAAAGGTTAGGAAGGTCTAGGTAGGGTAAATTTGATAAGGTGAGGGTGAATTGCCCCTTATTAGGGCACTTTGACCAATTTAGGGTTTAGGGCAAATTGGTCAAATTGGAGGCCCCGTGATGGGGATTTTTGGTCCATTGGGATCCTAGTACCCATACAAGGGTAGGGGCATGGTCAATTTGGCATGGTGGGGGCCAATTAACCTTAATTGAGCTAGTTTGACCAATTTAGGGTTAAGGTTGACTTTAGTCAAAATTGGCCTCTTAGGTTGACCCCAATGGGTCACTGGTGCTTCAAGGAGACCTCTAATAGGTTAGGGATGATATTGTGGGGTCAAGGTTCAAGGTGGGGTCCTAAATTCCAACCCTAGGCTTGGTATCTGAAAATTTCTATTTGCAGACCACTTAGGTTTTCTCCTTCTCACCTATGTTCACAAGGTCTTGAGCTCTTCCTATGGTTTTGTCATGACCTAGTCATGACAAAACCAACTTAGGGGTCTAGCTGTTTGGGAGATGTTACAGCGTGGTCTTGTACCTCCTTCATTGGTTTATGTGGGTGAAGCCTAAGTCCTCTGTGAAGGATTAGGTGCGTTGCCATAGTTTTGTGTTGCACTTGTAGATGTTAAATGCTAACAGGCGCAGGTAAAGCCGCACCCCCATCGTGTTGTGTATCACGATGATTTGAGGAACGGGAACAAGCTGAACCGAACCCACGCCATGCAGTTCACCATCAGGTTAACCCTCAGAAATGTTTATGGATCATGGGAGAGACTGGTTTGGGAGAGTTTTCTCTTATCGGTAAATGCTCAAGCATACACTAAGCTTCTTAGCTTAGCCTAGTGGTGGTACTCGTGAAAGAGTACATTGAAAACATGCCTTGCGAGCATGGAGTATGTGGTGGTGAGTACCCACGTTTGTGATTGTGGTTTTATGTTGTGTTAGCCTCATGCGGTTTCTTAGGCGGTTGTGGGAATCCTTCGGGTGAACCCAAACAACATCATGCGCAGAGTCTTCCCAACCTGGCATAACAAACGTGAAACACATGTTGAAATCACAAGCAGCCATCACATTTTGTGTTGGCATGCCATGTCTCCCAATGTACGGTACTTGATCACGAACAGGTACGCATGCATGAACATGTGTTCCATCAATTGCACCGACACAATCTTTAAAGAATGGCATGTAACGTGTCGTACAGAATCTATGGCGGTGTGCTACTGAAAGATCTATCTAATGGCTGAATCACTTCATCCGTCAGTAGTATCAACACGCGAATGCCTTCTCCAAAAAACCTGCTAGCAGTCTCCGTCGAGTGCTGAAACCGCTCACATGTCTTCCTCATGACCTCGTTATGAGACAGTATAGGCCTTAAAAAGAAAAGTATGAAGAGATAACTCTTGTAGGCCTTTGTGTCTACTATTTGTAGGAAGTGAGATCACATGATTTGGTGCCCTACAGCTCTCTGTAGGGTAGATTTAGTAAGGCTGGTTCTAGATACTCGCAAGTTGGTGCCTTCCTTGTACCATGCTCAACCATCTTTGGTTGTGGAGGAAAAATTTCTTTTGAGCTTTCGGGTACGTGGTGGGACCTCCCTGCTGCAGCGTCTGAGGTCCCGTTGTTCCTCCCTTAGTCTCTTTTTCCTTGCCCATCAAGCCGTTAAGTTGAACCGCTGGATTAGTAACCTTAGGCTGCAATGATCAGAATATTTGGAGTCGGAATTTTTCTGACTTTAACACCAATTATATTTTTCAGAGATGCTCAACCTAGAAGATTGATTGTGCTTGAAACCTCACCCAGTGTAGTGTAGTTGCACTTTCTTTTATGATTATATATTACATGTACGGCTTGCTTGCAGGATTAGCAGTCACATGCCCCTGAGCTGGCTAGATGGCCGGGGGGTGGGATCGTTACGTTGTTTGTGGTCAGCTCATAGCTGACCCTCATTTACCTCTTATTGGTTGTTAGTACAGGTGCTGGTGAGCCAAGTGGAAAGTAGCGGGCTGAATCCATATGCTTTATTGGCCCTTGAATTCCAACCTCTCTTTTGTTGCTTTCCTTATATTGCCGTCCTGCGTGTTGATGCATGTTTTTGAGTTAAAAACATTGTATGAATGTAAGGCCTTAAGGTCGTAACTCTTATTTATTTCATTCCTGGGATAGTGGACAATTCTGAAAGTAATGTTAATTGATGCTTCCTCTTACGCTTATGTTACTCTCGTGTAGTTCTTTTCTATTATCATCTTACTAACGTCTAGCTAGTGTGCTCGATATGGCGTGCGGTTCCGGCCGGACCTACTGTTATATTGTTTGTATTGGCAGGATGTCATACATATGATGTTGGTTAGGTTCGCCCGGAGTATCCCCACAACTGCCTATGCAACCGCATAAGGCTAACATAACATCATTCTAAGACATCACCAATGTGGGTACTCCCGACCATATGCTCCATGCACTCAAGGCATGTTTTCAGTGTACTCTTTCACGAGTACCACCACTAGACTAAGCTAAGAAGCTTAGTATTCATTTGAGCATTTACCGATTGGAGAAAACTCTCCCAAACTAGTATATCTCATGGCCTGACAGTAGTGATTAGGTTCAACCTCATGCTGAACTGCATGGTGCGGATTCGGTTCAGCTTTTGCCCGTTGATCAAATCACTGCAATATAGGGCACGCTGGGGTGCAGCTAAACCTCGACCCATTCACGTCGTAACACATACAAATGCTAACAATCAACAAGCTACGCACCTAATCCATACAAGTGGACCTAGGTTTCGCTATCACAGTCAACGAAGGAGGTACACGACCGCTCCAGTAAAAATTTGTGGTGAAGGTTTACGTTTAACTACACACAAGCATGGGGATTCCGTTAGGATCTCCAAAAGACACCTAAAATCTCAAGTCCCGTAATAAGATGACACATTTTGCGGAGTCATTCTCTATCATGCATTCTAAGCTTAACCTAAATGCACGTCATAATCAAGCATCACCGATCCGGTCTAATAGCCACGTGTATACTTCACACAAAATGCCTAAATTCGTACAACTACCGGATTTCTACATGCAATAAATGTCTGGGACGGACATAATCTACCCGGAGTTCTGAAGAACTATAGTAAGTCCTACACTTCACTAATTAGTGAATAAGATAACCTTATGCAAGAATAGAAAAGTGATAAAAGGACCAAAACACATCCTAAGATAGGGAGGAATGATCGTTATCCTTGTCGATCTCTTTGGCGCTGTTGAAGTGTTGTGACCTAACTCCGTTGCTTGATGTTGGCTCAAGCATCACCATCTTCGCCCTACCAGTGACACTTCCGCCTCTACCTCCAAGCAATCAGCCTCTGTGGTCACTTCCTCAGGTAGTGTCCATGTAGTCACTCAAGGTAAATGGCTGATTGATTTAGGTGCTACAAATCATATGACTGGTAATCCTCAATGTTTCTCTCTCTTGGAGAAACATGATCGGTTGCCCCTGGTGTTCATTGTGGATGGCTCTCCTTCTCCGATAAATGGTATGGGTATCGTCCAGGTCACTCCGTCTCTTCGCCTGGAAGATACTCTATATGTGCCCAAATTCCCGTGCAACTTAATATCTATTACTTCTCTCTGCAAGCAGCTACAGTGTTCTGTAACATTCACCCCTACTACTTGTTCTTTTCAGGATCCTTTCACCAAGCGAATGATTTCTACTGGGACTGAGAGCGGCGACCTCTACTTCTTGGACAATGTATCAGCTCTCTCTACTTCCTCTTCGTCTTCCAACAGTCTTCTACAATGGCATCTTCTTCTTGGTCATCCTCCTGAACGACTTCTTCATCAAATTCTACCTCATCTACCTAAGAATGCTCCTCCCCTCAACTGTGAAGCATGTCAGATTGGCAAGCATCATCGCTTGTCTTTCCCAGCTAAACAAGGACGTGGATCTTCTAGTCTTTTTGATCTTGTTCACTCCGACATCTGGGGTCCTTCCCCTACTCCCACTGCTGGGAGGGGTAGCTCTTATTTTGTAACCTTTATTGATGATTTCTCTAGATGTACTTGGGTGTATATTTTAAAAGATCATTCTGAATTATTCTCTGTATGGAATACTTTTTAAGAAATGATCAAAACCCAATTTGGGGTATCTATCAAAATTCTTCGTTCTGATAATGCAAAAGAATATATTAGTAATGATTTCTCTGTCTTTTGTATGCAAAATGGTATTATTCATCAAACAAGTTGTGTTTATACTTCTCTGCAGAACGGCGTGGCTGAACGCAAGAACCGTCACCTTCTTGATGTAGCTCGTACTCTTCTATCTCAAATGAATGTTCCTCGCTCATATTGGGGATATGCCGTTCTCATTTCTTGTCACCTCATCAATCGTATCCCCTCTTATGTTCTTCATGGTCAAACACCGTTCTCTGTCCTATATCCGGGCAAGGAAGCTTTCCCTCTTCCACCGCGTATTTTTGGGTGTATGGCGTTTGTTCATTCTCCATCTGCTACTCGTGACAAGCTTTCTCCGCGTGCCACAAAGTGTGTCTTTCTGGGCTACTCTACTTCTCAAAAAGGTTATTGCTGTTTTGACCCCATTTTTTGCAAACAAGTGGTTTCTGCTGATGTTACATTCTTTGAAGACGTATCCTATTTCTCCAAAGACTCGTCTATTGCTCTGTCTGATCTTCCTCCTATTCTCCCCAAAACAGCTATCCCCATTGACAATAACCCGTTACCACCGCCACCACCCCGACCCCGTCTCCACCGCCACCACCCCCGACCCTGTCTCTTCCCCTCGAATCTCCTCCTTCCCCTATGAGGTAGCCTCTCCCAGCTCTCGGGCCATCACTCTCTGCAATGGATGCACCGGATGTTGATGAACAAGCCAATTTGCATGTTCCTATTGCCCTTCGCAAAGGAGTTTGGGCATGTACGCAACATTCGATAAATGATCTGGTTTCCTATGCTCGTCTTACGCCCTCTTGCAGGAATTTTGCCTTGACTCTCTCTACCACTGCCACTCCACGCTCTTACCAAGAAGCTCTTACCATTCCTCAATGGAAGGCTACTATGGATGAAGATATGGCAACCCTCACTGAGAGAGGTACTTGGACCCTTGTTCCGGTTCCTCTAGGAACGGATGTCATTAGCTGCCACTAGGTCTTTGTGTTGGACATGTGTGTCACATCCCTTTGTTTGAGAATAACAAATCACATATTGTATTTGATATTGCTTGTAGTGTGTTTATAGTGTGCAGGAACTATAGGTGCAATACTCCACAGGTATAAGGCAGTTTGGAGCAACCTTTTGAAAGGAGCAGCACAAACACCAGCGCTATCGCTAACGCCAGATCTATCGCCAGCGCTATCGCTAACGCCAGGCATTAGCTCAATTGGTTCCGTCTCAGCGGTTTCATCTCAGCGGTCGTCTCAGCGGTTAGCCTCGTCTCAGCGGTTCCTTAGCGCTACCGCCAGCGCTACCGCTACCGCCAGGCGCTAGCTTGAGCTCGTGCAGATCGTCAAGCCGTCGACGGTTTCGCAACCGCTCAACACGACCGCTACCGCCAGCGCTATCGCTACCGCCTGGTGCTATCTCGAGTTCGTGCACAGCGCCACGCCGCCGACGGTTTTGTAACTGTTCTACACGACCGATACCGCCAGCGCTAGCGGCTACCGCAGGCGCTAGCGTGGAGTTCTATAAAATGGAGCTTTGCTTCTCGTTTTTGTAACACCTCCCAGAGACATTACTTGTGCCCATACTCTCATGCTGCTACTCTGCCGAAACATCATCTCCCACTCAAAGCCAAAGAAGAAATTCTGGAGAAGGAAGCCATCACGCTGCATCCGAAGAACGATCGCTTCGACCTCGCTCGTGCTTCAGCGATCCTTCATCCTCATCTCCAGAAATCTCAAGAGGGAGTTTGCTTGTTATTTACTTCACTTCTTTATTTGTATCTTGTAGTGAAATCGCCTTGCTTTTGGCGACTAGGTCCTTGTGCGGCTTAGGGGGAATTCGCCGCGTGAGTTGGCGACTAAGTCTTGGGGCTTAGATCTAGGGGGTGCTCGAGGACATATCCGAGTTTGGGTTGGCTAGAGCGGCTTTAGGCTTTATCCGGGGAAGGATAGGCTAAAGCCAACCGGTTTGTGGGGATACAAGTCGGTATAGAAAAGGAAAAGAAATTCACTTTTGTACGCCTCCGATTTCTAGCGATATTGAAATCAAATTTTGTAAACACCCTTTTTATATAATGGAATCATGATTATATTTGTGTTTATTTGATTTCTCTCAATTGGCGTAAAATTTCATTATTGCAAAATTTTTATTACTAAATTTTCATCTTATTTCCTATTAATCAAAAACAACTTAGTAATTATCTTGAAAATTATAAAAAGAATTTTATTCCTTTATTCCCCCCCCCCCTCTAAGGGCGCCGTAAGATCCAACAAGTGGTATCAAAGCGAGGTTATTCCAAACGGTTTAAAAACCAGGAATAATGGCGTCTTATGATCTCGCTTTTTCGGAGGGTCAGGGAATTAGTAGACCTCCACTATTTACTGGGCCGGATTATAATTATTGGAAAAATAGGATGCGTTGTTTTCTAATGACCCTAGATATTGAGGTTTAGAACATGGTAGAAGAAGAATATACTCCTCCTACATTTTTAGTTGGAGAGGTTATGTTAGAAAAACCCAAAGATAAATGGGACGATCGGGATAAACTCAAATGTAAAAATAACGCAAAAGCCATGAATGCTCTATTTTGTGCGTTAGATAGAAATGAATTTAATAGAATTTCTGCATGTACTACTGCTTATGAAATTTGGAATCATTTGGAAGTTACTCATGAAGCTACATCGCAGGTTAAAGATTCCAAGCTTTTTCAACTAGAGTCAGAATATGCAAAATTTTGAATGGATGAAAGCGAAGATGTTGATGGTATGTACACGCGCTTCACCAAGATCGTCAATTCCTCAAAAGCTCTTGGAAAGACTTTCTCAAATGGCGACTTAGTCCGTAAGATCCTTCGTTCTCTTCCTCCAAAATTCAACCCGAAGGTGACGGCTATTTCGGAGCCGCACAACTTAAGGACGCTCCAAGTTGAGAGCCTCATTGGGAATCTCAAAACCCATGAGGTAGAACTCAAAATCCAACATGATGAATACAGCAAGGAGCCAAAGAAGAAGGCGTTGGCATTAAACTTAAAGAAGGAGTGCCAAGAGGATGAGGATGAAGATGAAGAGAGTCTTTTGGTGAAGAACTTCCGAACGTTCATGCGCAATCCGGAAAGGAGAAACACCTTTCGAAAATATTTCCAAAAGGGTGAAAGATGGAAAGGGTCATCTTCAAAAAAGGAAAAAGAGAGCGACAATGAAGAAGAGAGACCTCCACCGGAATGCTATCATTGTAGGAAGACGGGGCACATTCGGAGTCAGTGCCCAAAGTTCTTGAAGGAGAAGAAAGAAAAATGGCACAAAGGGAAGGAGAAGAAGAAAGTGTTAAAAGCTAGAACATGGGATGACTCCTCCTCCTCCTCCTCCGAAGAATCAAGTGGGTCTTCATCAAGCGAAGATGAGGAAGCAAACATGTGCCTCATAGGACATGGAAATGACGGCGACGACACCAGTGTTCCTAGTGACACTGAGGTAACTCCTCCCACTTATGATGAATTGTATAATGAATTTCTTGAAACTTGCAAAGCTTTTGATAAAAATATGAAAGATAGTATTTTATTAAATCGTGAAAATGAATCTCTTATTAAAGAAAATCAAAAGCTTTCCAAAAAGGTAATTTTTTTAGAAAAGAGAAAGGTTTCTTGCCAAGAATGTGATCACTCCACAAAATTGGCAAAAGATATAGAAGAGTCACTTTCTAAAGCCCTCTCTCATGCCAAAACTCTTACAAAAGAAAAGGGGGAATTAGAAAGGAAATTGGAAGCCTCTCTTTTGCAAATCAAAAGTAATAAAAAAGATTTTGAAAATAGGTGTGTCATGCTTGTGAAAGAAAATTCTTCAATTAAAGCCCAAGTTCATGATCTCACCATGGGGTTAAAAAATTTTGGTATAGGCCAAAAATCACTGGAAATGATTCTAGGGTACCAGTGCCATGGATCTGGAAAGTTTGGGCTCGGATATCGAGGAGAGGGCTACCGCCCAGCGCTAGCCACTAACGCCGGCGCTAGCACCTCATACCAGAAACCTGAAATTTCTTTTTCAAAATGCTTTCCTTCTGTAAATCAAATTTATTCCAGCAAGAAAATTTTCCAGAAAAGGGTCTCAACCCCATTTATTTCGTGTGCAAACTGTTATAGGTTGAGTCACACAACTAGTTCTTGCAGGAAAATAAAACAAAATACTTTAAAGCAAATCTGGGTACCTAAGGCTTCCACTTATTCTATGGGAGGTTCCACTTGGGTATCCGGATCTTTACTCTCATCTTCTTTCTAGATGTGCAGGCAGGGTAAGGACAATGAAGACGTGTGGTACTTGGATTCAGGATGCTCCAAGCACATGACGGGCAATAAAGCTAAGTTCCTTAGCCTAGAAAGGAAGAAGGGAGGGATCGTAAAGTTTGGTGACAACAAAAAAGGAAGAATCATGGGAATTGGTACAGTTGGTAACGAATCCTTCACTATATCAAATGTTCTTTATGTAAAAGGGCTAAAACATAATCTTATTTCAATTAGCCAATTATATGATAAAGGATTAGATGTTTTATTTGAATCTTCTACTAATCTATGCAAAATATCTAATCCTATTACAAACAATATTTTACTAACTGCACCAAGAATACACAATGTTTATATTATTTCATTTCATGATCTTTCAAAATCATCTTTAAAATGTTTTATTACCAAAAATGATGAACTTGATCTTTGGCATAGAAGGCTAGGACATGCTAGCACAAAGCTTATTGTAAAACTTGCCAAAAGAGATTTAATTAGAGGATTGCCTAGATTAAATGGAAATTTACCTTCACTTTGTTCACCATGTCAAAAAGGTAAAATTACTAGATCCTCTTTCAAAAGTAAAAATGTTATTTCTAACAAGACCTTTGCAATTAATTCATATGGATCTCTTTGGTCCCGTTAGCACCGCAAGTCTTGGTCGTAGATTGTATACATATGTTTTAATAGATGATTTTTCTAGATATTGTTGGACAATATTTCTCTCATCCAAATCAGAAGCGTTTTGTAAATTTTCAAAATTATGCACTCGTATTCAAAATGAAAGTGATTTAAAAATTAAATGCATTCGCTCGGATCATGGAGGAGAATTTGAAAATGAAAAATTTACTTCTTATTGTGATATGTTAGGCATAAAACATGAGTTCTCCGCACCACGCACACCACAACAAAATGGTGTTGTAGAAAGAAAGAATAGGACACTTCAAGAGCTAGCACGTACTATGTTATGTGAATATAAACTACCTAAGTCCTTTTGGGTCGAAGCCGTAAACACATCATGTTATGTTATAAATAGAATCATGCTTCGCCCATCTTTAAATCTCGCACCATATGAACTCTATTTTCAAAAGAAGCCTAATGTGTCTTACTTCAAAGTTTTTGGTTGTAAATGCTTTATCTTAAATACAAAAGATAGCTTGGGAAACTTTGATGAAAAATGTGATGAAGGAACATTTCTTGGAAACTCTTCAACTAGTAAAGCTTATAGAGTTTTTAATAAAAGAACTAGAAAAGTTGAAGAGTCAATTAATGTGAAATTTGATGAGCTTGTTCCTTGTATAGAAAGACTTTCCGCAGGTAAAGAGGATGATCTATTACCTCCTTTGGAGCATGGTGATGAAGAACCTTCTAAAGAAGAAGAAGAGGAGGCCAAGAAAGATGATTATGTACCTCCAAGCATCTTAAAATTCACAAAGGATCATCCACGAGAACTTATAATTGGTGAACCATCCATCGGGGTAAGAACTCGCTCTTCTCTTCATGAATCTTTTTCAAATATTTGTTTTGTTTCCGAAATAGAACCAAAAACCGTTGCTACCGCTTTAAATGATGAATTTTGGTTTTTGGCTATGAATGAAGAATTAGAACAATTTGAGTGACATAATGTTTGGAAATTAGTAGAAAGACCATCTAATCACCCGGTTGTAGGTGTAAAATGGATTTTCAAAAATAAATTAGATGGTGAGTCTAGAATATCTAGAAATAAAGCACGCTTAGTAGCACAAGGATATTCTCAAATCGAGGGGATAGATTTTGATGAATCTTTTGCACCCGTTGCTAGATTAGAGTCTATAAGAATTTTTCTAGCATTTGCAAGCTTTAAATGAATAAAACTATTTTGAATGGATTTGAAAAGTGCTTTTCTAAACGGGTTTGTAAAAGAAGAAGTTTATGTTGAACAACCCCCAGTTTTATTAATGAAAATTTTCCAAATCATGTTTATAAACTAGAAAAAGCGTTTTATGGTTTAAAACAAGCGCCCCGTGCATGGTATGAAAGACTTACATCATTTTTATTAAAGCACGGTTATATTATGGGAAGTGCGGATAATACTCTCTTCATTAAGCACAACAATGATGATATAATTATTTTACAAATATATGTTGATGATATTATTTTTGGATCTACTAATGAAGAGATGTGTAAAGAAGTTATTTTAGTGATGAAAAGTGAATTTGAAATGAGTCTAGTAGGAGAACTTTCTTATTTCCTTGGTTTTCAAATATCTCAAAGAATTGATGGTATCTGTGTTTGTCAAACAAAATATGTCCATGATATGCTTAAATGTTTTGGATTTGAAAACCTTAAACATGCTTCTACACCAATGAGTGCGTCACTTAAATTAGGAAAAGATGAATCGGGAATTTCAATTGATCAAACCTTATATAGAGGTATGATAGGATCCCTACTTTATCTTAGTGCAACTAGACCCGATATTATGTTTGACGTATGTTTATGTGCTCAATTTCAAGCCAATCCAAAAGAATCTCATTTAAAAGCGGTAAAACGAATTTTTAGATATCTCATTGGGTCATCTAGATTAGGATTATGGTACCCACATAATGATTCATTTACATTGCATGGCTATTCCGATTTGGATTATGTCGGTTGTTCACTTGATAGAAAAAGCACTAGTGGTACTTGTCATTTTCTTAGACCTTCATTAGTTGCATGGTCTAGTAGGAAACAAAATTCGGTTGCACTCTCCACCACGGAGGCCGAATACATTGCATTAGGGAGTTGTTGTGCACAAGCTCTATGGATGAGCCAAACATTAGAGGACTTTGGTTTTCATCTAAAACTTATTGAATTAAAATGTGACAACAAAAGTGCCATTGATCTCACAAATAATCCGGTACACCACTCTAGATCCAAACATATAGATGTGCGTCATCATTTCATAAGGGATCACATTAAAAAGGAAAATGTAAGGATTAGTTTCATTGGCACGGACTCTCAACTTGCTGATATATTTACTAAACCTCTTCCGGATGCAAGGTTTCAAATGTTAAGATTGGAATTATGAGTCTTAGACATCTTAGGATGAATAACATGTAAAACGCTAATGTTTTATGCAATTTGAGCAATCAAGACATTTCCAAAAATTACAAAATTTCTGCATAAGACTGCCCTTAAGGCTCCTAATAAATATCAAAAATCAGATTTGTAAAATTCTCAAAAAATTGAGTGCTGTTTCCCGCGCTAGCACTAGCGTCGGCGCTAGCGTGATTGTTCAAATTTTATGAATTATAAAATTTCTAAAAATAAACAAAAATATGTTAGTTTATTTGTGCAAATTTATTTTTGTGTTCTATGTCTATTTTATTTTTGTTTTATTTGAATTATGAAAAATCAACTACAAAAATTCAACATTCAAAAATACAAAAATTTTTTTTTATATTTGTGTTTTATTCATATTATGAAAAATCAACTACAAAAATTCAAAATTTAAAATGACAAAAATATGTTTTTGTGATTTTCTATTTTTTAATTGATTTAAAAATGATAAAACAAAAAAAAACTGTATGATCTTTATTGCCAATATCAAGCATGTATAAATTCTATTTAGAATTATTTATAATGTTAAAACTTATTCATTCAAATTACTATGAGCATTGTTTTGCTTATCATGCTTTGATATATCTATTTAAAGTGCATCAATTGTATTGAAAAATGTGTAGAACCAAATTAGCATGCCTCTAAGTATGAGTAAATGTTTTATGATTGATAATGATACATTTCACTCACTTATTTTGGTAATCAACATGTGTGTCTAAATCTAAAAATGCTTGCTTGTGTATTGTATTTGTACAATGAATTAAAACTTGCATAAGTTTATTGCCTACACTACATTTGAATTGCACTTATGAAATTTAGAAAAGTGGTTAAGTTAAAAATTGGGTTTGCAAAACAAGTGTATTCGGAGAATGTTGTCTCACAAATGTGAACAAAAAATTATATATGTAGACAAATATAACTCCACCAAGCACTACTTGAACCTCCTGATAAGTCTTCATAAGCATTGTGAGGTTGAGTACCTTGGAAAGAATAGTAAAGTGTCTTGTGCAAACTTTGATTATTACACCACTTTGTTAAAAATTATGTGCATTAAAAGTGTGTGAAAGTAAATTACTTGTGTTTTATTGTGCACTTTACTTTGCATATGTCTTGTATTTTGTGATTTAAATCAATTGTTAACATTGCCCAAAATACACTTATGTGCACATCATTATCTTTCATAACACTTCTTCTCATGAGTATTGGATTCTAATGCTTTATCTATACTACTCTTTATATAAAAATGCACTAGATAACCTAGCATGATCTCTACAATGTTTTTGGTATTTCTTGAACTTAAAATTAAGTAACATTGTAGTATAATCTCTCTTTGATATGTTCATTTCATGCTTGGTATCTTTATGAAAAACTTTGAGATTTCAAAAGGTTAAAACATCTTTCAATTTTGCACTAAAACTCATATTTCTACTTATGCTTTTCATGCTTACAAAAAGATGTTTATTATAATATTCCGCTTGCTTACAACTTGATGCGATTATTTCGGCAAGTGCACCGATCGTTCAAGTAATAAAGTTGGGAATAAATCCCCGAGTGTCGGTCTCTTGAGGAATGCAGGTTGGGTGTATGAATCAGGTTGTGTGACTAGTGTTACACGAGTGTAAACAAACACACAAAAGGGGTTTTGGTTGGGTTTTCCTACTCTTAACAACAGTAAAAGAAATGCGGGTCAAAAACACCGCTTCGCCAGGCGAGATGGATGCAACGGCCGCGAGGCCGTGCTTCGTGAGGCGGATGGAGCGTGCTCTAGTGCGAGAAGAAATGAGGGTCGCAAACACCTCTTCACAAACGCCGTTAGCTCTTGCTAACGCGGATCGAACACCATAAGTGCGTGAGTGAGTGAGTGGAAGAGTGGAGGCGAAACGATTCACAAACAAACAATGAAGAAAGATGAAGAAACATTCATTGCAATCAAACCAAGCATAATACTATTCAACATCTCAACGATTCAAAGATTACAACGAAAGCAAGAGGAAAGAAATAACCAAAGGATGAAGACTAGCGGTCGTTCACGGCCGGAATGGTAGGTTGTCAAGCCACCTCCGGACTCGGCGGGACTATGCTTCCGGTGTAGAGAAACTGTCACGATCTCTCTACGTAGTCCCGTCGTCTTCTACCTCAGGATTCTTCTTCTTCTCACCGGACTAGAACGGGACAACAGCGGCTTGAGGGCTTGCGGGTGGTGGAGAATGCTCCCGGACGATGGAGGAATGGTCGGAATAAATGGAGAAGACTTCCCCTTGCGTAGGAGATGAAGTGGAGGTGTCCTGGAAGGGAAATCGCCGGCGTACGGACGGCCAATCGCGCTCCCGCGGCTGAATGAATGCCCTAAAAATGGAACAGGCGTATATTTAGGCGCTGGAATGAATACCGCGCACGGTCATTGGCGCACGACCACTGGTCGTGCGCACTGGAATTCTGCGATCGTGCGCGCTGCCTGGGAGAAGCCTGCAATGAAATAAATTTATAAAATACATGTTCGCACGACCAGCGGTCGTGCGCACTAGCGTCAGTGGTCGTGCGATAAGCCAAACAGAACTCATGAAATGGGCGTTAAGTGCGCACGAGCAAAGGCGCACGACCAGTGGTCGTGCGCGAAGGAACCAGTGATCGTGCGCAGTGTTCCTGTACAGAATTGTACCGGGAACACCTGCACGACTCCTGTTCCAGCATACGACACCAGTCTGGCCACTGAAAGTGGCACTTAACATAGCATAACAACTTGTAACAACGATGAACAAGAAAATAACACCGAAACGGGCCAAGACGTGCACCTAGCGGAGAGTGATAATTATGAGCTAAAATGGGGCTAAAGTGCAATGGAATGAATGGAAAAATGGCCCGGATTAGTCCAAATATGTGTATATGATGAGGACTCATCACACCCCCAGACTTACCTGTTTGCGCGTCCCGAGCAAACAAATCCGGCGGAATGTAAAAATGGTAGTTAACAAAGAAAATTACACGAAGGAGTAGAATGCGAAGTAACAAAGGTATGCAAATAGAAATTTAGTAGAAAGAGATTCTAACTATGCTAAATAATTTACGAAAGCACTAGAGCGTAAATAAAGATTCATCAATACTCAGTTGGTGAATTGTGAAGAATTTGAACGATCATGCCCGGTGTGAAAGTAACAAGCCACTAAGGAGGGTGTTGCACAAGATCGGGGTTCAGGGGTAACTCCGCTGAAATCCATCAACGTCGGGAACCATACGCTTGCCCGGTCACACTCTCTCCACGGCGCTAGCAAACTTGCGAGATAAATCAATAGGACTTTTAGGATTAAGATGGGGCTTAGGTTGCGGTATGATAATCAAGGGTAAAAACGAAGGTTACGCACCCAACATGAGTCAACGGGATGCTGCACCAAGCAAAACCACAAACAAAGCTCGTGTGACACACCCCCAGACTTATTATGAGAACTAGGTGTGCACACAGCCTACTCCACAAATACCAACAGATTTTTTTAAAATGCTCGGGAGGATAACTTTTCAATACACTTTTTTTTTCATTTCAATATCATATTTTTCTTTTTCTTGATCTTATCCTCCGGTTGGTTCAAATTCAGCAGATAGAGATTATTTCTCCTTCACAACACAACGATTCCAAACATCACACCAAATCTAGAACATGAGTGCATTTAACATATACTTGGTTACGACAGTGGGATAAGCTTTAGGCCTTGGTGAAAGGAGGAGGAGTTGAACAAAGGGAGTGGTAGGCACAAATGTTGGGTAGCAAAGGTGAGTGAAAAGGATATGGAAAGCAAAGGCTCAATCTAGCCAAGAGGTGGCCTAAATCATATTTATCTCCACGAATCGCCCGCACCCATGCTTCAAGAGTCGCTTGGGGCAAGTTCTTAGCCCACGAGAAAGGTAAACCTTCCTCCCGACTCGAGCAACACACAACTAGCGCTCGTATACACACAACACCGAGCTATCACCAATTTCAATCACATTCACCACTTGAGTAAAATAAATCTAAAACTACGCATAAATACTAATCATAAATTAAATGCACAGAAATAATCTAATTTTACTCAAATTCTATTGTAGCATGCGGATGCGACTAGAACACTGCTTGAGTCAACATTGCGCTTCCAATGGTAATTCCTAAGCTAACATCCAACTTCACATTCCTAACCAAAATAGTTTATTCGGAACTAAACAAATAGATAAGCACGCGCTCAAGTGGGTGCAGTGGTGTGTGAAGCATGGAATAATGATGACGATGATGAAAAATTAAAAACAAACATCTAGCATGCGATGCAACCTGTGCGCATAGTGAATAACACGTGCTCTCCCCCAGACTTAATCTAATCATTATATCACAAAAACTGAAAAGCTAGGGAGGAGAAGTGTTACCCAATGCTCAGAATTGAGCATACCAGACGATTGGCGATTAAGATCAAGAGCGGTACGCAGCATCCGCACCAAAGAACACAACACACCTGCAAGCACAAAACTAAAACAACAAAAACAAATACAGAAACTGAACTAAACATGTTAGACAAAAATAAAATCAGGAAATCTGGGTTGTCTCCCAGCAGCGCTTTTATTTAATGTCCTTAAGCTAGACCAAATACCTGTATTAACATTGTTCAACAAGTGCAGTAATTAAAAGAGAAGTTCACAGAAGCAGTATCAAAATTAAGAAAAACACGAATCAGCTATAGGCGCTCTTATGGTGCGCGTCTCCAGCAGCTCGTAGGCGGGAGGTGAAGGCTTTAGGGCCAACACTGGTGTCACCCAGTGTTCCCCTAACCTCCGCCCTCTTGCTACGGAGAGCGGCAGCGCGAGCGTCGTGCAGAAGTTTCTCCTGTTTAAGTTTAGTGACAGTCGGGGACTGCCAACGTTGAAAGTTTTCAGAATTTTCCACCTTGGTGGTGGGTGGCGACACTTCCGGCGTTGCGGTGACAACCGGATCGGCCCAAGAGACGGAGCGCTTAAATAGTTTATTACAAGAATTAAAACAGGAAGATAATGGGACGACGTCCCGGGCTAAATTCAAGTCAACATCTTTCGAAGTGCAATCTTCCTCCGTCTCGGAGTCGAATTCTCGCCGAAAATCTACTTCTTCTTCCTCACTGGACTGATACATCTCTTTTTCTCCTTCCATAGCTTCTTTATCCTCTTCATTTCCTGCACAACTCAGAGATTCATCAAGAATAAAGAGAGGGGGAGGAGTTGATGTTTCAGTTACAGCTTTGGGGAACGTGGGCTGCGGCACCTCATTGGGTAAAAAGATACACCCCGCAGTGAAATCAAGGGTGGCACCGCTCTCTTTCAAGAACGGCACACCCAAGATAGGAATAGAGCGGTTTTCCTGGGGTCCCAACACCTGAAAATTAGCAACCACGACCGTCCCCTCAACTGTCACTTCTACATTTTTCACTTCCCCCTCAGATTGTATAACAGTCCCATTAGCAAGCACAAGGGATTTTCGATCCTCCGTGTTCATCTCAAGTTGCAATTTGGCAACGTCTCGCAACGTAATGACGTTGCGGGAAGAGCCAGAATCGCATAAAGCTTTAGTTTCGACATTATTGATGGAACAAGAAATCACTAACTCACTTGAATCAGCCTCTACCACATCGCTGAGACTCTTCCCTTGATCTATTGGGTTCTTTTTAGTGTTGCTAGGAAGGGTCCCATGCGACCGCTCGGTTAGCACTTGGGCCAGTTGGCCCAGCTGCGTTTCCAAGTTTCGCATGGATGCGGTTTGGTTCGCCATATTTGAGGCAGTCGCTTGCATGAACTTTTCCATTATTTCCTCCAGATTACTCTTTTTTTGGGCTGGGGGGCCTTGGCTATAATCCGGGTGGGATGGCCTCGGTTGGCTCCCGGAGGCGCAAGCATCATTTTGATGCTGCCCCGGTGCCCATCATTGGCCAGGCGCGTTTGGGTTCCACGAGAAGTTCGGGTGACTTCTCGCTCCCGGATGATAAGCATTATTAAAAGGTGCCCCCTTAGGCTGATTTCCTACAAAATTAACAGATTCATTCAAGGTTAAGTGCGCGAAGTCACCTGATACGTTGTTGCCTGAGCATTCAAATGCGTGGTGTCCCCCGCCTCCACATCCTTCGCACATAATGACAGCAGCCGGCGCGGATGTAGGAGGAAGTGAGTCGACCATAAAGAGACCACGGCCGCTTTTTGGAGCATTTCTCCCGGCAGTCCAGAATGTACTGTGGGAGGCGGTGTCGCGCAGAATCCGAAGGGCCTCCTCTGGAGTGTGATTCATCAAAGTACCACCCGCAGCAGCATCAATCATTGCCCTGTAGTTAGGCTCGATCGCAAAGTAAAACGTCTCAACCACACCTCAAGGTTGGAGCTCGTGGTTTGGACAACGGCGGAGAAGATCGTTAAGACGCTCCCACGCCTCAGCAAGAGTCTCTTGATCAAGTTGGCGAAAGGTGGCGATCTCCCGCCGCAAGCTCACGATTTTATCGACTGGATGGAACTTGGCCAAAAACTTGGAAGCAAGAGCATCCCAGGTCGCAGCAGTCCCGGGTGGAATGGAGTGGAGCCACACCTTGGCTTTGTCACGGAGTGAGAAGGGGAACAGTCTAAGCTTGACCGTGTCGTCAGCAATCCCAGCATAGAGGAAGGTTCCGCAAATATCAAAAAACTCTGCCAGATGCAGATGTGGATCCTCACTGGCCATCCCAGAGAACTGAGCGTTGTTCCGGATAATGTTCAAGATTGCTGGATTTATCTCGAACTGATTGTTCATTATATTGGGCCCGAACCCAGGATACACACTCCCAACAGTTGGAGTGGTGTAGTCTCTCATCGTGCGGGGCCGAGGCCTTGCCGCCTCCTGCTCATCTCCAGGCTGGTGTTGCCCCACGCCGGGCAGTCCCTGATCAGCATCATTTTGATCTATGTGGTCACCCATTGCTGCCTGTGCGGCTGCTGCGCGCCTACGTGCGCGAGCGGTCCGTTCAATCTCAGGATCAAAGGGCACGAGTTCCCCTGCAGCCTGTCTCTGCATGCACTATCAAAAACAAAAAGAAAACAAGGAAAATCAGAAACAGCTGCTCGTGTAACGAAAGTCACAACACAAAATGTTACACGCCTGCATTCCCCGGCAACGGCGCCAAAAACTTGATGCGATTATTTCGGCAAGTGCACTGATCGTTCAAGTAATAAAGTTGGGAATAAATCCCCGAGTGTCGGTCTCTTGAGGAATGCAGGTTGGGTGTATGAATCAGGTTGTGTGACTAGTGTTACACGAGCGTAAGCAAACACACAAAAGGGGTTTTGGTTGGGTTTTCCTACTCTTAACAACAGTAAAAGAAATGCGGGTCGAAAACACCGCTTCGCCAGGCGAGATGGATGCAACGGCCGCGATGTCGTGCTTCGTGAGGCGGATGGAGCGTGCTCTAGTGCGAGAAGAAATGAGGGTCGCAAACACCTCTTCACAAACGTCGTTAGCTCTTGCTAACGCGGATCGAACACCTTAAGTACGTGAGTGAGTGAGTGGATGAGTGGAGGCGAAACGATTCACAAACAAACAATGAAGAAAAAGGAAGAAACATTCATTGCAATCAAACCAAGCATAATACTATTCAACATCTCAACGATTCAAAGATTACAACGAAAGCAAGAGGAAAGAAATAACCAAAGGATGAAGACTAGCGGCCGTTCACGGCCGGAATGGTAGGTTGTCAAGCCACCTCCGGACTCGGGCGGACTATGCTTCCGGTGTAGAGAAACTGTCACGATCTCTCTACGTAGTCCCGTCGTCTTCTACCTCAGGATTCTTCTTCTTCTCACCGGACTAGAACGGGACAACAGCGGCTTGAGGGCTTGCGGGTGGTGGAGAATGCTCTCGGACAATGGAGGAATGGTCAGAATAGTTGGAGAAGACTTCCCCTTGCGTAGGAGATGAAGTGGAGGTGTCCTGGAAGGGAAATCGTCGGCGTACGGACGGCCAATCGCGCTCCCGCGGCTGAATGAATGCCCTAAAAACGGAACAGGCGTATATATAGGTGCTGGAATGAATACCGCGCACAGTCATTGGCGCACGACCACTGGTCATGCGCACTGGAATTCTGCGATCGTGCGCGCTGCCTGGGAGGAGCCTGCAATGAAATAAATTTATAAAATACATGTTCGCACGACCAATGGCGCACGACTAGCGGTCGTGCGCACTAGCGTCAGTGGTCGTGCGATAAGCCAAACAGAACTCATGAAATGGGCGTTAAGTGCGCACGAGCCAAGGCGCACGACCAGTGGTCGTGCGCGAAGGAACCAGTGATCGTGCGCAGTGTTCCTGTACAGAATTGTACCGGGAACACTTGCACGACTCCTGTTCCAGCATACGACACCAGTCTGGCCACTGAAAGTGGCACTTAACACAGCATAACAACTTGTAACAACGATGAACAAGAAAATAACACCGAAACGGGCCAAGACGTGCACCTAGCGGAGAGTGATAATTATGAGCTAAAATGGGGCTAAAGTGCAATGGAATGAATGGAAAAATGGCCCAGATGAGTCCAAATATGTGTATATGATGAGGACTCATCACAACTCTTATATTTATATTTGAAATTTCTTATATATGCTATGATTAAACTCTTTATCTTTATTTATATTTCGAAAAGCTCGATCATGATATATTAATGCCTCCTTACTACCCTCACCCCACCTTCTTTTGATAATACCAAAAGGGGGAGATTAATTGAAGAAATCTATATAGGAGAAATATAGATAAATAAGAGGAGACTAATTCATGAAATCAATCATTTCGGGGGAGTAACACATAAATTCCATTTATGTAGGGGGAGCATTAAGATAGGGGGAGTATGCACATTATCATGCTATTATCATGCTTATCATATACTATAGTTACACTATCATCTTGCTTATCTTATACTATAAACACTATTGTTGATTTCTTGCTAAGTGGATTTGTTATTATCAAAAGAGGGGAGATTGTTGGACATGTGTGTCACATCCCTTTGTTTGAGAATAACAAATCACATATTGTATTTGATATTGCTTGTAGTGTGTTTATAGTGTGCAGGAACTATAGGTGCAATACTCCACAGGTATAAGGCAGCTTGGAGCAACCTTTTGAAAGGAGTAGCACTAACGCCAGCGCTATCGCCACCGCTATCGCTAACGCCAGGCGTTAGCTCAGTTGGTTCCGTCTCAGCGGTTTCATCTCAGCGGCCGTCTCAGCGGTTAGCCTCATCTCAGTGGTTCCTTAGCGCCACCGCCAGCGCTAACGCTACCGCCAGGTGCTAGCTTGAGCTCGTGTAGATCGTCACGCTGCCGACGGTTTTGCAATCGCTCAACACGACCGCAACCGCCAGCGCTATCGCTACCGCCGGTGCTATCGCTACCGCCTGGCGCTATCTCGAGTTCGTGCACAGCGCCACGCCGCCGACGGTTTCGTAACTATTCTACACGACCGATACCGCCAGCGCTAGCGGCTACCGCAGGCGCTAGCGTGGAGTTCTATAAAATGCAGCTTTGCTTCTCGTTTTTGTAACACCTCCCAGAGACATTACTTGTGCCCATACTCTCGTGCTGCTACTCTGCCGAAACATCATCTCCCACTCAAAGCCAAAGAAGAAATTCTGGAGAAGGAAGCCTCACGCTGCATCCGAAGAACGATCGCTTCGACCTCGCTTGTGCTTCAGTGATCCTTCATCCTCATCTCCAGAAATCTCAAGAGGGAGTTTGCTTGTTATTTACTTCACTTCTTTATTTGTATCTTGTAATGAAATCGCCTTGCTTTTGGCGACTAGGTCCTTGCACGGCTTAGGGGGAATTTGCCGCATGAGTTGGCGACTAGGTCTTGGGGATTAGATCTAGGGGGTGCTCGAGGACATATCCGAGTTTGGGTTGGCTAGAGCGGCTTGAGGCTTTATCCGGGGAAGGATAGGCTAAAGCCAACCGGTTTGTGGGGATACAAGTCGGTATAGAAAAGGAAAAGAAATTCACTTTTGTACACCTCGGATTTCTAGCGATATTGAAATCAAATTTTGTAAACACCCTTTTTATATAATGGAATCATGATTATATTTGTGTTTATTTGTTTTCTCTCAATTGGCGTAAAATTTCATTATTGCAAAATTGTTATTACTAAATTTTCATCTTATTTCCTATTAATCAAAAACAATCTTGAAAATTATAAAAAGAATTTTATTCCCTTATTCACCCCCCTCTAAGGGCGCCATAAGATCCAACACTTTGTTGTGAAGTTCCATCCTGATGGTAGTGTGGATCGCTACAAGGCTCTCCTTGTCGCCAAAGGCTTCACTCAGACCTATGGTGTAGATTTTTTTGACTCATTCTCTCCTGTCGCTCGCATCAGCACTATCCGGGTCCTCTTCTCGATAGACGTCAACAGGGGTTGGTCTATGTCTCAACTCAACGTCAAAAATGCTTTCCTCTATGGCGATCTTCAAGAAGATGTGTATATGGATCAACCTCCTGGGTATGTTGCTCAGGGGGAGACACGTGTATGCAAGTTGAGGAAAGCTATCTATGGTCTTAAACAAAGTTCTCAGGCGTGGTTTGAAAAGTTCAGTAGCATTGTTGAAATCATTGGCTTTACACGAAGTTCTGCAGATCATTCTCTATTCATTCGCAAAACCTCCCAGGGTCTTATTGTTCTTACCGTTTATGTTGCTAACATTCTTCTCACAGGTGACGATCAAACTGGAATTGCGTTAACCAAGAAACTTCTCGGTCAACACTTTGTTACCAAAGACATGGGCTCTCCAAAGTATTTTCTGGGAATAGAGATTTTACTGAAACACAACTCAGTGGTTCTCTCACAACACAAGTATGCTCTTGACCTTCTGCAAGAAACCGGTTTGACTGGGGATAAACCGGCTCGATGTCCCATGGTCGTTGGTGAAGACAAAACATGGCAAGATGATTCACCACCTCTGATAGATGTTACACGGTACAGACGTCTAGTAGGCAAACTTAACTATCTTACAGTAACCAGACCAGACATCTCATGTGTTGTAGGAAAGGTTATCCAGTTCATGCAAGCTCCTAGAGAATGTCATCTACAATCTGCTCTAAGGATATTAGAGTATGTTAAAGGGGCTCCAGGAAAGGGATTACTTTTTCAAAACAACAATCTTCTAAAGATTGAGGCCTACTCATATTCTAGTTATGCAGACGATAAAGGTGATCGCAAATCTACTTTTGGACTTTGCACCTCCGTTGGGGGAAATCTTGTAAGCTGGAAGAGCAAGAAACAATCTGTTGTCTCAAGGTCTAGTGCTGAAGCTGAGTATCGAAGTATGGCGTCGACAACTTGTGAACTTAAATGGTTAAGGGCTCTCATGCTCAATTTAGGAGAAGTCAATAACCATCCTCTGCCGATATTCTGTGACAACAAAGCTTCCATATACATATCTAAGAATCCGGTATTCCACGAGAGGACAAAACACATTGAAGTCGATTGCCATTTTATCAGAGAAGAAGTATTGAAGGAACTAATTTGTACTCCATTCGTCACTTCGGACAATAAACTAGCAGATATTTTTACCAAGCCCGTGTCTACTTCTTTTTCGAACATTTACGACAAGCTGGGCATGATTGACATATATGCTCCAGCTTGAGGGGGAGTGTTGAAGTGTTGTGACCGGGCGTTCTGTCTAGAGACCGGGCGGTCTTGTTGAATTTTTGAGACCGGGCGGTCTGGTTGGTGACCGGGCGGTCTGGGTTCCTTTTCTCTCTGGTGGTCTGTTCGTTTCAGACCGCTCCCTCTCTATGGCTTGGCGGGTTGAAGATGAAGACAGGCGGTCTAGCCCTGCTTCCTACGGCCTGTCCTTTACAGACCGCTTGTTCTCTGGAGGGTTCAGGAGCGAGGTCTGTTATCTCAGATCGAGCGGTCTCGGCGGTCTCCCAATGTCTGACCGCCCAATTCTGTATTTTGTCCTGTATTATATTTAGTCCCATATTGTTTATTTGTAATCTCTTGTCTCCCTCCATTCTATATAAAGGAGGTTATACCTTTGTAATAATCAAGTTTTTTGGAAATAAAAATTATTATTCCCCATTTTTCTGGTCTTATTTTTCTTGTTCGCACAGGCGCCATGGATCCGAGATTTCCATCGGATGGAAAGAATCACACCGGGCTACTCTCTGTGGATCTGGAATCGGCTTGCGATTCGGAGCTTTGGAGCTCCGTCAATGGCGGAAAGAGTCACCTTCTTCCTCCTTCGCTCTCCTCTTTCTCAAACTTGGAGAGATAAAAGACTTGTAAGAATAAGGATATACTTCCTATGGTAAAGCTCTAATAGTTTGCTGGAACAGATCTCAGCCGTCGGATCAAAACCTTAAAGATTTGACTGGCACGATCTTCATTTCGTGGATCTGTTCTGCCAGCTACCGCCCGACGGTAGCATTACTGCGCCGCACTAGCGCTTCAACTTAACCTTCAGCCCACTGTCTCGCATTCTCGACAATAATGGACTCATATCGACTTGAAGACCTACCACCGGTGGCAGTGCTATCGCCCGATGCTAGTGTCTAGTCAATATCTTCTCGACAACTCAACTAGGCTTCTCGATGATATAGCTACCGCCAGCGGTAGAAGCTACCTCCCAGCATTAGCATCTCGACTCCCTGTCGATACAGTGCTCATCCCATCGATATATACTCGACGATATAGCTACCGCCAGCGGTAGTAAAACCACTGGGCGCTAGCTTCCAGCACAGAATTCATTCCTTCACATCAATGTGAAAACTGGGGTGTTACAACTTTACCTCCCTTAAAATAATTTCATCCCGAAATTACGAAAACAGTAAAGTACAAAAAAGAAATTTAAATTATACCTGAGAGGAATAGCTCGGGGTACTCCGCAAGCATGGTTTGTTCTCTTTCCCAAGAGAGTTCCTCTCTCCCGCAATTATCCCAACGGACATTCGCCATTCAGATGGATTTGTTTCGTAAATATCTCACTTCAGTGTCTTCGATGCATATGGGTTTGACTTTTGTCACTAGCCCACCATCTATCGGCACACCGCAACAATATGTGTAGGCTCTTTCACAGCCTTTCTCAACACTGAAATGTGAAATACATCGTGCAGACTGCTTAGCTCCGTAGAGAGAGCAAGCCGGTAGGCAGCTTCACCGATGCGTTCCAAGATCTCAAATGGTCCTATGTACCTTGGACTTAGCTTTTTCAAGCATCTGATCCTCGATACTCCCTTGAACGGTTTGATCTTCAAGTAAACCCAGTCACCAATGGTGAACTCGACGTTCCGGTGATTTGTATTATAATACTTCGCTTGCCTATGATGGGTAATTAACAACCGCTCTTGTATTGCCCGGATTGATGTATTTGCTTCGTCCATGTCCTTGTGCTTCAACAACTTCATGTCGCCCATTTCCGCCCAAGCCAAAGGCGTACGACACTTTCTACCATAAAGGGCCTCGAAGGGTGTCATTTTAATACTTTCTTGGAAGCTGTTGTTGTAGGAAAATTTGATCATATAGAGTTGGTCCTCCCATCTCTTTCCGAAATCTAAGATGTACATTCGGAGCATGTCTTCCATCGTCCAATTAGTCCTCTCGGTCTGCCCATCCATTTGCGGGTGGAAGGTCATGCTAAGCTGTAGCTTGGTACCCGATAGTTGGTGAATCAGCTTCTAGCTATTTGATGTGAAATGCCTATCCCGATCACTTACGATGCTACGGGGAACTCCGTGCAATCATATGATATTATCAACATATATCTTGGCTAGCTTTTCTATGGAATCATCCTTCGGGTTCAGAATGAAGTACGATACTTTCGTTAAACGATCTATAATCACCAAAATAACATCGTTTCCAGGCTGCCATTTTGGCAATCCGTGCACGAAAACCATTGAAATATCCTCGAACTTCTATTCCGGAATCGGCAAAGACTTTTGAAACCCATCAGGTCTTTGACATTCAGCCTTTACCAACGCGCAAGTATGACACTTGGCCACGTAGAGAGCAATGCCTTTCTTCATACCTGACCACCAAAAGAGTTTCTTCATGTCCATGTACATCTTTGTGCTCCCCTAGTGGATCGAGTACTTTGTAAAGTGAGTCTCGTGCATCAATTCCTCCCATAAATTGGCAACTTTTGGGATGCACAAACTAGTATTCTTACATAAAGGACCATCATCAAAGGAGAATTCAGCGGTAGACCCATCCACGGTCTCCACCTTGTAACACTTTATGCTTTCATCTAGCTCCAAAGCTTGTCGAACACAGTCGATGAGGTCATATTGAACCTCCGTTCAATTCAAGCATGCTAAATTAGACGCTCTTCTATCGACACAAGATCCAATTTGCTTGCTGATGCGCAAAACTATATCTGCTAACGACAACGGCAAGTGTGCCGCATCGAGAGTAGTATAGGTTTATAAAACCAAGGTCGTATTAGACTCGGGGTGGTTGAGTAATTCTACTTTGAAAATCGCTATTATTTTATCAAAAGAAAGTTGGGTTGGTTTGTTTGCAAATAGCTGAAACTAAAAGAAATGCTAACGGAAATTAATCGATGGTTTAAAACTAGTACCCGATCTTTGAGTCACCTCGGATATAGAGAAAATTGAAATGAGAATAGATTACAATTCTCTTGTTGAAGAGGCTTTGACCATAGAGGTTCCAAAAGCATGAACACCCCTCTTTCGAGGTTTAGGTTCAACTAAGCTTAGGTGTATCGACCGAACTTTCGTTCTCAAATCGCATCGCCTAAGACTTGCCTTAAGTTGTGAACCTCACTATTGAATTTTACTTCAATCCAAAAGAGTTACGTCGTCCTCTCTCGAGGGTTGCGTTCTACTCCTTTTACCGATGGGTGATCGATTCGCCTTACGAGCCTCTCGGCCAAATAAATAGCGAAAACCAATATGAAAACTATATTAAAGATATAGCCTCAATGAGTTGACCAACGATAAATCGTGCGCGTTCAACAATTAGAGAAGAATAAATCTAAAAATCATAACAAAATTTATCTCATCCTTGGATCATCGCGACCGAGCACTATAGAAATTAGCCGCTCAAGGAGATAGAGAAATCTTTAACTTCAAAATACAACATGGTGGAAACGAGCGAAAAACGACGAGAGATAAATATGGAATTACAATATTTTGATGCGAAAATATAACTTGAAATTTTAATTGCTAGATTATAAGAAAAAAAGTACGAAGTTACAAGTTGACGAGACCCTAATGAGATGTACAAAATTGTAATTGAATAACTAAAATATCTACCGAAATTAACAACTTTTTGGAACGAAATAGTGGACTGCTTTTCTCCCCGGTCGAATCATCCTCCATCTGTACCTCGGTATAAGAATATATAAGGCTTGTCGAGTGCATTTATTCCATTGGTGCGTTATTTTTTTCTACAATAGCTGGCGGGCGTGTATTCCGGGCGGAAAAGCGCACATGGAGGAGCTGGAGGTCACGGGCGGACCATGCGTGGAGGAGCTGGAGGTGGCCGGCGCTGTTGCTGCGTGGTGGGCTGACTGGGCTTAGGCGGAGAAGGTCGGCTGGCTACTCCTTGCAAAGGTGGTGGAGGAGCATTAGGAGAGCTGCTGGTTGCATGCATGGGTTGGCCGGAGCAGGAGGTGGCGGACCGGCGGGGCTGCTGCAAGCGTATATATATATATAAACATATATATAAATATTTATATATAATCGTGTATATATATAAACATATATATATGATTATATATAAACGTAGATAAATATATATAAATAATCATATATAAATAATCATATATAAATATATAAATAATCATATATAAATATATATATATATATATTTAAACATATACATATGTATATATACATGGATATGTATATATTCATAGATACGTATGACAACTTGTAAGTCATGGACGCGACAGCGGGACTTCACACATAAATTTCCCTCAGGCCTGCCGAATCCCTATAAATATAGAGGATATATTAGTTATAACGTACAATATTAGTTATAACGTATAATTTATTAAAATATCTAATAAGATATTAGTATAAAACGATGACTAAAATATCAGTCATCAAACACCTCCATACTTGAGCTTTTGTTATTCCAGAGCAAAAGAGTGAGGATAGAATTACAAGACATCGATATTATTTCTAATTTACTAAAATTTTATTAAACCAAGAATAAGTCAAAAACAATTTTTTAGGAATTCAAGAATTAAGTCTTAAGTTATGTTGATAATTTTAAAAAGAGAAATTTGTTTAGCTAACTACTTCTCAAGATAACTATTTAGCAATCGAAATTATAGAAATTTTCAAACAAAATTAGATTGAAATTATAGACACTCTAACATAGAAGAAACTTAAGGAAAAGACACCTACCAAAATATTGCTCTCTTAATAATTTAGTTTAGGACTAGAAACAATGAAATTGGCTAGGGATGGGTTTAAACGGAATGGCCAAATGGAGACAAAGGATATGAAGAGGTTTTTGATTGGGGTGATGAATTTTATCCTCTCAACCACTTTTTTTTAGTATATGTAATACCAGAGAATGATAGACTATTATCCTATCATTTCCACGACATATACACATTTTTTCTCTCTTCATTTTTTTTATTTTTGGGTTGCATATGTTTACCAGAGAATAAAGAACTAACATCTCCTTATTCCCATGACATATGATCTAACAATAGGGGAAAAGAAAAAAATACATATGTTTAACAAGGGTAAAGAAATACTTCTAGTTTATAAATTAAACTATTTTTAGAGCAATTTTTTTAGTGGAATGAAATTTCCCAAGATCTTAAAGTTAAAAGAGAATATAATAGAAATCTAGAGATGTTTAGCCAATTTACCACAAAGTGGAGCTATTTAAAATTAAACGGAGAAGTAGTGCTAAATTAATTCTCTAATCGAATTAAAAACATAAAATGTTTCTTAAAACCAAATTACTTCAAATTTAAATTTTACAAATTTTGATAAAACAAAATATTAGCTAAATTAAAAATGAAAGAATACTTATAATCAAACCTCAAACTAAATTTCTAGAACAATAAAAACAACAAGGCTAGGCATATTTATAATTTTTATTATTTTTTTATAAAATATTTCTTGGACTTCCCGAGGGCTACCCGGCAAAGGGTTCGCAAGGTACTAGGAGCTGTGATGGGAGTTCAAGCTCAAAGCGCCCTTTCCAAGAAATTAGATTTTTATAATTTTTTTACCATTTTTTTATCAAATAAAAATACAGGGAATGCAAAGCTACACCCCCATACTTAAAATTAAACATTGTCCCCAATGTTTAAAACTAAGTATGAAGAATACTTGAAAGAAAAACTTTTAAAAGAAAAATACATAAAATTAAAGATAAGCAAGGGGTGCCTCCCAAGAGCGCTTTCTTTTTCCCGTCTTTAAGCTAGACGGTTAGTGTTAGGAAAAAGGAAATTTAAAAGAGAGGTGGACAGGCAATTCCCTTAATTTGCGCTGAGGCGAATGTGCCGGCGTCAGTCGTCCGGCTACTCCTCCGCTTAACATGTGATTCTTCGTTTGTCTTTGATTTTGAATTTGCAAATCCAAATCACATATACATACCTGAGGTGATTTGAATTCATACAGATGAGCGGCATATGGATCGTCGATTATTTGGGGTAGCAACGGCTCATCTTCAACCTGAAAATTGTTAGTGTATAAAGAATCACAAATAAACGATTCAGATAATTTTTCGCAAGAAAGAGGCGCTCGTGAAAATATAAAATTATGCTCCCGTTGTTCCTTTTCTAAAATAAAATTTTCATTAGAGAAATCTAGTGTATTACCAAGCGGGATAAAATTTTTGGACACAAATATTTCATGAATTTCTGGTTGAATTAAAATAGAAGAGATTTGCGAAAATTCATGATAAAGAAAAAAAGATCCGGGTGAAGTAGGGGAAGAAACTTGTTCTTCTTCTAGTTCATCCGGGGTGCCCAAAATATTAAGAATTTCTTGGTAAGAGAATTTTTCTTCATAATTGGGAAAAGAAACTATGGGAGTACATGAGCAATCATGTTCCTCCATAACTAAATTTTCCAAAGACGAGGAAAAAACACTAGAAGAGAAAATTCTCATCTAAATTCTGGGGTGGAGTATCAAATTGAAAAAGCGGACATTCCCCAAAATTAGAGTATGAAAATTGCGGCGCAAAAGAAGAACAAGAATTCGGATCTAAAGATTTATCTTCATCGCGCCGAAAACTATCTGGGTGACCGTGCCACCAAGAATAATCTACTTCGGGGCTAGAAGACAAATTATTAGAGACCGAAAAATTATTCTCGTGAAAATTAGAAAAATTATTTTCCTCTAAATTTTGGGGGGAAGTATCTATTTGGATCTGCGGAATTTCCCCCAAAATAGAGAACGAAAACTGCGGTGTACAAGAAGAAAAATAAAAATTTGGATCTAAAGATCTATCTTCATTGCTCCGAGAACTATCCGGGTGAGCTTGCCACGAGGAATAATCTACTTCGGCGCTAGAAGAACAATTATTAAACGCCGAAAAACTATTCTCATTAAAATTAGAAAAATTATTTTCATCAAAGTTTGAAAAATTATTTTCATTAAAAGATGAAAAATTATGATCGTAATTATTATCAAAATTATTTGCATAATATTGAGGAAATTTATTTCATAATTATTATTTTGATAATAAGAATGTAAATAACATTTCTCACTTTGATGGGGCGCACCACAATAATGACAACTAAATTGGCGTTCTCGCGCGGCTTGTAAGAGATAAAGTTGGTTTTGAAGCTCGGCAACCTTAACGGCCAATTCAGATTCTTTCATAATAAAAAATAAAAAGGGAACAACCATTACTCAAATGAAAGGAATTTTTTATAAGTATTTTTATTATATAAATTTTTTTGAAAAAGAGGGTTAAATTAGTCCCGGACTTCCCAAGATCTACCTGGTGAAGGGTTTGCAAGGTACTAGAGGCTGTGATGGGAAGTCAAGCCCAAAGCGCCCTTTCCAGGAATTTAGATTGCGCCTTTTAAGATTTTTAAAAAAAATTAAAAGAAAGGGGGTGAGAAGAAAGAGAACGATAAAATTAATAACTATTTCTTTTTCAAATTATCGACCAAGGTCCCCGGCAGCGGCGCCAAAAACTTGATGCGCAAAACTATATCTGCTAACGACAACGGCAAGTGTACCGCATCGAGAGTAGTATAGGTTTATAAAACCAAGGTCGTATTAGACTCGGGGTGGTTGAGTAATTCTACTTTGAAAATCGCTATTATTTTATCAAAAGAAAGTTGGGTTGGTTTGTTTGCAAATAGCTGAAACTAAAAGAAATGCTAACGGAAATTAATCGATGGTTTAAAACTAGTACCCGATCTTTGAGTCACCTCGGATATAGAGAAAATTGAAATGAGAATAGATTACAATTCTCTTGTTGAAGAGGCTTTGACCGTAGAGGTTCCAAAAGCATGAACACCCCTCTTTCGAGGTTTAGGTTCAACTAAGCTTAGGTGTATCGACCAAACTTTCGTTCTCAAATCGCATCGCCTAAGACTTGCCTTAAGTTGTGAACCTCACTATTGAATTTTACTTCAATCCGGAAGAGTTACGTCGTCCTATCTCGAGGGTTGCGTTCTACTCCTTTTACCGATGGGTGATCGATTCGCCTTACGAGCCTCTCGGCCAACTAAATAGCGAAAACCAATATGAAAACTATATTAAAGATATAGCCTCAATGAGTTGACCAACGGTAAATCGTGCGCGTTCAACAATTAGAGAGGAATAAATCTAAAAATCATAACAAAATTTATCTCATCCTCGGATCATCGCGACCGAGCACTATAGAAATTAGCCGCTCAAGGAGATAGAGAAATCTTTCACTTCAAAATACAACATGGTGGAAACGAGCGAAAAATGACGAGAGATAAATATGGAATTACAATATTTTGAAGCGAAAATATAACTTGAAATTTTAATTGCTAGATTATAAGAAAAAAAGTACGAAGTTACAAGTTGACGAGACCCTAATGAGATGTACAAAATTGTAATTGAATAACTAAAATATCTACCGAAATTAACAACTTTTTGGAATGAAATAGTGGACTGCTTTTCTCCCCGGTCGAATCATCCTCCATCTGTACCTCGGTATAAGAATATATAAGGCTTGTCGAGTGCATTTATTCCATTGGTGCGTTATTTTTTTCTACAGTAGCTGGCGGGCGTGTATTCCGGGCGGAAAGGCGCACATGGAGGAGCTGGAGGTCACGGGCGGACCATGCGTGGAGGAGCTGGAGGTGGCCGGCGCTGTTGCTGCGTGGTGGGCTGGCTGGGCTTAGGCAGAGAAGGTCGGTTGGCTACTCCTTGCAAAGGTGGTGGAGGAGCATTAGGAGAGCTGCTGGTTGCATGCATGGGTTGGCCGGAGCAGGAGGTGGCGGACCGGCGGGGCTGCTGCAAGCGTATATATATATATATATATATGTAAACATATATATAAATATTTATATATAATCGTGTATATATATAAACATATATATATGATTATATATAAACGTAGACAAATATATATAAATAATCATATATAAATAATCATATATAAATAATCATATATAAATATATAAATAATCATATATAAATATATATATATATATATATTTAAACATATACATATGTATATATACATGGATATGTATATATTCATAGATACGTATGACAACTTGTAAGTCATGGACGCGACAGCGGGACTTCACACATAAATTTCCCCCAGGCCTGCCGAATCCCTATAAATATAGAGGATATATTAGTTATAACGTGCAATATTATTTTTTACGAAAATTTATAAAACAACGAACAAAATGCGATAATTTATTAAAATATCTAATAAGATATTAGTATAAAACGATGACTAAAATATCAGTCATCACTTGCGCAGGAGCCCGCTGACTCAACGCGTCTACAACAACGTTTCCCTTCCCGGGAGTGTAATGAATATCAAAGGTGTATTCCCCAAGGAACTCCATCCACCTCCTTTGTCACATATTCAACTCCTTCTGATTTAGCAAGTACTTTCGGCTCTTGCGGTCCGTAAAGATGTCAATCTTTACGCCATAAAGGTAATGCCGCCAAAGCTTAAGAGTGAATACTACCACCGCTAACTCCAAGTCATGGACCGGGTAGTTCTGCTCATGTACCTTTAACTAATGGGAGCCATAAGCAATCACATTTCCAAATTGCATGAGGATGCAACCCAAGACACTCCTTGAGGTGTCGCTATATATTTTGTAGCCTTCCGTACCACTTGGCGAGCATAAGATTGGCGTCATGGTCAGATGGCTCTTCAGCTCCTCAAAAGCTCGTGCGCACTCGAGCGACCAAGCAAACTTCTGGTCTTTCCTAGTCAGCTTAGTGAGAGGAAGTGCAATCCTAGAAAAGTTCTCCACGAAGCGCCTATAGTAGCATACAAGTCCTAAGAAACTTCTGACTTCCGCCACATTTTTCCACACAGGCTACTCTCGGATTGCCACTATCTTCAATGGATCGACTATGATTCCTTCACCACTAACAATATGAACAAGGAATGCCACTGATGATTGCCAAAAGTCGCACTTAGATAACATGGCGTATAGCTGAATCCTCCTCAAGGTGCTCAAAATTGCATGCAGATGCTCTGCATGCTCCTCTTCAGAAGTAGGTTGTACCAATATGTCATCGATTAAGACGGTCACTTACTTGTCCAAGTACTCTTGGAACATTCTATTCATCAAGTCCATAAATACCGATGGTGCATTTGAGAGACCAAATGTCATAACTGTGAGCTCGTAGTGCTTGAAGCGGGTACTGAACGCTGTGTTCGGAATATCACATTCCCTTATTCTTAGTTGATAGTAACCAGACCTTAGGTCAGTTTGGAATACACCATAGACCCAATTAGTTGGTCGAACGGGTCATCGAGTCACAGAATCGGGTAACGGTTCTTCTCGGTCTGCTTATTCAGCTTTCGATAATCGATGCATAGACGTAAGCTCCCATCCTTCTTTTTCACAAAGAGGACTGGTGCACTCCAAGGGGATTAACTTGGATGTACATAGCCTTGCTCTAGCATTTCTTCCAACTGAACTTTTAGTTCTGCCAATTCCTTTGGAGATATTCGGTACGGTGAGCGTGATACATGTTTGGCCCCTGGCACCAATCCGCACCTTTACATGACTCAACCTATCCGCGCTCATTCGAGACCCATTGTGCAGCACTACCTCCAATCTATCCTTTACCAAGGTAGACGACACTCCGATTCGAACCACGAATTCCTTAGAAAGGAAGGAGTGTGATGCTCCCGAATCCCAAGAGCTCTCGCCGGACAGTTAACTATTAGGACGAAGCCTAATTTCGCACATACACCAATTATGTAATTTCACTATCACTGCCTACAATGACCATACTGTGATCTCTATCCACACTTGGGAAATAAATCATATTAAGAGATGATCATTCATACATGTGGCGACATCACTTTGCTGAATGACTCCTTGTTGGCCAGATGAGTAGACTCTCGGCTGGGTCGGAGAATGCTGGAAGGCAGAAGATTCTGCATCATTTCCTTTCTCCACATAAGTTGAACCCACCGCACGAGAATAGTCCACTTCTCAGTTTTCTGTCTTCACGGGACCACTTCGACACACTCGGGCTTTGTGTCCCACCTTTCCGCAAGTGAAACAAATTTTGGGAACCCATACAGTCGTAGCTCCTGACATAATAGTGGGAGCCGGTTCAACAAACCTAAACTTCATCTTATTCTTTATGAACTCAGGCTTTGGCTGAGAGGTCGGCGTATGAAACTCCAAATTCATTGCATTGAAACCCCTCTTGCCATGTACCCTTTCCAAGTCCATCTCTAAAGATTTAGCCGCTTTCATTAAGACATGGAATCCAAGTAACATCGGACCTACAAGCAATAGATTTAAGTCATCTCGCAGACTGTTGTGGAACTTGTTGATCCTGGTCTCCTCATCTTCCCACATAGGCCTCTCATAACAACCTAGACTGATAAACTCATTCAGGTACTTGTCCACTGAGTGCTCTCCCTGCTCTAGGTGTAAACACTGGTTCGGTAGTGCAAAATGCTTTGTTGAGGGCATGCACCTTAGAAGGAATGACTCATGGAAATTTTCCCAAGAGATTTTAGCAAGTTGTCTCCCGCCATATTTGTGCACCACCTCTTCTTCCCACAAAAGTCTCGCCTCCCTAATAAGTTGGAAGGTGGATAAGGTTACCAACATATCTTTAGTTACAATTATAGATGTTAAAGTCCTCATTATTTCTGACAACCACTTCGCTGCTTCCGTTGGGGATTCGGTCCCCGAGAAGGATGGAGGGTTGAGGCTCAGAAAGTGCTTCAACAGCTGACAAAGCAATTGTGGTTCAGTTTCTGTCTCGACTACAACTATCGGAACCGGTGCCACATCATGAATGGGAGGTGTACTAGCCTTCTTGGTTGGGCATTTAGTGCCACCAGGACCGCTTCTGCGGTCACTCGAATCATTTCAGTAGAAGGAGGGGTTGCACATGCATCGGCAGACACACTACTCTCCATAGTGTTATGAGGTTGGGTCAGCCCCGCTCCACCCCTAGTCACCTATAATCGTGTAACACACAATTTAGTGACCGAAAACATAGCAACAAACTATCATGGAACAGTCAAGTTCCACAAGCAAGCATATTTTTCATTCCTAAGTGGACATTCTTATTAGGTTTTTATCGTTTTGGGTGAACGCACAACACATGCAAACCACCCCTTAAAAAGGAATTCAGCCTCGAATTCACTAACT
Source organism: Dactylorhiza incarnata (assembly GCA_033032865.1). Classification (NCBI taxonomy): domain Eukaryota; kingdom Viridiplantae; phylum Streptophyta; class Magnoliopsida; order Asparagales; family Orchidaceae; genus Dactylorhiza; species Dactylorhiza incarnata. The sequence goes on along the minus strand of JAWHQI010000076.1, from coordinate 6,038,789 downwards.
ATGAATAGACTCCTAAAGTTCTATACCAAATTGTAACACCCTACCAGTACAAACAATATAACAATAGGTCCGGCCGAGACCCTAAAAGATGATAAACAGAAAAGAACTACAATAGAGTATAAACAAGCGGAAGCAGAAGCTTTCATTAAATATTACTTTCTGAATGTCCACCATCTCAGGAATGTCACAATTAAGTTATGACCTTAAGGCCTTACATTCAACAATATAAATAGCTTAACAAAATACATCTGCACGCAGGCCAGCAATTCAGGTCCTTTTTATAGAGTTGGAGCTACCGCCTGTGTTATCCCTACCACCGATGCTATCTCGGGTTAGGCAATATTCTGCGTGTGAGAATCTTTCATTTTTAGAAGCTTCTACCGACTTCCCAAAGTGTTTTGAGCTACCGCCGACGCTAGTTGCCTTCTATATATGCATCCTCCTTTCCACCAGCTTGCATTTCACTTTCGCTCTTTCAGGAGCTACCGCCTGCTCTAGCAGCTATCGCCCGCTCTAGCAGCTACCATGGTAGCTACCGCGGGAGCTACTACCCACTCTAGCGGCCAGTTTTGAGTTTTGGCTCCAAACTCGGCCGCTTCTTTCATATGTTATCCTTAATTCATATGGCATTGTTTCCTGCACAATTAAACACACAGGATCAAATATACATATGATTTGATATTCTTAAACCTAGGAGATGTGGAAGACCATGTTCCAACATGAACTGCATGGTGCGGGTTTGATTCAGCTTTTGCCCATTGCTCAAATCACCGCGATAGAGGGCACGATACAGGTGCAGCTTAACCTTGACCCATTCACGTCGTAACACCTACAAGTTCTAACAATCAACAAGCTACACACCTAATCCATACAAGTGGACCTAGGATTCACTATCACAATAAACAAAAGAGGTACAAGACCTCTCTAGTAAGAATTTGTGGTGAAGGTTTGTGCTCAACCACACACAAGCATGGTGCTTCCATTAGGCTCTCCAAAAGACCCCTAAAATCTCAAGTCCCTTAATAAGATGACACATTTCACAGAGTCATTCTCTGGCAGGCATTCTAGCCTTAACCTAAATGCACGTCATAATCAAGCATCACCGATCCGGGCTAACAGCCATGGGTAGGCTTCACACAATGCCTAAATCCGTATGACTACCAGATTTCTACTTGCAATAAATGTCAGGGACAGACATAATCTACCCGGAGTCCTGAAGAACTATAGGAAGTCCTACACTTCACTAATTAGTGAAAGAGACAACCTTATGCAAGCATAGAAAAGTGATGAAAGGACCAAAACACGTCCTAAGACTGGGAGGAAGGATCATTACACTTGCTGCTCTCTTTGGTTTCATGGATCCGAGATTTCAATCGGATGGAAAGAACCGCACCGGGCTACTCTCCGTGGATCTGAAATCGGCACGCGATTCGGAGCATCGGAGCTCCGTCAATGGCGAAAATATTCTCCTTCCTCCTCCTTAGCTCTCCTCTTTCTCAAACTGGGAGAGAGAAATTGTTGGATCTGTAGGCACCCTTAGAGGGGTGGGGGGGGTGGGGGTGGGGTGGTGAATAAGGGTTTTAAAACTTTTGGTGTATTTTTAAATACTTGAAATATTATGAGATTAAAATAGTGCAAAACAAAGACAAATTAAGTGAAATAAAATAGAGACATGATTTTATTAATATGAAATGTAGTATTACAAAATTTGACTTTGTATAATGCTAGAAATCGAAGGCGAATATTAAAAAAAACTTTTTCATTTTCTATCCCGACTCGTATCCCCATGAACTGGTGACTTTAGCCTATCCTTCCCTAGATACGGCCTCAAGCCGCTCTAACCAATCCTCCCTCGGATACGGCCTCGAGCATCCCCTATATTTACACCTTAGACCTAGTCGCCAACACGAGGTGAATTCCTCCCTAAATCCTACATAGTCCTAGTTGCAAACACGAGACAAATTTACTAAGAGATTATAAGAATGAAAATAATCAACAATAATAAAAACTCCCTCTTGAAGAACTTCTGAAGTAGGAGACGAAGAACCATTGTAGAATAAGCATTGTTAAAGTGATCGTCGTTCGAATCCGGCGTGAATAGATCCTCCTTTAGAAATTCGCAGAACTTTGGTGGGAGATCACTTTTCGGTAGAATAAGGCTCTGGAATTTTAGCACTTAACGTCTCTCAAACTTGTGTATTGAAAATGAGAGAATAGGGGTCCTTTTTATAGCCTTGGAGGTAGCACTTGCGCAAGCGCTACCGCCGACACTATTCTGGATTAGGCAATATTCTGCATGTGCGTATCTTCATTCCAAAGAAACCTTTCTAAAAATCTCGCGCTACCGCCAGCGCTATCCACCACCGCCTGGCGATATCGCCTTCTAAAACAGCTCCCAAAATTGCTCTAATCAGAGCTAGCGCCTGCGCTAGGTGCTACCGCCGGCGCAAGTGGACATGCTAGAATTCTGGCTTCAAATTTGGGGGCAACCTTTATATGTTATCCTTGAGTCATATGACTTTGTTTCCTGCACACTTAGACACACAAGATCAAATACACTGGATTTATTATTCTCAAACCTAGGAGATGCATAAGACCATGTTCCAACAAACTCTCCCTTTTGATAATAACAAATCAATTAATGATAAATCAGAGCATTAATATATAAGCATGATGAAACCTACTTGTTTGTGTGTGAGTGATGTCTTAGGATAATTGTCATTTTTAGTATTTAGAATTTCTCCCTCTAAATACATGCTCCCCCTATGTGAATGCTCCCCTTATATAATAAGCTATCATCTTAAGAATTAATCATGTTTAGTTCTTCCCCATTTGATAGTGGTTTTTATTTATCATATTAGTTCTCCCCCATTTGTTATTAGCAAAAGTGGGTAAGGAAGCAAAAGACATAAAAAGAGAATTTTTGATAAGAAAAGATAAGGCATGATCGAGCTTTTAGAGGAAATTAAATGATAAGGAGTTTTTATCATAAGAATTTTCATAGAAATAAATCAGAGTTTTTAGCATAAAAATAATATTCATGTTTAGAATAACCAATACAAATTTTTCCAAGCAAGTCTATCACTTATTGATGTAAAGGAGTTTTGAGATTCAAGTGATGATACACACAAAAGAAAAGACTTTGAATAAGCATGAAAGCGCAAGATAAAAATTATATGGTAATGATGCTGAAGACTTTTAGAAATACAAGAAACATCTTTTTGTAATCATGATAATTCATAAGAAAAGATATGAGTTTAAGTTCCATAAAAGAAGATGTTTTTGTAAATCATTCTTCTTTTAAAATCTTTAAGTTTGACAATAAAGTTACCAAGCATGAAAGAAGGATATCAAAAAGAAACTACTACAATGTTATTTCAATTCACAAATTCAAGACATACCAAATATTGTAGAGAGCGTGCTAGGTTATCTAGTGCATTTTATATAAAGAGAGTATATAATTAGCATTATGATCCAATACTGATGAGAAGAAGTGTTATAGAAGATAATGATGTGCACATAAGTGTATTTTGAAGAGAGTAAACAAATGATTTAATCAAAAATACAAGACATATGTAGATTGAAGTGCATAATAAAACACAAAATAATTTTACTTCCACATACTTCAATGCACAAAAAAGAATAAGTGGTGTAAAGAAAAAGCTTATGGTTTACACAAGACACTTTACTATTCTATCCAAGGTGCTCAACCGCACAATGCTCATTAAGACTTATCAGGAGGTTCAAGTAGTGCTTGGTGAAGTTATCTTTGTCAATTCATTTCGTGGTTTTTTTCTGTTTTGTACAAATTTTTCCGAATACACTTGTTTTGCAAACCAATATAATTTTGAAAGCATGGCCACTTTTCTTAATATTAAGAGTGCAAATAAAAGTAGTGTAGGTAAGATACTTGTGCAAAGTTTAATTCATTGTACAATTACAATACACAAGCAAGCATGCTTAGATTAAAAACATATGTAGACTTTGCCAGAATAAGTCAGTGAATAAATATCAATATCAATCATAAAACATTTACTCATACTTAGAGGCATGCTAAGCTTGGTTCTACACAAACTTTTCATTACAACTGATGCACATGTGAGTAGATATATCAAAGCATGATAAAAACAATGTTCAAAGTAGTTTTGAAAAGATGAATTGTATCATTGTAGAAGGTCTAAATGATAGATTAGACAATGCTTGATTCTCACAGTAAAGTCCATACAGTTTTTTTTTTATATTTTGAAAAATAATTTTGTTTAAAAATTTGAACTCTTAAAATTGATCTTGGACTTCCGAGGTCTACCTTGTGAGGGGTTCGCATCGGTACTAGGAGATGTGATGGGGTGACATCCCAAATCTCCCTTTCGCAAGATACATGTAAATAGGAAAGTTAAGTTCAAAAAATAATTTTTGATGTTTTAAATTTTTGTATTTGATTTTAGCATATTGAAATAGAAATTAAACAAATAAGCAAAGAAAGGACGAGAAAACAATTTTTTTTTGTAATTTTGTATTTTAATTTTTCAAAAATTAATTAAAGACAGAAATACAAAAATACGTAGTACATATAAAAGAGTATATTTTTAGTGATTTTTTTGAAATTTTAAAAATTCAGAAAATCAGATAGGTGCGCTAGCGCGTCAAACAGTACACTAAATTTTAGGATTTTGAAAAATCTAATTTTTTTATATTAATTAAGTGTCCAAAAATTAGTTTCATAAAACAAAAGTAGTAGTAATCGAAAAATTGCATAAAACGATTGCGATAGTTACTTAACCCGAAAGATCTAGGACACATAATTCAAGTCATAGTAATCGAAATCTTGCATCGGGAAGAGGTTTAGTGAATATGTCAACAAGTTGGCACATTCTCTTTCTTAATATGATCTTTAATGAAGTAATGATGAACATCTATGTGTTTGGATCTAGAGTGGTGTATGGGATTATTTGTAAGATCTATGGCAATTTTGCGGTCACATTTGAGATCAAAATTTTTTAGATGAAAACCAAAATCCTCTAGAATTTGGCTTATTGATGAGTCCCATTTATATACACATTTATGGGCTCATCTGGGCCGATTATCAAGTCTTTGCACTACACTTTAGGCATGTTTTTATTCATATTTGTTATCCCATGCTAGGTGCACTCTTAGGCCCATTTTGGTGTGCATTTGCGCTCCATGTTATTGGGGGTAAGCACATGGTTCTCCCTATTCCTTTTTCTTTATTTGATTGGTGTTGCAGGTGTATTCCCAGCCGGATTGTTGTGCTTGCAGGTGGTTGGATCATCTCCTTTTTGCCCAGAATTCATGAATGTGTATATCGCACGGTCATGCGTTTTATTGATGCACGGGCGGCTGCAGTCGTGCGCTTTCATCTGGGGAGAAAACCAGTGATCTGAATCTGATCGTGCATTGTACGCACGGGCAGATTCGCCCATGCGCGAAGGAATCGCACGATCACCCTGCTTAGCCGTGATTCTAGCCATTCTGAGTTTGTCCGTGCATTTTTACTCACGGGCGGATTTGCCCGTGCGTGAGTAAAACGCATGGGCGCGGCTGCTTCTTCCTCAAGTCTATTTTTATCGTTAATAATGCACGGGCAGCGCACGATCATGCGTTCGCACGTGTGTGACCAAAAGTCTGACTGTTTAGTATTTAAAAGCAGGAAATCTGCTAGATCGGGGAGGACGATTCCCCTCGCGGGAAAAGCCAGGGAAGCCCGCCATTTTCACCCTTTTCCACCATAGGAGACCACATCCGGTGATCTCCTCCACCATACTTCCATCCGGGATTGTTTGCAAGCTTCCTCCACCACGAGTTCAAGCATTCTTCATCTTAGAGACCATAGAAGTGTTGTAGATCGCTGGATAAGTGACAGCCTCCTTCGAGTCCGCACACCATCTGAGGGCTGAGCTTGGAGAGAGACCGACAACCTCTCATTCCGGTCAAGAACCGAGGATACAGTGACATCTTCTGTTGGGTCCTTTATAAACCTTGAGCTTTTGCTTCCTTTAGTATTGTTTTAATGAACTCTTGCTAGTTTAATGTTATTGATCCTTTGTTTGATGTTCATGTGCAACGATGCTATGGTTGTGAGAATAGCTTTGCCTTTCGTTGTGATATTCTGAGTTGCTTGCGTGTGAAGCCATCTAGCAATTGCTAGTGGTGTTGTTGGCGAAGAGGTGAATAAGACCCTCGCAAAACCCCGCTCTGTGGCCATTTCACCTGCTTACCGAAGCGCGACATCGCGGCCGCTGCACTCACCCCCACTTTGTGAAGCGGTGCTTTAGGCCCTCATTTTCCTTCTCTGTGATTAACTTAGGAAAACCACTTTCAAAACCCCCTTCTTTTATTTTGTATTTGAGAATCTCTTTAAGCATTTTCTAATAGGCGAATCATACTACCCAACTTGCAGTCCTTTGAGAATGATATTTGGGGAGCTTCTCCCTACTTATATTACTTGACAACGACCGGTGCACTGCCGTTGGACCACATTTTGCGCTTGCTAATTAGCTGTGCTGAAATCGCGCGATCACTTATCCATAAAGGTTGTGCACAACAACTCCCAAGAGCGATGTATTCAGCCTCCGTGGTGGAGAGTGCAACCAAAGATTGTTTCCTACTAGACCATGCAACTAATGAGGGTCCTAAGAAGTGACAAGTACCACTAGTGCTTTTTCGATCTAGTGAACATCCGGCGTAATCTGAATCAGAATAGCCATGTAGTGTAAATGAATCATTGTGTGGGTACCATAATCCTAATTTAGATGACCGTAATAGATATCTAAAAATACGTTTTACCGCTTTGAAATGAGATTCTTTTGGATTGGCTTGAAAGCGAGTGTTGGTGCCAAAAATGGTACCTCCAAAATTCACACTAAAAGGGGATGGGAGAAAACTGCGAAGTGTAGGTTACTGAGACAGAAGATGCTAAAACAAGAGGAAAACGATCACGAAAAGGCGATCACGAAAAAATGAGACCGCTTTACACAGGTTGTAAGCTGGAGCCTCGGAGCCAAAAAGTCCTTTTCCTGGTACCCCTACCCCTCTATTTATAGACGAGGGGGCTGCCCAAACGGGCAGAACTGAAAACTACGGGCTGCCCGGGATACAGGAGAGCCAGGGCAGGGAGGAGGGGTGTAGATAACAAAAAAAAAAAAAAAACAGACCGCTCGATCTGGCGATCTCGGGCTTTTCTGACCGCTTGATACTTAGAAAATTCCGGCTGAGAAGGCAACTGGCGGTCTGGGCGATCACTCAAGCTGAGACCGCTGAGACCGAACGAATTGACTAGTAAGAGGAGGTCGCGGGCTTTTCTGGGCAAACATAATCCCCGCACATTTTTAAGTTGCACCTGGAACTTCGAAAATGTAAGCTTTGACCGCTGAGACTGCGACCATCATTAATGCGGCTTGGTCTATAAATACCGGCTGAAAACTTCATTTTGCAAGACATTGAGGAACTCCACTATTCGAGCGGTCTTTGATAATTACGCAGGTGCGACCTTACAAAGATGACCATGCTTGATCTCTTAAAAGCTCTCCCATCGAAAGCGAATTCTCCTGGGAAAAAGGAAAGCGTCAGCTCAAGGAAAGGAAAGAAAGCGCCGAAAATCTTAACAAAAGTGAGCACTTCAAAGGAGACCGCCCGATCTCCACTAAAGAAATCTGAGCTTCCTGAGGGCCCGATTGTGCCGGTCTATGTTGCTTCTGATCTGTCTAATACTTCTTCAGATCCTGTATGGAAATTACCTGACTTTTCCATTTCTTTTAATTGTCAGAAATCTATGGAGGCACTGGGTCAAGCATCTTACAAGCTTCCTGAGACCGCCTCCACCGAGATCATTCTGGCTGGGCTGCGTCAGAAGGGAGCTGAGGCCGAATCCTTAAGGCAGAAGATCGCTGACCAGGAGATCGCTGCAAAGGACAGAAAAAGGAAGAATACAAGTCCATCTAGTTTAACTTATAAGAGGAGCAGAAGAAATGAGGAAGGAGGAGATGTGACCGCCATGGAGGCGACCAGATTTTCTGAATCCATCGATCTGGAGGACGCTGATTTTCAGGTGAATGCCAAGGGCGATCTCCCCTTCCTTCCCGCGGTCTCAACCTTACCAAGAGAGGATGATTCTGGATTAATCGCCTACCTTGATGAGGTTTCTTCTAACAATTCATCTTTTTCATCATTGCAGGTGTTGGATCCCTTAGAGGCTTCAGCTCTCAGAAATGCCGTCGTTGATGAGGAGATCGCGGGCAGGGAGAAGGAGATCGCCGACGCAGCGATCAAGGCAAAAGAGGAGGAAAGGAAAAAGATAGAAATGGAAGAGACAGTGAAGAGGAGGAAAGAAAAAGCGGTAGAAGAGCAGAGGGAAAAAGAAGAGAAAGAAAAGGAGAAAGAAGAAAAAGATAAGAAAGAAAAGAAGGAGAAAAAAGAGAAGAAAAAGAAGGAGGACGAGGAGAAGAAGAGAGACAAGGAGAAGAAAGATAAGAAGGAAAAGGAAGAAGAGGAGAAGAGGAGGGAGGCGGTCAGAGTTGCTGAGGAAAGAGCGGCTCTGATCGCTGAGGAGAAGAAGAAAGAAGCGGTCAGGGTCGCTGAGGAAAAGGCGGCCCTGATCGCTGAAGAGAAGAAGAAAGAAGCGGTCAGGGTCGCTGAGGAAAAGGCGGCCCTGATCGCTGAAGAAAGAAAAAAGGTTGTCTTGCAGACTTCGGATAAAAATGGTGATGAGACCGTGGAGAGGCCGCAGATTGCCAAGGAAAAAATTGTGCTTTCTAGCGGTCTCCCGGATGATTTTCTCCAGGGAGATCGTTCGAACAAGGTTGCAGCAGATCGTGCGGCGGCGGCCTCGATTTCGCGAGCTGGTAAGAATAAAACGATTCTTCAGTCAGCCGAGTTCCCTCCATTTCCTACGGTTCGTTTTGCTTCTCCTAAAAGAAAACACGGGATCGTTTTTATTGAGACCGACAATGTCTTCTTAAGTAACGAGGAATTAAAAAGGAGACGAAAAGAGGGGGAAAAAACGCAGAAAAGAGATTTGGAAAGAACGGATCTGGAGCGCTTAAGGGGATCAGATCGTCTTTCTTTGACCGCAGATCCCGCGGTCACTAAAGATATCGGAAAGGCTTTACGTGACTGCGGTCTCAACTTTTTTCCAAGTACTCTTTCTGCTTATTCAAAAAGTTTATCTGATTATATGCTTATGATTGAAATAATCCATCTCCTATGGCCGCAGATAACAAAAATGCTGAGATTGAGGAGGGAGAACTTCCTCGACCCATCGAGATCACTCCTCAGTTAACCAACATCCTTAACCCCATGTTCGAGGATGTTCGTTCTATGCTGATGAGGGAGCGGACGCAGAATGACCAGATTCGCGATCTTGAAGAAAGATTGCGTTCCAATGAGAAGAGGATTCGTGAAGAATGCGATCTGAGGGTTGCCGAGATCGCGCGGGCTCTTAAGAAGGCTGAAAAAGAGGCTGAATACTATAGGGCAAAAGCTGCGGCGCTGTCCGCGGAAAACGAGAGGCTGAGGAGCGGTCACGGTAAGATGCTGATGCGACCGGGAGCCTCCAGCGATCATCCGGCGGAGAGACCGCAACCTGAGATTGTAATGATCCCCATGGAGCAGGTGGACAAGGAAATGTCGAAAATTCACCGGTCTGCAATGCTGGCTAACCACAGCCTGGTGTCGGTTATGGCCGCAGTGAACGACATGCAAGATGTCGCCGCTCACGTAGGGAGGAACAGGCCTCTTAGGAGATGAACATTAATCTTGAGACCGAGCGATCTCTATGCTTGAACAATATATCTTGTAATATTTTCACTGTTATCGTCCCATATCTGTGGCTGTTTTGTTTTAATATTGTGGTCTTGATTTGTTAAATTTCGATCTCTTTATGCCTGGATTGCTTGTATTGCTGCTGTATTTTTTATTGATTGAGATCGCCTACCATAGTATGCTTTCATATTACTTTGCATAGGTCGAGCGGTCTGATCATGTTTTAGCTGGGCGGTCTTCCAGATGTAATGATTACGAAATGACCCTTGGTCTTCTATAAATAGCTGTCTTCATGATCTTTATTTTATCTTTTCTTGAATGCGCTCTTAGCACCGATCTCATCGATCGCTTAAAATGGTGTCCGCTCGTGCTTCTTCTGCCACCATCTTCCGGAATGCCGATCACAAACAAGGTCGCCTGTCAAAAGATGAATATATTGAGTTTATAAAGAAATACATGATTCAAACTCAGGTAGTTGTGAGACCGCCAACTGAACAAGAAAGGTTGAACTTTGCGGAGGAGAAAAAGTTTATTATCCCTATCGATCACTTTGATAATGGGTTGAGGATTCCCCTCCCATGGGAATGGCTAGAGATCTTGGAATATTACGGCTTCGTGCTCGCCCAATTGGCCCCGAACTCGATCGGTCTAGTTAATGTCTTCATTAATTACTTGAGATCGGTAAGAGTGAAGTTTACAATGAATCTGTTTCGTGCAACCTTTACAGCGAAGATCTTGAAGGAAGGCAGAAAGAAGGAAGAGTTCAAAGGGTTGATGTACTTTTCGGCAGACGGAATAAAAATCCTGAACCTTCCAAACAAAATCTCCTTCTGGACAGAAAGGTTTCTTGTCTTTGAAGGTGACCTTGGCGGTCTCAAGAACTCACCTTCTCCACGACCTGACAGTATCTTCAAGAAGATAAGAGCGGTCTCAGAAGAGGAGCTGAGAATCTTGGCTTTCTTGGCGGGCAAGAGGATTGATCTTGTTCATTATCTAGCGATCTGGCCTGAGATCGCTGAGATTACGCCGGCTGAAAGTAAGCTTTTCTTGCGGTCTCGAATAATTTACTTTCATACCTTTTGTATGTTTTCCTAACTTTTTCCCGTTTTTTAGCGACCTTTGCGGTCCCTGTTCAAGATCCGATCTCCCCGGCTGCAGAGGTTCTTACTCAGAGGGAGAGGAGGCTGAAGCGTGAGGCCGATGTGTTTGGCACCACCTCTGAGACCGCCGAGCGAGATTTTCCGTTGATTGGTTTCAAAAGAAAAATGAAAGACATTAAAGGAAAACCTCTCCTCAAATGGGCGGCCAAAGGAAGGTCTGTGAAGGTTTCCACCGATCTTCCTTTATGGAGTGGAAAAGTGACCCGCCACGCATATGCGGTCACTGCTGCTCTATACGGCAAAAAGAATACAAACGAAATATTGAATATAGAGACCGATGCTCTCCCCGACCTCTGTGCCCAGGTGACCGCTAGGAGCGCGATCTTAAATCACCATATGGGGCGATCTCTTCGCGGTGCTCTAGACGAAATAACTGCTTTGCAAGAAGAAAGAAAAGTAAGAATTTCACTTAATATTTTATGAATGCGTTACCTATGATCGCGCGGTCTTAACACATCTCTTTTGCAGCAATCTGAAAATGCAGCTTATGACCCTGAAAATCTGGCCTTTCAGAGGGCTATGATGCATCACATTAAGGAGACCGCCGACCAAGTGCTGAATGAGGTTCAAGTTCGAGGTGGTTTTACTGAAGAGTATAAGGACATTACATTTGCCGATCTCTTCCCTGATGCGGCACAGAGGATTGAAGAGCAATCTTTAACTGCTGAAGAGACCGCTGATTTTGTTGATGAGACCGCTGGTCAAGATGAAGACGTGGTGATCGAAGATGAAGAAAGCGGAAGCCGTTATACTCAAGGCCGGGACTCAAGCTCGGGTTCTAGCTCTGGATCAAGAATTCCTCTTAGTAAATCGGAAGAATCTTCTGCAGACACTGACTCCACTTCTTCAGATGAGCGATCTCCGAAGAGATCGAAAAGGAATGAATTGTAATATATATTTTTTTTTTTTTGGAGACCGAGCGGTCTCATTGTAACAGATATTTTAGAATATATATGAAAATTGGATTTTTGTTAGATTCTGGGTGAACTTGTTTTTGATATACATTTATTTGTTCTTCTGAGTTCGAAAATCGGCATTCGATCTTAATGCCTTAGGTTTATCACGTAATTTTTATATCAACATTAAAGAACTACAGATGGCGATCTCTTGAAAAAGACATCAAGGATTTTGAAGGAAAAACTGATACTTTTGCGTAGATAGAACTACTCTGCGGTCTTGAGATAATCAAACCACTGAAGGAATATTTAGCAATTTAACTGTGATCAGAAAAATAACCAATTTATTTGCAACAGTCATGCGGTCTCATATTACACAGATCGCGATACAAAGAAACTAACTTGAAGATTTGAACTTATTGAACTCTGGGTGATCGGCGCCCAAATGACTTTCAGGAAATCCGTCTGATAAAGATCCCTTGATGGTCAAGGTTATTACTTGAAAAAAGGAAATAACTCTTCATGAATTCAGTTCAGCGACCTCATTATATTCAGACCGCCCTTGAAGAAAAAACCCACTTTCTCTTGATAAGAAACAGATCATCATGATTATTTCATGTAACTTTGAATAACAAGGAATATCAAAATCTCGTTCTTACTGAGACCGGGCCGACCTCTATCGGGCTGGCATAGAAGATTCCTGAATAGCGACCTCAATTATCCTGGAGAAAAATTTCATCTGACGATCATAAGCGGTGTCACTCTTTGTAGGAAAAAATAGGCGGTCTCATAAACTGCTGACCGCCCGATCTCAGTACAAAAGGATTAAGAGAGATCTTTTTTTTGTGTAGTAAGAAGATGGGAAAGAGGGATCTCAAAGATGTCCCAAAAGGATGGTGTGGTCATGCCGCGGAGGCTATACCGACATTGCCTTTTTTAAAAGAATTTCCGAGTTTACTGCAAACATGCCAATCCAAGGTTCAGGCGACGGTCATGGATGTTTCTGACCGCCCCTTACCTAACCACGCTTCAACGAGTATTCGAGAGTTACAAACCAAAATGATCTGTAGGGCAGGTGTGGTTATGCCGCGGAGGCTATACCGACATTGCTTTCCCTGAAAGATCATTAAGATCGTAACAATGTCCTTCCTATTGCATGACAGAGCTGAGCCAGCCACCCAGACCCCCTTGAAAAGCTGAGGTGTGCCAGATGTCAGCAAGGACCCGATATCCTAAACTTCCACCGCTCGAGCTTGGCGAGCTACTGCTACACAGATTCGAAATCTCCCCGACATCTGTGGTCCTGGCAGAATTACACGTCGAGCTGACAAGTCGAGGGGGAAGATAGTAGGATCCGGCGATATCTCACTTGACAGGTTTTTGGCTTTTCAAAAATCAACTTATTTTTAAGATTTATCATCCAACACTTGTATTGCGAATGCCTTGGTGATACCTGCATGATGTTTAAGAAAAGAAAAGAGTGAGGATCAAGGAATGAGTGAATTAGGTACGAACATTTAAGAGAAGAAAAGCTTGAGATCATCTCCGCTCCAGGAATGGGGCAACTCTTCTCCTTCATAAGTTTGGAGATGGTAAGCACCATTTTTAAGCACATTCTTTACTACGAACGGCCCTGCCCAATTTGGATTAAGCTTTCCAACTGAACCAGCCCTTGCTGCTGCATCTACCTTCTTCAAGACTAGATCTCCAACAGCAAACTCTTTGGTTCTTACATTCTTATTGAACAACTTCGCCATTCTTCTTTTCACCTCTTCTTGTCTGATGATTGCAGTATCTCTCAATTCCTCAATTAAATCAAGGCTGCATTTTAACTCTTCATCATTTTCTTCCATCCACTCGATTTGATTTTGTTGCGCCAATAATACTCTTGGGCTTTTCACTTCAAATTCTACCGGAATAAGGGCTTCGGAACCGTGTGATAATTTGAACGGAGTTTCCCCAGTAGCAGAACTCGGAGTTGTCCTCAAGGCCCACAAGACGGAAGGTAGTTGTTCTGCCCAGTTGCCCCTAATGTTTTCTACCTTCTTTTTCAAGAGATTTATGATGAGTTTGTTGGCGGCCTCTACCTGCCCATTGCTTCTAGGATGATGCACGGAAGCGAAACGAAGCTCGATGCCAATTTGCTTGCAGAAATTAATAAGATTCGAATTGTTGAATTGAGAACCATTATCCGTGATGATTGCCATTGGAATCCCGTGTCGACATACTATCTCTCCCCAAATAAAGTTTTTCACGGCTTGAGTGGTAATTTTGGCCAATGCTTTTGCCTCTATCCATTTGCTAAAATAGTCAATCATGACTATGACATATCGCCGCTGCCCACTTGCCATAGGGAAAGGCCCAATCAGATCCATTCCCCAAACTGCAAACGGCCATGGAGTTGCTATTGACTTAAGTTGTTGAGCCGGTTGATTTTGGAGAGGAGCAAACTTCTGGCACTTTACACATTTCTTAGCAAATTTCTCCGCATCCTTCCTCATCTGGGGCCAAAAATAGCCTTGCCTCAGAATTCTTTTCTCCAAAGTTCTAGCTCCAGAGTGACTTCCACATTCTCCAGAATGCACTTCCTGGAGGATCGCCGGACTCTCTTCTTCCGAAACACACCGTGCTAATGGCGATAGAAAAGTTCTTCTATAAAGCACTCCTGCAACAAGATAATAGTTAGCCGCTTTCCGCTTAAACCTTTTTCTATCTTTTATTGCTGAATGGAAATCTCCAGTCGAAAGATATTGAATAAATGGATCCATCCAAGACGGATGCTGATCAATCTCCATAACTTCTCCTTCTTCAATTGCTGGGCGAAACAGTTCTGAAGTTGTTCCTCCCGAGGGAAGTCCAAATTTTGCCAACTCATCTGCTTCTACATTTTCACCTCTTGGAATATGATTGATGGTAAAGCTCTTGAACTTTCCAACCTCAATTTTTACCAAGGTTAGATACCGCTTTAAAATACTATCTCTTGTTTCGAAAGCTCCATTTACTTGAGAAGCCATCACCAAAGAATCTGTGAAAACTTCGACATCGTCAATCCCCAGTTCCCTGGCAAACTTGAGACCGGCTAGCAAAGCCTCATATTCCGCTTGATTGTTTGTTACTTGAAAATAGAACTTCAGTGCTTGATCAAGCCTTACTCCATTTGGGTTGATTAAGATAACTCCTGCTCCGGAAGAATTTTTCCCTGAGGCTCCATCCACGAAGATTTTCCAGGCAAGAGGCACTCTGACCCCCTTCTGCGACTCAACTTCTTTAGCATCCACCATGAAGTCCGCTAAGACTTGAGCTTTGATTGCCATTTTTGGAACATAGGATATGTCAAACTCACTGAGCTCTATTGCCCACTTTGCCAATCTGCCTGAATGCTCCGGCTTCTCCAAGACACTCTTTAATGGAAGGTCAGTAACGACTAAAATCGAATGAGCTTGAAAATATGGTCTTAGTCTTCTTGCTGAAATTACGAGCATTAAGGCTAGCTTCTCTAGGATTGGATATCGAGTCTCTGCATTCTTCAAAATTCGGCTTACATAGTAAACTGGAAATTGTTTCTTTTTCTCTTCTCGAACCAAAACAGAGCTTATAGCATCGGCGCCAACTCCCAAATACAGGAAAGATCTTCCCCTTCTCGCGGGCTTTGGAGCAGAGGAATTGACGTTAACTGCTTTTTAAGCTGACTAAAAGCATCATCACACTCTTGAGTCCATTCAAATTTGGTCCCTCCCCGAAGGGTCTTAAAGAAAGGTGCACTTTTATCCCCTGACCGGGAGATGAATCGACTCAAGCCTGCCATTCTCCCTCCCAACTGTTGAACTTCTTTTGGGGTCTTGGGAGGTGACATTTCCAAAAAAGCTTTTACCTTATCTGGATTTGGTTCTAACCCTTCAGGAGTGAGGAGATGACCCAAAAATTTGCCTCTGTTTGCTCCGAAAACACACTTCAATGGATTCAACCTCATATTGAAGGTTCGTAGGGTTGCAAAAGTTTCCGAGAGATCTTTGAGATGAGAGGAGAAGGATTTGCTTTTTACCAAGAGGTCATCGACATACACCTCAAGGTTTCTTGCCTTCTGACTTTTGAAAACTATATCCATCATTTTTTGGTAAGTTGCTCCAGCATTTTTCAACCCAAAAGGCATCACGAGATAACAGAAGCAACCATCATTTGTGATAAACGAAGTATGCGGTATATCCGGTTTATGCATCCTGATTTGGTGATAACCTGAAAAAGCATCTAAAAAACTCATAAAAGAATAACCTACCGCAGAATCCACTAAAGAATCTATCTGAGGCAAGGGATAGCAATCCTTGGGGCAAGCTTTATTGAGTTTGGTAAAATCGACACACATCCTCCACTTTCCACCTGGCTTTGTTACCATTACAACGTTTGACACCAACTCAGGATATTGGATCGGTTGGATGAACTTCGCCCTCAGGAGCTTCTCCACTTCCTCACGGATAGGTTGAGCCAGAGTGGCTGCAACAGTCCTCTTCCTTTGCTAAATTGGGATGACATTTGGGCTGATGTTGAGGTGATGGCAAGCAACATCTGGATCCACTCCAGGCATGTCATCTGCCGACCAAGCGAAGATATCTAAATTTTGCAGAAGACAAGAGATGAGCTGACTCTTGTCAGCCTCGGATAATTCAGCGTTGATGGAGAGGCTCTTGCTCTCATCTTCCTCGCTGATCTGAATAGCTTGAGTTGCTTGGGCAGGCTCCAAGCGAACTCCATCTCTCACATCCTCCACCTCTTCTGCGACTTGAACTTGTTCAGGAACTTCGATGGATTCAGTCATCATAACCTCCTGGGGTGGAGAAGACATGATCATGTTGATCGTCTTTACATAGCATTCTCTAGCTTTCTTGGGGTCGCTCCTGATTCGATGTTGTTTGCCATTCAAGGCGAACTTCACCGCTTGATGATAAGTGGAGACAATGGCTTGATACCCGTTCAGGAAGGGTCTTCCGAAAATTGCGTTGTAGCTACTGGGAGCATCAACGACTATAAATTTGACCAGCCTTACTATTCCTCCGAGAATCACGGAGAGGGTAACGAGCCCTTCAACTTCTTTCTTTTCTCCTGAAAAACCATAAAGAGGTCCTTCAGTTGGTAGGAGAGTTTTACCTGTCTTTAACGCCTCAAAGGCAGGCTTAAAAAGCACATTGACTGAGCTCCCCGTATCTATTAGAATTTTTTCCACCGTATAGTTTTCAATCACAGCTTTGATGACGACTGCATCATCAAAGGGATTCGCGGTCTGAGGAAGATCTTCATCTCCAAAGGTGACCGTCCCTCGAATCGGAGTCGAAGAAGTTGCGGCAACCTCTGACTGATAAACTCTCTTTAGACTCGCCTTTCTCGAGGACTCCGGGCCTGCACCCCCATGGATGCAGAAAAGGTTGCCCAAGGCACCCTCATCATTAGCGTCCACGCATTCGCTGGGAAAACCGATGTTGCCCAGATGGCCAACATCATCTACTTCCTCGCACTCCCAGTGAACTTCTGCTACCTCCTTGGCCTTGGAGGTTGAAGCTTTGGCAGAGTCATTCTTTTGAATGAGATCGCGAAGCTTTCCCTCCTTTAATAGTTTCTCTAAAAATAGGCGGAGAGCTCTACAATCCTCTGTCAAATGCCCTCTATCTCTGTGATACTCACAGTAGAGGGTTGGGTTTCTGGTTTTCGGATCAGAATTCAGCAGAGCTGGCCTCTTAAAAAAGGGCTGTTTCTGGAGAACTTGCAGCACTTCATTCATAGAAACACCAAAGTCCGTGAAGGACTCTTGGGATTCATTATAAAGTGAAGGAACGGGTAGAAGAGGAGGTTGAGCGTACTGGATCTGGTGGATGGGGGTGACTTGCGGAGCAGGAGTAGCAGGAGTTTGAAGAAATGAATTTTGAGGTGGGAAAAATTGATTACCTCGGTTGAAGCGGTTGTTGCGGTAATTCTTACCTCTTGGAGCTGGAGGTGGAAGCTCTTGTTTAGTTTTCGAGGAAGATGGAGCAGGATAGAATCCCGCAGAGCCTTTCTGGGTGGCTCTGTTGGTCAGATTGCTCACATAGGTAGGTTTGTTGATCTCCCCTTCTATATAGCGATTGGCAATGCTGATCAGCTCCTGATAGGAGCCAGGCTCTTTGGTTGTGACTTTGAACTTCAGAGGACCCTCCTGCAAGCCGCTGATCAAAGCTACCATATAGAGTTCGGGGTCCATGTCTCTGACTCCCAAGATCTCCTTCTGAAAGCGATCAACGAAATGCGCTGCAGTCTCGTTGTCCCCTTGCTTAATTTTGAAGAGGGTCGCAGGACCACTCTTCCTTTTCTTTGCGGTGGCGAACCTTAGGAGGAGCTCTTGCCTTAGGGTGGAAAAGCTTGGGATAGACTGACAAGGCAGCTTATAGAACCATTCCATGGCTGACCCATCGAAGGAGGTGACCATCAGCTTGCACCTCACTCCATCTGAAATGTTCCTGAGAGCCACGGCAGACTCGAAGGCTTGAAGATGACACATGGGGTCGGTCTCTCCTGTATACACAGGAAGACGGGGCTCTCTGAATCCATGAGGAATTGGATCCTGACGAATCTCATCAGTAAAGGGGGAAGGCTCCCCAAAAACAGAAGGTCCTGGAGGAAGAAAAGGAGCTGGAGGATCTTGAGGGTAAGCAAACCCTTCTTCAAAATTCAAGGTCTGAGCCGGAGGCCCCTGGGCTGCGGCTCGGAAAGAATTACGACGGGCGGCGAACTCTTCATGCTGAGATCGCTGAGGAGCTGCAGGCTGGAAAACGGGATGATCGCTATGGTGACCGCTTGCCATGCGGTCAGGGGTAGCGATCTGAGGGGATTGAGGAAGGATCTTCTGGGAGATTGCGGCCAGAACCTGGTTCATGGCCTCGATCTGCTTCGCAGACTCCTGCTGAGTCCGGACAACTTCTTGTCGATCTCGAGCGGCCTCCTGCTGAGACCGCGAGATCTCTTGCTGAACAGCGGCAGCGTCCTGCCTAGCTCGGGCGGCCTCGCGAAGAGCCTGCTCTACGCGAAGCTCGAAACGGCGCTCCATCGCCTCTAACGGATTGTGATCGGAGGGGGGAACACTGGGAGACCGCAAAGGACGACCTCTACGGCGATCAGCCATCTTGAAAGCCTGGATTTCACCTAACACTTCGAATCTGAAGGTCGCGTGTTCGTTCTGTTGGTGCCAAAAATGGTACCTCCAAAATTCACACTAAAAGGGGATGGGAGAAAACTGCGAAGTGTAGGTTACTGAGACAGAAGATGCTAAAACAAGAGGAAAACGATCACGAAAAGGCGATCACGAAAAAATGAGACCGCTTACACAGGTTGTAAGCTGGAGCCTCGGAGCCAAAAAGTCCTTTTCCTGGTACCCCTACCCCTCTATTTATAGACGAGGGGGCTGCCCAAACGGGCAGAACTAAAAACTACGGGCTGCCCGGGATACAGGAGAGCCAGGGCAGGGAGGAGGGGTGCAGATAACAAAAAAAAAACAGACCGCTCGATCTGGCGATCTCGGGCTTTTCTGACCGCTTGATACTTAGAAAATTCCGGCTGAGAAGGCAACTGGCGGTCTGGGCGATCACTCAAGCTGAGACCGCTGAGACCGAACGAATTGACTAGTAAGAGGAGGTCGCGGGCTTTTCTGGGCAAACAGCGAGCACATAAATATACAACAAATACTATATCTGGTCTAGATGCACTTAAGTAAAGAAGAGATCCTATCACACCTCTATATAAAGTTTGATCGATAGAAATTTCCAGATTCATCTTTTCCTAGTTTTAAAGAAGCACTCATAAGCGTAGAAGCTTGTTTAATATTTTCAAATCCAAATCGTTTAAGCATATCTTGAACATATTTTGTTTGGCAAATAAAAATACCATCATTTCGTTGTGAAATTTGAAAACCAAGAAAATTAGGAAGTTCTCCTACAAGACCCATTTCAAATTCATTTTTCATTACTAAAACTACATTACACAACTCTTTATTAGTGGCTCCAAAAATTATATCATCAACATATATTTGTAAAATAATTAAATCATTATTATTGTTCTTAATGAAGAGTGTGTTGTCGGAACTTCCCATGACATAATCGTGCTTTAAAAAACGATGTATGTCTTTCATACCATTGATGAGTCCCAAATATATACACATTTATGGACTCATCTGGGCCGATTTTCTAGTCTATGCACTTCACTTTAGACATGTTTTCACTCATATTTGACACTCCATGCTAAGTGCACCTCTAGGCCCGTTTTTGGTGTTATTTCGTGTTCTTCATTTTTAGTAGTTTTCATGGATTGTTAATTGCCACTTTCAGTGGCTGGATTCGTGGTTGTGCTGGAACAGGAGTCATGCGGGTGTTCCCGGTACAATTCTGTACAGGAACACTGTACACGATCACTGTTTCTATTGCGCACGACCACTGGTCGTGCGCCGCTGATCGTGTGCACTTAACCCTATTTTTTGAGTTCTGTCTCGGACAGTGCGCACGACCACCAACGATATTGCGCACGACCACCGGTCGTGCGCCGCTGTTCGTGCGCACTTAACATCAATTTTATGAGTTCTGTTTCGACCAGTGCGCACGACCACCTACGATAGTGCGCACGACCACCGGTCGTGCGCCACTGGTCGTGCGAACATTTTATTTTATAAATTTCTTACATTGCAGGCTCCGCCCAGGCAGGCGCACGATCACAGAACTCCAGCTCGCACGACCACTGGTCGTGCGCCACTGATCGTGCGCACTGTTTATTCCAGCGCCTATAAATTGACATGCTCGCAAATTAGGTCGGGATCCATCATTCGACTCCGCCCAGCTCCGCCATTTTCCGCCCTTTTTGCAGGGTTTCGCCTCCTTCACCGCCCACATTAGGGAGGAGCTCCGGGCAAACTTTCAACGCCAAATCCTCGCCGGAGCTTCCTCTCCGCCATCTCCTTCATCCAAGAGCTTCAAGAAGGGAATCAACCTAGCCTTCTTCTTCAAGATCGGAGCAGCTTGTGTGATCATTCCACCGGTTCGTGACACGAAGAAGACGGGTCCATTGGAGAGTAGTGACAGCTCTCTCTACCCCGGACGCAGTTGAGGACCGAGCTTGGACGCGGATTGACAACCCGACGATTCCTTCCGTGAACCCTCAACAAGACTTCGGAGTCGGTCGATTTCGCACACTCACCTCCCCTTGTAGTGATAGCTTAGTTGGATTTCTTATATGTTTGATGAAGTGTGTTTTGATTATTAGCATTTATACTTGATTATGTCTATGTGATTTGGGTATTCTTGCTTATCATTTTGAGGTGTGCCTTGTGGTGTGGATTGTTGGTTGTGTTGTGCCGCCCTAACAATTATTAGTGGTGTGCTTTGCGAAGAGGTGCTTGTGACCCTCATTCCGCCGTTCTCTCCATTCCATTCGTATGCTTACTCTTCCATCCGCCTAGCAAAGCGTGGCATAGCGGCCCGTGTAATCCATTCACCCTACGAAGCAGTGCGCTCAAGGCCTGCACAGTTCAACTCTGCTTGCCTACTCGTCCATCCGCCCTTGCGACGCAGCGCGCTCAAGGCCTGCCTAGTCTCCATCCCGCCAAGCGAAGCATTGCATAGCGGCATTGCATAGGAGTAGTTGATAGCTTTTATTTTATTTCCACAATCCAAAACCCCCCGTTTCCGCATCCATCCGACGTTAAGGACTTCGATCTCAAGTCCTTCCTCGATAATAAACTCCACCTTACTGTGTTCCTTTGAGATCGATACTTGGGGATTCATTCCCATTTTATATTACTTGAACGATCGGTACACTGCCATTTCGTGTCACAGTCTTACTACCGCCTATAGCGGTGTGCTAAGATTTGCGCCATCAACCATGCACGGGGCGCTTGTTTTAAACCATAAAGCGCTTTTTCTAATATATAAACATGATTTGAAAAATTTTCAATTATAAAACCGGGGGGTTGTTCTACATAAATTTCTTCTTTTATAAACCGGTTTACTAAAGCACTTTTAACATCCATTTGAAATAGTTTTATTCTTTTAAAACTCGCAAATGCCAAAAATATCCGTATAGATTCTAAGCGAGCAACGGGTGCAAAGCCTTGAGCGATTAAGCGAGTTTTATTTCTTATAATTCTAGATTCAACATCTAATTTATTTTTAAAAAACCATTTTACGCCAACAACGGGATGATTAGATGGACATTCTACTAGATTCCAAACTTTACTTCTTTCAAATTGCTCTAACTCTTCATTCATAGCCAAAAACCAAAATTCATCATCTAAAGCGGTTGAAACATTTTTAGGTTCAATTTCGGAGACAAAACACATATTAGAAAACATTTCATGAAGAGAAGAACGAGTTCTTACCCCAATAGATGGTTCCCCAATAACTAGCTCCTTTCGATGATTCTTTGAGAAGTTTAAGATGCTTGGAGGCACATATTCATCTTCCTTAGCCTCCTCCTCCTCCTCCTCTTTGGAAGGTTCCTCTTCGTCGTGCTACAAAGATGACAAAAGTTCATCATTTGCACATGTAGGAAGTTTTTCTACACAAGGAATAAATTCATCAAATTTAACATTAATAGACTCTTTAACCTTACTCGTTCTTTTGTTAAATATTTTATAGGCTTTACTAGTTGAAGAGTATCCAAGAAATATTCCTTCATCACATTTTCATCAAACTTTCCTAAGGCATCTTTTGTATTGAGAATAAAACATTTACATCCAAATACTTTAAAATATGATACGTTAGGTTTCTTTTGATTGTATAGTTCATATGGTGTGAGATTTAAAGATGGACGAAGCATGACACTATTCATTACATAACATGATGTGCTTACGGCTTCGGCCCAAAAAGGCTTAGGTAATTAATATTTAGATAACATAGTACGTGCTAGTTCTTGAATTGTCCTATTCTTTCTTTCTACAACACTGTTCTGTTGAGGTGTGCGAGGAGTAGAGAATTCATGCTTAATACCTAACATTTCGCAAAAAGATTTAAAATTTCTATTTTCAAATTCTCCTCCATGATCTGAGCGATGCATTTTATTTTTAGATCTAGTTCATTTGAATACGAGTACATAGTTTTGAAATTTCGCAAAACATGTTAGATTTGGAAAGAAATAAAGTCCAACAATATCTAGAGAAATCATCTATTAGAACAAAAGTATATATTCTACCACCAAGACTTGCAGTGCTAATGAGGCCAAAAAGATCCATATGAATTAATTACAAAGGTCTTGTAGTAGAAATTTTGTTTTTGCTTTTAAAAGAAGATTTAGTAAATTTTCCTTTTTGACATGGAGGACATAGTGAAGATAAATTTCCATTTAATCTAGGCAATCCTCTAATCAATTCCTTTTTGGCTTGTTTTAAAATGAGCTTTGTACTAGCGTGACCTAAGCGTCTATGTCATAGTTCTAACTCATCATTTTTAGTTATAAAACATTTTATAGATGATTTGGAAAGATCATGAAAGGAAACTACATATACGTTGTGAATTCTGGGTGTAGTTAGTAAAACATCTTTTGTGTTAGGATTAAATATTTTGCAACGATTTGTGGATTACTCAAATAAAACATCTAATCATTTATCACACAATTTACTAATTGATATTAAGTTATGTTTTAATCCCTTTATATATTGAATATTAGAGATAGTAAATGATTCATTACCCACTGTACCGACTCCCATGATCCTTCCTTTTTTGTTATCTCCAAAAGTTATGATTCCTCCCTTCTTCTTTTCTAGGCTAAGGAACTTTTCTTTGTTGCCCATCATATGCTTGGAGCAGCCTGAGTCCAAGTACTAGACGTCCTACATTTCCTTAGCCTTCCTGCAAATCTAGAAAGAGGATGAGAGTAAAGATATAAATACCCAAGAGGTACCACCCATAGAATAAGTGGAAGCCGTAGGTACCCAGATTTGCTTTAAAGATCCTAGTTTTTTATTCCTGCAAGAGTTAGACGTGTGTCCAAACCTATGACATTTTGTACACCAAAAAAAGGTGGTTGAGTCCCTTTTCTGAAATTCTACATTGCACTTACTGGATGAGGTTTGATTTTTAGAAAAAATAGAAGATTTTTTATATGATGGGCTACCGCCGGCGTTAGTGGCTAGCGCCGGGCGGTAGCTGACACTTTGATATCCGATCCCAAATTTTCCATAACCATAACATTGGTTCCCCAAAATCGTCCAGGGATTTTTGACCAATTCCAATTTTTTTGATGGCCATATTGAGGTCATGAGTTTGTTTTTTAAGAGATGAATTTTCTTTTACTAGCATGACACATTTATTTTCAAATCCCTTTTTGTTATTTTCAATTGGTAAGAGAGAGGTTTTTAATTTTCTCTCTAAGTCCCCCTTTTCTCTTGAAAGAGTTTTGATTTGTGAGACGGCCTTGAAAAGAGAAACTCCAAGTTCTTTTGCCTTACATAAGGAGTGCTCACACTCTTGGCATGAACCCTTTCTTTTTTCAAATGAGATTAATTTTTTAGAAAGTTTATGATTTTCTTTGATGAGAGATTCACTTTCATGATTTAAAATAATATTATCTTCCATACTTTTATCATAAGCTTTGCAGGTTAAAACAAATTCATCATAAAGCTCTTCGAAGGTGGGAGGAGTTACTTCAGTGTCACTAAGAACACTGGTGTTGTCATCATTGTCTTTTGCCATCAAGCATAAGTTTGCTTCCTCCTCGCTGCTTGACTCAGATCCGCTTGATTCTTCAGAGGAAGAATCATCCCATCTTGCAGCTTTTAGCACCGTCTTTTCTCCTTCCCTTTCTATCGTTTTTCATTTTGCTCCTTTAGATACTTCGGGCACTGGATCTAAATATGCCCGGTAATTCTGCAGTGAAATTACTCTGGTGGCGGTCTTTCTTCTTTGTCTTCACTTTCCTTATCTTGCTTCGATGAAGAGGAATACCCTTTACATCGAGCATCCTTCTGGAAGAATTTTCGGAAGGTGTTTCTTCTTTCTATATTTCTAATAAATTTTTTGAAGTTCTTTACCAGGAGACCTTCATCATCTTCTTCGTTGCTCTCCTTCTTCGATTTTAGTGCCATCGCCTTTTTCTTTGGCACCTTTTTGTTTTTTTTTCGTGCTGAATCTGAAGTTTTAGCTCATGGGTTTTGATATTCCCAATGAGATTCTCGATCTGGAGCATTCTTAGGTTGTGAGACTCTGAGATGGCCGTCACCTTTGGATTGAACCTCGGAAGTATAGAGCGAAGATTTTTTCTGACCAAGTCTCCATCGGAGTAGATCTTTCCAAGAGCTTTTGAAGCGTTGACGATCTTGGTGAAGCGTGTGTACATTGAGTTGATGTCTTCTTCAGCATCCATCCTGAATTTTTCATATTCTGATTCCAGTTGGAATAGCTTTGCATCTTTCACCTGTGTTGTATCTTCATGAGTAACTTTTAAATGGTTCCAAATATCATAAGCAGTTATGAAAGTGGAGGTCAGATCTTAAATTATTCTAGAGGGGGGGTGAATAGAGTATTAAAAGTTTTAATACGTTTTATAGCGGAAATTAAACTACTGTGTAAGTATATGTGTATTTAGTGTGAGTTATAGAAAACTACAGAATTAATAAAGGACACACAGCATAAGCACACAGAGACAATCAAGCACTGAAGACACAAGGAGCTATAGTAGTTCCCCAATAAATCTGGGTACGTCTACTCTTCTACCACCTTTGGTAGGAATCAACTAGGAGGGTTGATAAGGTGCCCAGGAACCAAGGGATTTTTGATAAGGTGTCCACACACCAATAAGCTTTTGATAAGGTGCTTAAAAACCACACTAGGATTTTTTGATAAGGTGTCTTGCCACCACTGGGTAAACTTTTGAAGTGAGTATTAACCCTGTACAGAATGAGATAAAAAGGTATAGAGTGTTCTTCTCTGTCAATGATCTGAGAGAAGAAAAAAGGTGTTGAAGCAGAAAGCTCCCCCTGTCTGATGAGAGTTGATGACAGCTTTTGGATAGAGCTTTCTCAAATAGAAGTCTTTGTAGCTGATGATCTGGAAGAAATTAATCTTCAGATTGTTGTTGCTCTTGAAAGACTTTATCTTGCAGCAGATCTAAGAGATTAAATCTGGTTCTCAGAAAGATGAAGATGCTGTCTTGATGAAGAAGAATGCTGAAAAAAAGAATAGTGTATTTTCTTCTTCTTCTTCTTCTGAAAAACTTCTTCTATCCTCCTTGTTCTGTGATCACAGAAGAGAGCAAGTGATGGTGAAGTTTTTCTTTATTTTTATCTCAAAAATGACTATCTCAGTTCTTGTTGTTCTGTATTTGTCTTCTGATAACTGTTTGTATATATTTTTTCAAATTCAAATCTTCTATCTATTAAAGGAATGTCTTCTTCTGACTTAAAGCCTTCTTGGAACCAGGTAGCCACCCAAAACGATTTTGGCAGGTCCTTTTAATTCCTTTTGTCGAGAAAGATGTCTTTGGCATTAAATGTCAACGGCTATTCTTCTTCTTGGAATAGAAGGAATATAAGGATATAATAAACGAGAAAGATACCCTTACTTGGCTGCCTGAATACGTCCAAGGAGAAATAAATATATCCGTTATTTTGCTGATTTGAGTTCAGAGAACTGACATCCACTGAGAATATAAGTCTGAACGTCAGAAAGCAATTTGTCGAGCGCTGGCTAGAATTTGTCGACCGCTGCTAGTCATTTGTCGAGCGTTGGCTTAGAATTTGTCGACTGCTGCTAGTCATCTGTCGAGCGCTGGCTCAGAATTTGTCGACCGCTGGAACTGCAAATGTCTTCAGTCTGCTGGAAGCAATTTGTCGAACGAATCTGGTCATTCATTGAACACCATTCACCATGTGTTGAGCTTGAATTTTCCTAAGTTCTGCTAATCTAATCAGCCTAAAACTTGACCCTAAGGCTATACATTGGGGTCAATATAGATCCTAATCAACACATAGTGATCCTAGCCCAAATTAGTAATAGGGTTGTTCCAACAATCTCCCCCTATTTGGGTTAGGATACTATTTGACAAATAATTAAATAGATACAGCAGAAAGTATAAACAACAGAGCAACAATGAAATGAAATATATCTGATAGATTAAAATAGATCATCAGATAAGATAAAAATAAATGCTCTGAGTTTAGAAACTTTACATTCATAACCAAGCAATTTATTTAATACTTTTTGTCCTGAGAAGGTGGCTTGAATATGATTTTCCTGTTTGGGTCTTCTGATTTCTTTTTGCTGATAAACAAGTCTTGAGCTCCAATGATTTTCTGTTCTTTGACATGAGGAATAAATACTTCTGGGTGCATATCAATATATTCCTCAGCATTGAATGCTTTAACTGTTTTGTATTTTTCAAGTTCTTTTCTTCTGTATTCTGACATGGTTGAGAAACCTGAGAAGTCTTTGCCTTCTGCTTTAGCCTTTTTAATTTGTGCATATGCAATTGTTTCTTTCAGTCTTGCCATCTGACAGATTTTCTCTTCTTCAGGATCTGGAAAGTAATAAATATCTTCTGAATCATTTTTGTCTTGAGTGACCTTTTGAGGTACTCTATCTCTGTGAAGAGATCCATCAGATATGTGAAGTTTGTATTCTGAAGATATTTGAGAAGAGGAAAAGGTTTGACTTTCTGGAAGGATAGGTGCTGATCTCTTAGAGAAAGGAGTGCTGGCTGATCTAGAGGCTTGAGGACCACTAGAACTACCAGGTCTCCCAGAAAGTTGAGAGCTTGGCTTCTGAGAGGAAGATGAGACACTTGATAATCCTGTTGCACCAGCTGCTGGAGGAGGAGGAGGAGGAGGATTGTGCTTGACTGGTTTGTCAGGGATGTAGCCAGTCTTCTTGAATTTCTTCCTCCTTTTGTTCTCATTTCTGGAGAGCTTCATCCAATGAGGAGTTTTCTCATCAAGAGGAACATTATACAAAATGTACAGAGGAATGTCATTATTTGGATTTGGGGGCTTGTTAGCATCCTTTGACTTGGCTGTTCTTTTCTTTCTTTTCTTTGAACGTGTATCATCAGAATCACTATTGTCATCATCATCATCAGAATCAGAAGATGAGATTGGCTTATTGTATAGATCATCAATTCTCTTGATTGCTTCTCGAGCCTTTAATCTTTCTTCTTCAGCCTTGTCAAACTCTGCATCTGCTTCTCTCCAGATTTCATCAAAGCTTGGCATTGGTTCTTCATTCCATACAGGAATTGGAGGTGAAGAAATAATTTGTGAGGTTGTTGTATCATCAAGAAATTCTGCAAGATCATCTTCATATTCTGCAGAGTGATCCTTTATTTGAATGTCTTGAACAGTGAATGAAAGAATAGAGGATATGTAATTTTGTATGATATCAGAATTAGTCTTCTGAGGAAGGCAAATCAGAGCCTTTGATAGATCCTCTATGTATACCTTTGATGATACCCTTGAAGTATATGTGACATCAAATTTTGATAATAAGCTATATAGATCACAGGATGGATGAATGCATATATTATTTATTTCTTCTATAACTTCTGTAACTGAATCAATTATATTTGTATCAAAAATTGTAACTTCTGTATCTTCTTCTGGAGTTTCTTCTGTTTCTGGAGCTTCTTCATAGGACATCTCCCCCTGCCTAGCTTCAGGGCAGCCTGAATCTAGGCCCCTAGAAGAAGGGACAGTAGTGGAGGAGGGAAGAGAAGTTATTTTAGCAGATAAAGTAGAAAGTTCCTGAAGAACTGGAGCAAGTTTTGCATCCAGGAGCTGGCTTATTTTAAGAAGGATAAGATCAAAAACTTGATCAGCAATAGAGGAGAGGTTGAGGGATGGATAATCTGGTGGATGACTAGAGGAAGGTTGTGAAGTGGATGGAGATGATATTGGAGGAATGATATTGCTGATGTTAGTGGTATGTGTGGGAATGTCTAGATGGATTGGAGAATGAATAGGTGAATGATATTCATTGTGTATTGGAGAGGGAAGAGTGGTAGGTAGTGGTTCTGAAGATGGAGGAGGAGGTGTAGCATCAATGATATGGGCAGTTGAGAGTGGAATATCATTGATGGGTGATATTGCAGTTGAAGGAGGGGATGAAGAATGAGAAGGTGCAGGAGAAAGTTGAGCAGGTTGAGAGAGAATGTGAGAGGAAGGAGGAACTGAGGAAGGATCCTCTAGAAGGGTAGAGGGAGTGACTTGATCAGTCCTTGTGTCCTCAGAAGCTTTCCTTTTTCTGGAGGCCTCAGCTCCTGCATTCTTCTTGGGAATTACTCTATCCCATTTAGCAAAGAGAGCTGAGGTAAGCCTCTTGCTGGCATTTATTGTTACATTTGGTGACACCAGAAGCTCTGGATGCCTTTCCTGCAGAAAAATCCCTAAAACTCTTCCAAAGCATACATTGTCTTTAGAGTTTTTCTTTTTAATGAGGTCAAAAAGAATTGATCCCCATTTGACTTTCTTCTTCTCCATTAAGGCCACCATTAACAGAAATTGGTGCCGACTGATATAGTCATGCCCAGAAGTCTTGCTCAGCAAGACTTTTCCAACAATATCTGCTAAGAACTTGTAGTCCTGAGACAGGTTCTTTTTCAGAAGGTGGCTAGGGTTTCCAGTCAAATGCCCCATTTTGACTAAAGCTTCATCAAATTCATTTGAGCTTATGTCTAATTCATCTTCACCATTTTCAAAACCAAAGATTTCAGAAAGGATGGTGGGAGTGAGAGAGACATGATGACCTGAAATTGTTCCCGACAAGCTTTCATCGACTGGCTTTGCAGTGTAGACCCATTCTTTTATCTCAGCAACAACTATCTTCTGCCTGGTGCTTAGAAGCTTCCTTAGATGTTGTTCATCCAGCATTTGAAGAATATCCTTGAAGATTTGGTCTGACTGTGCAAACGAGTCCATGTCAATGTCGAAACCTGCGTCAAACTTCATTAGGTGCAGAGATGCCTGAGGAATCGCCATTTTTCCTGCAAAGAAAGTTGAAGATCAAGTGCAGAGGGGAACTGGAGGGAAAGACGATTTCTGTAGGCGCAAAGCTTAGAATAAGATAAAATAAGGCTTATATAGAAGGGTCGAAAAATGAGGGCGCATTCGTAAACCACTGTTCGACAAAACCTAATAAAATTAGAAGTCGAAAATGCTTTATTTCTTTGTCTGAAAGCGTTCGACGAGAGCATCTTTTTCGTCGATCGTCGTTCGACAAAAGAAATTGTCTTAACTGACTCTGCCTTTATGAGGTTTCAGAGACCACCGTTCGACAAATGATTCAAATTTGTCGTTCTTCGTTCGACAAATTTGTGAGAAAAATAGAAATACTTAATTTTTAGCAGATTGAATCTCCATCTATCATTCCTAGTTGATTTATAAAGAAGATGTGCTTCTTTTCATCCAAGGGCTTGGTGAAAATGTCAGCTCTTTGCAAATCAGTAGAAATGAATTGTAGGCAAATTTTGTTTTTATCCACATTGTCCCTGAGGAAGTGGTGCCTAATTTCTATGTGTTTAGTCCTACTTTGGAGAACTGGATTTTGTGATATAGATATTGCACTAGTGTTGTCACAAAATATAACTGACTTATTTAAGTTGACACCATAGTCTAGGAGCTGATTTTGTATCCACAATATCTGTGAGCAGCAGCTGCCAGCAGCTAAGTATTCAGCTTCAGCTGTTGATGTAGACACAGATGTTTGTTTCTTACAAAACCAAGATACAAGCCTATCACCAAGAAACTGACAAGTTTATGATGTGCTTTTCCTATCTACCCTGCATCCAGCATAATCTGAGTCTGAGAATCCAGTTAATTCAAATTCAGATGTTGTTGGATACCAACGTCCCAGATTATGGCAACCCTTTATATATCTTAAAATTCTTTTTACAAAAGTAAGATGAGATTCTTTAGGATCAACTTAAAACCTAGCACAAATGCATGTAGCAAACATTATGTCTGGCCTACTGGCTGTTAAATAGAGTAGAGAGCCAACAATTGCCCTGTACAGTTTCTGATCAACAGGTTTCCCTGATTCATCAGTATTAATAACAGCATTAGAGGCCATTGGTGTTTTCATAGTAGAAGAATCAGACATTCCAAATCTTTTCACTAATTCCTTAGCATACTTAGATTGAGAGATGAAGATTCCTGATGGGGTTTGCTTCACTTGAAGACCAAGGAAGTAGGATAATTCACCAATACTACTCATTTCAAATCTTGATTGCATTAGATTGGAAAATCTTTTGCACAAACTTGAATCAGTAGATCCAAAGATAATGTCATCCACATATATTTGAACTAGTAGAGTTTGATTTTTATGTACTTTTAAAATAATGTTTTGTCTACCATGCCTCTACAGAAATTGTTTTCCAAGAGAAAGTTAGCTAAAGTCTCATACCATGCTCTGGGAGCTTGTTTGAGACCATAGAGAGCTTTATTAAGTTTAAATACATAGGAGGAATGAGTTGGAGAGATGAAACTTGGTGGTTGTTCCACATAGACTTCTTCTTTGATGTCTCCATTGAGAAAAGCACTTTTCACATCCATTTGATATACCATACACTTCTTGAACGCAGCAAAGGCCAAGAAAATCCTTATAGCTTCAAGCCTTGCAACAGGGGAAAATGTCTGATCATAATCTATGCCTTCTTCCTGTGAATATCCTTGAGTTACCAATCTTGCTTTATTTCTCACAATATTTCCTTGATCATCAAGCTTGTTCCTGAAGACCCACTTGGTGCCAATAACTGGATGGCCTCTTGGTCTTGGAACCAAATCCCAAACCTTGTTTCTTTCAAATTGGTTGAGTTCCTCTTGCATTGCAAGAATCCAATTTGGATCTTGTTCTACATCTTTTATGGTTTGAGGTTCAACTTGTGATAGAAAGCAGGTATGCATCTGATTTTGGTGTAGTTGATGCCTTGTTTGAACACCTGCTGTGATATCACCAATCACTTGTGAAATTGGATGATCTCTGACTGTGATGTTGTCAGCAGTTGGAGTTGGTTCAGCAGTAGTATCTTCATTGGGAATTTGTTCAGCTATTGCATCATGTGGAGGATGTTCTGTTGTAGCTTGATTCAGGTAATCAACATGATCTGGATGATCCTCTTCTTCACTATCTTCAAGAGTTTGAGGTAATGGATGCAGTGAATCTCCTGTCTGTAGATTTAGCTCTTTAAGCTCTTCACATAGAGCTGGTACCTGCAAAGTGTTCTTGGTAGAAGAGTTCTTCTCCTTGTAAAGCATGTTAGTTTCATCAAAGGAAACATGCATAGACTCTTCTATTTTAAGAGAGGATTTGTTAAATACCCTATATGCTTTACTGACTATTGAATATCCTAAGAAGATTCCTTCTTCAGATTTTGGTTCAAATTTCCTAAGATATTTCTTATCATTGTTATGAACAAAACATCTACATCCAAAAGTTCTAAAATAATCAACTTTGAGTTTCTTCCCTTTAAGCAATTCATAGGGAGTTTTACCCTTAAGTTTATGTATCAAACTTCTATTCAGAACATAATTTGCTGTGCTGACAGCCTCAGCCCAAAAGGATAAGGGCAAGTTAGCATCTGCAAGCAATGTTCTTGCTGATTCAATTAGAGTTCTATTCTTCCTTTCAACTACCCCATTTTGTTGAGGAGTTCTAGGAGCTGAGAAGCAATGCCTGATACCTTCCATCTCACAGAATTCTTGCATGAGAAGAGACTCAAACTCAGTGCCATGATCACTTCTAATCAATGCAACTACAGTAGAGTACTCAATCTGTATGCACTTAAGAAAGTCTGTAAGAACTTTAAAGTTATCTGACTTTTCTCTCAAAAAGAACACCCAAGTGAATCTAGAGAAGTCATCCACAATAACTAGAGTGTAAGACTTCCCCCCTAAGCTCTTTATTGCAATAGGTCCAAAAAGGTCCATATGTAGCAAGTATAAGATTCTAGGTGAATCACTTTTAGATAATAATTTAAAGCTGTTTTTGGTTTGCTTACCTAATTGACATGCCCTACAAAGACCTTCTTTCTTATATGATCCTGATGGTAAGCCTCTAACAAGATTATCCTTAGCTAATTTAGCAATGGTCCTAAGGTTTACATGTCCTAATCTTGTATGTCATAATTCACTAGATTTGCTTAACTCATTAAATAAACAAATTTATGATTTAAATGAGTTGAAGTTTACTAAATATATATTTCCTTGTCTAATTCCTGATAGAACAATAACATTATCAGATGATTTAATGATGCATTCTGATTTATTAAATGTTACCTGATAATCTTCATCACATAACTGACTTATGTTGATGAGGTTGTGCTTTAGACCCTTGACATAGGTCACTTCCTTGAATGTCACTGTTCCAATTTTAATGTGACCATAGCCTTTGGTTTGTCCACAGTTGGAGTCTCCAAAGATCACCAGGTCCAAGTTTTGCCTTGTAGTTGTTCAGGTTGGCCTTGTTCCCTGTCATATGCTTTGAGCATCCACTGTCCAAGTACCATTTTTGATTTAATCTTGGATGGCTGTGTACCTGCAAAGACATAAACTAGTTATTTTTGACCCAGACTACCTTGGGTCCTTTTATGTTACCACAAAATTCAGAGATAAATGTCATTTCAGGCTGATCCTTGTAGCCTTGTGGATGATATCTCCTTGGAGGTATAGTCCACTTGGTAAAAGGATTTTTAGTATATTTAGGATTAGAATTCTTAGAGTTTTCTGTATAGTGCTTGTTCGAGGAATTTGAATAAATTCGTCGATTATTATTCATTTTATATCTATACTGAAAATCTGTTCTTAGTTTTCGTCGAGCCTCGTTCGATAAATTTGAATCCTTTTGTCGAGTGTCGTTCGACAAATTCTTCTGAATTCTTTTATCCTTAACAAACTTGCTTGAAATGTCTTTATTTCTTTCTGCAGCTTCTTTGCTTTTAGCAGAAATGAATTTTATGGGTGTGGAGAGGATGTTTCTCTTAATCAGAGATGACACTCTTGATGAGGCACCCAAGCCCAGTTTGCTATTATTAAATCTAGCATTGACAGTGCTTGTGATGTCCAGCAGCTTAATACTTCTCCCATTGAGGGATTCTTAAAACTTTTTGGCTTCAGATAACTTACTCTCAAAAGTAGTAATGTGTTCTCTGGAGGCAGCCAGATCTTTCTTAAGATTTCCATTCTCTTCACTTATATTGTTCATTTCAACTAACATAGTTCTGAGAGAGATTATTTCTTTCTCAGATTTTATTAAGTCTTGGCAAAGAGTTTTGAAATCATCTTTGAATTCAATAGAAGTGAAATCAAAGTCAGATAATACCTGATCAATATCATCTTCTGTTTCTGATTCTGATTTCTCTTCATCAGAATTGTTAGTTGAGGCATTGATTGCCATCATGCAAAAACTTTTTTCTTCTTCATCATCACTGGAGCTGGATGATGATGCTGATTGTGACTCATTGTCTGAGTCATAAATAGCCATTAAGCATTGGCTATCTTCTTTTGTTTCTTCTTCATTAGAGGAGCAAGATGAAGATTCTGATTCAGATTCTGTTTCACTCCAGGATGTTGCTACAAATCCTCTTCCCTTCTTCTTGTGATAGTGGGAGGATGATTTGCTGGAGCCTTTCTTTTCTTCCTTTTCTTTTCTTCTTTCCTTCTTGCCCTTCTTATGTTGAATCTCTGGACATTCAGGAGCAATGTGTCCTGGTTTCCAGCAGCCAAAACATATGATTTCATTAGAATGATTTTTGTCATACCTTGGCTTGTCATGACTTCTGGATAGCTATTTTCTGAAGTCTTTCTTAGCCATCTTATAGAATCTTTTGGCTAACAGACTCATAAACTCCTCTTTGTCAGGAGCTTTTCCTTTGTCTTCTGCAGCCTTGAAGGCTATGCTTCTTTCCTTCTTGGGTGCTGGGGATGAAGTGGATTCTTCAGTTTCCCTAGTTTTGATGAGCTGCTCATAAGATTTGAGCTTGCCCAACAGAGCTTCAGTGGTGATCTCATTGAGACTTCTGGCTTCTTTGATTGGCCAGATTCTGGAGTCCCATGTGCTGGGAAAGCACATAAGAATTTTGTCATTGATCTCTGTGAGTGAGATCACTTTGTCCAAAGACTTCAGCTCATTTATTATGAGGCTGAGCCTATTGTACATATCAGCTACATTTTCTGATTCTCCCTTCTTGAAGTTCTCATATTGAGAGATCAGGTGAGATCTCCTATCTTTTCTTTCATCTGCTGACCCTGTCACCATGATGTTGAGAGATTCCCAGATTTCTTTTGCTGAGGTGCACTCAACTACTTTCTGGAATATGTCATCTGACATAGTTAGGGCCAGAATGTCATGGCCTTTGCACTGCATTTCTCTGCTTCTTATGAGCCTCAGTCCACTCAGGAGGTGGAACAGCATTGTTGTCTGTTGTTGCAGCAGTACTAGCTGATGTTGTGGGTGCTGGACGTCCTGTAAGAATAACATTAAAAATTTCCAAATCAATAGAGTTCATATAAAGCCTAATCCTTGCTTTCCATAGTGCAAACTTATTGAGATTGCACATAGGAGGTCTTGTGCTGGAATACTCGTTTTGTGCCATGAGTTTTAAATAAGATAAAATTCTAGAGAATAAAACTCTTAGAAAAATTAAGATCTGGTTGATCTTTGTGATTCAGGTGTTAGCCTGTAAAGAATCAACCTCCCTCTGATACTAATTAAAAGTGGAGGTCAGATCTTAAATTACTCTAGAGGGGGTGAATAGAGTATTAAAATTTTTAATACATTTTATAGCGGAAATTAAACTACTGTTTAAGTATATGTGTATTTAGTGTGAGTTATAGAAAACTACAGAATTAATAAAGGACACACAGCACAAGCACACAGAGACAATCAAGCACAGAAGACACAAGGAGCTATAGTAGTTCCCCAATAAATCTGGGTACGTCTACTCTTCTACCACCTTTGGTAGGAATCAACTAGGAGGGTTGATAAGGTGCCCAGGCACCAAGGGATTTTTGATAAGGTGTCCACACACCAATTAGCTTTTGATAAGGTGCTTAAAAACTACACTAGGATTTTTTGATAAGGTGTCTTGCCACCACTGGGTAAACTTTTGAAGTGAGTATTAATCCTGTACAGAATGAGATAAAAAGGTATAGAGTGTTCTTCTCTGTCAATGATCTGAGAGAAGACAAAAGGTGTTGAAGCAGAAAGCTCTCCCTGTCTGATGAGAGTTGATGACAGCTTTTGAATAGAGCTTTCTCAAATAGAAGTCTTTGTAGCTGATGATCTGGAAGAAATTAATCTTCAGATTGTTGTTGCTCTTGAAAGACTTTATCTTGCAGCAGATCTAAGAGATTAAATCTGGTTCTCAGAAAGATGAAGATGCTACCTTGATGAAGAAGAATGCTGAAAAAAAGAATAGTGTATTTTCTTCTTCTTCTTCTTTTGAAAAACTTCTTCTATCCTCCTTGCTCTGTGATCACAGAAGAGAGCAAGTGATGGTGAAGTTTTTCTTTATTTTTATCTCAAAAACGACTATCTCAGTTCTTGATGTTCTGTATTTGTCTTCTGATAACTGTTTGTATATATATTTTCAAATTCAAATCTTTTGTCTATTTAAGGAATGTCTTCTTCTGACTTAAATCCTTCTTGGAACCAGGTAGCCACCCAAAACGATTTTGGCAGGTCCTTTTAATTCCTTTTGTCGAGAAATATGCCTTTGGCATTAAATGTCAACGGCTATTCTTCTTCTTGGAATAGAAGGAATATAAGGATATAATAAATGAGAAAGATATCCTTACTTGGCTGCCTGAATACGTCCAAGGAGAAATAAATATATCCGTTATTTTGCTGATTTGAGTTCAGAGAACTGACATCCACTGAGAATATAAGTCTGAACGTCAGAAAGCAATTTGTCGAGCACTGGCTAGAATTTCTCGACCGCTGCTAGTCATTTGTCGAGCGTTGGCTTAGAATTTGTCGACCGCTGCTAGTCATTTGTCGAGCACTGGCTCAGAATTTGTCGACCGCTGGAACTGCAAATTTCTTCAGTCTGCTGGAAGCAATTTGTCGAACGAATCTGGTCATTCGTTGAACACCATTCACCATGTGTTGAGCTTGAATTTTCCTAAGTTCTGCTAATCTAATCAGCCTAAAACTTGACCCTAAGGCTATACATTGGGGTCAATACAGATCCTAATCAACACATAGTGATCCTAGCCCAATTTAGTAATAAGGTTGTTCCAACAAGTTACACATGCAAAAATTTGATTAAATTCAGTTTGATTTAAAGCGCAATATAAAGGTTCTTTGCCTTTGCATTATTTTTGCATTTAAGTTTATCGTTATCATCCAATTTATCCTTAGGTTTTTCTATCGTAGATTCTCCTACTACAGTTGTAGGAGAAGAGTACCGAACTTCCACCATATTCCATACTTCTATGTTCACGGTCATAAGAAAACACATCATCCTAGATTTCCAGTAGTTGAAATCTGACCCAGTAAAAAGAGGTCGACTACTAACACCATAACCCTCGGGAAAAGCGAGATCATGAGACGCCATTATTCCTAGTTGTTAGACCGTTTGGAAAAAAACCGCTCTTATACCACTTGTTGGATATGTAGGCGCCCTTAGAGGGGGGGTGAATAAGGGTTTTAAAACTTTTGGTGTATTTTGAAATACTTGAAATATTAGGAGATTAAAATAGTGCAAAACCAAGAAAAATTAAGTGAAATAAAATAGAGACATGATTTTATTAATATGAAATGTAGTATTACAAAATTTGACATCTTATAACGCTAGAAATCGAAGGCGAATATTAAAAAAAACTTTTTCGTTTTCTATCCCGACTCGTATCCCCATGAACTAGTGGCTTTAGCCTATCCTTCCCAGGATACAGCCTCAAGCCTCTCTAGCCAATCCTCTCTCGGATACGGCCTCGAGCACCCCCTAGATCTACACCCTAGACATAGTCACCAACACGAGGAGAATTCCTCCCCAAGTCTTACCCAGACCTAGTCACCAACACGAGGCAAATTTACTAAGCGATTACAAGAATGAAAATAATCAACAATAATAAAAACTCCCTCTTGAAGAACTTCTGAAGTTGGAGATGAAGAACCATTGTAGAATAAGCGTTGTTGAAGCGATCGTCGTTCGGATCCGGCGTGAAGAAATCCTCCTTCAGAAATTCGCAGAACTTTGGTGGGAGATCACTTTTCGGCAGAATAAGGCTCTAAAATTTTAGCACCCAACCTCTCTCAAACTTGTGTGTTGAAAAAGAGAGATGCGGGGTCCTTTTTATAGCCTTGGAGCTAGCGCCTGTGCTAGCGCTACCGCCGGCGCTATCCCGAAGTAGGCAATATTCTGCGTGTGTGTATCTTCATTCCAAGGAAACCTTTCTAAAATTCCTGCACTACCGCCAACGCTATCCACTACCGCCTGGCGCTATCACCTTCGAAAACAGCTCCCAAAATTGCTCTAATCAGAGCAAGCGCCTACGCTAGGTGTTACCGCCGGCGCTAGTCGACATGTTGGAATTTTGGCTTCAAATTTGGGGGCAACCTTCATATGTTATCTTTGAGTCATATGGCTTTGTTTCCTGCACACTTATCTTTGAGATGCGGAAGACCATGTTCCAATAGAAATGACTTGTAAGAATGAGGATAAACTTCCTCGGGTAAAGCCCAAATAGTTTCTTGGAACAACTCTCAGCCGTCAGATCAAAACCTTAAAGATTTGACCGCCGCGATCTTTATTTCGCAGATCTGTTCCGCTAGTTATCGCACGCCAGTAGCGCTACCACGCTACGTTGGTTCTTCAACTTAACTTTCTGCCCACTGTCTCATTCTCTCAACGATAATGGACTCATATTGACTTGAAGACCTACCGCCGATGGTAGCGCTACTACCCAGCGCTAGCGTTTAGTCGATATCTTCTCGACGACATCTACTAGACGACTCAACTA
Organism: Dactylorhiza incarnata; assembly: GCA_033032865.1. Taxonomy (NCBI): domain Eukaryota; kingdom Viridiplantae; phylum Streptophyta; class Magnoliopsida; order Asparagales; family Orchidaceae; genus Dactylorhiza; species Dactylorhiza incarnata. Next base: position 6,000,015 of record JAWHQI010000076.1, on the reverse strand, counting down.
GGCTTCTCAACGATATAGCTATCCCCAATGGTAGAAGATACTGTCTGTCATTAGCATCTCGACGCCCTGTCGATATCACCTCGACGATATAGTACTCATCCTGTTGATATCCACTCGATGATACAGCTACCGCTAGGCGCTAGCTTCCAGTACAAAATTCTTGCCTTCACAATTGTGTGAAAACTGGGGTGTTACACCAAGCTTTACAATATTCAGATAGACATACTCGCACTTGCATGCTCGTATTAAAAAATACTCGCCCACATGAATACCCAATTTATTCTAAGCTTGATGTTACTTGAGTCGTGGGTGACACTCAGGGTGGGGGGGTCCCACAAGACGCACACTCTCAAGGCTTCTACTTCACCTAGTAAGAAGTTTAAAGAGATCGCAACAAAAGTAATCCATAAAAAGGTAAGCGGGGAAATGACAGTCGGGGGGTCCAAGGGGACACAATCCCGAGGCCTACATCCTACTTGGATGCTGGATGCTAATGAATAGGGAATGACAGTCGGGGAGGTCCAAGGGGACACACTGTCCCGAGGCCTCCATCCTACTTGGATGCTAGATGTTGACGAGTAGAGAATGACAGTGGGGGAGGTACTCTTGCGGCGCCCTTAGAGGGGGGGTGAATAAGGGTTCTACAAACTTATGTTATATTTTAAAATACTTGAAATGATAAGAGATTAAATTAGTGATAAACCACACAAAAAGAGGAAATCAAGTAATATAAATCAAAGACATGATTTTATTAACTTGAAATATAAGATTACAAAATTTGATTTCTTATGATGCTAGAAATCAAGGCGAAATATGAAATATTCTTTTTGTTTTCGATACCGACTCTTCTCACCAAGAACCGGTTGGCTTTAGCCTATCCTTCCTGGATACGGCCTCAAGCTGCTCTAGCCTTTCTATCCCCAGAAAGGCCTCGAGCACCCCCCTAGATCTACTCCCTAGACCCAGTCGCCAACACAAGGTGAATTCCTCCCTAAATCCTACCCGGACCTAGTCGCTAATACGAGGCGAATTTACTCCACGATTATAATGAAAGAGTTACAAAAGAAATACAAAACACAAATAAAAACTCCCTATGAAGAATTCTGGAGATGGCGATGGCTCACTGAATATTAACGAAGTCGAAGCGTGCATTCTTCGCGTTGAGTAAGCGTTGATCCGATCCTCCTTGAATTCTTCTCTCGAATTTGTGTGGGAGATGATGGTCTGGAAAATACGGCCCTCTCAGAGTCTCTGAAGTGCTGGAATAGAGATCTCTTCAATCAGTGGTTGGAGAAGACAAAATCCACCAATTTATAGGACTGGAGGCTAACACATGTCGTTGACCCAGTATAGAATTGTTTTGATGGCTCGGATCTTCAAAATGGGAAGAAGATTCTGCACTTTAGGAAACATTCATTTTAGGCAACCCTAAAGCTGGTGTTGAGTCTAACGCTGGCGTTAGGTCAGATCATTCCTAAAGTGCTCCTGCAATCACGGCTGCTTCCTTTCTTGCCATAATCATCATGATGGGAACGAGAGTCAATGCCCAGCGTTAAGTCCTAACGCCTGGCGTTAGACCACATCCCACATTTCAGTTTATGAGCAGGTCCAGACCAATAATGCAGCAACCTAGTGTCATATCTATTCAAACCTGCATGCTAAAAACACAATGGCAAACAAGATCAAATACAACTAGGATTTATTATTCTCAAATCAAAGTGATGTGGAAAACCATGTTCCAATAGGTATAAGGGGCCACACTGACCCGAGGCCTCCATCCTTCTTGGATGTTGGATGCTGATGAGTTGGGAATGACAGTCTGGGAGGTCCAAGGGGACACACCATCTCGAGGCTTTCATCCTACTTAGATGTTGGAAGTTGATGAGTAGGGAATGACAGTCGGGGAGGTCCAATGGGACACACCATCCCGAGGACTCCATCCTACTGTGTTGCTGGATGTTTTGAGAAGATCTTCCTCTTTCTACTCAACAATCAGAGGGGTTTAATTATACTAACTCAAAGATTGGAAGAAGCGATAGTAAGATAAGGCTCTATCATGAGTTTTGTGCTATTTGAGGTTAAACGACTCCTTTATGCAAGGGTCCGTCGTTCAGTTAAACCGACCATCTCTTCGTCGAGTTGGGAGGTCGGATTCAAGACTTTTTTCTGATAATTTCTCTAGTCAGATGAGAAATGCGATCAGGGGGTCACTTCGGCCAACATGCAAGGGAGAGCTAATCTTAACTGTTAGTTCATAGGCTTGGTCTTATGAGAACTCGCTAACCCGATGCACTGTCACATCACCTATACTAGGTTTTATGAGAGTCAAGTCGGAGGCATGTTTCCCAACCTATCGTAGATATCGATTTTACTTTCCTCTTTTCTTTTTTGAAAACACTTATTGTAAGAGAAAAAGGACTCTCATCGTCCCAAGTTTCAGGGAGGATGGGGAATTTATTTATACAATAATAAACACAATGAGGAAGGATATACACATTCCTATCAGGGGTAAAACCTGTTTAGGTTGTAACCGCTCTAGGTGTTCCTAAGCAACTCCCCTTCGTAATTCTGCAGACAATATCCTCCAGCTGCTAGTGACTCGTGGATGATGAAAGGCTCTTCCCAATTCAGGTTAAGCTTTCTGACAGTAGCGACTCTTCCTGCTGTATCCACTTTCTTCAGAATGAGATTGCCTGCTTGGAATTGTTTGATGCGGACGTGCTTGTCAAAGTATTTAACCATTCATCTCTTGATCTCTTCTTATAGATCCGAGGCTTGATCCCGGAGTTCTTTGATGTAGTCGAGAGATGGCCTCCTAGCTGTACAACCCTCATTCTCCGAGGGTGGGCGCATCTAAAGGCCACGTAAGCAGAAGTCAAAGTCAATGGTCAGCATTAGTGTCAGACAGAGCAGCAGAATCAGTAGACTTGGTCGTGCGAGTAGGAACCCGGCCGAGAGAGAAGGAAAGGCGCACCCGGAGTGCTCAACCCGGCCGAGCGAGGAGGCCATAGGACTGGACTTTCTCGCCTATGGGCGACTTGCACCAACCAACTCGCCAGTTCAGGCCAAGGTCCTCACCTACTCGCCTGCCTATGCCTTTGCTAAAACCATCTCTAGGGGGATTAGGGATAGTCGCCTGCTTCCTCTCCCTCAAGATTTGTCTATAAATAGACCCCCAGGGGTACCAGGAATGACACTTGTCCAAAATCAGAGCTTCACCCCCTTATAGGCGAGAATCCTCCCTAGCCAGTGCCTTTCTAGTACCAAGCTCGGCCATTCGTGGTGTTGGAGGAGAAGAATCCTTTGAGCTTCTGGGTACGTGGTGGGACCTCCCTGTCGTAGCAACTGGGGTTGTGTTTGTTAACCCTCTATTTCGCTCGTCATGGCTAACCAAGTCTTCTCGTTGAATCACTGGGCAAGTAGCCTCCGGCTGCATTGATCTGAATTTTGGAGCCAGGATTTTCCAGGCTTCAACACTTTGGTGCGGTGAGCATGGATCGTAGTCAGAGGAAGAAAGTCTGGTTGAGAAAGCGAGATGGTTACAATTAGCGACCACAATGAGGTGGTAGGTAACCCGACCAGAGGTGACGAGTTCGTAAGTTTTGCTGTTTTCGAGGAATTCGCGCGGTGGATAGAAGGCTCCATGCGAGTAGCTCTTCAACCTCGCATGAAAGGAACGGGGACCTCGCCTCATCGCCCGGGTACGTCCGAGGAAGGTGCTCACCCTAAGAGAGCAAGGAAGGAGCATGTGGAGGAGTTCGAGAGACCAAGGTGGTCGCAGTTTGGTCCACAGGCGTCGCAAGGAGCTGGCAGAACTCGGTTCCGCGAGGAGGAAGAGCACGTGAGATACTTCGGTACTCGCCAGACTAGCGAGCATGGAGGAGATACTCGCCAAGATGAAGGTCGTCAACAGATTGGGGGGAGGAGCCCATTCTGTGAAGAGATCATTGCCGCGCCAGTGCCGGAGGGGTTCAGAGACCCCGTGATGAATTACTACTCGGGGAGGGATGAACCCCTCCGACACATCCAGTGGTTTGAGGATGTCGCCTCCATCCGGACCATGTCTAACTCCTTCAAATGTAGGCTGTTCGCAATCTCCCTCCGAGGGAAGGCAAGGGACTGGTTCCACCAGTTGCCAGCAGGTTCCATCTACTGCTTTGAGGACTTGTGCCGGGGGCTGACCATGCGGTTCGCCACGGCCAAGAAGCTGAAGAAGGAGGTAATGGCCCTTTTACATTTGGTGCAGGGGCTGAAGGAAATGTTGGGGGACTATATCGACCACTTCCAGGAGGAGGTGTTAGACATCCAGAAGGTGGATGGTCGCACCTTGCAGCTAGCCCTGACTTTTGGCCTTCAGGAAGGCCTCTTCAAGTTGGAGCTCAGCCGGATCCCTCCCTACTCTTATGGCAATCTCATCGAAAGGGCCAACCAGTTCGTCCAGGGTGAGGCTTCCAACCACGGCTTCCTAGCCAGGCTCACCCGAGTGACCAAGGAAGATGAGGAGGAGGAAGAAGAGAAGGCCCCTGAGAGGAGAAGGAAGGAAGAGCCCAGGAGGGCAGAGAAGCAGAAGCCAGAAGGAAGGGGCGGGGAAGAGAGAAGGGGAAGAGAGCCCAGGAGAGAGGAGCCAAGAAGAAACGATGAGAGAAGGCTCATCGTAGCCCCAGAGCGTCGGGAAGAAGAGAGGCGCTACCAAGTCCCCGTTAACCGGCCACCTTGGAAGACGGCCAGAGGACCTCAGCGTCAGGAATGGGGAAGGAGATCCCCGGAGAGGAGACGCTTCGACAGACCGGAGGGGCGTCAGGAAAGGAGAAGAGAAGAAGCGATGGCGGTTGCCCGGCGCGGCAATCAGCAAGGCTGGAAGAACCGGAAGTAGAGGAGGTTCCCCTCTATTGTGACATCCACCAGGTGGAGGGGCACGACACTATGGCTTGCCCAGACTTTTGGGAATCTAAGAGAAGGTTGGCAGCAGGAGAAGTAGAATGGGAGCAGCGGAGGATTGAATCCCCTATCGAGCCGCAGGAAGTTCAAGCCATCGGCCGAAGGAGGAATGAAGATCGCGTCGACCACGGAGGTCGAGGAGACCTCATCCAGGGAGGTAGAGGAGTCGGTGTGATACACGGGGGAGCAGGGGTTGGAGCTTTCTGCAAGGGGAGTCTCCATCAGATCTACCGAAGGAGCGTCGCTTCAACTTCGCAGGCGCCGCCCCGTTGGAGGAGATCACATTCTCAGAGGAGGACATACTGGGGAATGAGAATCCCTTCCATGATGCCCTCATGATTCAAGCTTCCATGGAGGACTTCACCGTTGATCAAATTTTGATCGATAACGGTAGTTTCGTAAACGTCATCTTCAAGGAGACGTTTGATGGGCTGGGCGTCGGCGTCAGAAGAGTCCGGGTGCCGGATGGTCCCCTCTTTGGCTTCTCCAGAGAGAAGAAAGAGGTGGAGGGAGGCGTAGATCTCCTTGTAACACTCGGTGGAACCCCTCTCCAGTGCCGTTTTGTCATCGTTAACGCCCTGAGTTGCTACAAGGCCATCTTCGGGAGGCCACTTCTCAACACCTTCAAAGCCATTCCATCCTCCTACCATCAATGCCTCAAGTACTGCCAAGGGGACGTCCAGGTGAGGATCAGGAGCGATCCAAGAGCCGCCCACGATTGCTACCTTAGCTCGGTCAGCACCATCAGCTGGATGGCTGATGCGGAGGAGTTCGAAAGGGCGATAGGAGGCACGACCCGACTGGAGGCGTCCGAGGAGTGGAAGAAATCGAGGTACTCTCCGCAGCAGGAGTGCCTGGGTTACTTAGGATTGGAGGATCACTGAAGGTCAGTGATAAAATGGAGATGGTGACGTGCCAGCAGGAGAACGTAGACATCTTTGCCTGGAGTGCTGTTGAGATGCCCGAGATTGACTCAAAGATTGATTGTCACCACCTCAATCTCGACCCCGCGGTGAAGCCTGTCCGCCAAAAGAAGAGGTCAAGTGCCACCATATTGGCTGGACCTATCCGTGAAGAGTTGAAGAAGCTGCTGGATGCGGGTTTTGTGTCAAAGATCCAGTACCCAGGCTGGGTCTCAAATGTTGTAATGGTAAAGAAAGTTATGGGCAGCTGGAGGATGTGTGTAGACTTTTCATTATTAAATAAAAGCTGCCCGAAGGATTGTTATCCCTTGCCTAGAATCGACGCACTTGTTGATTCAGCCGTCGGTTTCCCTGTGATGAGCTTCCTTGTTGCGTTTTCAGGATACCACCAGATCCGAATGTATCCCCCCGATTGCCGCAATATTTCCTTCATCACTAGAGATGACTGTTATAGCTACAAAATGATGCCCTTCGAGATAAAGAATGCAGGAGTGACCTACCAGCGGATGATGGACCGCATCTTCAAAGAGCAGAAAGGGCGGAACCTGGATGTGTATGTGGATGACCTCTTGATCAAAAGCAAGAGCGTCCGGGAGCATGTAGTCAATTTGGTGGAGACCTTCGCAACACTAAGGAAGTTCAAGATGAGGCTCAATCCAGCAAAATGCGTGTTCGGAGCCAGAAGGGGAAAGTTTTTGGGGCACCTCATCACCCCGGGGAGTTGAGCCGAACCCTGACAAGGTCAAGGCAATCCTGGAGATGGCCTCGCCGAAGACCATGAAAGAAGTCCAAAGGCTGACAGGAAGGTTGGCGGGTCTTAGCCGCTTCCTGTCCAAGGCAGGAGAGAAGTGCTCTCCCTTTTTCAAAACGCTCCGTAAGTGCGAGAACTTCGCATGGTCCGATGAATGCGAGAAGGCGATCGGTAGGCTGAAGGAACAGTTGACTCAGACACCTCTCCTTCAGAGCCTGAAAGAAGGCGAAGACCTACTCATCTACTTAGGAGTAGGGGTGGAAGCAGTAAGTTCCGTACTGGTCCGGGAAGAAGGGAGGAAGCAACTCCCCATTTATTATGTTAGCCAGGTGCTCAAGAAGGCGGAGTTGAAGTATCCAATCTTGGAGAAGCTTGATTTCGCCTTGGGGGTGTCGGTGCGAAAGCTCCGGCCTTATTTTCAAGCTCACTCCATCCGGGTCGTGACTGACCATCCTCTCTGAAATATCTTAGAAGGGGTGGAGTATTCAGGGAGGCTGGCGAAGTGGTCGGTAGAACTCAGTGAGTTCGATATTTCCTTCTCGCCCCGGGTAGCGATCAAAGCACAGGCGGTAGCGGATTTCTTAGCCGACTTCTCAGTAGAGGCGGAGTCGGGAGAGGAGGCTTCTACTCCCATCCCTTGGAAGATGTTCGTGGAAGGAGCCTCAGGCAAGAGCTCTGTGGGGGTGGGCATCGTTCTTGTCAGCCCACAGGGAACTAGGATCAAGAAAGCAGTCGAGATCCTCTTCCCCGTCACGAACATTCAGGCAGAATACGAGGCCATAGTAGCAGGCTTGCGCCTCACAAAGGAGTTGGGCATTCAAGATGCCATGGCTTTCACTGATTCAATGGTGGTCGCATGACAGATTCAGGGAGAGTTCGAAGTGCGTGACACCATTCTGTAAAGGTATCTTGTCAAGGTGAAAGGATTAATTGGCGGCTTTCAATCCTTCTTCGTTGAGCATATACCGAGATAGGAGAACTCGGCAGCGGATCGTCTGGCCAAATATGGGCCAAGAGCAGGAAGGACCGTCACGGAGTTATTCGAACCATCCATTGAGGAAGGGGATATGATGGAGATCGATCAGCGCCCCTCGTGGAGGGATCCGTTCGTGACATTTCTGAACACCGGGCAGCTTCCTGCGAAGGAGGGGGATCAAAGGAAGTTCCGGTACAAGGCGGCGTACTATTTGCTGCAGAATTGGGAGCTATATCGCAAGACCATCTCGGGCCCTCTGGCTAGATGTGTCTCTGAAGACGAAGTACCTCGAGTGTTGGAAGAGATCAACTCGGGAGAGTTCGGAAGTCCTTCTGGGACTCGCACTTTGGAGCAAAGGATCTTGAGGCATGGCTACTTCTGGCCCACTATCCGCAAGGATGCGGAGGCCTTCTCAAAAAAGTGCCAGAAGTGCAGTTGTTCGCCCCCCTTCAATTGCAGCCAGCCCAGCAACTTCGTTCGATCACCGCCCCGTGGCCGTTCGCTATCTGGAGAATGGATTTGAAAGGCCCCTTTCCTTCAGCTAGTGGTCAGAGGAAGTTTGTTCTCGTCATGATCGACTACTTCTTCAAGTGGATCGAGGCCAAAGCTCTTGCTAAGACTACATCTCAAGTCGTGAAGAACTTCATCTGGGGAGAAATCATCTGCGGATTCGGAATTCCACTCGCCATCGTCACCGACAACGGTCCTCAGTTCGTCAGTTTGGAGCTGGAGGATTTTTGCAGGCAGCTCGGGACTGATCTCCAGTTCGCGTCAGTACATCATCCCAGGAGTAATGGACAAGTGGAGGCCGCCAACAAACTGATCATCAACCTACTAAAGAAGAAAGTCGAGAACCTAAGAGGTAATTGGGCGGAGCAGCTCCCCTCGGTATTGTGGGCTTTGAGAACCACTCCAATCTCGGCCACAGGGGAAACCCCGTTCAAACTCTCTCACGGGTCCGAAGCTCTCATTCCAGTGGAGTTCGAGGTCAGAAGTCCTAGGTTAATTGCAGCAAAAGATGGAGACGAAGAATGGCGACTTGAGAATGAGGAAGCCCAGAAGCTGTCCCTCGACTACATCGAAGAGCTCTGAGATCTAGCCTCGGCTCGGCAAGAGGAGATCAAGCGTCGCATGGCAAGGCACTTCGACAAACATGTTCGCCTCAAGCACTTCCAAGCAGGTGACCTAGTCCTGAAGAAGGTGGACGCGGCCGGGAGATCGGCAGCCATGGGAAAGCTTAACCCCAATTGGTAGGGACTTTCATCATCCACGAATCACTTGCAACAGGAGGATATCGCTTACAGAATCATGAAGGGGAGCTATTGGGGAATACATGGAGCAGCGATGACCTGAAAAGGTTTTATCCCTAAGAAGGGACGTATACACTTCTCTCCTATAAATTGATTGTTTATAAATAAATTCTTCATCTCCCTGAAACATGGGACGGCAGGAGTTTCTCACAGTAACAAACCTTTAAAAAGAGGAAGAGCAGAAAAAGCCGACCTCCGAGTCAGGTTGGGAAACCAGCCTCCGACTTGATTCTCGTAAGATCCAGAACAGATGATAGGGCGGTGCCTTGGTATTGCGTTCCCCTAAGACCAAACCTCTGCACTGACGGTCGAGATCAGCTCCCCCCTTGCACGTTGGCCGCGGTTCCCTCCGACCTCATCACTCGTCCGACTGGAGATTATCAGGAAAAAGTCCTGACACCGACCTCCCAACTCGACAAGAGGATGATCGACTTAACCACTCAGGGGATCCTCGAACAAAGGCGTCGTGAACCCTCAAGAGTGGAAAGCTCATGGCGTAGCTTCTTCACGTTCTCGATGGCCTCGTCCAATCATTTGAGTTGGTATGTTTAGCCCCTTCTGATTGTTGAGTATATCACGAGAAAGATCGTCAAACTAGCATCAACGCCCAGTAGGATGGAGACCTCAGGATGATGTGTCTACGAACCTCCCCGACAGTCAGTCCCTACTCGAACATCTCTTCATCAGCATCAAGGCCCCAGTAGGATGGAGACCTCGGGATGATGTGTCTACGGACCTCCCCGACAGTAAGTCCCTACTCGAAGATCTCTTCATCAGCATCAAGGCCCCAGTATGATGGAGACCTCGGGATGATGTGTCTACGGACCTCCCCGACAGTCAGTCCCTACTCGAAGATCTCTTCATCAGCATCAACATCGCAATGGGAGGGGGATTATCGGGATTGTATGTCCCCTTGGAACCCCTGACCATCTTTCCTTTTCTATCTTTTTTTTAGCAGTCAGGGTGCGAGCAGGAAACTAACTCGCAAGGTTAAGCGCGAGGAACCCTAAAGGCGAGCATCCATTATATGGACAAAAAGATCAAAGAAGTGAGTAAGGTGAGATAGTCGATAGACCCCGATCTCATCCGAAGTCTCCTGGACCAGAACAACAGGTAAGCGTATACGAGCGAGCCTATGAGCCTAGCGACATCACAATAGTACAAGAAAGACCCACAAAGAAAATAAATATCACTATCAAAAGAAAGGTTATCTACCAAAAAATATATACTCGCAGAGCCGCGAGAAGCATCAAAACTGTTCAAAAAATACAAAAGTTCACTTGGGCGGTGGAGCATAGTAGGATGAGTCCGACTCGTTCCCCTCCTAATCGTCTTCCTCCTCGCTTGCGTTCAGAATGTCGGAGAGGAGCCCCTCCGTCATCAGATTCTCTGCTCCCGGAACCAGCAAGCCCGCCACAGAAAGTTTTGCGAAGACCAAGTCACCGGCGGCGAGGGCTATCTCCCGCCGAAGAGACGAGAGCTCCTACGAGGTCATGAAAGATGCTTCAATCCGGCTGGAAGGTCCAGCTTCCGAGGAGGTATGGGCGGCCATCCTAGACTCCAGTTCGGCATTGCGAACCTACGTCGCCTCCAGCAAGACCTGGCTGGCCCGCAGAACGCACTCGAGCTTGGAGATTGTCTCGGTCGCAACCAACTGCTCTTCCTGCAGATGCGAGAGTGACGGGTTACAAGGTATAGAAAAAAAAGAGGGAGTCTTAATCCTAGATCACGCGGAATACCAAGGTCACCTCGAAACCTCTGCTAGACTCGGCCTTGTCCTCCGCAGCTTTGGCGCGCTTTAATGCCTCCGCCTCGCGCTTCACGCATCCATGGTGAGCTTCCGATGTAGGGAGAGCTCCTCTTTGGCGCCGAGGAGGTTCTGTGCGGTCTGGTGGAAAAGCATTGAGGCACGCAGCATTGCTCGCGACCCCTGGTCGGCGAGAAAGCGAGGGGAAGCCTCCCGTAACACCTTCGCATCATCGCGATCTTATAGTCCGAACAAGATGCTAAAAGCGTCGTCATTCGGGACCTTGTCCTCGCTCCACGAAGGCAGGCGAGTGCTCAGGGATACCTCTCTCTGTTCCCTGCTCCAGGAAATCAACGGCTCGCCATCCAAGCCCCTGTTCAGCGAACCCTGCCCAAAGTTAGGGTGATTCTCGGGGATGCTATCTTCCTCTTCGCATGCCCATTGCACCGCCACACATCGGGCAACCTCCTTTCTCTTTCTCTTCTTTGTCTCCAGTGGTTCGCTTTCATCCAGCCATCCTGCAGCGCGAAGGATCTCGGTCACGTCGCCGACCCCAGGAGGAATTCCTGACAGAGGAGACTCCTACTCGCCTTCTTTCTCCTCACCGTGCTGCATCATCGCCGAAGCCGCCGCGGGAGATAGAGGAGGCGGGGTCTGGCCCCCCACAGGAAGAGGCGCGGACGGTAGATGCCGGCATCCTAGAAGAAAGGCGTTAGACAAAGAAGCAAAGATAAAACCAATTGAAGCGGAGACTAAGAAACGTTACCCTCGCCAGGCTGCGCATATGCGAGATGGTCAATGTTCTTGCGCCAGAACACGATGTCGAACTTTTTATCTTTCAAGGCAAGGAAGAGTTCCTCGTGATTACCTCGGAGCGAGGGAGTGGCGAGCGCCGCGGGTGGTCTTTGCTGAGGGCGATTGGGTATCTGGGAGAAGTCGCCAGTTATGAAGATGAATTTCTCATTCCCCCGATGGACCTTATTCGACGTCCCTGTTATCTTGCAATGTTGGCTGTCGAAGAAGATCACCCCGTCCTTGGTCACTCCCATATATAAGATCTTCTGGAAGACGTCGAGCTCAAATGTGATCTTCTCGCTGCGAAGAAAGCATAGGTAGTCGATGATAATCGGTACCCCATTCGTGTTGATCTGGGCGGGGACCCAGCAGTAGTACCTCAGTGTTGGATCGGTAGGCGCCCTTAGAGGGGGGGTGAATAAGGATTTTAAAAACTTTAGAGATATTTTGAAAAGCTTTGTAATAATTCAAGACAAAGACAATAAGAAGTCAAGTAAAACAATTGAAATAAAGTAGAGACATGCTTTATTAAAATCAAAAACGGTTTTACAAAAATGGACTTCTATAACGCTAGAAATAGGTGGCGATGAATAGTAAACTCTTTTTGTTTTCTATCCCGACTCGCATCCCCACAAACCGGTGGCCCTAGCCTATCCTCCCCGGATTTGGCCTCAAGCCGCTCTAGCCAACCCTTCCCCGGATGTGGCCTCGAGCACCCCCTAGACCTAGCCTAGATCTAGTCGCCAACACGAGGCTAGTTTCCCCCTAAGTCCTACCCAGACTTAGTCGCCAACACGAGGCGATTTCACTAACCATTTACAAGAAGAATATGAAATGAAAATAAATAAAAACTCCCTTCTGAAGTCGGAGGCGAAGATCCGCTGTAGAATAAGCATTGTAGAAGCGGACTTTGTTTGGATCCGGCGTGATGAGATTCTCCTTCAGAAGTTTGCAGAACTTTGGTAGGACATCAACTTTCGGCCAAGATAGCCTCTAGAATTTTAGCACTCTATATCTCTCTGATATCTCTCTAATGTCTGTGTGAAACGAGAGAAGGGATGTCCTTTTTATAACATCAGCGCTAGCGCCTGCGCTAGCTGTACCGCCAGTGCTATCTCATATTAGGACACATTCTGCGCGACAGAATCTTCAATCTGAGGAAATAATTCTCCCTTGCCAGTTATGCTCCTCGCTATCGCCTGCGCTATCGGATATCGCCTGGCGCTATCTCCTTCTATAAGTTCTCCCGGCAATTGAGCTTAAGCAATTCATTTCGTCGATCAAAATTTCATCGAACGGAGCAAATAGTTCGTCGAGCAAATTTTCGTCGAACGCCGTTATGAGCATTTCGTCGAGTGCCGCTAACAGTTCATCGAACGCAGCTAGCGCCTGCGCTAGTACTACCGCCAGCGCTAGTAGATGTTTTGGATTTGTTGGCTCAACTTTGGGGGCAAGCTTCTTATGTAATCCTTGAGTCATCTAGACTATGTTATCCTGCACACTTAAACACACAAGATCAAATACATGGGATTTGTTATTCTCAAACCTAGGAGATGCGAAAGACCATGTTCCAACAAACTCCCCCTTTTGATAATAACAAATCCATTAATAATAAATCAGAGAATTAATATATAAGCATGAAGAACCATACTTGTGTGTGCGTGAGAGTGATGACTTAGGATAATTTACGATTTAGGATATAGAATTGCTCCCCCTAAATACATGCTCCCCCTAAGTGAATGCTCTCCTAATATGTAAGCTATCATTTTAATTAAGCATTATATTTTGATGGCAGATTATGAATATTTATCATGTTAGTTCTCCCCCTTTGTTATTAGCAAAAGCGGGTAAGGAAACACCACTAAAAAGTTGCTAAGAAGATAAAAGCATGATCGAGCTTGTAGAGAAGGAAATAATAAGGAGTTTTGGAATACTTTTCATTTAAATAGATCAGAGTTTGAGTATCTCAATATTTTCATAAATCAGAGTTTGTAGCATAACCAAATACAAGGTAAATGTAAAGTTGCGGAAGACTTAGAAGAAATATAAGTAAACATCTTTTGTACGACATGATAATAGAAAAAATTTATAGGAGTTTAATTTTATAAAGAAGATGTTTTGAAAACATTTTAAAATCAATAATAAATTAACCAAGCATGAAATAATATTATCAGAAAGATAGTACTATAATGTTATGTTAATTCATAATTTCAAAACATACTAAACATTGTAGAAAGCATGCTAGGTTATCTAGTGCATTTCCTAAATAAATAATAGTATAGAATTAGCATTAGGATCCAATACTCATGAGAAGAAATGTTATGGAAGATAATGATGTTCACAAAAGTGTATTTTTGAGTAGAGTAAACACATGTTTTAATTAAAAATATAAGTAATATGTAAAGTAAGAGCACAATAAAACACAAATAATTTTACTTCCACAAACTTCAATGCACACAAAAAAAATGTACAACTACCAAGGTGCTTTGCACACACAATGCTCATTAAGACTTATCATGGTGCAAAGTAGTGCTTGCGGGATCACATAGTTTTATTCTTCAAGATTGATTTTTATTGTGATCCGGTGTACTTAAGAATAAGTGGTTTTTATTTTGAAAGAAAGTTATGGTTTGCACAAGATACTTTACTATTCTTTCCAAGGTGCTCAACCTCACAATGCTTATTAAGACTTATCAGGAGGTTCAAATAGTGCTTGGTGGAGTTATCTTTGTCACTTTATTTTATGATTTTTCTTTTGTACAAAGTTCTCCGAATACACTTGTTTTGCAAACCAATATAATTTATAAAAAAGATAACCACTTTTCTTAACTTTAAAAGTGCAAATAAAGGAGTGTAGGTAAGATACTTGTGCAATTTTAATTCATTGTACTAATACATAACATACACAAGCATTCTTAGATTAAACGCATATGCAGACAGTGCCAAAAAGTGAGTGAATAAAAATCATTATCAAACATAAAACATTTACTCATACTTAGAGGCATGCTAAGCTTAGTTCTACACAATTTTTACAATATAATTGATGCACATATAATAGATATATCAAAGCATGATGAAAACAATGTTCAAAGTAGTTTGAAAAGATAACTTGCAATATTATAGAAGTTCTAAATAATAGATTAAGTCATGCTTGATTATCACACTAAATTTCATACAGTTTTTTTGTTGGTTTTTGCATTTTATATTTCTGTATTTGATTTTTGTATTTAGAAATAGAATTTGAACAAATGACAAAATAAAAATTTTTTTTGTAATTTTGCCTTTTGTATTTTTGTATTTGATTTTTGCATAAAACAAAAGAGATTGTAAACAAAAAGGCAAAACATATTTTTGTAATTTGTCTTTTGTATTTTTGTATTTGATTTTTCAAAAATTAATTAGAATCACAAGTGCAAAAATAAACAGTACATATAGATTAATACATTTTTAGGAATATTTCAAAATTTTAAAAATACAGAAAAATGAACAAGTACGCTAGCGCCGGCGTTAGCGCTAGCGCGGGAAACAGTGCATGATTTTTTATGATTTTAAAATTTTTTATTGTTGATCTTGATTAAGTGTCCCAATAGTAGTTTCATGCTGAAATCTCAGATTTTTAGGAGATGTTTTCAATGGTTAAAAATTGCAAAATAGTGTTTTGTGAATGTGTTTTAACACGAAAGATCTAGGACACCTAACTCAAGTCGTAACACTCAAAATCTTGCATTACTAAGCAGTACAAACAGTGGAGAATAAATTTAGGAATATTATAGAGTTTTGTTTTCAGAAAGGTGCGATATCGCCTGCGTTAGCGATAGCGCTGGCGCTATTGAACCTTTATATAGATTCCCTTTGCTCTATCATTTCGGCCATTTCCATTTACTCTATTCCCAAAAACCCTAGAAGATGACCCAGCCCGCGCGTAGATCTGAGGTAAATCTTCATCTTTTCTTATGATTTTTGTTTTAAAACTTGATTTTGATGTTAGAGATGAAGATATTTGAGGTTTTTAGGTGGTTTTAGAATCTAGATCTACAATGGATGATTCTTTTCTTCAAGAGTATTGTTTTAAATTTGTATGAGGATTTTGGTTTTGATTTTGGTTTGGATTATGTGGGTTTCTTGGATCTAACAAGTGATTATTTGAAAATGTGTTTTTTTTTGGGAAATTTTTACTGTTTTTAAAGCAGAGGATTAGTGCCGGCGCTACTGTAGGCGTTATTTATAACGCTGGGCGCTATTGATAGCGCTGGCGCTATTGAATGTTGCTCAGTTTTAATATTTCTTGTAATGTGACAGATGGCACCTGGATCTAAAGGGAAGAAGACTGCAGATCTGGCCGTGGAAGCAGCAGTGGTGGGTGTACCTTATATTGTGGAGTTTGACATGCCACGTCACCACCATATAATGCAGTTATTTGTTGCTTCCGAGATATTCAATTGATTTTCTCCAGATGGGTTTTGTTCAGAATTATTTCGAGAATTTTATACGCACTTGGAGAACCCATCACAGACAGAGCTGGATGGAGGAGTGCGATCTTTGGTGCAGGCTCATGTGGTGATAATTACTCATGATGATCTGAGGAACATGTTTGGGTTGACACAGCATCCCAATCATTTGGAAATTGTTGAAAAGTTTAGAGCAGATAGAGACTGAACCCAAGTGAATATGGTGCTGCACAATAGGGAATGCAGGAATCTGATCTCCACAGTGTCGTCACTCATAGTAAACGCCTTGGTTATTCAAGATGTACTACGACATACAATCCTACTGAAGTTGGGTGATGTTGGGTCCAGCGTCTCCTCACTTGACCCGTAGCGCCCTTCCATTGATATAAAGATTAAGTTGCGCCTTCACCAACAGTCCGGGCTTTTGGTGTAGTTGGTTGCGCTGGGTCCTCTCAATTGGTATCAAAGCAGGTTGTGGGTTCGAGACCGGGGGGGGCGCTGATAATTCCTGAAATTCTCTCTACCTGTGTGGGTCCCGGTGGGTCAGGTGGTCGCAGCCATGTGTCAAGCCACCTCTGATCCTGCGGGCCATGTGGAGCACCTCTGAATTACGGGTCGTGCTGGACGCTGGGGGGGGGGGGGGGGGATTGTTGGGTCCAGTGTCTCCTCACTTGACCCGTAGCGCCCTTCCATTGATATAAAGATTAAGTTGTGCCTTCACCAACAGTCCGGGCTTTTGGTGTAGTTGGTTGCGCTGGGTCCTCTCAGGTGATACAGCAAAAGTCACCGCACAACTAAGTTACGTCACCTACTTCATTCTAGAGGAGGAAAAATTTGATGTGGCAGATTTGTTGCTTTCCTTGATTCGTCATTCATTCAAGTTGCGGCATCCATCCCGTCAGAGATACAACAACTTGCCCCTGGGTGGCATCATTCAACGGATTATTCAGGTGATGTATCCTTCTATAGAACTAGGCTTTTACTTGATGGATTGCTTTCCTCTGATTTATAGTACTTCACACTTGCGTGCTACATCCCATCTGAATGAGTCGTCGTAGTCTGCTCGACCACCACTTCGGCGAGGAGCGTCATCTCGAGGGGCTCGAGATGATTCATTTGAGTCTTTTCGAGAAGAGATGGGAGATCGGATGACAAGAGTGGAGAAGGATGTTTCTGGTATAAAGAAGATGGTGAAGTTCATGATCAAGGCATTAAAGCTAAAACCATCTACACCGGAGCAGAGGGAGTGGGACAGCCCAGAACAGGATCCACCCCGTCATTCGGTTCGGAGGACTCGCAGAAGATAGTCTCCAAGTCCAAGTGTGGAGGAGATAGACGAGGAGGAGTAGTGGAGTAGGACGGTCCGAGGGGAACAAAGTTTTTTTTTTTTTTTGGTTTGTAATAATACAGGTATTTTGACACATGTTCTTGGATGCTTGAATAATTTTATCTGATTTTTCTTGGTACTTTTTTTTAAAAGTTTTTGTTATACATGTTATTTATGAATTTTGAAGTAATGAAATGAGGATTTTTAGGCAATTTTTTAATATCATATGTAGTATACTTTAAAAGCTTATGTTTAGGGATTTTAATACCACATAGTAATTTTGAATTTAATTATTGATAAATGATGTATATATATATATGTAATGAATATAAGAATAAAAAAATGATTTTGAGTTTTGATTAAATTGATTTTTAAACTTATTAAGTTAAAGCATATCATGAAGTAGAATAGTTGATACTTTATAATTTTTTTTTTGTTGATTTCTACTTCATGCATTTGGTGATACTTAATGAGTAGGAGATTTAGGGATCCAAAGGGGACCAAGAGTGGTGGTTCCTTTGGGTACCCAAATATATCGTGTAGGTTTATGGGTAGATATTGATGAATGGGTCTGTTCATGTGATGTTAATGTTTTAGTTTTAGCTTTGGGCATCCATTCAAACTTTGGTTTAGTGTTATTCTTATATGAGAAATTCCATAGCGATAATCTTTATATTGATGATTTTTGAAGGTATTTTTCATAGGAAAGTTATGAGCATTTAATTTTATGTTGGGAGAAGTTTGATAATGATAGTATTTTGGAATTTCATTTTGAAGTTTTTTATTTCCATTGTTTGGTTTATTCATATTTGAGATATCATATTTAACTTGCTCTTAGAGTTTGTTTGATATTGAGAATTGTTCTTTAAGATTTCCTTAAGCAAGATAATTTTAGTTTCTAATTCATTGTTCTTAAGTTTCAAGTTATGTCTAGCTTTATTATACGCAATTGTGCTATTTTTAAGAGTAGAAACAATTGAATCAATATGGTTTTGGTATTCATTTCTGTATTCCTCAAATGTGTCATCCATCTCTTCAATTTCAATTTTATAACTTTTGCATGTAGCACAATCACCTGTTAAAGATGAATTTTCTAAAGATAACTTTTCATTATGTTCTTTTATACAAATAATTTCGTTTTTAAGTTCCTTAAGCTTTTCCTTAAAATTATCACAATCAAAACAAGGTTTTGTGTTTTCAAGTAAAGGACAAGATGGTGAAACCACATCACAATTTGATTCTAAATTAATATTAGCTTTTAATCTCTTATTTTCTAAATGTAAATTTTTAATAGTGATTTTCAATTTCTTGATCTTACGTTTTGCAGTTTTTAGTATATTGAAACTAGAAATGGAAGTTATCACACAAGAAGAAGATTTTGACTTTCTTAAAGCGCTTTTGGTGGAGGCAAACTGTGTGCATGAAGTTCCTTCGTTATCTTTTGGGCCTTCCTCCATTATAGATGAATTTTCATCTTCTTTTTCTTTTGATGTATTGCTCTCTTTTTCCAAGTTAGTTTCCATGATTTCCCTGGCTTTGCTACGAGAGAGATCTTCTTGAGTAGTGGTGGATGCTTGTATGTTCTTCTCCTCCTGTGTTTGATCTATACCTGCGAGAGGAAAATCATACATTTCTTCAAGGAATTGCCAAACTTTGTATGCACTAGAAAAATAATATATTAATTTGAAAATTTCATTTGTTAGAGCACAAAATAAATAATGTTTGGCTTTTGCATTTAGTTAACGTTCCTTTTTATTTGATTCATCCGCAGGTCTTACAATGGCCAAATTCCATACTTCGGCATCTAAAGTCTTAATAAATTTTTCAATTAAAATTTAACATCCTTTAGAATTTGTTCCTTTAAATAAAGGTGGTTTCTGAGATATTTCTTCTTCACAGAAATTTGCCCCACTAGTAGAAACGAGATCATGAGACGCAATTATTCCCGGTTGTTAAGCCGATTGGAATAACCTATCTCTGATACCACTTATTGGATCGGTAGGCGCCCTTAGAGGGGGGGTGAATAAGGTTTTTAAAAACTTTAGTGATATTTTGAAAAGCTTTGTAATAATGCAAGACAAAGACAATAAGAAGTCAAGTAAAATAATTGAAATAAAGTAGAGACATGCTTTATTAATATCAAAAACGGTTTTACAAAAATTGACTTCTATAACGCTAGAAATCGGTGGCGATGAATATTAAACTCTTTTTGTTTTCTATCCCGACTCGCATCCCCACGAACTGGTGGCCTGATGAGTCCTGATCATATACACTTTTATGGACTCATCCGGGCCGTTATTTAGCCAATTCACCGCATTATAGCCTTGTTATAGCTTATATTTGATAATCCATGCTAGGTGCACTTCTAGGCCCATTTTGGTGTGATTTCATGCTTATCTTCATTAGTAGTTTTCATGTACTGTTAGGTGCCACTTTCAGTGGCTAGATTCGTGGTTGTGCTGGATTAGGAGTCGTGCAGGTGTTCCCGGTGCAATTCTGCACAGGAACACTGCGCACGATCACCGGTTCTATTGCGCACGACCACTGGTCGTGCGCCACTGATCGTGTGCAGTTAACCCTTTTTTCATGAGTTCTGTTTGGTGCAGTGCGCACGACCATCGACGATAGTGCGCACGACCACCGGTCGTGCGCCACTGTTCGTGCGCACTTATCATTAATTTTATGAGTTCTGTCTCGACCAGTGCGCACGACCACTGACGATAGTGCGCACGACCACCGGTCGTGCGCCACTGGTCGTGCGAACTTTGTACTTTATAATTTTCTTCCCTTGCAGGTTCCGTCCAGGTAGAGCGCACGATCACCGAATTCTAGTGCGCACGACCACTGTTCGTGCGCCACTGACCGTGCGCACTGTTTATTCCAGCGCCTATAAATTCCGCTGCTCGCGATTTAGGTCGGGGATCCGCCATTTTCTCGCCCTGCTCCGCCGTTTCGCCCCCTTTCGCTGGTTCTCCGCCCCCCTAGGCCTCCTCCATCATCCAAGAGCTTCAAGGAGGAGATTCCACGCATCTTCATCGCCAAGCAAGGAGTTCTTCGCATTAGACGTGGCCGGATTGTAAATCGCTGGAGAAGACGGGTCCATTGGGAGGTGTGACAGCCCTCCTCTACCCCGGACGCAGTTGGGACCGAGCTAGGACGTGGATTGACAACCCAACGATTCCTACCGTGAATCTACAACGAGACTCCGGATTCGGTCGTATCTCTTGCCTTTTTCTTCTACTTGTGTGGTTGTAGTTGTTTGTAATCTCTATATTTAGATGATGAATGCTATGAACTATGTGTATTATTGTTTATTTCATGTTTATGGAATTATTTAGTTCATATGTGTTAATGAGGTGCGCCCCCATCCATTTTCCACTCCACCACCGTGTCTGGTGCCGCACTAGCAATTGCTAGTGGCGTGCTTGTCGAAGAGGTGCTTGCGACCCTCAATTCGTTAGCCTACTCGTCCATCCGCCTACCGAAGCGTGGCATCGCGGCCCGTATTCCATCCCGCCTAACGAAGCAGCGCGCTCAAGGCCTGCATAGTTCGATCTGTTTGCCTACTCGTCCATCCGCCCTTGCGACGCAGCGCGCTCAAGGCCTGCCTAGTCTCCATCCCGCCAAGCGAAGCATTGCATAGCGGCATTGCATAGGAGTAGTTGATAGCTTTTATTTTATTTTCCAAAAGCCAACCCAACTCCCCCGCATTCCATCCGATTTAAGGACTTCAATCTCAAGTCCTTCCTCGAAACCTAACTCCACCTTACTGTGTTCCTTGAGAGATTCGATACTCGGGGATTACTCCTCGTTTTATATTACTTGAACGATCGGTACACTGCCGTTTCGTGTCACAGTCGAGCTACCGCCTATAGCGGTGTGTGAGATTTGCGCCATCATGGCCCTAGCCTATCCTCCCCGGATTTGGCCTCAAGTCGCTCTAGCCAACCCTTCCCCGGATGTGGCCTCGAGCACCCCCTAGACCTAGCCTAGATCTAGTCGCCAACACGAGGCGAGTTTCCCCCTAAGTCCTACCCAGACCTAGTCGCCAACACGAGGAGATTTCACTAACCGTTTACAAGAAGAATATGAAATGAAAATAAATAAAAACTCCCTTCTGAAGTCGGAGGCGAAGATCCGATGTAGAATAAGCATTGTAGAAGCGGACTTCGTTTGGATCCGGCGTGATGAGATTCTCCTTCAAAAGTTTGCAGAACTTTGGTAGGACATCAACTTTCGTCCAAGATAGCCACTGGAATTTTAGCACTCTATCTCTCTCTGATATCTCTCTGATGTCTGTGTGAAACGAGAGAAGGGATGTCCTTTTTATAACCTACACGCTAGCTCCTGCTCTAGCGATACCGTCGGTGCAATCCCATATTAGGACATATTCTGCGCGGCAGAATCTTCAATCCGAGGAAACAATTCTCCCTTGCCAACTGTGCTCCTCGCTATCGCCTGCGCTATCGGATATCGCCTGGCGCTATCTCCTTCTATAAGTTCTCCCGGAAATTGCGCTTAAGCAATTCATTTCGTCGATCAAAATTTCGTCGAACGGAGCAAAGAGTTCGTCGAGCAAATTTTCGTCGAACGCCGTTATGAGCATTTCGTCGAGCGCCGCTAACAGTTCGTCGAACGCAGCTAGCGCCTGCGCTAGTACTACCGCCAGCGCTAGTAGATGTTTTGGATTTGTTGGCTCAACTTTGGGGGCAAGCTTCTTATGTAATCCTTGAGTCATCTAGACTATGTTATCCTGCACACTTAAACACACAAGATCAAATACATGGGATTTGTTATTCTCAAACCTAGGAGATGCGGAAGACCATTTCCAACACTCAGGATCTGCAGAATTCAGTCCAGAGAGGAAGGCGCAAACCGACCTCGAAGTGCGGAAGGGGAAAGGCAAGTTTCCCCTCCGAGAAAGTGTTGATCCGCTCGCCAGTAGCGGGAAGGCCAGCGTGGAAGCCCCGAGCGAGGTACTGGTGGACGAACCTCTCCAAGTCGTCCGAGCGGGTAACGGACTTCTTGAACTTATGCGCGACAAAGTTCTCGGCATAAATCAAGCGCCGGGTTTCAGCATCCAACGAGGGCGTCATCGTAGAGCGGAAGAAGAAAGAAGCGAGTTAGTAACACAATTGAAGAACTTCGAGAATGCGCGCCGATTTTGGGCCCCTACCCCCCCCCCCCCTATTTATAGAAATTGGGTGGGGGTCGCAATGTAAGCATGTACGAGGTGTCTACCTACTCGCCTTTATCGACGTCGCATACGCAACAGTATATGAGAGTTATTAACTACCCTTCTCGCGCCTAAGCGACGAAATACAAAAACATAAGAAAGCCCTGCAGAAGATATAAGCAGCATGAAGGCGACTAATCAGCATAGTTCAAAATTACAACGAGCAATTAAGGATTATTACAGATACACGCGGAATAATGTTCTTAAAAATACAAAGAAAAAATGATGCTAATTCACAGGAGGGTCGCCGCGCCTGTGTGAAGTAGCACCAAGCCGCCCGTTGAAGCCCAGTTGACGAGCGAAGGCCATCTTCTCATTAGCTCTCTCCAAATGTTCCTCGCTAAGCCGAATGTGTTCTTCCATGTGATTCAATGCCCCGAGGGACCCAATGCTCGCCCGCAGGATGCACATGTTCGCCCTCAGTGACTCGTAGCGTTGTTCCATGCCCGCCATCCGGCACTCCAGCTCGGTGACGAGATAATGCTTTCCTTCAGCCGCCTCAAGCCGATGCTCGAATCCTTCAATGTTCGCAACGCGCCCTTCAAGCGAAGTTATTCGCCGATGAACCTCGTAGGCCAGCAACCTTTCGACCTTTATCTCCAGATTGAGGTAGGCCGAAGCCATATTCATCCTATATTCGCGAGTAAGAAGACCTAGCGCCTTGATAAAAGCTGACCCCGGAGACGTCGCACGGGCTAAAAGGTAGCGAGTTAGGAAAAGAGACACGTTAATACAACACAATGCAATGATCATACCTGCCCGCACAGGCGCCGCCCTCAGTTGATGACGAGGAGACGGTGACCGCCGAGGAGCGTCCCGGCGAGGAGGAGAGACAACCCGACGAGGAGACGGAGATCGCCGAGGGCTGAGCCTCCGACGAGGAGATATACGAGGGAAGGCGAGCGCCGAGGAGAGTTATGTCGGCCCCCTGAACGACCACCCCGTCCTTTAAGAGACGACGATGCCGCATCAAGCCGCCGAGTAAGATGAGTTATAGGAACTACCGAGGAAGACCCTCCCCCTCCCCTTCCTCCAGAATTTCGGCCACTAGTTCGAAGGGCCTCAGGCGACGGTGATCTCCGCGAGATGGTAACCCTGGAGTTCTTTAACATCATCCGGGTTCCGCCTGTCGCGCGCTCGGGAATGGCGGATGACGGGCAAAGAGGTTCCCGCTCGGGGACGACCCCTACGGGAAGGACCAGTGGAGGCGGTAGATGCTCGGTACCTACGCTCTCTCCCACCGGGGATGTCTACATGTTCACTTCTGCGGGAGATTCACCTACAGAACAACGTCGGCATCAACGAAAAGTTCATGCAAGAATTACAATATCTCGGGAAGATGATTACCTTCACGGAGGGGATCCGGATGGACGTTCAGCGGCCCATCCTCAGTAGTTGATCGAGGGACTTCGTCACCCAACCCCTCATCATTCGTCAGCGAGAGGGAGGGCTCAGGCGTAGAGGTCGCCGGATTGATCGGAGGCACCTCCTCGCCCGACGGGTTAGGGCGACGATCGGAGGACCCCCTTTTCCTCTTGCGGGTATTCAAACTTTTTGTCTTTTTCATCAGCTTCATCAGTAGCTCGGCCATCGCAATTACCTCCTCGGTAGACAACATCTCGTCGAATGTAAGAAAGTGGCGTGCCAGGGAAGGACCATCCCCCTCTATTTATAGATTTCTAGGGACCCCCCCCCCCCCCCCCCCACCAACCGAGTAAGCTAGTATCCCGCCAGAAACAACTCGTCGAATATGGGTTGGATGATTCTTTCCGACCAACTAAGTTGCTCACAAAGAGTGGGGATTGTGTACAACCCTCATTCTCTGAGGGTGGGCCCATCTAAAGTCCACGTAAGCAGAAGTCAAAGTCAATGGTCAGCATTAGTATCAGACAGAGCAGCAGGATCAGGAGACTTGGTCGTGTGAGTAGGAACCCAGCCGAGCGAGAAGGAAAGTCGCACCCGGAGTGCTCAACCCAGCCGAGCGAGGAGGGCATAGGACTGGAATTTCTTGCCTATGGGCGACTTGCACCAACCAACTCGCCAGTTCAGGTTGAGGTCCTCACCTACTCGCCTGCCTATGCCTTTGCTAAAACCATCTCCAGGGGGATTAGGGATAGTAGCCTGCTTCCTCTCCCTCAAGATTTGTCTATAAATAGATCCAGAGGGGTACCAGGAATGGCACTTGTCCAAAATCAGAGCTTCACCCCCTTATAGGAGAGAATCCTCCCTAGCCAGTGCCTTCCTAGTACCAAGCTCAGCCATTCGTGGTTTTGGAGGAGAAGAATCCTTTGAGCTTCTGGGTACGTGGTGGGACCTCCCTGTCACAGCACCTGGGGTTGTGTTTGTTAACCCTCTATTTCGCTCGTCGTGGATAACCAAGTATTCCCGTTGAACCACTGGGCAAGTAGCCTCCGGCTGCATTGATCTGAATTTTGGAGCCAGGATTTTCCAGGCTTCAACACTAGCCTCTTCATTTTCTAGCTGACATTCCTCATCTCCATCTTCTGCCGCAACCACTCTAGGACTCCTGACCTCGAACTCTACTGGAATGAGGGCTTCAGATCCGCGTGATAATTTGAATGAAGTTTCTCCTGTGGCCGAATTAGGAGTGGTCCTCAGAACCCATAGGACTGAAGGGAGCTTCTTTGCCCAACTTCCTTTTAAGTTCTCGACCTTTCTCTTTAGGAAGTTGATGATCAGCTTGTTAGTTGCTTCCACTTGCTTGTTTCTCCAAGAATGGTGTACTGAGGCAAATCAAATATCGGTGCCTAATTGCTTGCAGAAGTCCTCCAACTGTAAGATGGCGAATTGTGGGTTGTTGTCGGTGACGACAGCGAGAGGAATCCTAAACCTGCAGGCGATTTCTCCCCAGATGAAGTTCTTCACGACTTGAGAGGTGGTCTTGGCCAGAGCTTTGGCCTCGATCCACTTGGAGAAGTAGTCGATCATGATGAGACCAAACTTCTTCTGACTGGTAGATTGGGGAAAAGGGCCAATCAGATCAATTCCCCAGATGGCAAACGACCACAGGGCCGTGATCGAACGAAGCTGCTGGGCTGGCTGCAACTAGAGAGGGGCAAAGAGTTTTCACTTCTAACACATTTTTGAGAAAGCTTCGACATCCTTTTGGATGGTTGGCCAGAAGTAACTCTGTCTGAGGATTCTTTGCTCAAGAGTGTGAGTTCCTGAATGGCTCCCACATTCTCCTAAATGGATCTCTTCCAACACTCGAGGCACTTCGTCTTCTGAGACGCATTTGGCCAGAGCACCCGAGATGGTTTTGCGATATAGCTCCACGTTATACAGTAAATAGTAGGCGCCTTATATATGGACTTCCTTTGATCTTCGTCGTACACTTGGATTTTGCCGGTAGCTAGGAATGTTGCGAATGCATCCATACAGGAAGGGTGTTGCTCATTCTCCATCATCCCTCCTTCCTCGATGGATGGACGAAATAGCTTGGTGATTGTTCCCCCGACCCTCGGACCATAATTGGTCAAACAGACTGTCGCTGAATTCTCCTCTCTTGGCACGTGCTCGATGAAGAAGCATTGAAAGCCTCTGATCAGCCCTTTAACTTTGATCGGGTATTTCTACAGGATGGCGTCGCGCACATCGAACTATCCTCAGATCTGCAAAGAGACTACCATTGAATCCGTGAAAGTTTGGATGTCTCAGATTCCCAACTCCTTGACGAGATGCAATCCTAGCACTATGGTCTCGTACTCTATTTGATTATTCGTGACGGGGAAGAGGATCTCGACTGCTTGCTCGATTCTTGAAAGTGCACAGTGTGTCTCTGAGTATTCCCTAGAGGGGGGTGAATAGAGATTTAAATATTTTGTACCCTAGTTATGCACACACAATAAAAACTACTAAGTATTATGCAATCAACAAAGCAAAAACAGAATAAAGTAATTATAGTAAATATAAAACAAAAAATAGTAAACTGGGACAACACAGAAATGCAATGCAGAAGACAAAGAATTTTATAGTGGTTCCCCCAAATATGGGTAGTCCACTCTTCTACTCCCTGGTAGGATTGCACTAACTGTGCCTGAGTCTTTTGATAAGGAGACTCTCAGAACCACTGAGTCATTTGATAAGGATACTCTTAGAACCACTAAGTCTTTTGATAAGGAGA
Organism: Dactylorhiza incarnata; assembly: GCA_033032865.1. Lineage (NCBI taxonomy): Eukaryota > Viridiplantae > Streptophyta > Magnoliopsida > Asparagales > Orchidaceae > Dactylorhiza > Dactylorhiza incarnata. The sequence goes on along the minus strand of JAWHQI010000076.1, from coordinate 5,973,420 downwards.
CTCTTAGAACCACTGAGTCTTTTGATAAGGAGACTCTTAGAACCACTGAATCCTTTGGAAGAGGGATTCATAAAACTCTTTTACAATTGGTGTATGAGAATAGTAAAATGAGAAGAAAGAAGAGAATAGAATTCTTCTGTAAGAATTCTTCAGAATCTTTCTCTTTGAATGTTGTTGTTTCTGTTTATCTCAGGATCTGAATATGATGAACCCTTGCTTACGATTGTGATGATTGCTAGGGTTATGAGCTTGATCCCGATTCTCTGCACTTTTTTAGGCTTACTATTATGTGATGCGGAGGAAGAAGCAATACTATTGTTATGATCATTTGCTGTGCAGAGGAGTTGTTCTGTTATTCTGTCTTAGGGTTGATGGAGGAAGAAGAAGAAGCCCTATTTTGACAGCAAAAAATATGTTATCCGTTGTTGGCTTTTCTTCTCCTCTTAGCATACTTATTCTCTATGGTTGGAGTTTGAATTTCTTTCTTCTTTTGGACTATCCTTAGAAGGAATGCCCATTGGACAATTGATTTTTCCTTCTACTTTTGTTCCCGACCCGTCCATCTAATTTGAATAACTTCCAAGAATGTCTTTGTTGTATCCTGGAATACTCCATTCCATTCTTGGCAATAAACGAGCCGTTGGAGAACAGTCTTCAGCTTTGCAGACCTTCTGAAAAGGTATAAGAAAGGACAACAGAAAAACTTCTATTTCTGACTGTACTCGATGCTACGTCGAATTCATCTTTCATCATATCGACGCACCTCTGAGTTCTTATAGGAGTACCTTCGAATTCCATCTTAGCCCTAGATGAACTCAGATGTCGACGTTGCATCGATTATTACACCTAGAGGGGGAGTGATTAGGTGTTTTCAGGATTATTTGCTACTTTTAATTTAACTGTCATAACACAAAAGCAATCACAGAAAACACACAAGATTTGTAGTGGTTCCCTACAAGACAATATGTCTAGAGGTAGTCCACTGTCCCTCCCACCTATCTAGCAGTGTGCTAGACTAGGCAACTTCTCCAACTCAGATCTTTTCACTATAAGCAGATCTTACAACTCAGGTTCACACAGAACCCTACCAAGCTCAGACTTTACAAGTCTTGCAATAACTCAGATCTATAACTAGATCCTACCAGCTCAGGATCACAAAGGATCCTATAAAGTAGTACAGAGAGGTTGTTGTAGAAGAAGAAACTTTAGGATGAAAGCTTTGAATATCAGGTCTTCTTCTTCTTCTTCTTGTAACAATAAGCCCAGAGATTTTATGGATCAGTGAAACTTTCTTTAGAATCTTCTCTAGACCTTCACAGCACAGCAACAATGAAGTCTTCTTCTTGTTGATACTTTTCTTTCTCTTCAGGAAGTATGTATGAAAATTAACTTGAGAGAATACTGAGCAAAAAATGTATTTCATTAGATAAAAATATCTCCTTTTTTATTGCTCTGCAATTTTGCATAAAACTCCTTTTTGATTATTCCATAATCAATTTTCCGTTTGAAACGTCTTGCAGAGTTGGCAATATTTCATCATAATTACTGGCCGTTCTTGGAACTTGCAGAATATAGAAATAATTAATTTCTTCATTAAATACTGTGCAACGACTATATTTTGTAGAGAATATATCATTTATTGCTCCTTGAATTGTGCGCAAGATAGGCGGTGTGCACATTCCCTGAATATCAATTTCCAAGAATGTCTGTGCAATAAATGTTGATCCTCAACTGTCAAGGCGATAATATTCCTTCAAGACGATATCTTCTTGATCAGTGTAAACGATAGATATTCTTCACAACGATATCGTCGACATACTTATTCTTCAATACTTTACTTGATATCTCAACGATATTACTTCTTCAAGATGATATCGTCGAGATGTTTCCTTAGATACAATATATCTTCAATCTTCAAGGCGACATGTCTTCTTCAAGACGGTATCATCGACATGCATCCTTATTCAAGACTTTACATGATATCTCAACAGTATTACTTCTTCAAGATGATATCGTCGAGGTGTTTCCTTAGATACAATATATCTTTAATCTTCAAGGCGATATGTCTTCTTCAAGACGGTATCATCGATATGCATCCTTCTTCAAGAGTTTACATGATATCTCAACGATATTACTTCTTCTTGATGATATCTTCTTTATATTCCTTTTCATATGACTTAGACTTTTCTTCAAGTTGATAGCCTTTCTTCAAGACGATATCGTCTTGATCTTCAAGACGATATAAGGTCTTCAAACTGATGTTTGTCTTCATAAATCTTTCATCGTGACTTAATGAGTCAAGTCATTAATCTTCAAGACTATACCTCTTCTTCAAGATGATATCGTCGAGACATCTTAGCTTTATCCACGATAAGCTTTCTTCAACCTTCAAGACTATACATCTTCTTCAAGACGATGTCGCGAGTCATCTGAACTTAGTCTTTCTCAACTATAAGATATCTTCAACCTTCAAGACTAAGTGTCTTCTTCAAGACGATGTCGTCGAGATATTTTCATTAAGCTTTATCAACGATAAACTTTCTTCAAGATGATATCGTTGAAACTAATTCAACGATAAGATACCTTTCTCAACGATTCTTCTGCTGAGTCTTGAGACGATATTTTACTTGGTTAACTTTCATTACTTTTATCGTCTATATACTAGTGATGTAGCTTTGATGCTTTTCTACGATATGTAAATTATATCAACGATATATCCAGTCCTTGGTGATTTTGGACTTAGAAAATTACTTGACATATGGTTTAACTTCTACAGTCATGAATAAAATATATCTTCAAATACATAGTGCATTTATCATTGATCTGAGCACTTCTTGAAATCAGGAACATTGCTGGGCATAAATCCCAACACTGAATTTCAATTCTCAAATCCATATTTCTTGAATATAACTCATCTTTCTTGAAGTTTTCTAATTCTTCCCTATCTGTTTCTAATTCTTTTTGTATTTTAAGGTAATCATTGCAAAAAAAAATTAGGGCAAGTTTTAAATTCATCAGAACCAAAATCAAAATTATCAAATAGTGATACATTTTCTACTTCAACATCTGAGGAGATCCCTAATGCCATTTGGCAGACAGCTTCAGTAGCTTCTTCATCACTTTCTGATGACGAGGATCTTAAATCTGCTTCAGAGTCACTCCAGGTTTCAGCAATGAAACATTTACCTTTCTTCTTGTTTTTCTTCCTGAAAGACTTCTTCTTTAGCTCCTCTTTATTGCTGCACCTGTCCCTTTGTTCATGTGGACAATCAGGGGTTATGTGCTCTGGCTTATTGCAGGAGAAGCAGATCACTTCCTTCTTTGGAGTCTTATCAAATCTGGGTTTTGATCTCCTCTCTTTTCTTCTTGAATCTTCTGTCTTGACCCACTTTTTGAATATCCTTGCTAAGAGACTGAACATCTCATCTTCAGGAGTGGAGGGCTCTCCTTCAGCAACCTGCATGGCAAGACTCCAATGTATGAGAGTTGAGGTTGTCTCCTTAGCCTCTGTTTCAGCCCTACTCTTCAGTAGCATCTCATAAGATTTGAGCTTTTCTGACAAAGCATCAGTAGAGATCGCTCAATAGCATCTGGACTCTCTAATGGCCCAGATCCTTGAGTCCCATGAGCTTGGGAAGCACATAAGGATCTTATATTTGATCTCTGTCAAGGATATCTTCTAGTCCAAACTTTTTAGCTAATTAATAATAATGCTGAATCTGTCATGCATTTCAGCAACACTTTCCACATCTTTTTTTTTGAATGTTCTCATATTAGGATATGCGAAGGGACTTCCCGTCCTTTCTTTCATCAGAACTCCCTTCTACAATTCTAGAAAGAGATTCCCAGATCTCTTTTGTTGATTGGCAGTCAGCAACTTTCTGGAAATGTCATCTGACATTGTAGAGACCATAATATTCATTGCCTTGGCATCACATGCCTTATGCTTTTTCTCAACATCTGTCCACTCATTCCTTGGGACAACTTCCTGTGTTGCAGATCCACTGGCATCTTGTCTGACTGGAGCTGGGGACCTAAAAACATCAAAGATGTCTTCATCAATGGAGTTCATATAGAGATTTATTCTAGCCTTCCAGAGTGTAAACTTATTCAATTTACACACTGGTGGTCTTGTTTATGCATAGTCCTTAGAACTTATTTTCTTTATAAAATAGTTTTAATTAATTTAAAATAAAGAAATAAGAGTGAGGAGATCTTTTGACCAAGGTGCTAACCTTTTAATGATCAACCTGCCTCTGATACCAATTGAAAGTGTACAGTGTGCCTCTGAGTATTCTCTAGAGGGGGGTGAATAGAGATTTAAATCTTACGTACCCTAGTTATGCACACACAATAAAAACTACTAAGTGTTATGCAATCAACAAAGCTAAAACAGAATAAAGTAATTACAGTAAATATAAAACAGAAAATAGTAAACTGGGATAGCACAGAAATGCAATGCAGAAGACAGAATTTTATAGTGGTTCCCCAAAATGTGGGTAGTCCACTCTTCTACCTCCCTGGTAGGATTGCACTAACTGTGTCTGACTCTTTTGATAAGAAAACTCTCAGAACCATTGAGTCTTTTGATAAGGAGACTCTTAGAACCACTGAGTCTTTTGATAAGGAGACTCATAGAACCACTGAATCTTTTGATAAGGAGACTCTTAGAACCACTGAATTCTTTGAAAGAGGGATTCTTAAAACTCTTTTACGGTTGGTGCATGAGACTAGTAGAATGAGAAGAAAGAAGAGAAGAATTCTTCTGTAAGAATTCTTTAGAAGCTTTCTTTTTGAATGTTGTTGCTTCAGTTTATCTCAGGATCTGAATATGATGAACCCTTGCTTATGATTGTGATGATTGCATGGGTTATGAGCTTGATCCTGATTCTCTGCACATTTGTAGATTTTCTGCTATGTGATGTAGAGGAAGAAGCAGCACTGATGTTATGATCTTTTGCTGTGCAGAGGAGTTGTTCTGCTGTTCTGTCTTAGGGCTGAAGGTGGAGGAAGAAGAAGCCCTATTTCGACAGCAGAAAATATGTTATCCGTTGTTGGTTTTTTCTTCTCCTCTTAGCTTACTTATTCTCTATGGTTGGAGTTTGAATTTCTTTCTTCTTTTGGGCTGTCCTTAGAAGGAATGCCCATTGGACAATTAATTTTTCCTTCTACTTTTGTCCGACCCATCCATTTGATTTGAATAATTTCAAAGAATGTCTTTGATGTATCCTGGAATACTCCATTCCATTTTTGCAGTGAATGAGCTGTTGGAGAACAGTCTTCAGCTTTGTAGACCTTTTGAAAAGGTATTAGAAAGGACAGCAAAAAACTTTTATTTCTGACTGTACTCGATACTGCGTCGACTTCATATTTCATCATATCGACGCACCTCTGAGTTCTTATAGGAGTAGCTTCGAATTCCTTATTAGCTCCGACTGAACTCAGATGTCGACGTTGCGTCAATTACTTATCGACGTATCCGTCGAGTTGATGACTTGGTCTTGAACTTCATCTTCTGCGTCTACTCGAAGTCAAAGTTGTGTCGACTTCTGAGATGGCTTCGACATCCTCTTCCTTCTACGTCGAGTTCATTTCGACATTGCATCGACTTTACTTGATACTTCGACAGTCAGTCTGAGTTGCTTCGACTTCTAGTCAGAGACTAGAATTGCGTCGACTTCTAGGTGAAGTTGCGTCGACTTTTATTCGATGCAAGTTTTAAGTGAACTGAATTTATGCTTATCTTGACCTGGTCTTGACACTCTAAGGTGAGTGTGACAACCTATGACATCTAATGACCAATTTATCCTTTTTATACAACATGGGTAATATAACCTAACTGATGAAATCACTTTAAGTAATTTGTTAGATAAATCACAAGGGTTTATTGTTGGAGCATGCGTTTCGCACTCCTCCGGTTTAATAATAACAAAGTCCCGTTTGTATTTGATTCTATTTTTATTAATGGTGTGCAGGTAACAGGTATGAGATGTTCACATTTCTGCTGGAGCTAAATTTTAATGTGGGAAAATTGCACTGTCGGAAAATTCCGACAGCCGCTGTCGCCCAGGCGACAGCAGAGAAGTTACAACTACTTCCCTCCACGGCAGCTCGACAAAAGTCAGTTTTGAGCTGTCGGAATTCCGGCAGCGATGTCGCACAGGCGACAACTCGGAGGTTACAACAACAGCCCACGACACCACCCACGATCGGCAGTTTTGCACTGTCGGAAATCCGACATCGATGTCGCCTAGGAGACAGCTCGACGGTTACAGCAACTGCCCGCACGACGCCACTCCAGCGGCAGTTTAACGCTGTCGGAAAATTCCGACAGTCACTGTCGCCCAGGCGACAGCGATTTTCTATAAATTGCCTCCTTGTGTTCGTGCATTCAGAGCTTTGAGAATTCCAAGTCCCTTCCTGAGTGCATACGAACCAGAGATCTCCAGAAACTCTTCAACTCCCATTTGTGCAAAGAAGGATTGAAGATTGAAGACGAGATCGGGCGCTCTTCTACATCATCGATCATCTCGAGGCTTCAACAATCCGTTCAGAGATCTGATCTTCTAGGGAGTTGTTCTTTTCATATTGTATTTTCATTCACATACTTTTCATTTTGTATTGGTAGAGAAATCGTCGTCTTGCGTGCGGCGTCTAAGTCCTTGTGCGGCTTAGGGGAAATCGCTTCCTTGTGCGGAGCGTCCAAGTCCTTGCGTGGCTTGGTGGGAAATCGTGGCCTTGTGTGCTACGTCTAGATCTTGGGAAGATCTAGAGGATAGGCTTGGGCTTGGTCTTGGGAAAGACAAGCGATAGCCTTACGATCCTTGGGAGAAGGGTTGGTAAACCAAAATTGTAGAATTTTTTATTAACATAATTGTGCCTTGATCTTAAGCATTGTTAAGATTATTTTTATTGTACTCAAATTTCATGATTAATATAATTATGTCTTTTTCTTTAATTACATATTTGGTGGCATAATCTTTATCTTAGAAATTTGTGTTTTGATTTAATACTAAAGTTACATTGGTTTGAAAGTATTTATAAGTAATTTTTTAGTAAAGTAAAATCTCTTTAAAAAAAATTACTAAGTAAAAATTAATTTTTAGACACACCCTTATTCACCCCCCCCCCCCCTCTAAGGGCGTCATACGATCCAACAAGTGGTATCAGAGCAGGTTACTCCAAAACGGTTTTACCACCGGGAGTAATGGCGCACAACGATCACGCGTTCGTTGAGGGGCAAGGAATTAGTAGGCCACCACTTTTTACGGGCATAGACTATAATTATTGGAAAACACGTATGCGTTGTTTTCTAATTGCGCTAGATATAGAAGTCTGGAATATGGTAGAATCTAGTTACACTTCTCCAACATTTGTTGTAGGAGATGTAACCATGGATAAGCCCAAAGACAAGTGGGATGACAACGATAAATTAAAATGTAAGAACAATGCAAAAGGCATGAATGCTTTAATTTGCGCACTAGATCGCACTGAATTTAATAGAGTTTGTGCTTGTAATACTGCATTTGAAATTTGGAATTTATTAGAAATCACTCATGAAGGTACTTCGCAGGTAAAGGATTCAAAGCTATTTCAACTGGAATCTGAATTTGAAAGGTTCAAAATGGATGTAGATGAAGAGATTGATACGATGTACACACGATTTACAAAAATCGTGAACGACTCAAAGGTGCTAGGAAAGGTGTTCTCAAATGGAGATTTGGTAAGGAAAATCTTAAGATCACTTCCCCCGAAGTTCAATCCTAAAGTGACTGCAATTTCCGAGTCACATGATCTTAAGACCTTACAATTGGAGAGCCTCATTGGGAACTTGAAAACTCATGAAGTTGAATTGAAAATTCAACAACAAGAGTATATGGAGCCAAGGAAGAAGGGATTGGCTCTAAGATCAAAGAAGGAAGAAACTAGTGATTCTGAGGAGGATGAAGAAGATGAGGAAAGTTTATTTGTTAAAAAATTTAGAAAATTTATGAAAAATCCGGAGAGAAGGAATTCGTTTAAGAAGTATTTTAAGAAGGAGACCTTTAGGAAGAAAAAAGGAAAGGAAGGCGATGAGGAGGAAGAGAGACCGCCACCGGAGTGCTATCACTGCAAGAAGTTAGGACACATTCGAAGCAAGTGTCCAAAGTACTTGAAAGAACTTAAAGAAAAGAAGCACAAAGGGTCGAAGAAGGTGTTGAAGGCGGAAACCTGGGATGATACTACTTCTGAGGATGCAAGCAGTTCCGATTCAAGTAAAGAAGAGGAGGCCAACATATGCTTAATGGGAAAGAGCGTCATATCTGATGACGAATGCAGTGTCCAAAGCGACACTGAGGTAACTCCTCCAACCTATGATGAATTGTTTTCTGAATTTTTAAAGACTTGCAAATTTTTTGAAAAAAGCTTAAAAGGCAATGATCTTCTTAAATCTGAAAATGACATTTTACTTAAAGAAAACAAAAAATTGTTAAGGGAAATTAAGACTATTGGAAAAAGAGATATCTCTTGCCAAGAGTGTGATCACTTTTGGGGAAGAATTAATGAACTTGAAGAATCTCTTTCCAAATCTCATTCTACAATAAAAATTCTTACTAACAAGAATGAGATTTTAGAGAGAGATCTGAAATCTTCAATCTCCAAAGTCCATGAGGGAAAGAAATCTTTTGAACGTAGATGCGTAAATCTAGTATCCGAGAATACACAAATGAAAAACCAGATTCATGACTTAACACTAGCCATGAAAAATTTTGGAATGGGCCGAAGATCACTGGATATGATCTTAGGATACCAACGTCATGGATCTGGAAGGTTTGGGCTCGGATACACATCTGGAAGCTATCGCCCGGCGACAACCACTGTCGCCGGCGACAGTGAAAAGTCCAGAAAATTCACTTTTAAAAATTCTAAAATTAATGAATTGTTAAATACTGCATCCTCATCCAGTAAAAGTCCAAAAAAGTTATACTCCTCTAAATACATTACATGTGCCAAATGCAATAGATTTGATCACACTACGGACTCTTGCTGGAAAGAAGGAAAAAGTAAAATCAAACAAATCTGGGTGCCTAAGGCTTCTACCTATACTATGGGTGGAACCACTTGGGTAACCAGATCTTTACTCACCTCTTCTTTCTAGGTATGTTGGCAGGCTAAGGACAAAGAAGACGTGTGGTACTTGGACTCGGGTTGTTCAAAGCACATGACGGGCAATAAAGAAAAGTTCCTTAGCCTAGAGATGAAGAAAGGAGGAGTTGTTACATTCGGAGACAATGGAAAAGGAAAAATCATCGGCATCGGAGTTGTGGGTAACGAAAATTTTTCAATTTCAAATGTTTTATTTGTAGAAGGATTAAAGCATAGTTTTATTTCTATTAGTCAATTATGTGATAAGGGTTTAAATGTTTTATTTGAATCTTCTACAAATTTATGCAAAATTATTAATTCCAAAACAAATGAAATTGTTTTTACCGCACCTAGATGTCATAATGTATATATGATTAAATTTCTTGATTTTTCAAATTCTACCTTAAAATATTTTTTATCAAAAAATGATGAATTAGATTTATGGCATAGGCGACTTGGACATGCTAGTGCCAAGTTAATTTCAAAACTTTCAAAAGATAAATTAATTAAAGGTTTACCTTTGCTAAATGGAAATTTATCTTCTTCACTATGTGTGCCTTGCCAAAAAGGAAAATTTTCAAAATCATCTTTCAAAAGTAAAAACATTATTTCTACCACTAGGCCACTTCAATTAATACATATGGACTTATTTGGGCCAATTGGAATTTCTAGCTTAGGAGGTAGAAAATACACATTTGTTTTGATTGATGATTATTCTCGTTTTTGTTGGACTTTATTTCTAACCTCCAAATCCGAAGCATTTTCAGAATTTTCAAAATTATGTTTGCGTATTCAAAATGAATTTGAGTTAAAAATTAAACGCATACGATCGGATCATGGAGGAGAATTTGAAAATGAAAAGTTCATTTCTTTTTGTACGGAGTTAGGAATTAAACATGAATTTTCCGCTCCACGCACACCACAGCAAAATGGTGTAGTGGAGAGAAAAAATAGAACTCTTCAAGAGTTAGCCCGTACAATGTTATCTGAATTCAAATTACCAAAATCTTTTTGGGCTGAAGCGGTTAGCACGGCATGTTATGTAATAAATAGAGTAATGCTTCGCCCTATTTTAAAATTAACTCCTTATGAATTAATTTTTAATAAACAACCAAATGTTTCTTATTTCAAAGTTTTTGATTGTAAATGTTTTATTTTGAATTCTAAAGATTCCTTAGGAAAATTTGATGAAAAATGTGATGAAGATATTTTTATTGGCTATTCTTCAACTAGTAAAGCTTACCGGATTTTTAATAAAAGAACAAAAATAGTTGAAGAATCCATTCATGTTAGGTTTGATGAGTTTGCTTCATGTGTAGAAAAGAAAATTACAGGAAAAGAAGATGATCCCCTTCCTTCGGTGGAGAATGATAATGAAGAACTTGGAGAAAATGAAGAAGAAAAAGGAGAAGAAAGAGAAGGAGAAAGAGAAGAAGAAAGAGAAGAATATGTGCCTCCAAGTGAATTGAGATTTTCAAAGGATCATCCAAAGGAGCTTATCATTGGAGATCCGCAAAAAGGGGTTAGTACTCGTTCATCGCTACATGTTTTATTTTCAAACCTTTGTTTTGTCTCTGAAATAGAACCAAAAGATGTTTCCACCGCTTTAAATGATGAATTTTGGTTTTTAGCTATGAATGAAGAACTTAATCAATTTGAACGTAATAAGGTTTGGAATCTTGTAGAACGACCCAAAAATCGTCCTGTAGTTGGTGTTAAGTGGATTTTTAAAAATAAAATGGATAATGAATCTAGAATTATTAGAAATAAAGTCAGATTAGTTGCAAAAGGTTATGCACAAATTGAAGGGGTAGATTTTGATGAAACTTTTGCACCCGTAGCAAGATTAGAAGCGGTTAGGATATTTCTTGCAATTGCTTGTTTTAAAAGATTTAAATTATATCAAATGGATGTCAAAACCGCATTTTTAAACGGGTATATAAAAGAAGAGGTTTATGTAGAACAACCCCCTGGCTTTATAAATGAGAAATATCCAAATTATGTTTATAAATTAGATAAAGCGCTTTATGGATTAAAACAAGCGCCTCGTGCTTGGTATGATCGATTAACTCAATATTTGCTAAAGCACGATTATAAAATAGGAAGTGCTGATTCTACACTCTTCATTAAGCAAATTGATCATGATTTAGTTATTTTACAAATTTATGTTGATGATATTATTTTTGGAGCCGCTAATGAAGAGTTGTGTAATGAAGTTGTTCAAATTATGAAAAATGAATTTGAAATGAGTATGGTTGGAGAACTTTCATATTTTCTAGGTTTTCAAATTACACAAAAACATGATGGAATTTTTATATGTCAAACCAAATATATTCATGATATGTTAAAAAGATTTGGATTTGAAAACCTTAAGCATGCAAACACTCCTATGAGTACTTCACTAAAATTAGAAAAAGATGAAAGTGGTGTTTCAATTGAACAAACCCTTTATAGAAGTATGATAGGGTCTTTATTGTATTTAACCGCATCTAGACCTGATATTATGTTTGCCGTTTGTTTATGTGCTAGATTTCAAGCTAATCCTAAAGAGTCACATTTAAAAGCGGTGAAACGTATCTTTAGATATCTCATAGGAACATCAAAATTAGGTTTATGGTATCCTCATAATGATTCTTTTATTTTACATGGTTTTTCGGATTCCGATTATGCGGGATGTTCTTTAGATAGGAAAAGCACTAGTGGCACTTGTCACTTTATCGGCCCTTCACTTATTTCATGGTCGAGTAGGAAACAGAATTCTGTTGCCCTCTCTACTACCGAGGCCGAATATATTGCACTAGGTTGTTGTTGTGCCCAAGCTCTTTGGATGTCACAAACAATAGAAGATTTTGGCATGCAACAAAGTAGTGTAGAATTAAAGTGTGACAATAAAAGTGCTATAGACTTAACTAACAATCCCGTATTACATTCTAGATTTAAGCATATAGATGTCTGACATCATTTTATAAGGGATCATATTAAGAAGGGTAATATAAAAATCAACTTTATAGGCACGGAAAATCAACTAGCGGATATATTCACTAAGCCGTTACCGGATTCCCGTTTTTCTATGCTTAGGCTAGAATTGGGAATTCTAGACATTTCACAATGAATATATCACTATTTAAAGCCTATAAAATTAAAAAAAAAATTATCACAAAACCTAAACAATTTAAAAAGCAAAAGCCTAAATTTTAAAAATCAAACAATAGAATTTCAAAAGACTTAACAAAAAAAAAATTTCAAACATCATTAATATTACATCAATATTGTTCAAATAAAAACAGTAGAAAACAACATAAGGATCGAGTTCATTAAACAACAATAGATCTGAAGAAGATCACTGTCGCCCAGGCGACAGTGGATGTCGGAAATTTTCGACATCTCCCAGCAGCAGCAATCTGATGAAACTACTCTGAATCTTCATAACCAGTCCCGCTGCTCTCTGGACAATCTTCTAGAGGTCCTCGTCTCACGGCTTTACCACGGCGAGTCCACCTCACCGATTGGCGTGGCGGTTCTTCATCCGGAACTTGCCATTCGGCCTCTTCCTCCGGCGTTGGCTTCAACTTCAGACCTTTGACGAGAAACTTCATAAACTTCTGCATTCGACTACGGTCCTTCTTCACTTCCTTCTTGTGATCCTCTAATGAATCACGTAAATCATCAATGGACTCTCGTAGTGATCCTGCCCTAGGCAATGGCGGCTCTCGAATCTCAATTCCCGGATGAGCCTTTTTCTGCGTCTTCTTCACTTTCATCGAACCCGTATAATATATCTCCGGATAACAATCATCCAAATAAGAACTTTGCGCTATCCATCCGTACTTCTTATAGAGTACACGCTGAATTATCGCCCCCATTGGCAGCGTATGAATCTTCACCCATCTTGGATGCTTTAATCTATACGCATACCTAATCTAGGAGAGTATGAAGTCCGCCACATCAAAAAGCTCATCCTCCATAATGTAGTATGTAATGAGGGTCAACTGAGCCGTAATACTTCTTGTATCTCCACTCTTCAACATGACTGAATTTCTTAAGATATCTTGAACTAAGAAAGCATCCAGATTGAGTGACGTACTTTCAGTGGTTAGAGTCTTCTTTTGATTCCCATGTAAACTCATGTTTACAAGGGTCCAATCTCTATCTTTTCTATAACTCTCCACTATATCCGGCACATTTTCACTAATCACTAATCCGAATTCCTCTCTTAGATCAACATGTGTTATTTCCACATGTTGACCCTGAATTCTTGATCTTACTCCTCCATCCAAATCAGTGCAATTTGGATCTTCCAAATGATTATAGAACTCGCGAATCAAAAAGGAAGAGAATGGCTCTGGGGTGATTATTGAGAGAATACCTGCATTCGCAAGCCTATCATAGATATGATCGTGCTTCGGCGAATCAAATTCCACATACTTCGCAACTCCAACAATAGCTTTCTCCACCCCAGGAAAAACTTGATATGAACTATGTGCATCTTCCGAAGTACTCCTTCGAGCTTTGGAACTAGAAGCCATTCTGCAAATAACATAAAAAAAATTTTGATTAAACATGTGTTGTGCACTGGAACACTGTCGCCCAGGCGACAGTGACTGTCGGAAATTTCCGACAGCTCTCCAGTGAACTTCTCTCGAAATTTTTTACATTCACTTCCAGATCTACTCAAAATCAAGGTTGTTTCAACATCAAGTTTAAAAAATATATATGTTTTTCAAATCAAAATCTTCTCAATACCCTTACTATTCATCATCTTCAACCTTCATTCAAAAGACAAAACTTCCATTTTTAAAATTAGTCTATGAACAAAAGCAAACCTTCAACCACAAGAATCACAAAATCATAACATTTTTAACAAAGATCCAACAAGATCCACTTATTTTTAAACTAGATCTACACTTTTAAAAACAAAAAAATTCAAAAACCTACACCATTCATCAAAAGTCAAAATGAAAACTACATTTTCCTTCTTCTCTACTATCAAAATCACAAATCCCTAAAAAATTTTGAGTTAAAAACATAAAAATCAAAAATCCATACCTTAGATCTAGAGTTGTCGCCGACTTCCGACAGCCTTCTCTCGCTCTACAGTCCAGAAAAATGAAGCACAATAGGGTTTGACTCGGTCCAAAGCCCTATTTATATTTTTGACTGTCGCTCAGGCGACAGTGACTGTCGGAAATTTCCGACAGCTCCCGAATTGATATTTCTTCAAATATTGGTCCCTTTGATGATTTACAATAGTTATATGTCATTATTAATGCTTCACCTCATGACTTGATGACAAACCATGTGTTTTTTATTTTAAAAAAATGACTCTTACATGATTATATGATTTCATTTCCAAGCTATCATCGTATTGACACTCCTACTTAGTTGTTTAGACCATTGGAAATTGTTTTCGCATGCCTCTAAGTATGAGAAATTGTTTATCTATCATAATGAACTATCACGTTCAATTCTTTTGATCAATACGTATGTCTTTTTATTTAATATATACATGGATCATATTTGCTTTAACATAATAAAATAGCACTTCTTAAATACAACTTTCAACCTTGATTTGTTAGCACAACAAAATATACACCATCTTTTGCGATTCAAGTGAATTCGGAGATCCTTGATCAATTACAAAAAAAAATATCAATATATCAAAATTAAGATATCACAATAACTGTGATCAAAAAATCAAATTTATAATAAAGACAAGGATACTCCACCAAGCACTACTTACCCTCCTGATAAGTCTTAATGAGCATTGTGAGGTTAAGCACCTTGGAAAGAATTGTAAAGTGTCTTGTGCAAAAGAAAAATGGTTTTCTATTCCTCTTGTGCTATATCTTCAAAGTCAAAGTTGACTTTCAATGCTTTTATTATGTTCTACATTTCAATGATCATGTAAATTAAATAACTTCATATGTTTGATCTAAGTATCACATGTACACATCATTATGTTATATAAACATTCATCTCATGAGAATTGGACCGAAAATATTCCATAATTCTATACACTATTGTGTCTTTCTATGATACTTTCAAATGACCTTACTCATGTTTAGGTTATTTTCTTTCATTACTTCATATGGCTATACCGTCACTTCATGGGTTTATTCATACTATGGCATATTCCTATTATTTCATGGACTTCAATCATTTCCAAAAAAGAAAAATGCTTCCGCTTACTCTTCATTTCTATATTCTATATCTTTTCCCTTAAGAACTACACTTTTATCTAATATTAACTTTTGCTAATACCAAAAGGGAGAGAATTTAAAGTATAAAAAGAAAAATCACAAATCTATTACACCTAAATATTCCACCTACACAATACATCATATATTTAGGGGGAGCACATATTTAGGGGGAGCATATATTTAGGGGGAGCATTCATTTAGGGGGAGCTTTCACCTAAAGGGAGATTATTTATTTTAAGAGAAATATATCATGTTATTTTTGTGCACACACCAAATGTTAAAATCAACAATCTAAATAAGACATGATTTCTTTTTATACGGATTTGTTATTATCAAAAGGGGGAGATTGTTGGAGCATGCGTTTCGCACTCCTCCAGTTTGATAATAACAAAGTCCCGTTTGTATTTGATTTTATTTTTATTAATGGTGTGCAGGTAACAGGTATGAGATGTTCACATTTCTGCTGGAGCTAAATTTGAATGTGGGAAAATTGCACTGTCGGAAAATTCCGACAGCCGCTGTCGCCCAGGCGACAGCAGAGAAGTTACAACTACTTCCCTCCACGGCAGTTTGACGAAAGTCAGTTTTGAGCTGTCGGAATTCCGACAGCGATGTCGCCCAAGCGACAGCTCGGAGGTTACAACAACTGCCCACGACACCACCCACGATCGGCAGTTTTGCACTGTCGGAAATCCGACATCGATGTCGCCTAGGCGACAGCTCGACGGTTACAGCAACTGCCCGCACGACGCCACTCCAGCGGCAGTTTAACGCTGTCGGAAAATTCCGACAGTCACTGTCTCCCAGGCGACAGCGATTTTCTATAAATTGCCTCCTTGTGTTCGTGCATTCAGAGCTTTGAGAATTCCAAGTCCCTTCCTGAGTGCATACGAACCAGAGAGCTCCAGAAACTTTTCAACTCCCATTTGTGCAAAGAAGGATTGAAGATTGAAGATGAGATCGGGAGCGCTTCTACATCATCGATCATCTCGAGGCTTCAACAATCCGTTCAGAGATCTGATCTTCTAGGGAGTTGTTCTTTTCATATTGTATTTTCATTCACATACTTTTCATTTTGTATTGGTAGAGAAATCGTCGTCTTGCGTGCGGCGTCTAAGTCCTTGTGCGGCTTAGGGGAAAATCGCTTCCTTGTGCGGAGCGTCCAAGTCCTTGCGTGGCTTGGTGGGAAATCGTGGCCTTGTGTGCTACGTCTAGATCTTGGGAAGATCTAGAGGATAGGCTTGGGCTTGGTCTTGGGAAAGACAAGCGATAGCCTTCTGATCCTTGGGAGAAGGATTGGTAAACCAAAATTGTAGAATTTTTTATTAACATAATAGTGCCTTGATCTTAAGCATTGTTAAGATCATTTTTATTGTACTCAAATTTCATGATTAATATAATTATGTCTTTTTCTTTAATTACATATTTGGTGGCATAATCTTTATCTTAGAAATTTGTGTTTTGATTTAATACTAAAGTTGCATTGGTTTGAAAGTATTTATAAGTAATTTTTTAGTAAAGTAAAATCTCTTTAAAAAATTACTAAGTAAAAATTAATTTTTAGACACACCCCTATTCACTCCCCCTTCTAAGGGCGTCATACGATCCAACATTTATCCCACAATCCAAGTTCCCCATGGATTGACAAGTACGATGTCAACTTCTACAGAGCTTTTACCTTAAGCACCTTCCATGAACATCTTCTAGGAAACCAGACTCGAGGAGCCCTCTCTTTGGTCTGCCTCCCCTGAGAGGTCAGCTAGGAAGTCTGTCACTTCCTGCGCTTTTATTGCCACCCGGGGTGAGAAGGAAATGTTGAACTCACTGAGTTCTACCGACCATTTTGTCATCCTTCTCGAATGCTCCACTCCTTCAAGGATACTTTAGAGGGGATGATCGGTCACGACTCGGATGGAGTTGGCTTGAAAATAAGGTCGGAGTTTTCTTGCCGACACCACCAAGGCAAAAGCTAGCTTTTCTAGGATGGGATACTGCATCCCTGCCTTCTTTAGAATGCGGCTTACGTAGTAGATGGGTAGCTGCTTCTTCCCTTCCTCTCTGACAAGCACAGAACTTACCTCCTCCGCCCCTACTCCTAGGTAGAGGAGTAGGTAGTTGCCTTCCATCGGGCTTTGAAGGAGAGGTGTCTATGTTAACTGCTTCTTCAGCTTTTCGAAGGCATTCTCGCACTCTTCGGTCCACTCAAATTGCTGACTGCTTCAGAGTGTTTGAAAAATATAGAGCACCTCTCTCCCACTTTTGACAAGAAGCGACTTAAGGCCGACCAGCCTTCCAGTTAGCCTCTGGACTTCCTTGATGCTTTTTGACGACGTCATCTCGACGATGACTTTAACCTTGTTAGGGTTAGGCTCCACTCCTTCGGGGGTGAGAAGATGTCCCAAGAACTTCCCTCTTCCTGCCCCAAACACACACTTCATGGGATTGAGTCTTATCTTGAACCTTCGGAGAGTTGCGAAGGTCTCCTCCAGATCTGTGATGTGCTCTTGAGCGTTTTTGTATTTGACCAAGAGATCGTCCACATGCACCTCCAGGTTCCTCCCCTTTCCTCTTTGAAAACTTGGTCCATCATCCGTTGGTAGGTAGTATCCGCGTTCTTCAACCCAAAAGGCATCATATTATAGTTGTAGCATCCATCGCCAATGATGAAGGGCTCATCGCGGCAATCGGGAGGAAGCATCCGGATCTGGTGATATCCTGAAAAGGCATCAAAGAAGCTAATCACATAAGAACCGGTGGTTGAATCAACCAGCGCGTTGATTCTAGTCAGGGGATACCAATCCTTCAGGCAAGTTTTATTCAACAATGAAAAATCAACACACATCCTCCAGCCCCCAGTGGACTTATTTACCATTACAACATTTGAGACCCAACCTGGATACTGGATCTCGGATACAAAACCTGCCTCCAACAGTTTCCTCACTTCCTCTCTAACGGGCTCGGCCAACGTGATGACACTCGCCCTCTTCTTTTACCGGATGGGCTTGACAGCAGGGTCTAGATTGAGGTGATGACAGACAACCTCCATGTCAATTCTGGGCATCTCGGCGGTGCTCCAGGCGAAGATGTTGACATTCTCTTGCAAGCATGTCGCCATCTTTATCTTTTCATCGGTCTTCAGGGATCCTTTGATCTTTAGCAGCCTGGGCTCTCCGGCCTTGGAGAGTACTTCTATCTCTTCCACTTCTTTGACTGCTTCAAGCCTTACCGTGCTCTCCAACACTCTCTCCATCTCCTCAGCATCCTCCATCTAACTGATGGTGCTGACCGTGCTAAGATAACACTCACGGACAGCTCTCGGATCGCTCCAGATCCTCACCTGAACATCTCCCTAGCAGTACTTCAAGCATTGATGGTAGGATGATGGGACGAATTTGAAGTTGATTAGCGGCCTCCCGAAGAACGCCTTTTATCAGCTCGAGGCATCGACGATGACGAATCGACACTTGAGTGAGGTGCCACCGAGCGTTACTAGCAGATCCGCTCCTCCCTCCACCTCTTTCTTCTCTCCCGAGGAGCCAAAGAGGGGGCAATCTGAGGCCGTTACTCTTCCTGCCTCAACACCCAACCCGTCAAACATTTTTTTGAAGATAATGTTCATGGAGCTCCCATTATCCACCAAAAGTTGATTGACGGTGTAGTCCTACACTATCGCCTGGAAAACGAGGGCATTATGAAAGAGATTCTCATACCCTAGCATGTGTTCCTCCGAGAAGGTTATCTCCTCCAACGGGGGCGGTGCCTGTGAGGTCGAGGCGACACTCTTGCGGTAGATTTGATGGAGACTCCCCTTGCGGGAAGCTCCTAGCCCTGCTCCCCTGTGGATCACCCTCACTACTGCTCCTCCTACTCCTTGAGCCACTTCTCCTTGACCTCCTTGGTCGATCCGGTCTTCATTCCTCCAACGAGCGACGACTTGTACTGTCATTGGCTCGACAGGGGCTTTCTACCTTCGCAGCTCCCCTCCTCCTTCTCCGACAGCTAGCCTTCTTCTAGCTTCCCAGAAGTCAGGGCAAGCCATCGTCCCATGCCCTTATACTTGATGTAGCTCGCAGTAGAGGGGAATCTCCTCTGCCTACGGCCTTCTTCGCTGGTTCCTTTGGGCCGGCCTGTTACTCCGCTGGGCAACGACCATCGCTTCCTCTCTTCTCATTTCTTGATGCCTCTCTGGCTGGTTGAATTTTCTTCTTTCCGGGAAGAATCTGCTTCCCGGACCTTGATTTTGGGGTCCGCCTGCCGGCCTCTACGGGTGCCAGTTGACAGGGATCTGGTACCTCCTTTCCTATTCCGGACGCTCTAAAGCCACCAGGGGCCTCCTTACATTATGCCTCCTCGACTCTTCTCTCTTGGGCTCCTCCTTCCTTCGCTCTTCTCGCTTCCTCCCGTCTTGCCTTCGGGGATCCTCCTTCTTCCCCCGAACGAGAATCTTCTCTTCCTCTTCCCTGGTCAGCTTGATGAGCTTGGCCAGGTAGTCGCGATTGGAGGCCTCCTCTTGAATGAACTTATTGGTCCATTCAATAAGCTCTTCGTAGGACATGGGGGATCTTTGCTGATCTCTAGCTTGAAGAGGTCATCTCTTAGGTCGAACGTCAGGGCTAGTTGCAAGGTGAAGTCATCCACCTCCTGGATATCCAGAACTTCTTCGTGGAAGCGGTCCATGTAGTTTCCTAACGTCTCCCGCGCTCTTAGCTTGTACTAGATAGAAGATCGTCATCATCTCCTTCTTCCTCTTCTTCGTTGTGGCAAACCGCATCGTCACTCCACGACGCAGGTCTTCAAAGTCGTAGATGGAACCTGCCGCTAGCTGGTGGAACTAATCTCTGGCTTTCCCCTTAAAGGTGATGGTGAAGAGCCTGCATTTGAAGGCATATGACATGGTTCAGATGGAGACAATATCTTCAAACCACTGAAGGTGGCGGACAGGATAATCCCTCCCATAGTAATAACTCATAACTGGCTCCCTGAACCCCTCCAGAACAACAGGACCCCAGGTGCTGCGCCAGGGAGGTCCCACCACGTACACAGAAGCTCAGAAGAGACTTCCGCTCCACAACCAAAGGTGGCCGAACAGGGTACGAGGAAGACACCGACTTGGCGAGTATCAAGAATGACGACCAAGGATGACTGGTCCAAGTATTCGAAAATGGAGTTCCGAAAGCTCAACCAAAGGTGCAGTTTCTGGTACCCCTGGGGTCCTATTTATAGGAAAATCAAAGGGGAGGGGGGTCTTATATATAGCCCAACCCAACCCGACGACTATGTGACATTGAGTGGATCTCGCCTGGCTTCGGCGAGCATCGCCTATGGCCGCCCACCTAGCGAGTATGAGGGGATGTTCGCACATGCTCTCCCCATACTCTCCTAGTTCTTCTACTGTTCCTGCTGGCTGAGTAATTTTTTATCTCTGACTCCTGGCTTCTGTTTTGACCTTTGACTTTTACTTATGCCTACGTGGCCTGAAACGAATATCACCCTCGAAGAATACGGGTTGTGTACACAAATGATCAAGTATTTTTTTCATTTACAAAGTTTATTTTATTTTATTCTCGCAAACATGTATTAATTTTAAACCAAGCAAACAAATTAGAAAAAAATTAAAAATATATATTAGATAAAATTTATCATTTTGTAGAAAAACTCATTATCTGTCTCATTTAGTCGGAATATATTTTTATTAAGTATTATGAAATTATATATTTTAATTAGTTTTTTTTTTATTTCTACTTTGAATTTAAATAAAAAAAACTATAATGTATATTTTTATTAATTACTGAGCTATCTAGTATTAAATTAGAGGCTATATATTTATTTCTAAATATTAACTTGATTATTGAATATAGTGAAAAAGATATGACGGATAATACACGCCTTTTTAAAAATTAAGGGGTTATTGATTTTAATGAAAAAGTTAAGAAGAATTATTAACACTTTGCTCTAATAATTTCAAATTATATTAATCCTCATTGCCCAATATCTCTCGTTACAAAATTTATTTTTAGAGAGAATCATGCACAACGGTTATGAGTTTCAAAAAAAATTTGTAATAGAAAAAAATTGTAACAGGAATTTATGAGTCGAAAAAATGTCATCAGCGACAAAGGTTATGACCACCAAAAAAAGAAATCTAGTTTTAAACATAAAAGTAAATGAAGTTCCATAGCTGAGATTAGACTTCACGAAGGATGATTTATTTCACGACCATCACCGCCGCGCCAAACCGAGCCTTAGTGGTGCAATCATTTGCCAATATTCCATAATAACGGGGGATTAGTTTGTCTGCCAAGACCCGTCCAAAAAAACAGAGCCCGGAGGGCCGGAATGGGCCCGGCCCGGTAAAAGCCCACCTAGGCCCGGTACCGGGCTAGCCCTCCCCGGGCCCAGGCCGGGGAGGGGGCCTTACAGGGCCCCAATATAATTTAAATACCAGGCCCGGTACCTGGCCCGGATTGGGCCGGGCAAAGCCTGATTTTTCAGGCCAGCCCGGCCCGGGCATGTAATAGCCGTTGGGATCAAACGGCTCTTTGAGCCGTTGATCCCAACGGTTGGCCGCTGGGATCAACCCAACGGCTGGCCGCTGGCAT
The DNA here is from genome assembly GCA_033032865.1 of Dactylorhiza incarnata. Lineage (NCBI taxonomy): Eukaryota > Viridiplantae > Streptophyta > Magnoliopsida > Asparagales > Orchidaceae > Dactylorhiza > Dactylorhiza incarnata. The sequence continues at coordinate 5,951,495 of JAWHQI010000076.1, read as the reverse complement.
GGCAGCATTATTGCTGCCATGCCAGTAGCCCAGTACTAGTAGGTTGGCATTGGCAGCCTACTAGTACTAAGGCTAGTAAGCCTAGGGCCTATGCTAACTAGCTAGGTCCTAGGCTTATTTTTAAAAAAAAAATTTTATAAACCTCTCCCCCTCATAACCGATCCCCCCTCTCTCTCTCTCCAACCTATTCTCTCTCTCTCTCTCTCTTCTCATCTCTCTCTCTCTCTCTCTCTCTCTCTCTCTCTCTCTCTCTCTCTCTCTCTCTCTCCAACTCATTCTCTCTCTCTCTCACGCGTCGAACATGGCATCGTCATTCTCGCCGCCAGCGTTGTCTACCCAAACTACGCATGAAGTGATGGAGCACAAGCGTACGACCCTAATTTGGGAGCATTTCGATAAAGTTAAAGTCGGCGACGAATTTAAGGCGAGGTGCAAATTATGCTCGAAGTTGCTGACCCTTACTGGCAACTCGACACTAGTAAGACACTTCAAGTCTTGCATTTCGAAACAAACTCCCGAGTCCAGTCAGACACAAATATTGGGAGCAGGGCAAATTTGGACGTACGATCAACTTCGGCAACGAGAGCTGCAGATGAAGAACGTCATCAGACGCGGGTTGCTGTTCAGCCACTACGACAATGAGGAGGAGACCGAATACATACATCAAGGGCTTCAACCAAAATATCAACAGGTAAGTAGATCTTCTCTTAGGCGTGACGCTCTCGAATTTTATTTAGACGCAAAACAATCTTTAATAAATTATTTTGAAAATTTTGAAGGACGTGTGAGTTTAACGAGTGACGTTTGGAGTAGTAGCATAAAATTAGGAATATCGTATATTTGTATCACTTGTCATTGGGTCGATCCCGTTACATGGGATCTAAATAAACGTATAATTTGTTTTGAAAATTTTGAAGTCCCGCACACAGGTCAAGCTATATATCAAATAATTATTAAATGTGTGCGAGAATTTAAAATTAAGGATAAAATTATGAGTATTTCTTTTGATAACACTACTAATAATAACGTTGCAATTGAGTGGTTAAAACGCGATTTAAAACCAATGTTAAACGGAGCATTTTTTTCATACTCGATGCGTTTGCCACGTTTTAAATTTCGTGGTACAAGATAGTTTATCTTATATGGAACCATATATTAATAAAATTCGTCTTATGTTACAATTTATTTATAATTCTAGGCAACAGAGACAAGATTTTATAAAATTTGTAAACGATCAAGATAAAATATATTTAAAACCTTAATTTGATATGCCCATTAGATGGAACTCAACATATAAAATGTTAAAAAGAGCGTTCCAACAAAAATATCTTCTTATGAAATATTATACTATGTTAAATATTTATAATTTGAACGATAACGATCGGGACGTATTAGAAATTTATATGGATTTATTAAAATGATTTTATAGGGCGACAACTTTTTTATCTGGCGTATATTATCTAACTAGCTCTCTAGTAATTGAAAAATTTATAAATATCGCACAAAAATTTAACTATTATAAGCAAGACGAAGGGTGGTGTCTTTTAATTGAAATAATGGAAGCAAAATTTTTAAAATATTATAGAAAAATGCATGTCATGTTTTCACGCGCCGCCGCTTTAAATCATCTATTCGGCGTAGACGGTGTAGAAAATTTGATAGAATAAATAAATAATAATTTAAACTTAAATATAACTTTCGCGGATTTTGATGACGTTAGTATTTTAAAATTTAATTCATTTTTTACCGAATGTTATAACTATTATGATAACCTATACGGCTCGCGGCCCCGAGAAGAAATTTCGCAACCCATAACAAAAGATAATTTTAAAAATAAAATTTTAGAATTAGCTTCTAGGAAAAAAGCGCGCACATCTACTTCTAGTAGTTTAAATGAATTAAGATTGTAAACTAAATCACAATTTCGTGATTTTATGAGTACGGAGGAGATTGAAAACTTCGATCTCTTAAAATGGTGGAAAGATAAAGTTAATACATATCCTATTTTGGCAAATATGACCCGTGATTTACTAATAATCCAAGCTAGTACGGTAGCTTCGGAGTCTACTTTTTTCTCTTAGTGGCAGAATTTTGAACGAGCGGAAGAATCGCCTCAACGAAGAATCACTGGAAATCTGCATCTGCTACGTACAAGGATCACTTGGATGCTGCGAAGAGGAAATAACACATTTCATCGATAGATGATAGCTCGCCGGACGTAGATGACGAGATGGACGCAATAAATTTACGAGATATTTAAGCGCGTCCCCGATAAAATATGTATTTTGTTAAATTAGTGAGATTTTCAATTTTCTTTATTTAAAATTAACAATAATAATAAATTTGATTTCAGCAATTTTTTTTTCAAAATTTGATGTAAATGTGTAATTTTTTTTCCAATATAATAAAATTTGATTTTTTTTTGTCTATCTTAAATTTTCATTTCATTTCATTTATTATAAAATTTTTTTAAAATAAAAGATATTATTTTAAAAAATATTATTTTAAAAAATAAAAAATAATAAAAGTAAAAGGCCGGGCCCGGCCTGGCCCGGCCATGGGGGCCTTAACAGGCCCCCTCTCGGGGCTGGTGCCCGAGCCCGGCTAAAGCAAGGCCCGGGCCCGAGCCCGGTTGGCAAAAGCCCGGCCCCTTCAGGCCCGGTACCAGCCCAGCCCGGTCAGACTTTTTGGACAGGGCACTCTGCCAATAATTTATTTTAAATATATAAATAAAAAAACAAGAAAGATAATCATGCATAGCCTGATAGCCATGTGACTGCGGTATGGTGGTAATGGAAAGCTGAAATATTATAAGCCCATGTGCTATAGGTTATTAATTCATACTTATTTATGCGGAGACTTCTTATGCGAGGTTACAAATCTCGATAGCAATATTTTTTATGTGCTGTCGATTTATTCTTTAAATATTCACTCAAGAAATGTTTTTATTAGCCCTGTGCAAAAATTTCCGAAGAACCAAGAACCGGATCGTTAACTAGACGGTTCGGGTCGGTTCCCACATTGATCGGTTCGATTACGATTCTTGATACAAAAACCGGCGGTTTGGTTCGGTTCTCGAGTCCCGTGGTTGGGTACCCGAGAACCGACCCGAACCATATATTTGAATAATTTATTTTTAGTATCACCCTCGCTGCCTCGCTGCCTCGCTGGAAATCAGAATACTTAATTACTGCCTTAAAAAGTTAAGTTATTAATTTATTATTCTGTGATTCACTCATTCTCAGATTCTCCCGTGACTCAAAGTCTTCAACCCTAGAGCCTCTACCCATCCCCGTCTCCCCAACGAACAGGAACGGTCTGTTCCCTTCTCCCACTCTCCCCAGCGAACAGGAACGACATCGCTGGTCCGCTAGGCGCTAGAGTTCCCATCCCCTTCTCCTCGGGTCCGGGGAGAGTAAAGTGCACTGCTGCACTTTACGGTGCAGTTCGGCATCCAACGGATGAGAGATCACCTCAGCTCGTGCACACACATCTCAAAGCGAGATGTGATGTGCATGCATCTCCGCGCAAGCTGAGATGATCTCGCTTCCGTTGGATGACGCACTGCACCGTAAAGTTCAGCAAGTGCACTTTACTCCCCCCACCCCCCTTCTCCTCCTGTCGGCGTCAATTGCAATCACTGAATCAGCTGTGGCTCCTCCGCCGCCGCCTGTGCACTGTAAGCTTTCTTCCCTTCTTCTTCTTTGTTTCTTTTTCAAATTACAGAATGCGCACCCACGCCGTGTTAAGGCAACACCTTCTATACTTATATAGTATGGATCGATGGGATTTTGGGACGTTCTCCCTGGGATGCGGATGGTTTGCCGGCCTTCCCCTATTATCTTCTCCATAATAGTTGCCATGAATCTTAATTTAATATTTTCTATGTTATTGTCGATAGCTGTTATCCTAGTTATCTACATATTGCTGTGAATTTTTGTTATATATATGTTCTGTGATGAGATCCTATATGTATGCACCCTTCATTATCTTTATTTTTAATGTCTTAATGTCTTTATGCGTCAATATTGTGATTCCGATTTTGCAAGTATTCCTCTCAGATTTTTCATTTTTTGTTTACCTATTAGGCCTTTAAAATGTCTAGTGTGGGAGACACAAATGAAGTTATTGCCGCAACATGTGCTCCGATTTGTACTCAAGATTGGTTACGAGCGTCTCCGTTGGCTTTGCAAATTGAGGAAGACTTACATCAAATTGAAGAGTTTTGAGAGTGGTAATTATAATGCACTTTGATTTTTTTTCTTCTTACATTATAATTTAGATTTTTTAGTATATTTTATATCAATATTACTATAATATTTTCCTTTTTAACAGTTATTTGTGGTGAACAAGAATCATTTGAAAGAGATTGATGAACAATTAGCTTGATGGAGGTATTTCATGTGTAATTTTATGTACTACTTTTTTTTTTGTTTTATTTTGAACAATTTTGTTAGAATGAGAAATAGGATCTATGCAAATGTTTTTGGAATGAGAAATTATGTTAGTTTCAGAATTTCATATTTATAGAAGCATGCTATTAAAATGTGTTTCTCAGGTTGTATACTACAATTTGTTGTTATACGTCATCATGTTAAAATAATTTTGTTTTTGAAGGCAATTTGTTGTCCTTGAAATAGAATTTAAAGAACCGAAAATCGAACCGGAACCGAACCGATATTTCCGCTTTGGTTTTGGTTCTACATTTTAGAACCGTGGGTCGGTTACAAAAATTTGGAACCGAACCTATACGGGTCGGTTCTTGGTTCTGAGTTTAACCGAACTGTACTGATCCGAGTTGCACCCCTAGTTTGTATAGAGTTTATTTTTGGGCGATGTTATTAGCAGTCCTAAGACGGCTGGCTATTCACGGTCCTAAAAATACTTAAAATGACTGTTCGCAATTCTAAAGGCACTTAAATTCTTTGGACTGCGAATATTTATGGACTGCATTTAGCAGTTCTAGGACTGCTTATAACATTGCTAGAGTGAATATTTAAATATTCACTCTAGAATTCTCTCTACTTCCGCTCGTTTGCGTAGAATTGAGATTATGAAATTGAAATTTTAATTTTAATTTTTTTTGTGCGCTTGAACGTTAGAAATAGAATTCTTATAAATTTCATGAGATTTATTTTTGAACAAAAGTAAAAAAAATTCAATGTACATAAGAATTGAATAATTCTGGCCGGCTCATTTTTCGACCGGAGTGTGTTTTATTGCCCGGGCGAGCGTTATTTGCCCGTGCACGCGTATTCACCTAGGCATAATTTTTTTCAGCCGGGCGTACATTTCTTCGCCCGAGCACGCGTATTTTTGCCCAGGTACATTTTTTTTGCCTGAACCACTTTTCGCCCGGGGGTGCGCATTTTTTATCCGGGCGCGCGCTTTTCACCTAAGCACGTTTTTTTCGCCCGGACGCAAGGTTCCCCTCGGGTACACATATTTCACCTAGACGCGCATTTTTTCGCTCGGGTACAAATTTATTTGCCCGAGCATGTGTTCTTTCGCTTGTGCGCACTTTTCACCCTAGCTCGTGTTTTTCGCTCTGGAGCTCATTTTTTCAACCGAGCGCACGTTTTTAGCTCGGGCGCATGCTTTTTGCCCGGGCGCACGTTTCACGATATGACACTTGTTTTTTGCCCTGACACACGTTTTTTCGCCCCGGCACACGCTTTTCGCATGAGCGCACAATTTTTGCCTAGGCACTCGGTTTTTTCCAGGCATGCATTTTTTCTCCATGGTGCTTGTTTTCACCCGGACGCTCTTTTTTCACACGCTGACACGTTTTTCGCCCTAACACGTGTTTTTTGCCCAGGGACGCATTTTTCGACAATGGGCGATTTTTTGCCCGGACGAAAATGTTAAGGCCTTATTAAATGCATATATGTAATTAATGTCAATATATTTCAGAGAATGTTAGGTTCTTCTTAATATATGTGAGTGAATGTTAGGTTTTTTTACAATATATGAGAAAATATGTGATTTTTCGCCACAAATAATGAAATAATAATTTTTAAATTGAATTTTATTTAACAAACGAACATAATTAATTCCATAGTATTCTCCAATTCTGTTTATTGGACGAACACTATAATTGGAATTAGATCAATTACAATTCTTCTAGAAATTGGAATTAATCTCAATTCCAATATTCAATTTCAATTCCATCAAAACGAACGAGCTCTTAAAATATATTCACATCATTATTGCTAAGAAAAGACATATACAAGGGGCTACGAATATTAATTTATAAAATATTAATTAATATGTAAAAATGAGAAAACTTATTTATTTATTTATTTTCCAATGGGTCCATCTCTTTTTGAGACACGAAACCTATTCGGAAAATCCTAATATTTATTTTTGAATTAATTTAAAATTCGTTCAAATGGGTGTGTCCCATTTTGAGATACAATATGAACAGATGTGTCTCATTATGAGATACAATTTGAAAGGATGTGTCCCGTTATTGGATACAAAAAATTTATATAATTAATTCCGTAAATGAGTTTATGTGAGATTGAAATTTATCCTACTCTCTCCTATTTTCGCTCCTACTTTTCTTCTATTTTCACTTCTAATTTAACTCTCCTTCATATTCATTGGGAGAATAATGCCCACAAGGAGAAAGGCGATTTTGCGCGAACTGCACTATTCTATTTTGTTTTCTACCGCGTCGCTGTAGAAAATGCAATCGTTGATCGATTGTGCTCTGATTTGAATTTATTTTATTACTTAAATTATTCCAAGTATCTGCATAAAACCAAATCTTCTAAAACGCTTGGAAGACTTGTGCGATTCGAAGTTTCCGGAAGTGCCGAGGGGCATTGTACCCTGAGATTAATTTGTTCCGGTTAACCTGCGCAAGAGTGAGACAATATTAATCTTAGGGCAGCGCAAAATTTCACGTGCCTCTTCTCATTAGGCATTTCAATGTTATTCTACAAATTTATTATACAAATATTATTTTCTAAAAAAATAAATAAGTAAATTATTGTCATTATATATTGTCGAAATATAAATATAATATTTTCCATTTAATAATCTAAGATTTATATTTTCGTTAATATTTTCACCATATTTATTGACAGAAATCATGACCACTTTCTCTGAATCAAGTTCTATTAAACCTGAAAAATTCAATGGCTCTAATGATTTTAAAACATTGCCACTTCAAGTTGAATATTGGCTAACTGTTGGGAAAAACATTCTCTGAATTTATCTTATAAATTAGGTAAAAGTGATTTTATCATCTAGGACTAGGATTCATTACCCATGTTTTATAGAGAAGAGTAATTTAGTCATTAGATGTCCTAGGATGCCACACTCTCAATAGGGTGTCAAAGACCAGTCCAAAAGAGTGCAAAATTCAGTTGAATTAAATCTGCGTCGAAAAGAAGTCGACGCAGCTTCAACGACTGCAAGTCGAAGTAACTTCGAGTAGAAGTAAGAGCAACTCAGACCAGAAGTCGATGTATCAATTGAAGTCGATGCAAAGTCGAAAGGTATTCTACGCAGAAGACAGAGTCAGTCAAAACAACATTTGAAGTCGACGCAACTTCAAATTATATTCGACGCAGAAGTCAGAGCTCAAAGTCTAGGTCTTCATTTCGATGGATACGTTGATAAGGAATCGACACAACGTCGATATTAGAGTTCAATTCAGAGTTGAGGAAGATTTCGAAGCAGCTTCTTTTAGAACTCAAAGGCGCGTCGATAAGAAGGCAAATGTATTCGACGCAGTATTGAATATAGGCACAGAATTAGAATACTTTCTGTATTCGTTTCTAAAGCCGATTCGGAAGTCATAAATGGAAATGCTTTGAATTCTAATGGATCATTCATAACCAAGAATGGAAAGGACTCCAGAGATACAATAAAGACATTTCTGGAAGTTTTTCAAAAAGTCATTGATGTCAACTAAAATAGAAAGAGAACATTATTATCCCTTGGACATTCCTACAAAGGATACAATAGAAGATAAAAGTAATTCAAATGTTATTCAACAGAAGAATAAGTATACTAAGGATGATTAAGAACAAAGAGATTACGACTATTCTGTCTTCTGCTTCCTCAAGCTTTTTCTCAAACAGAACAACAGATCAAATCTCTGTACAGGAACTACTCAAGGCTTCTTCTTCCTCTCTCACAGCAAGAAGACTACAGATATACAGAGATTATCAGGATCAATGCTTAATAATCTTTTCATTCCACTCTCTCTCAAGCAAGGATTCATCTACTGAATAGAGATCCATCAAAAACACTAAGTGCCTGAATCCTCAGTGAGATTCAACCAGAAGAATAATCTTCATTTTTCTTCTTCTCTTTTACTCTTTTATTTCACCTTTGTAAACTGAGTAAAGAGTCCTTAAAATACCTCTTCAAAGGATTCAGTGGTTCATGATCTGCTTATCAAAAGATCTAGATTGGTTCTAAGAGTTTCCTTATCAAAAGACTCAGTGATTCTAAGAGTCTCCTTATTAAAAGACTCAGCCCTTGTTTCTAAGAGTCTCCTTATTAAAAGACTCAGTGGTTCTAAGATTCTCCTTATCAAACGACTGAGGCAATGTGATAGTGTATTCCTACCAAGGAATAGAAGGGTGGAGTACCAAAAATTTGGGGAACCACTATAGATCTTGTCGCATTTGTGTTGTGATTTTCTGTGGTGTCCATTTACTTAATTTCTGTATTTTGTACTTATTTTATTCTGGATTAGATAGCTGAATGCATAATTGTTAGAAGTGTTTTATTGTGTTGTGCATAATAAATAGAAAAAGTTTTTAAACTCTATTCAGCCCCTCTAGTGAATATTCAGAGGACTCACTGTGCACTTTCATTTAGTATCAGAGGGAGGTTGATCATAAAAAGGTTAACACCTTGATCAAAAGATTCCTTCACTCAAATTTTCATATTCTAAAAATATTTTCAGAAAATGAGTTCTAAGGACTATGCATCCACAAGACTACCAGTGTGTAATCTGAATAAGTTTACACTCTGGAAGTCCAGAATTAAACTATATATGAATTCTATTAATGAAGAAATTTTTGATGTCATTATGTCAGGTCCTCAAGCACAATTCAGGAAAGATGCAAGTGGAACTATCACACAGGAACTTGTCCCTAGATTTGTATGGACAGATGTTGAGAAGAAGGTTAATGCATGTGATGCAAAGGCCATGAACATTATTGTGTCCACTATGTCAGATGGCATTTTCCAGAAAGTGGCAGACTACAACTCAGCAAAAGAAATGTAACATCCCCCAAACAACTAGACCCCTAGAGTGGTTTTGTCATGACTACGTAATGACAAAACCCTAGGAAGCTTGAAGAGACCACTTAGCCTTAGGCTTGAAGGGGAAGAGCACCTTGGTCTGCAAATAGCAATTTCCAGTTAACAAGCCTAGGGTTGGATTTTATGGCATCGCCTTGACCCCTTGACCCCACCATAGCATACCTAACCCTTTAGGGGTGCCCTTAGAGCACTAAGGACCCATTGGGGTCAACCAAAGTGGTCAAGCTGACCAAAGTCAACCTTAACCGAAAATTGGCCAAAGTAGCATAATTTGGGTAAATTGGACTCCACCATGACAAATTGAACTTGACCATACCCTTATAAGGATATTAGGGACCCAATGGACTAAAAACCCCATCATGGGGCCACCAATTTGGTCAATTTGACTTAAGTCAACTCTAGCCCTATTTTGGTCAAATTGCCCTATTGTGGGTCAATTGGCCTCCACCTTGCCAAATTGACCCTATCCAGACCTTCTTAACCCTTAAGGAAGGCCAAAGGGTCACTACCCACCCATTGGGCCCAACCTAAATGGTCAAATTGACCAAAGTCAACTCCACCCTAAATTAGGTCAAAATGACCTATTTGACCTAATCAAGCCCAATCCACTTGGGCTAGGCCTAATTGGAGTAGCCCATTAGCTTAGGAGGCTGATAATTACTAGGAGTTGCCACTCAATTACTGTAAATGGTGACTAGGAGAGAGAAATCCCATTTTCCTAAAAAATGGTGGAGAGAGAAAGAGAGGAGTAATGGCATTCATGGCCAAGGGAGGCCAATTATGTTGGAACAACCCTATTACTGATTTGGGCTAGGATCACTCTCTGTGACTAGGACTCAAGTTGACCCCATTGTATAGTCTAAGGGTCAAGGTATAAGTTATCTGAGTTAGCTAGAACTTAGGAAAAATTCATAGTTCATGGGTTCAATGAAATCCATTCTGCGTTCGACGAAATCCATTCTGTGTTCGACGAACGTCAAGCTTCAGTTCGACGAACTTCCTTCTCAGCTCGACGAATTCAGTTCTCCAGACAGCTTATCAGATTATCTCTCAGTTCGACGAACTCCAGTTTGAGATCGACGAATTCATCTCTGTGTTCGACGTATAAGTAACAAGATGTTCAGTTCGACGAAATTGCTTCTCAGCTTGACGAATTCAATCTTCCAGCCAGTTCAGCAGATTTTCTCTCAGCTCGATGAGCTCCAGATTCAGTTAGACGAACTCCAAATTGTGTTTGACGAATTAATTCAGTTCGATGAACTCCAGATTCAGTTCGACGAACTCAACTCTAAGCTCGACGAACTCAGCTCTCAGCTCGACGAATTTTCTTCTCCAGCTTGACAAATTTCGGAAGGATCAGTTATCAATCTTCTCTGAACTCAGATCGACTAATCAACAACGGATCTATTCAATTATTTGAACTTATTCATTATCAGATAAGTCAAGATTTGATCTTTCCTTTTATTATTCCTTTCCATTCTCTTCTCTCGAGAAAGTAGCCGTTTGACATATTGGAAAAGGATACTCTTATGGAAAAGGAAAAGGAATTAATTATTATTGCTGAATCAGATTGCAGTTCAGAGAAATATCCTTCTGATTATTATATTCCTTATCCAGAAGATTTGAATTTCAAATCAGTCATATATTGTCTAAGGAAAAGAGAGAGACTAGAAGAAGCGTAATACCAGAGAAGAAACAGTTGAGAGAGAAATATAGAATGTCAAAAGGAATTACAGAGTTCATCCTCAACAACAACATTCTCATCCTCTGAGAACATCAACAATCTTCTCTCTGTTTTCAGCTGCTGATTCTTAATCTTCAAAGAGCAACAACAATCTGAGAAACTTTGTCTCTCAGATTCATCTGCTATCAAGGAAGATATTCTACATTCAAGGGAAAGCTCCATCCTTCAACTGTCAAGAATTTCTATCAGACAGGGGGAGCTTTACAACACAACAATCCACTAGTCTTCCCTCAGCTTGTTGAGAGAGAAGAACTTCATAAACCTTTTTGTTTACCCTTTTTATCCCATCTTGTACAGGGTTCTAACTCCCTTCAAAAGTTAACCCTTTGGTGGTAGGGCACCTGATCAAAAACTTGTGATTGGTTTGAGCACCTGATCAAAAGCTCAGTGGTGTTTGGGCACTTGATAAAAAATCCCAGTGGTGATAGGGCACCTGATAAAAAACCTAGTGGATTCCTACCAAGGATGGTAGAAGAGTAGATGTACCCAATTTGATTGGGGAACTACTATAGATCCTTCTGTCTTCTGTGATTGTGTTTTTCTTTCTGTGCTGTGCGGTGTGATTTTGTTTTGCTTTTACACTCACTTTGTACACATATATATATATATATGTATATCACTATTTTAATTCCACTATAAAATAAGTTAAAACTTTTTAATACTCTATTCACCCCCCTCTAGAGTAAAGCTAAGATCTAATACCTCACTTTTAATTGGTATCAGAGGTTGGTTGATTGATTACACAGGCTAACACCCGAATCAAAAGATCAATTAGATCCTAACTTTTTCTAGAGTTTTCTTTTTCTAAAAAGTCATACCACAGAACAAAGAACACTCAAGCACAAGACCTCCTATGTGCAATCTAAATAATTTTGCATTATGGAAGGCAATGATCAGATTATATATGAATTCAATTGACGAGGATATTTTTAATGTTATTTTGACAGGACCCTCCACTCCTACAGTAACAACAAGTACTGAAGCAGCAACCAACAATAATGTTGTTCCACCTCCTGAGTGGACAAATGCTCAAAAGAAACAAAGAAGTGCAGATGCCAAAGCAATGAACATATTGGCACAAACAATGTCTGATGACATTTTCCAAAAGATTGTGGAATGCACCTCAGCCAGGGACATCTGGATCTCCCTCAACAACATGGTTGAAGGATCTGCAGATAAAAGAAAAGACAGAAGATCTCACCTTATCTCTCAATATGAGAATATCAAAAAGGGAGAAACTAAAACTGTTGCTGATATGTACAATATACTCAGTCTAATAATTAATGAACTGAATTCTCTGGACAAAGTGATCTCAATCACTAAAGTCAATGATAAGATCCTATTGTGCTTCCCCAGCACATGGGACTCAAAGATCTGGCCAATCAAGGAAGCCAGAAGCCTTAATGAGATCTCTACTGAGACCTTGTTAGGCAAGCTAAAATCCTATGAGCAGCTTATCAAGTCCAGAGAAGCTGAACAATCTACCTCATCTCCAACATCTAAGAAGGAAAGGAGCATTGCTTTCCAAGCAACAGAAGAGGAAGATAAAGCTCCAGGAGAAATGGAGTTTATGAGCATCCTAGCCAAGAGATTCTACAAGATGGCTAGAAAGGACATCAGAAAGAAGGATTACAGATCCAAAGAAAAGCCAAGGTATGACAAATCAAATTGTAAAGAAATTATTTGCTTTGGATGCAGGAAACCTGGACACATTCTACCTGAGTGTCCAGAAAACCAAAAGAAGGACAAGAGAAAAGAGAAAGAAGAAAAGAGGCACTCCAGCAAGCCATCCTCCCACAAACGCAAACATAAGGGAAGAGGCTTTGTAGCTGAATCATGGAGTGCACTACAAGAAAATTGACTTTTAGTGATGAAAAATTTCGTCACTAAATGTTGGATTTTGGTCACTAATGACATTTAGTGACCAATTTTTTTCATCACAAAGTCATCACTAAAGCCCCGTCACTGAATGTTTGTAGTGACCATAATACATTTCATCACTAAATGAGCATATTTAGTGACCATGATAATTTCTGTCACTAAATATATTCAGCAACAAAAGTGTTTTTGTGACTAAAAATTAAATTCGGTCACAAACTAATTATTTAGTGATGAAATATAAAATCCGTCACAAACAACATATCATTAGTGACAAAAAAAATTTCATCACAAAATTTTCGTCACTAAAGACCTGTTTTCTTGTAGTGGTGATATAGTGACAGAGTCATCATCTAGCTCATCTAAAGATGCAAATGATCCAAATGAAAAGGATCAATGCTTGATGGCTGTTTATAACTCATACAGTGAGTTAGAACTTGCATCATCATCCAGCTCCAGCGATGATGAAGATGATGAAGATGAAAGAAACTTCTGCATGATGGCTATCAATGCCTCAGGAAGTAACTCAGATGAATCAGAATCTGACACTCACTGTGATCAAGTAATATCTAACTTTGATTTTAATTCAAATGATTTCAAAAATGAATTTAAAACTCTTTGTTTGGACTTAATTAAATCTGAGAAGGAAATAATTTCCCTCAGAAATAAGTTGGTTGAAATGAATCAACTGACTGAAGATAATGCCAATCTTAAGAAAGAACTGGCTACCTCCAGAGAACATATTGTTCCCATTGAGAACAAACTATCTGAGGCTAAGAAGTTTGAAGAATCCCTCAATGGGAGAAGCATCAAATTGATGAACATCACAAGAACAGTGAATGCCAGACTTAATGGCAGACTGGGCTTGGGTGCATCATCAAGTGAGCCAAATCTTCTTAAGAAAACATATTATCTACTCCAGTAAAGTTCATTTCTGCGAAGAGCAAAAAGGCAGTAGAAGTAAGTAAGAACCTCTCAAGCAAGGATGTTAAGAATAAAGGAATTCAACAGAATTAGTCGAACGGAGCTCGACGAAATCACTTCATTTCATCGAACGAAGATCGACAAACTCTGAAGACATACTTTCAGTATAGCTATTCTTTGAACGACGATCAACGAAAGTACTTCAATTCGTCGAACGACGATCAACGAACTCAGCCAAGTTCGTCGAACGAAAAACATACTGCATATCTGAAGAATTCTCATTCTAAACATACTAAAAATCCTTTCACTGAGTGGATCATTCCTACAAGGAAATATCATCCACAAGGCTATAAGGATCAACCTGAGATTTCTTACCTTTCTGAATTTTTTGGTAAGACAAACGGACCCAAGGTAGTCTGGGTCAAGAACAACTAGTTTATTTTCTGTTGTGCAGGTACAAGGCTATCCAAGCATAAAAGAACAGTGGTATTTGGATAGTGGGTGCTCCAAGCACATGACAGGAAACAAGGCCAATCTAAGCAACTACAAGGTAAAGCTTGGACCCAAAGTGATTTTTGGAGACTCCAACTGTGGACAAACTAAAGGATATGGAAAAATCAAAGTTGGAGCAGTTATCTTCAAAGAGGTAGCATATGTCAAGGGTCTCAAGCATAACCTCATTAGCATAAGCCAACTATGTGATGAAGGTTATCAGGTAACTTTTAACCATTCCTCATGTCTTATTACCAATAATAAAAACATTTATGTGTTATCTGGTATTAGACATGTAAATATTTATTTAGTCAATTTTGACTCTGCCAATTCAAACATTTGTTTATTTAATTCAATAAGTAAAACAAATGAATTATGGCATAAAAGGCTTGGACATATTAACCTTAGAACTATCTCTAAGCTCTCCAAGGGCAGTCTAGTAAGAGGACTGCCTTCTGGTTCATACAAGAAGGAAGGACTCTGCAGGGCTTGTCAACTAGGAAAGCAAACCAATAGTAGTTTCAAATTTTTATCCAAGAGTGATTCACCTAGGATTCTGTACTTACTGCATTTGGATCTCTTTGCACCCACTGCAATACAGAGACTAGGAGGGAAGCATTACTCCTTAGTTATTGTAGATGACTTCTCAAGATTCACTTGGGTGTTCTTTCTTAGGAACAAGTCTGTCACCTTCAGTGTTCTGACAGACTTTCTCAGGTCCATCAAGATTGAGTACTCTACTTTAGTTGCATTGATCAGAAGTGATCATGGCACTGAGTTTGAATCTCTTCTGATGAGAGAATTCTGTCAAAAATAAGGGATCAGACAATGTTTCTCTGCTCCTAGAACTCCTCAACAAAATGGTGTAGCTGAAAGGAAAAATAGAACATTAATTGAATCAACAACTACACTGCTTACTGATGCTCACTTGCCACTCTCTTTTTGGGCAGAGGCAGTGAACACATCAAATTATGTGTTGAACAGAAGTCTGATACATAAACTTAAGGGTAAAACACCCTATGAATTACTTAAGAATAAAAAGCCTAAGGTTAACTATTTTAAGATTTTTGGCTGTAAATGCTATGTGCATAACAATGATAAGAAATATCTAAGGAAATTTGAAGCAAAGTCTGCTGAAGATATATTCCTTGGATACTCTCTTTCTAGTAAAGTATATAGAGTTTATAACAAATCAACTCTTAAGATAGAAGAGTCCATGCATGTATCTTTTGATGAAACTAACATATTAAATGAGGAGAGGACACCACCTCTACCAAAGATATTTTGTAGGTACAATGGCAATCTCTCTTCAAAAATTGCATCCTTCCCTACCTCCTCTGCACATGTCCCTTCTTCTAGGGGTCTAGCTTCAGGTCTCCCTGAGACTAGGCAGGGGGAGATGCTTTATGAAGAAGCTCCATATGATGCAGTTTCAGATGCAGTTTTTGCTCCAGTTAATGCAGATACAGATATGGTTGTTGATATTGTAAAAGCTCCATTTTCAGCAGTTTGCCAAAGTTCCAAGATTATTCCAAAGCTATAATTCCTTATACAGCTCTAGTAGATTCTCCTTTGCTAAAGAAGATTATCAAAAGCTTTCCAGTTTCAGTTCAAGTTCCAGCTCCAGTTCAAATTGCAGTTGCAGCAGCAGAAGAAGTTGGATTGATAAATTCCCCTAAACTCAGAGTTCTATATATTTTATATGCTGAAATGATTTAAAATTCCGTCAGATATATGTGCTCTGTGTTTTGCTATTTATTTATTTTAATTTTGTTAAATAGTGTCCTAACCCAAATAGGGGGAGATTGTTGGAAGAACCCTATTACTAATTTGGGCTAGGATCACTATTTGTGACTAGGACTCAAGTTGACCCCATTGTATAGTCTAAGGGTCAAGGTTTAAGTTGTCTGAGTTAGCTAGAACTTAGGAAAAATTCCAAGTTTCTGGGTTCGACGAACTCCATTCTGCGTTCGACAAAATCCATTCTGCGTTCAACGAACGTCATGCTTCAGTTCGACGAACTTCCTTCTCACCTCGACGAATTCAGTTCTCCAGACAACTTATAAGATTATCTCTCAGTTCGACGAACTCCAGTTTGAGATCGACGAACTCAGCTCTGTGTTCGACGTATAAGTAACAAGATGTTCAGTTCAACGAAATTGCTTCTCAGCTCGACGAATTCAATCTTCCAGCCAGTTCAGCAGATTTTCTCTGAACTTGACGAACTCCAGATTCATTTCGATGAACTCCAGATTGTGTTCGACGAACTCCAGATTCAGTTCGACGAACTCAACTCTCAACTCAACGAACTCAGCTCTCAGCTCGACGAATTTTCTTCTCCAGCTTGACAAATTTCTGAAGGATCAGTTATCAATCTTCTATTAACTCAGATCGACTAATCAGCAACGGATCTATTCGATTATTTGGACTTATTCATTATCAGATAAGTCAAGATTTGATATTTCCTTTTATTATTCCTTTCCATTCTCTTCTCTCGAGAAAGTAGCCATTTGACATATTGGAAAAGGATACTCTTATGGAAAAGGAAAAGGAATTAATTATTATAGCTGAATCAGATTGCAGTTCCAAGAAATATTCTTCTAATTATTATATTCCTTATCCAGAAGATTTGAATTTCAAATCAGTCATATATTTTCTAAGGAAAAGAAAGAGACTAGAAGAAGAGTAATACCAGAGAAGAAACAGTCGAGAGAGAAATACAGAATGTCAAAAAGAATTACAGAGTTCATCCTCAACAGCAGCATTCTCATCCTCTGAGAACATCAACAATCTTCTCTCAGTTTTTAGCTGCTGATTCTTAATCTTCAAAGAGCAACAACAATCTGAGAAACTTTGTCTCTCAAATTCATCTGCTATCAAGGAAGATATTCTACATTCAAGAGAAAGCTCCATCCTTCAACTGTCAAGAATTTCTATCAGACAGGGGAGCTTTACAACACAACAATCCACTAGTCTTCTCTCAGCTTGTTGACAAAGAAGAATTTCATAAACCTTTTTGTTTACTCTTTTTATCCCATCTTGTACATGGTTCTAACTCCCTTTAAAAGTTAACCCTTTGGTGGCAGGGCACTTGATCAAAAACCTGTGATTGGTTTGAGCACCTGATCAAAAGCTCAGTGGTGTTTGGGCACCTAATCAAAAATCCCAGTGGTGATAGGGCACCTGATAAAAAACCTAGTGGATTCCTACCAAGGGTGGTAGAAGAGTAGATGTACCTAGTTTGATTGGGGAACTACTATAGATCCTTGTGTCTTCTGTGATTGTGTTTTTCTTCCTATGCTATGCTGTGTGATTTTGTTTTACTTTTACACTCACTCTGTACACATATATATATCACTATTTTAATTCCGCTATAAAATATGTTAAAACTTTTTAATACTCTATTCACCCCCCTCTAGAGTAAAGCTAAGATCTAATACCTCACTTTCAAATTGATCTCCCAATTGATGGGATTCATCTCCTCTGGTTGTTACAAGAATTTTAGGAGTTTTTTCAACCCACATGGGTGCTGAATTGGGAGGTTTCAACCATGGCCGAAAATGGCCATGAATGGCCTTCATGGCAATTGATGTCATGACCCTCCCTCTCCCCAAATTGGCTAATTAAAAACCTTTAGAGGACTGAGAGGATTATTTTCGCCCATTCACTTGAAGTAGTCGAGCTTGTTTGTGTGGAGTATGAAATGGCTCCAAATGCTCCAAGGTCGGCCATGGCCAATAGGAGATCGACAAGGAATCACCCCCCCCCCACACACAGGTCAAGGATTGGGGCCAATTGGTCCCCAATCGGGTAGGCAAAAAGTTCCATTTTGGGAGATTTAATCCCGCCTCCATGCCGCTGTTCCGGCTACCTCTGGCTGGCCAACCACCATAAATCGCCAACCACCACCTCAACGAAGGTGGTGGTGGCATTGGCCGGCCGGGGCGGCGCTTAGGTGGCCGGGAAAACAAGGATCAAGGTGGCCCAGACTTGGCTAATCCTGGCCATCAGCCAGAGGAAGAATACAAGCTGATTCCATCCATCCTTGCTTCAAGATTCATGCTGGATCAATTTTATTTATGAAATGATTTTTGTGATTTTTGTCACACTTTTTGCAGTACCTAGATTAAATTATTAAAAATAATCAGGGCCCTCTACAGAAAAAGTGATCAACACCAAAGTTGTAGCCCTTGGTGTGGACTTTAATTTAAAATTTGTTTCAGCCCAAAAGAAGAAATGTAGCTCACTATAGAGCCATTTTGGTGGGACTGCTTGCTAGGGTAGGACAACCACTATTTCTTGAATAACTTTTGATTGGGAAATGATATTGAATTGAAAATTGAAACATAGGATTGTTGTACCTACACCCTTAACATATCTAAAGATGGGAATTTTTGGAGAACATTTCTATGTTTTTTGTAAAAAATTAATAATCCATATATTAATTAATTATAGGGTCTAATGACCTCCAATCCCCAACAAATTTTGGTGGGTGCCTCTTAGAGTTATTATATGACCCTAATAAAAACTTCATCCCAATTGGGACTGATTTGGTTGGGTAATTAGTTAACCCAAGTTTGGTCAAACTAGGTCAAAAGTGCACATGATGGAATTAGGTGGTCAAATCTCATCAAAATGATGTGAAACTTGGGCCACTGGTTTAGGATCACATAAAACACCCCCATGAGTGATTTGGGGTGAACTAGGGTAGATATGCCCTAAGACCCTAGTTCTAACCCTAGGGTTGCACTTTAAGCCTTGTAAAGGACATATGGTCATATGTCCTTGAATGATCATGGAACTTAGTAGATAAGTTCATAGGGTGTAAATATGCCCTAGGAAATTTTATGAGAATTTTAGGAACACTTATCCCCTCTGATTTAGGTTATCACCTTTTTAGGGAACCTTCTTATAAAAGACATTTAAACTTGGATGTTGATGAAAGTTTGGTAGATTACATAAAATCATGATATAGACCTTTAGTAATTTTTGTGTAATTTTGGAATTGATTTAATTAGTACTTCATTCACAAGTCATCTATTTTGTATTAGGATTATGATAAATAAATGAGGGCCAAATATTCTTTGGAAAATTGTGAGACTTGGTGGTAGGACATTTCAGGGCATTAGAAAGCTCTGTGAACTTTTGTATAATTTTTGGAATTATTTATCAGTAGGTTACTTAACAATTTTCCCTAGTGTGGGTTTACTTAGAATATTTATTTATATGACTAATTAGTTCAGATAAATTCTAAAATTTAGTCAGTAGACTTTTCTGATCAATATAAAGGTGTGGTAAGTTTTCCATAATTTTTGGACAAGTATTTTTGGTGGTTTCTTCTTTAATTTCTAATTTGGGGGTATTTATTCAATATTATAATTAGAGACCAAACCCTTATTGCAAAAATGTGATATTATGTATTTACTGTTATTTTGACATCATAGCTTTTCCATAATTTTATGGGGGCCATATTATAAGAAGATCTTACACTTCATGTTCAATTTCATGCTTGGCAATGTTGGAGAAATTATAATACACACTCAAGCCTTTATCCCACCATAGTGGGGTCGGCGGAGAAATTATAATAAATGCAAATAATTAAGGAGAAATTTGATCCTCTGGAGTTAGTCTTAGAATATCATGATAGACTCCCAGTAATAATCTTGAGTCAATTGGATGAATATTTGGAGTACCTCCTCTTATGCAACTCATATATCTCATTTGGTCTGCGTATAGTAAAACTGTAAAATTGAGTAAATTGAAGACCAGTAGGTGGGAATGGAAGGTAGTTGGTGTACCTAGCCTAGTTGAAGATATTGAAGGTCACCAAAAGGGGTTTAGGTGATAAGAGTATGCTTGATGAGTTAAGGGTAAAGTTGTGCTCGTGATTGACAAAAGATCGTCTTTCCCGGGGGGAGTTAGAAAACACTTAGGGGGATAATCCAAGTTTAAGGATAAGAAGGGTATTCTTATGGGTAGTTACCAATAACATTAAGTGTCTTCAAAAAGGGAGGTTTGGGCTATCATCCCATCACACCTCCTAGTACCGCCACAAGCCCCTCACAGGGTAGACCTCGGGAAGTCCAAGATTAACCATAAATTATAGGAGTAAGATGTTGTATAAGATTAAATTAATAATACACACACCCACACCCCGTGGTTACGAGAGGTTAGTTAGTTTGGTTGTACGAGCTGTAGGATCGGTGGTTGTAGTGGCGGACTAGTTAGTCCGGTGAGTTTGTGACTCAGTAATGCTTGTTGGTATGGACGGGTCGGTCCGGCGAGCCGATGGCTCGGAAGGTTATGGTGACGGGCGGGTTAGACCGGGGAGCTTATGGCTCAGAGATAGATGGTAAACATGTTTACATGTGCATAAAGGTGGTGGATCTTCGGTATTGGACGGTCGTTCACACCAACGTCAATACGCTGACTCGGCAAGTGTGCAATTTGCACTTAGCCATGAAAAGTCTTGTGATCCAGCCAGTAAGAGTACGCAGATGCTCCGCAGTTTTGCGTTGAGGCATACGTAGTGTGAATACCAACCTAGAGGTGGGCAAGGCCCAACCCACCGCTTCCGTTTGCCACTATGGGAGTATCCTGGGAGTCTCGCTAAATCCAAAAATGGGGAACTAAAGGTCTGTGTGCATAGAGTCGAAGTGTGTGAGTTGCACTTGCGTAAATATAGCATAAACTGCATAACTCTGCATGTCATGGCATAAGCATTGCATTTCAACTCCTACCCCTATCATATAAATTGGTTATGAGACTTTTTATACGATAGGCCCTGCTAAACGACCCCTTGGTCTATAGGTTTGTATGGGCATTCCTATAAATTAATGGTTACTTTTCTATTATGTACTTATCTTTACTTACTGTACTTTACGTTCTCTTTACCGTGCTCTATTACTACTTCAATTATCTGTGTAGTGGTAGAACTTTCCGTAATTAGATTCACCGTCATCTGCTCTTTGTTTATACTCCTTGTTGTCCTCCGCTTCATTACTCCCGCTCGGTGCCTAGGAGCCATTGGGGAGGGGTGGGGAACATAAGGCTTAGTCTTTTTGACTAACGATCGGTGGACCATATCATTTTAGGGGATCAAAGAGACACAACAGCACTAGAGGATAGTGTAGATGGAGGCGGGCCAGTCTAGTACAGGAGCACCAGTTTCATGATTAATGAGTGATTAGTAGTTTGTTTCTGCGAGTGAGCTTGTATTGAGGACATAATGTACATGGCATGAGCACCTTTATTACTAATGTAAACCCTTTTTATTTTAGTTAAATGATGTGGACATTTATATATATAGCATGTGATTTGTGGACTTTAACTTCTATTGTTCGTTTATACTTTTCTTCTTCTGTGATTGATATGGCCGGCAGGATTGGCGCTTTGTATTTGCAACCTTCCCGTGTGTTGGTGTCACCGCAAAGCGGCGGTTCTGGGCATAAGACCCAGTTTTGAAAGAAAAAAAAGGGACTTACAAACTGGTATCAAAGGGAACCTCGATCCGAAGAAAAGAAGTCCACAAACCCTGGGCCACCCCGTGCGAGTTTAGTTTGAGTACAAACTAAGCAGCGGAAGCAATGGTGTGCCCATATAGGGAAATCACATGAAAAAGTCCACTTTTGGCAAGTTTTCATTTGTAGCCTGCGACGAACCCTTCCCCAGCAGGAAATACCTTCGGCTGCAAAGATCTCTTTAGATAGTCCTTTAGTCAATGAGTTAGACTCAACCTCACTAGGACACATGACTTACCATGACAATTTATACCATGCCCTAGTCTGAAATAGACCGTAGGTATAATTTTGGTGAAGGTACGAGGATACCCCAAAGAGGCTAGAGAAAGAGAGATTGACACATAAACAGAATAGTAGGGGACTCGTAGACTCAACCCTCGTATCGATGACATAATTACATTGAGACAACCACCACGACAAATACCGAGGGTCGGAAATGAAGTCAGGTTCAGAAGAGACCCATTTGGGATTGGGTTACATATTGACCCTAATAAGGTTGTCGTAGAAGGCACCTTGAAGAGTCTAAAGTATGGAGTGTACCAATAAGTCTCAAGAAGGAACCCCAAGTCTAAGGTTGTGTGCCCTAAGGATTGTTTGCATACTTGGGATGAATATAACATGTCGATATCAAAGATACTTAGCCCAAAATGGATAGTGGCTTATCCTTTGTTTATTGGGGATTACCTTTTGTTTATTGGGCAAATTAATTACTTACTTGGGTTTCCCTTAGATCTAATTTAGAAAGTGGTGCGTCGTGAACATAATGATTTTGGAGTTGATCATATTCGACGTTACTCGGGCAAAGATTAGATGGTGTAACATTATGCTCAGAATAATGATCCGTAGTATTACCAGGACAATGGATAAATATCATTGATCGAACAACAACTTCACCTTAGTTGAATCATTGGAAATGTAAAGTCGCCAAGATTAATCATGTAGGGATGCCGATGTCCTATTCTAGAAGTTGAGGACATAAATTAGATCTTATAAGTTATAGTTATATCCGAAAGTTCTTGTGGTTTGGGGCATTCAGAAGTGATCAGCTTATGATTTGTTAAAAATCACACCTTGTCATGGTAGAAAATTTTAACTACAATAATAGCCCTTATACCTTGCAAGCTATGATGATGAATAACCAGAGATATTAGATGACGACTTATTAGATTTAGAATCTAGTGTTTGACTTTACTATGATAAGAACGATCTAAGTTTATCTTACCTTGGACCATTTGAAAGTGATCAAGACTAGCATATATGGAAGTAATAGGAATTTGGTGAAATAAACGTGATGATATTTCCTTGATGAAATTGACTTATGAAAAATCTTAGGGTTTCAAAAGATTTTACCCGTATACCTTATGAATCAAACTCCATATAGAAAGTAATTGGGAGTCATCTTATAAACATTGATACTAGTGTTGGTTGGTTAACATATGTTAATAAGATTCACAAGTACACCCCCTCTTAAATTTTGAGGATGACTGGGATGCTTGACGATGTGATCAGTTCCATCAATAGTAAGAACTGGAAAAGTAGTCGAGTTGATTGATTACTCAGACGTACTTGAAGGAATAAGAATCTAAATCTGTGGGGAAAACTCTATAGAAGCATTGTCTACCCATACAAATGAGAAATGTAGTCACCGGAAAAAGGGTGTGTTGTGGAATGTATATTTCCCCGGAATGAAGAAAGACGTCATAAGTTTTGGTAATGCATGGCGAGGTCTGTCGACTGGTGAAGACCAAGTGCAAGAGCCTTTGGGAAACTACCATAGTCACTGCCCGTGTTAGAGTGGAAGCTCGAGGATATAATTATGGATTTCATACACAGGTTACCACATCCTCACTTCGGGCACAAGTTTATCTGGAACATTGAGGATAGATTGACCAAGGTAGCTAGGGTCACCCCAGACCGGAAGGATACTTCCATGGGTGTTTGAAGAGATTTGTTGAGCAGTTTGTCCATTATCGTGGATACTCCCAGGATGACCGTGTCGGATCGGGATGAACAGTGTATATCCAAAGAGTGAAGATCAGTCCAGGCTGATCTGGGCTCCTAGTTGACGTTCAGCACAACTTTCCACCCTCCGAGGGAGGAAGGCGCAAAATTACACCATCTTGGACCCATGATGAGGATTTACAGACACTCGGCTCTGAATTTGTAAAGGACACAGATGCCAGGTGCGACTGATTCGAGTTAGGATGCTGGATGCCCAGAACAGGCAGGCCAAGTATTATGATGCACGACATCATATAGTAGAGTTCCAAGTTGGAGACCGGGTGTCCCTGAAGATATGTCTGATTCATGGAGCCTCGCGGGTACGCAGGCAGAAGAAATTCAATCTAAGATAAATGGGGCTCTACAGTATCCTGGAGTGGATCGGCCCGTTGGCTTATAGATTGGAGCTACCGCCAGAGGTAGCGGGTTTGCATGACGTCTTCCACATCTCCTCTCTTAGGAGCTCTACTACTGTTGGAGCAGTAGATATCTATTATAGATGGGCCAGTAGGTTCTGACCGATCACTTCGCGTGGAGCCAGTCAAGATAGAAGGCACAAAGATGCGGGTCTTGCGACACAAGAAGGTCCCGCTGGTCAAGGTCCTGTAGAGAAATCATTAATAGGAGAAGCTTATCAGGGAGCCACTAGAACTGATGTAGTAGAGATATTCGGTGCTCTCCGAGTCAGGAATAGCTACAATTCTTAGGGGATGTTACGTTCAGTCACTCTCGGTGAAAATCCCGCAAGCCTAACCTGAATTTTACAGATGAAATAAATTTTTTTATTTATTGGGATTTGTAACATCCCCCAAACAACTAGACCCCCAGAGTGGTTTTTTCATGACTAGGTCATGACAAAACCCTAGGAAGCTTGAAGAGACCACTTAGCCTTAGGCTTGAAGGGGAAGAACACCTTGGTCTGCAAATAGCAATTTCTAGTTAACAAGCCTAGGGTTGGACTTTATGGCATCACCTTGACCCCTTGACACCACTATATCATACCTAACCCTTTACGGGTCCCCTTAGAGCACTAAGGACCCATTGGGGTCAACCAAAGTGGTCAAATTGACAAAAGTCAACCTTAACCTTAAATTGGTCAAAGTAGCACAATTAGGGTCAATTGACCTCTACCATGCCAAATTGACCTTGAACATACCCCTATAAGGATATTAGGGACCCAATGGACTAAAACCCCCCATCATGGGGCCACCAATTTGGCCAATTTGACATAAATCAACTCTAGCCTTATTTTGGTTAAATTGCCCTATTATGGGTCAATTGGCCCCCACCTTGCCAAATTGACCCTACCTAGACCTTCTTAACCCTTAGTGAAGGCCAATTTGGGTCACTACACACCCATTGGGGCCAACCCAAATGGTCAAATTGACCAAAGTCAACTCCACCATAAATTAGGTCAAAATGACCTATGTGAACTAATCAAGCCCAATCCACTTGGGCTAGGCCAAATTGGAGTAGCCCATTAGATTAGGAGGCTGATAATTACTAGGAATTGTCACTCAATTGTTGGATCTTACTGTGCCCTTTGAGTGGGGGGGGGGGGGTGAATAAGGGAATAAAAATCTTTTTGAAATTTTATGGAAATTACTAAATTGTTTAAAGTAATATGAGAACACAAAATAACAATTTAGCTAAAGGAAGAAAAATATCATAATTTGCAAGTTTAGGATTTAGAAACAAGTGCTAAATTGTTATATGATGAAATAGATTAAGATAAAGAATTTAGACAAAGTGATTTGAATTGAAAGCTTTGTAACCAATATTTTAGAGATAACGCCAAAAGAGAGAAATCAAGTAAACACAAATAGAGACATGATTATATTATATGAAAATGTGTTTACAAAAATTGATTTCAATACCGCTAGAAATCAGAGGCGTACATATGAAAATATCTTTTCCTTTTCTATACCGACTTGTATCCCCACGAACCAGTTGGCTTTAGCCTATCCTTCCCCGGATATGGCCTCAAGCCGCTCTAGCCAATCCTTCCCCGGATATGGCCTCGAGCACCCCCTAGATCTAATCACCTAGACCTAGTCGCCAACACAAGGCAAATTTCCCCCTAAGTCCTACCCAGACCTAGTCGCCAACACAAGGCGAATTAACTAAACGGTTACAAAGAAAGTATGGAATGGAAATAATGAAAACAATAATAAAACTCCCTATATGAGATCTCTGGAGTTGAGGATGAAGGATCGCTGTAGTATAAGCGAGGTCGAAGCGATCGTCCTTCGGATGTAGCGTGACGTAGTCCTCCTCCATAATTCTCCTTAAGCTTTTTGTGGGAGATCCATCTTCGGTAGCATAACAGCACTGGAGTTGTGGCACAAGCAACCTCTCTGGGATGGATTACCAAACTTATCGAAGTTGGCTCATTTTATAGAACTTGGAGATAGCGCCTGCGGTAGCTCCCAGCGCCCGCGGTAGCGTTCGTGTGGAGCGGTTACGAAACCGTCAGCTGCGTGGCTCTGTGCACAAACTTGAGATAGCGCTGGCAGTAGCGATAGCGCTGGCGGTAGCGCTCGTGTGAAACGGTTACGAAACTGCCGGTGGCGTGGCGATTTGTACGAGCTCAAGCTAGCGCCTGGCATTAGCGTTAGCGCTGGCGGTAGCGCTAAGGAACCGCTGAGATGAGGCTAACCGCTGAGACGGAAGCTGAGATGAAACCACTGAGACGGAACCAACTGAGCTAGCGCCTGGCGTTAGCGATAGCGCTGGCGGTAGCGCTAGCGTTAGCGATAGCGCTGGCGTTAGTGCTGATCCTTTCACAAGATTGTTCCAAGCTGCTTTATACCTGTGGAGTATTGCACCTATAGTTCCTGCACACTATATACACACTACAAGCAATATCAAATACAATATGGGATTTGTTATTCTCAAACAAAGGGATGTGACACACATGTCCAACAATCTCCCCCTTTTGATAATAACAAATCCTCTAAGCAAGAAATCAACAATAGTGTTTATAGATAAGATAAGCAAGATAAAAGTGCAACAATAGTAAATGATATGCATGATAATGTGCATACTCCCCCTATCTTAATGCTCCCCCTATATAAATGCAATTTATGTGTTACTCCCACTAAATGATAGATTTCATGAATTAGTCTCCCCTTATTTTTCTATATTTCTCCTATATAGATTTCTTCAATTAATCTCCCCTTTTTGGTATTATCAAAAGAAGGTGGGGTGATGGTAGTAAGGAGGCATTCTTTAGGCTAGTTATAAATCATGATCGAGCTTTTGTAATATATGAAATGATAAAGAGTTTAAGCATAACATATATAATAGATTTCAAATAAAAAGATAAGAGTTGTAAGCAAGCGGAAGATTATAATAAACATCTTTTTGTAAGCATGAAAAGCATAAGTAGAAATATGAGTTTTAGTTCAAAAATGAAAGATGTTTTAACCTTTTTGAAATCTCAAAGTTTTTCATAAAAATACCAAGCATGAAATGAACATATCAAAGAGAGATTATACTACAATGTTACTTAATTCTAAGTTCAAGAAATACCAAAACATTGTAGAGATCATGCTAGGTTATCTAGTGCATTTTTATATAAAGAGTAGTATAGATAAAGCATTAGAATCCAATACTCATGAGAAGAAGTGTTATGAAAGATAATGATGTGCACATAAGTGTATTTTGAGCAATGCTAACAATGGATTTAAATCATCAAAATACAAGACATATGTAAAGTAAAGTGCACAATAAAACACAAGTAAATTACTTTCACACACTTTTAATGGACATAATTTTTTAACAAAGTGGTGTAATAACTAAGGTTTGCACAAGACACTTTACTATTCTTTCCAAGGAGCTCAACCTCACAATGCTTATGAAGACTTATCAGGAGGTTCAAGTAGTGCTTGGTGGAGTTTATATTTGTCTACATATATAATGTTTTTGTTCACATTTGTGAGACAACATTCTCCGAATACACTTGTTTTGCAAACAAAAATTTTTAACTTAACCACTTTTCTAAATTTCATAAGTGCAATTCAAATGTAGTGTAGACAATAAACTTATGCAAGTTTTAATTCATTGTACAAATACAATACACAAGCAAGCATTTTTAGATTTAGACACACATGTTGATTACCAAAATAAGTGAGTAAAGTGTATCATTATCAATCATAAAACATTTACTCATACTTAGAGGCATGCTAAGCTTGGTTCTACACATTTTTCAATACAATTGATGCACTTTAAATAGATATATCAAAGCATGATAAGCAAAACAATGTTCATAGTAATTTGAAAGAATATGTTTTAATATTGTAAATAATTCTAAATAATAGAAATCATACATGCTTGATATTGGCAATAAAGATCATACAGTTTTTTTTTGTTTTGAATATGATAAGCATGATGAATTCCTTGAAACATAAGTTTAAAATCCGTCTGTCCGTCATTCGTCGAGACTTTACGTGAACATTCGACGAATTGACTTAGCCATTAAAAAATACTGACCAAAGCTTGAAAACTATCTTCTGTTTTCATTCATCGAAATTCGTCGGGAGTTCTCGAGAACATTCGACGAATTGACTTAGTTATTGAAAAAATACTGATCAAAGCTTGAAAACTGTCTTCTGTTTTCATTCGTCGGAATTCGTCGGGAGTTCTTGAGAACATTCGACGAATTGCTTTTTTGACTTCTGTCTGCGCTCGTCGATATTTGTCGGGAGTTCATGAGAACATTCGACGAATAGACTTAGCCGCAGAAATTTCTTCTTTAAACTAGAAATTTGGCTTCTGTCTGGATTCGTCGAGATTCATCGGAACTTCACGAGACATCTCGACGAATTGACTTAGCAAAAATTTCTTTTCTTCTGAAAATCTGCTCCACTCCTCAAACTTGAAAACCTTCAGTTTTTTTATCAATTTTAAATCAAATAAAAACAGAAAATCACAAAAACATATTTTTGTAATTTTTGAATTTTGAATTTTTGTAGTAGATTTTTCATAATATGAATAAAACACAAATAACAAAAACATATTTTTGTATTTTTTGAATTTTGAACTTTTGTAGTTGATTTTTCATAATATGAATAAAAAAAAAAGCAAATGTCAGAAATAAAAAAACAAAGTAGTACATATAGACTAAAATATTTCTAGTGATTTTTAGAAATTTTGAAAATCAGAAAATTCCAAAACCTACGCTAGCGCCGGCGCTAGTGATAGCGCAGCAAACAGTACATGATTTTTTGAGAATTTTAAATTTTTGATTTTTGATATTTATTAAGTGTCCTTAGAGTAGTTCCATGCTGAAATTTGAGAATTTTTGGAGATCTCTAGGTGGATCAAATTTGCATGAAACTTTGACCTTTTCAAATTCTTGTGTTTTTCAAAAAAAAAACATTTAATCATGAAAAGATAAATTATGAAGACACAAGAGGACATTTTTTATTAAACAACCTAAAATATGCATGATTTAAGTGATAAGTAAATAAAATGATCATGCAAAGAGTAATATAAGTATGTCCTAAGATTAAAGACTACCTCGACTAAATGTCTACACCCTAGCCCCGTACTAAGTGATGGATGTGCATGAGGAGATGCACGTATGCCGTAGGTTGGGGTGTTAATCCCATATGCACACACTAAAGAACGCTCAAACTAGCACTCTTTCCCCCCAGTGCCTCGCAAGGCCCCACTGGAACCCTCCCCGGTTAAGGACAAGACATGACTTAGAGGTCAGGTCTCTAATGTATACAACCCTACGCCCCCGCTATTGTGAGATATGAAGTCAAAGGTGAATAATCTTTGGACAACCTATGTCTTTTAGGCTATGGGTTGATTTATAAACTATGGGTTTTGTTTAATGTGATGAGTTATAAAGCCGCATAGTTTTTCTACTATTATGAGATGACGATATGAGATAACTAGCACAATTACTAATATTCAATAAGTGACAATGCTAGTATGACGAGTTTTGGGTTTAATGTCATGTCATAAGATTAATAATAATATTGCATGTATTCCAAAATAGAATTTCAAATTATAGATCTAGAATGAAGTGATGATTTAGTTTGATGTATCATTATTATTCCTATGTTGATTCTAGAATCTATGTATATGTGAGATACATGAAATCAATAGCAAAGTATATCAATACGCCAAATAATGGAAAGGAAACATTATTCAAAATTTTATCATAAGATTCATAATTCTTATTATCGATTTGAGATATTTTCTTCATAGAACATGAATTATGATTTATGATTATAGACAAATTTGCATTGAATATATCTTAGATCATCATGATGTATGTAAATTCTAATTCTTCTAGACTTATGACAATGTGATTTGGTTATTTTCTTTTGAATGGACATGTTTGAATTGTAAGTCTAGAAAATGATGATCATGCTATCATATCAAAGACAAAGATCACAAATATATAGTTTTGAAATAAAATGTCATTCAATAATTGAATTTATTGATCTTTGGTTTTGCATGATAATATATGATTCATGAAACAATATTCATAAATATTCTAATGATTAATCCATAAACTATATGTTTGTTGGAATTTTAGTATTCTATTATAATTTCAAATCACATAATTATCATGAAATTTGAATAACATTGTAAGTGTTCTACCTAGCATAAAGATATAGAATAGACCAAGAAGCAATGCTAGGATAATGAGTTTGAATGCAATGTTATTACATAGGATTAATGGAGATTATGTTGCATGTAATATGAGAAGTTCTCAAATTAATTTTCTTTAGACCTAGAATGAAATGATTAATCTTTTGATTTGATCTTAATGATGCAAGATGATTCTAAGGTCTAAATTACATGCAAACATTGGTGACACACATCACACACATAATATCTAAATTAATATATGAAAAAATTATACTAAGGATAGTATGTGATGAAAAATCCATAAACACAGAAATTTCCAAATCAAACAAACTAAGATAGCTTTTAAAACGTAGTTGAAATTGGGCAAGTTGACAGCACCAAAAGAACTCAAATGAGCAAGCCCAGTTTGCCGTTGGATGGAGATTTTTGTGCTCTTTCTGAAAATATATTAAACGCGAAAATCAGGCGAGCGGATCAAAAGATATGGATGTTTGAAGTTTTGATCGTAAACTCGCATTTTTGAAAGATTAAACATGCGTTTATATGAATTTTTGTTTTCAAATTTTTTAGATACTATTCTTCATTATAAGGGCTATCATATGAAGCAAACAAAAATAGAAAAGAATCAAAAATGTTGCGCATTTTAATTTTTAGTTTAAGCCCTTTAATAAACCATTTAAATCCAATCTTTAAAATAGTTTCAATAGTCTTGATAATAATTTCAATATTCAAATTTTAATGATAATTCAAGACAATTAAGGGTAAAGGATTTACAAGGATAAAGAACAATCAAAGATGAGAGATAGATCACTTTGAAAAAATATATGACTTAATGTTCAATTTTAATTCAAATTTGATTTGATAAACACAAGGCTTAATATATGAAAGTCATATTACATGATATATAAAGTGATCATAGCATGTTTGTTCAAAAAAAAAAATAAACAAAAGAAAAGTGACAATTAGCATATCATGAAGTAGAGTAGTGATATTTCATTTTTATTTATTTCTACTTCATGCAAATGAATGGATACTAATTAATAAGAGTTTAGGTATCCAAAGGGGACCAAGTGGGATGGTTCCTTTGGGTACCCAAATACATCGTGGTGGTTTTTAGGAAGATAATGATGAATGGGTTTTAATAATTAAAGGTGATATGCCATTTTTCTTTATGGGTCTCCATTCATACATTTGTTGTTATGTGACATCTTTATATGATTATATTTGTTTGAAAAATAATTTATTTGTGATTTATGTTTGTTCAAATTATTTTTCAAAATAGATTGATGTTGATAATCATAATGAATTTTATTACATGGATTTTTTGAAAGTTTATAAGAGTGATTGTCTTTCTTTAGAAGTGATTGTTGAAAGAGTGGGTTACAATATGTTGTAAAAGAATGATTCTTATTTTGATGATTTTCATTTCCACTCTTTCTTATAGACATACTCTTATAATATGAAGGATTATATCTTGTAGTTTGTTTTTCATGAAAATGAGGTATTAAATTTGAGTCATGATTGAAAATATATTGAGACTTATAATAGTGACTCTTAAGAATTTTGTGAGGGTCATAATTCTTTTTGAAACTAAACTCCTTTTGAGTTGTTGTATGAAAATGATCGTTTTTAGAAATGATTTTGTAAGTTAATTTATCCCTGTTATTCAAAATCTTATGATGAAATTCATTACATGACATTTGAAATTTTTCAACAAAAGATTTTAATTGTATTAACTTACACGATAAAATATCATT
This sequence comes from Dactylorhiza incarnata, assembly GCA_033032865.1. Taxonomy (NCBI): domain Eukaryota; kingdom Viridiplantae; phylum Streptophyta; class Magnoliopsida; order Asparagales; family Orchidaceae; genus Dactylorhiza; species Dactylorhiza incarnata. Next base: position 5,919,270 of record JAWHQI010000076.1, on the reverse strand, counting down.
TTCAATTAACAATTTTTCATTATGCCTTTTAGAATTTAAGAGCCCTTTTTCAATTTCCTTGAATTTTTCTTTCAATAAATTGCAATTGAGACAAGGAATAGGAATTTTAACTAAAGAGCGTGAAAGAGAATTTATCACATCAATATTTGATTCTACATTATCGTTTGCTTTTAAAGATTTATTTTCTAAACGTAATTTGGAATTAGCAATTTTTAACTTTAAAATTTTACGTTTAGCAATTTTAAGCATAAAAGAAGTAGAAATAGAATTTGTTACAAAAGAGAAGATTTAGATTTTCTTACCTTGCTATAGTTTCCGTCTTCTCTTTTGCTTGATGTTTTGCCAACAAATGAGTCCAACATTGTGATGTTGTATTCTTCTTCCTCCAAGCATGAGTCCTCATCGATTTCTTCTCTTGGATCCATAAGGAATTCCTCTTCTCTCTTAGATTTATCATCCTCCAAGAATGAGTCCTTGTTGATTTCTTCTCTTGGATCCATAAGGAATTCCTCTTGTTCATCATCTATAGAAGGAAGATTATAAGTATTCTCAAGAAATTTTGAAACTTCATAAGCAGTAGGAAGTGTATAAATAAGTTTGAAAATATTTTGATCTAATGCACAATATAGACTATTCATAGATTTGGCATTTAAGAACATTTCATTCTTATTTAAAATACTTGGGGGTATTTTAATAGTAATATTCCATACTTCCATATCCAAAGACTTAAGAAATTTTTCCATAAGAAATTTCCACCCATTATAAATTTTGCCTTCAAATAAAGGTGGTGCTAAAGATTTTTCATTTATAGGAAAATTTCCTTTACAAGTAGAAGCGAGATCATGAGACGCCATTATTCCCGGTTGTTAGACCGATTTGGAATAACCTTGCTCTGATACCACTTGTTGGATCTTATGGCGCCCTTAGATGGGGGGGGGGGTGAATAAGGGAATAAAAATCTTTTTGAAATTTTATGGAAATTACTAAATTGTTTAAAGTAATATTAGAACACAAAATAACAATTTAGCTAAAGGAAGAAAAATATCATAATTTGCAAGTTTAGGATTTAGAAACAAGTGCTAAATTGTTATATGATGAAATAGATTAAGATAAACAATTTAGACAAAGTGATTTGAATTGAAAGCTTTGTAACCAATATTTTAGAGATAACGCCAAAAGAGAGAAATCAAGTAAACACAAATAGAGACATGATTATATTATATGAAAAGGTGTTTACAAAAATTGATTTCAATATCGCTAGAAATCGGAGGCGTACATATGAAAATATCTTTTCCTTTTCTATACCGACTCGTATCCCCACGAACCGGTTGGCTTTAGCCTATCCTTCCCCAGATATGGCCTCAAGCCGCTCTAGCCAATCCTTCCCCGGATATGGCCTCGAGTACCCCCTAGATCTAATCACCTAGACCAAGTCACGAACACAAGGCGAATTTCCCCTTAAGTCCTACCCAGACCTAGTCGCCAACACAAGGCGAATTAACTAAATGGTTACAAAGAAAGTATGGAATGAAAATAATGAAAACAATAATAAAATTCCCTATATGAGATCTCTGGAGTTGAGGATGAAGGATCACTGTAGTATAAGCGAGGTCGAAGCGATCGTCCTTCGGATGTAGCGTGACGTAGTCCTCCTCCAGAATTCTCCTTAAGCTTTTTGTGGGAGATCCATCTTCGGCAGTATAACAACACTGGAGTTGTGGCACAAGCAACCTCTCTGGGATGGATTACCAAAATTATCGAAGTTGGCTCATTTTATATAACTTGGAGATAGCGCCTGCGGTAGCTCCTAGCGCCTGCGGTAGCGTTCGTGTAGAGCAGTTGCGAAACCGTTGGCTGCGTGGCTCTGTGCACGAACTTGAGATAGCACTGGTAGTAGCGATAGCGCTGGCGGTAGCGCTCATGTGAAACGGTTACGAAACTACCGGTGGCGTGGCGATCTGCATGAGCTCAAGCTAGTGCCTGGCGTTAGCGTTAGCGCTGGCGGTAGCGCTAAGGAACCGCTAAGATGAGGCTAACCGCTGAGACAGAAGCTGAGATGAAACCGCTGAGACGGAACTAACTGAGCTAGCGCCTGGCGTTAGCGATAGCGCTGGCGGTAGCGCTAGCGTTAGCGATAGCGCTGGCGTTAGTGCTGCTCCTTTCAAAAGATTGTTCCAAGCTGCTTTATACCTGTGGAGTATTGCACATATAGTTCCTACACACTATAAACACACTACAAGCAATATCAAATACAATATGGGATTTGTTATTCTCAAAAAAAGGGATATGACACACCAACATGAATTTCCGTAAATGGTGACTAGGAGAGAGAGATCCCATTTTCCCCGAAAATGGTGGAGAGAGAAAGAGAGGAGTAATGACATTCATGGCCAAGGGAGGGCAATTGATCTCCCAATTAATGGAGATTCATCTCCTCTGGCTGTTACATGAATTTTAAGAGTTTTTCCAGCCCACATGGGGGCTGAATTGGGAGGTTTCCACCATGGCCGAAAATGGCAATTAATGGCCTTCATGGTAATTGATGTCATGACCTGCCCTCTCCCCTAATTGGCTAATTAAAAACCTTCAGAGGACTGAGAGGATTGTTTTCCCCCATTAACTTGAAGGAATAGAGCTTGTTCGTATGGAGGATGCAATGGCTCCAAAAGCTCCAAGGTCGGCCATGGACAATAGGAGATCGACAAGGAATTACCCCCCCCCCCCACAGGTCTAGTTCTTCTCCTCTCTCTCTGTAGATAGATCCCTTCCGGTTGGCTACAAGGATTGGGGCCAATTGGTCCCCAATTGGGTAGGCCGAAAGTTCCATTTTTGGAGCTTTAATCCCGACTCCATACCCCTGTTCCGGCCACCTCCGGCCGGCCAACCACTGCAAATCGCCGGCCACCACCTCAACGAAGGTGGTGGTGGCATTGGTCGGCCGGGGCGACACTTAGGTGGCCGGGAAAACAAGGATCAAGGTGGCCCAGGCACGACTAATCCTGGCCGCCGACTAGAGGAAGAAGACAAGCCTATTCCGTCCATCCTTGCTTCAAGATTCCTGCTGGATTAATTTTATTTATGAAATGATTTATGTGATTTCTGTCACACTTTTTGCTGTACCTAGATTAATTTATTAAAAATACTTAGGGACCTCTATAGAAAAAGTGGTCAACACCAAAGTTGTAGCCCTTGGTGTGTACTTTAATTTAAAATTTGTTTCAGCCCAAAAGGAGCAGTGTAGCTCCCTGTAGGGCCATTTTAGTGTAGCTCTCTTGAATAACTTTTGATTCGGAACTGATATTGACTTGAAAATTGAAACATAGGCTATTTGTACCTACACCCTTAACATATCCAAAGATGGGAATTTTTGAAAAAATTTAATAATCCATATATTAATTAATTATAGGGTCTAATGACCTCCAATCCCCTCCAAATTTTGGTGGGTGCCTCTTAGGGTTATTATATGGCACTGGTAAAAATTTCATCCAAATTGTAACTGATTTGATTGGGTAATTAGTTAACCCAAGTTTGGTCAAACTAGGTCAAAAGTGCACATGATGGAATTTGGTGGTCGAATCTCATCAAGATGATGTGAAACTTGGGCCACTGGCTTAAGATCACATAAAACACCCCTATGAGTGATTTGGGGTGAACTAGGGTGGATATGCCCTAAGACCCTAGTTCTAACCCCATGGTTGCACTTTAAGCCTTGTGAAGGACATATGATCATATGTCCTGGAATGATCATGGAACTTGGTAGATAAGTTCATAGGGTGTAAATATGCCCTAGGAAATTTTATGAGAATTTTAGGAACACGTATTCCCTCTGATTTAGGTTATAACCTTTTTAGGGAACCTTCTTATAAAAGAAATTTACATGCTCAAATTATCTTGGATGTTGATGAAAGTTTGGTAGATTACATAAAATCAGGATATAAACCTCTGGTAATTTTTGTGTAATTTTTGAATTGATTTAATTAGCACTTCATTCACAAGTCATATATTTTGTCTTAGGATTATGATAAATAAATGAGGGTCAAATATTCTTTGGAAAATTGTGAGACTTGGTGGTAGAACATTTTAGGGCATTAGAAAGCACTGTGAATTTTTGTATAAGTTTTGGAATTATTTATCAGTAGGTTACTTCACAATTTTCCATAGTATGAGTTTACTTGGAATATTTATTTATGTGACAAATTAGTTCAGATAAATTCTGAAATTTAGTCAGTAGACATTTCTGATCAATATAAAGGTCTGGTAATTTTCCCATAATTTTTGGACAAGTATTTTTGGTGGTTCCTTCTTTAATTTCTAATTTGGGGTATTTATTCAATATTATAATTAGAGGCTAACCCCTTATTGCAAAATTGTGATATTTTGTATTTACTGTTAATTTGACATCATAGATTTTCCAGAATTTTATGGAGGCCATATCATAAGAAGATCTTACACTTCATGTTCAATTTCATGCTTGGCCAATGTTGGAGAAATTATAATAAATGCTATCAAAACGGTGATCAAGAAGCCTTCTCTCAACATACACATGGAGTGTTCTCGCTGCAACAATCTCTAATCAATTGGAGACATCCAAGGATCTCAAGAACATTAAAGAGGAAGACTCTCAAGCCACAATGATCGAACCTTTGCAAGCGAAACGACATCTACATCAAGGGTTCTACTTAGAGGGGAGTTTTTCCATTATCTTATCTTGTAATGCTTATATTTTATCATTGTAATCGGTTCGTGAATTCGCCACACGACGACTAGGTCTAGGTAGGACTTAGGGAGGAATTCGCCTCGTGTTGGCGACTGGGTCTAGGGAGTAGATCTAGGGGGTGCTCGAGGCCTTTCTGGTGATAGATTGGCTAGAGCGGCTTGAGGCCATATCTGCGGAGAGATTGGCTAAAGCCAACCGGTTCATGGTGTTGGAACAACCCTATTACTAATTTGGGCTAGGATCACTATCTGTTGACTAGGATCAAGTTGTTCCCAATGTATAGTATATGGGTCAAGAGTTTAGGCTGTTAGAACTTAAGAAAAGATAAGTTTTCTGCATTCGACGAACTTCATACTGCGTTCGACGAACTCTATCCTGCGTTCGATGAATGGCATGCTCCTGTGTTTGACGAACTTGGCAAGGTTCCGCGTTCGACGAACGGCTTACATTCTGCGTTCGATGAACAACTTACATTCTGCATACAACGAATGGCTTATATTCTGCGCTCGACGAACGGCTTGCTTCATCTCAGCGTCTCAACGGCTTAGCGGCTCAGCGGTCGACGAAATTATCCAGACTCAGCGGTCGACAAAATTGTCCTATCTCAGTGGTCGACGATTTTATTCAGTCTCAGTGGTCGACAAATTTTCTCAGTTCAGCGGTCGACGAATTTGCCAACTCATTCTGCGTTCGAAGAATAAGTATCAGATGTTCAGATCGACGAAAGTTCTTGTCAGTTCAACTAAATTAATTCTTCCAGCCAGATTTAGTTGAGATCGACGAACTCAACATTGTGTTCGACGAAATTTGTTGAGATCGACAAAAATTCTCTTCAGCAGATTTAATTCAGAAGATCAGTTATATTATTCTCTTCAGTTCAACAAACTTCATTCTGCGTTCGACAAACTCAGTCTACGTTCGACGAATATATTCCGGTCGACGAACTCAGCTCTGAGATCGACAAATCCAATTATGTTCGACAAACTTGTTTCTCAGATCGACGATTTTTCTAGACAGCAGATTTCTTTCAGAAGGTCAGTTATAATTTATCAGATCTCAGATCATCTATCATCAAAATATTCAGATCGACCTTCAGCAAGTTAAGTAAGAGATTTATTCCTTTCCTTTCTCTTCCCAAGAAAATAGCCGTTGGTTTATATTGGAAAAGGATATCATATTAAAAAGCAAAAGGAATTAAAGGCTTGCTTGCAGTTCCAAGGAAATATTAAATGCAGATTATTTTATTCCTTATTCTGTTGATTTGAATTTCAAATCAGAGACATATTGTAAAAGAAAAGGAAGAAGATATACAGTATCAAATCAGATATTACAAAATAACTATACAGGAAAAAGAAAGAAGAGGGATACACAGTCGAGAGGAAGAAGAAAGAAAAATACAGAAAAAGCTTTTCAGTCATCATCTTCTTCAAGCAGCAATTTCATTCACTGAGAACATCAACACCTTCTCTCAGTATTTCTGCTGGAAGATCAGATCTTCAAAGAGCAACAATAATCTGAAGAACTTATTCTCTCAGATTCATCAGCTACAAGAAGATCAGTACATTCAAGAGAAAGCTCCAGCCATCTACTGTCAAACATTTTCAATCAGACAGAGGAGCTTTACAACATCATTCCACTAGAGTCTTCTCTCAGAATATTGATAGAGAAGAACATCTAACCCTTTCTATCCCATCTTATATAGGGTTCTAACTTCCTTCAAAAGTTAACCCATTGGTGGTAGGGAACCTAAACAAAAACCTGTGGTTTGGTTAGAGCACCTGATCAAAAACTCACTTGGTGTGTGGACACCTGATCAAAAACCCCTTGGTGTGTGGACACCTGATCAAAAACCTAGTGGAATCCTACCAAGTGTGGTAGAAGAGTAGATGTACCCAGATTTATTGGGGAACTACTATAAAAATCCTTGTGTCCTCTGTGTTGTGATTATTTTCTGTGCTGTGCTGTGTGCTTTGTTTTATTTTGTCTTATAACTCCCTCTGCAATACATATATATATATCACTATTTTAATTCCACTATAAAGTTAAGTGAAAAAGTTTTAATACTCTATTCACCCCCCTCTAGAGTAAATCTAAGATCTAACCTCACTTTCAATTGGTATCAAAGCATATCAATTGACTTTCAATTGGTATCAAAGGTTGTTTGATTGTATACAAGCTAACAGCTGAATCAAAAGATCAATTAGATCTTAAATTTATTTTAGAGTTTTATTTTCTAAAAACTCATGGTACAAAAAACAAAGAATATTCAAGCACAAGACCTCCTATGTGCAATCTAAATAAGTTTTCACTATGGAAGGCAAGGATTAGATTATACATGAATTCTATTAACGAAGAAATCTTTAATGTTATTTTGACAGGACCTCCTACACCTACAACAACAACAAGTGCTGAAGCCACAACTAACAACAATGCTGTTCCACCAGCTGAGTGGAAAGAGGCTTAGAAGAAGCAGAGAAGTTCAGATGCCAAGGCAATGAACATTTTGGCACAGACAATGTGATATGACATTTTCCAAAGGGTTGTGGAATGCACTTCTGCAAGGGAGATCTGGATCTCACTCAACAATATGGTTGAAGGATCAGCAGATGAAAAAAAGGACAGAAGATCTCACCTTATCTCTCAATATGAGAACATCAAGAAGGGAGAAAATGAAAGTGTAGCTGATATGTAAAACATGCTCAGCCACATAATCAATGAGCTGAAGACCTTGGACAAAGTGATCTCCATCACTGAGATCAATGATAAGATCCTAATGTGCTTCCCCAGCATATGGGACTCTAGGATCTGGCCAATCAAGGAAGCCAGAAGCCTTAATGAGATCTCCACTGAGACCTTGTTAGGCAAACTCAAATCCTATGAGCATCTTATCAAATCCAGAGAAGCTGAACAATCTACCTCATCTCCAGCATCCAAGAAGGAGAAAAGTATAGCTTTCCAAGCTACTGAAGAAGAAAAAGCTCTAGGAGATATGGAGTTCATTAGCCTTATAGCCAAAAGGTTCTACAAAATGGCTAGAAAGGACTTCAGAAAGAAGGATTCCAGATCAAGAGAAAAGCCAAGGTATGACAAACCAAATTCTAAAGAAATAATTTGTTTTGGCTGCAGGAAACCTAGACATATTCTGCCTGAGTGTCCAGAAAATCAAAAGAAGGAAAAGAGAAAAGATAAAGAAGGAAAGAGGCACTCCAACAAGTCTTCCTCCCACAAACACAAGCATAAGGGAAGAAGATTTGTAGCTGAATCATGGAGTGAAACTGATTCAGAGTCTTCATCAAGCTCATTTGAAGATGAAGAAGAATCCAAGGAAAAAGACCAATGCTTGATGGCTATCTATGACTCAAGCAGTGAGTCAGAAAAAGCATCTTCATCCAGATCCAGTGATGATGAGGATGATGAAGAAGAAAGAAGCTTCTGTATGATGGCTATCAATGCCTCAACAAACAATTTAGAAGAATCAGAATCAAAGTCTGACAATGTGCTGATCAGGTAATATCTAATTTTGATTTCAATTCAATTGAATTCAAAGATGAATTCAAAGTTCTTTGCTTAGACTTAATAAAATCTGAGAAGGAAATAATCACTCTCAGAAATAAGTTGGATGAAATGAACCAACTTAGTGAAGAAAATGCTAATCTTAAGAAAGATTTGGCTGCCTCTAGAGAACATTTTATTCTCATTGAGAATAAACTATCCGAGGCTAAGAAATTTGAAGAATCCCTAAATGGGAGAAGAATCAAACTGATGGACAACACAAGAACAGTGAATGCCAGGCTCAATGGAAAACAAGGCTTATGTGCATCATCAAGTGATCCACCCCTTATTAAGAAGAACATACTCTCTACACCAATAAAGTTCATTTCTGCTAAGAGCAAAGAGGTTGTAGATGTAAATAAAAACATTTAAAGCAAGGCTGTTAAGAATAAAGGAATTCAACCGAATTCGTCGAACGGAGCTCGACGAAATGAATTCACTTCGTCGAACGGAGATCGACGAACTCTGAAGACAGATTTCCAGTATAGTTATTATTCAAACGTCGCTCGACGAAAGCACATCCATTCGTCAAACGGCGATCGACGAACTCAGCCCAGTTCGTCGAACGGAAAATGTACAGAAAATCTGAAGAATTCTTATTCTAAATATACTAAGAATCCTTTCACTGAATGGATAATTCCTCCAAGGAGATATCATCCACAAGGTTATAAGGATAAGCCTGAAATATCTTTTATTTCAGAGTTTTGTGGTAATACAAAAAGACCCATGGTAGTCTGGGTCAAGAACAACTAGTTTATTTTTTCTATTTTGCAGGTACAAGGCTATCCAAGCAAAAATGAACAATGGTATTTGGATAGTGGCTGTTCAAAGCATATGACAGGAAACAAGGCCAACTTGAGCAACTACAAGGCAAAGCTTGGACCCAAGGTGATCTTTGGAGACTCCAACTGTGGACAAACCAAAGGATATGGGAAGATCAAAGTTGGAGCAGTTTCCTTCAAGGAGGTAGCTTATGTCAAAGGTCTCAAGTACAAACTCATCAGCATAATCCAGTTATGTGATGAAGGTTATCAGGTAACCTTTAACCATTCCTTATGTCTTATTACCAATAATAAAAACATTAATGTGTTATCTGGTATTAGACATGAAAATATTTATTTAGTCAATTTTGACTCTGCCAGTTCTGATATTTGCTTATTCAACTCTATAAGTAAAACAAATGAATTATGACATAAAAGGCTTGGACACATTAACCTTAGAACTATATCTAAGCTTTCTAAGGACAATCTTGTTAGAAGTGAATTCATATCTAAGCCTTCTGGTTCATACAAGAAGGAAGGACTCTACATGGCTTGTCAATTAGGTAAGCAAACTAGAAGTAGTTTTAAATCTTTATCCAAGAGTGATTCACCTGGGATTTTGTATTTATTGCATTTGGACCTTTTTGGACCTACTGCAATACAAAGTCTAGGAGGGAAGCATTACTCTTTAGTTATTGTAGATGACTTCTCAAGATTCACTTGGGTGTTCTTTCTTAGGAACAAGTATGACACCTTCAGTGTTCTGACAGACTTTCTCAGGTCCATCAAGATTGAGTACTCTACTCTAGTTGCATTGATCAGAAGTGATCATGGCACTGAGTTTGAATCTCTTCTGATGAGAGAATTCTGTGGAAAATAAGGGATCAGACAATGTTTCTCTGCTCCTAGAACTCCTCAACAAAATGGGGTAGCTGAAAGAAAAATAGAACCCTTTGCTTGCTGATGCAAACTTGCCACTCTCTTTTTGGGCAGAGGCAGTGAACACAACAAATTATGTGTTGAACAGAAGCCTGATACATAAACTTAAGGGCAAAACTCCCTATGAATTACTTAAGAATAAAAGCCCTAAGGTTAACTATTTTAAGATATTTGGCTGTAAATGCTATGTGCATAACAATGACAAGAAGTATCTAAGGAAGTTTGAAGCAAAAGCTGCTGAAGGCATATTCCTTGGATATTCACTTTCTAGTAAAGCATATAGAGTTTATAACAAATCTACTCTTAAGATAGAAGAGTCCATGCATGTATCTTTTGATGAGACTAACATATTAATTGAGGAGAGGAATACCACATCTACCAAAAATACCTTGCAGGCACCAACTCTATTTGAAGAGCTTAATGGACTAGATCTACAGAAAGAAGAATCTTTACTTCCATCAACTCAAAATCTTGAAGATAGTGAAGAAGAGGATACTCCAGATCTTGCTGACAATTCTAATCAAATGACAGCTGAACAAATTCCACAAGTGGATACTATTGTTGAACCCACTCCAACTGTTGATCACATCACAGTTAGAGATCATCCAATATCTCAAGTGATTGGTGATATTTCAGCAGGTGTTCAAACAAGGCATCAACTACACCAAAATCAGATGCACGCTTGTTTCCTATCCCATATTGAACCTCAATCCATAAAAGATGTAGAACAAGATCCAAATTGGATTCTTGCAATGCAAGAGGAGCTCAATCAATTTGATAGGAACAAGGTATGGGATTTGTTTCCAAGACCAAAAGGCCATCCAGTTATTGGCACCAAGTGGGTCTTCAGGAAGAAGCTTGATGATCAAGGCAACATAGTGAGAAACAAAGCAATATTGGTAGCCCAAGGATACTCACAGGAAGAAGGAATTGACTATGATCAGACCTTTGCTCCTGTTGCAAGACTTGAAGCTATCAGGATTTTTCTAGTCTTTGCAGCATTCAAGAAATTCAAAGTATACCAAATGGATGTGAAGAGTGCATTTTTTAATGGAGACATCAAAGAAGAAGTCTATGTGGAGCAACCACCAGAATTGCTTCTCTCTCCAGTTCCTTTGCACTTGATCTCTATTTCTTTTGCAGGAACAATAGCAATATTTCTTCAAAAGATTGCATCCTTCCCTACCTCCATCAATTGTCCCTTCTTCTAGGGGCCTAGCTTCAGGCCTTCCTGAAACTAGGCAGGGGAGAAGTTCTATGAAGAAGATCCATATGATGCAGTTTTTGCTCAGGGGGAGATGTTCTATGAACTAGGCAGGGGGAGAAAGCTGAAGAAGAAACTCCTTTTTGTCAGGGGGAGTTGTTTTGAAGAAACTCCTTATGATAGGGGGAGTTGTTTTATCAAGAGGAAATGCTGATGAAGAAACATGTTTTCAGTTCTTGATCACAACAGTTTGCAGATTTAGGGGGAGATGTTGCAGATTCAGTTATGACAGATTCAAATTCAGATTGGTAGCACAACATATTCAGATTATAAAGCTACAGTTCAGATCAACAAATTCAGAAAGTTGAAAAATAGCAGATATAGCTCAGATATCAAATTCAGATATAGCAGATACAGTTCAGACAATCAATTCAGAAAGCTAAAGCCAATGCCAGAATTCAGAGAAAATCAAAGGTTCGATTTATTTGTTTTTAGTTTTATTTTCAATGTAAATCTCAAAACTCAGAGTATCATATTTTATATCTGATGAAATATTTAAAATTTATCAGATATATATGCTATGTTGTTTTGTTATTTGTTTCATTATTCAAATTTTGTTAAATAGTGTCCTAACCCAAATAGGGGGAGATTTTTGGAACAACCCTATTACTGATTTGGGGTAGGATCACTATCTGTTGACTAGGATCATGTTGACCCCAATGTATAGTCTATGGGTCAAGAGTTTAGGCTGTTAGAACTTAAGAAAATATAAGTTTTCTGCGTTCGATGAACTCCATACTGTGTTCCACGAACTCTATCCTGCGTTCGACGAATGGTATGCTCCTGTGTTCGACAAACTTGGCAAGGTTCTGCGTTCGACGAACGGCTTACATTCTGCGTTCGACGAAAAGCTTACATTCTGTGTTCGACGAACGGCTTACATTCTGCGCTCGATGAACGACTTTCTTCATCTCAGTGTCTCAGCGGCTCAGCGGCTCGACGGTCGACGAAATTATCCAGTCTCAGTGATCGACGAAATTGTCCTCTCAGCGGTCGACGAAATTGTCCAGTCTCAGCGGTCAACGATTTTATTCAGTCTCAGCGGTCGACGAATTTGCTCAGTTCAGCGGTCGACGAATTTGCCAACTCATTCTGCGTTCGAAGAATAAGTATCAGATGTTCAGATCGATGAAAGTTCTTCTCATTTCAACTAATTCAATTCTTCCAGCCTGATTCAGTTAAGATCGACGAACTCAACATTGTGTTTGATGAAATTTTTTGAGATCGACGAAAATTCTCTTCAGTAGATTTAATTCAGAAGATCAGTTATATTATTCTCTTCAGTTCGACGAACTTCATTCTGCGTTCGATGAACTCAGTCTGCGTTCGACGAATATCTTCAGGTCGATGAATTCAGCTCTGAGATTGACAAATCCAATTCTGTTCGACGAACTTGTTTCTCAGATCGATGATTTTTCTAGACAGCAGATTTCTTTCAGAAGATCAGTTATAATTTCTCAGATCTCAGATCGTCTATCATCAAAATATTCAGATCGACCTTCAATAAGTTAAGTAAGAGATTTATTCCTTTCCTTTCTCTTCCTGAGAAAATAGCCGTTGGCTTATATTGGAAAAGGATATCATATTAAAAAGGAAAAGAAATTAAAGGCTTGCTTGCAGTTCCAAGGAAATATTAAATGCAGATTATTTTATTCCTTATTCTGCTGATTTGAATTTCAAATCAGAGACATATTGTAAAAGAAAAGGAAGAAGATATACAGTATCAGATCAGATATTACAAAATAACTATACAGGAAAAAGAAAGAAGAGGGATATACAGTCGAGAGGAAGAAGAAAGAAAAATACAGAAAAAGCTTTTCAGTCTTCATCTTCCTCAAGAAACAATTTCATTCACTGAGAACATCAACACCTTCTCTCAGCATTTCTGCTACAAGATCAGATCTTCAAAGAGCAACAATAATCTGAAGAACTTATTCTCTCAGATTCATCAGTTACAGGAAGATCAGTACATTCAAGAAAAAGCTCCAGCCATTTACTGTCAAACATTTTCAATCAAACAGAGGAGCTTTACAACATCATTCCACTAGAGTCTTCTCTCAGAATATTGACAGCGAAGAACATCTAATCCTTTCTATCCTATCTTGTACAGGGTTCTAACTCCCTTCAAAAGTTAACCCATTAGTGGCAGGGCACCTGAACAAAAACCTGTGGTTTGTTTAGAGCACCTGATCAAAAACTCACTTGGTGTGTGGACACCTGATCAAAAACCCCTTGGTGATAGGGCACCTGATCAAAAACCTAGTGGAATCCTAGCAAGTGTGGTAGAAGAGTAGACGTACCTAGATTTATTGGGGAATTACTATAAAAATCCTTGTGTCCTCTGTGTTGTGATTATTTTCTGTGATGTGCTGTGTGCTTTGTTTTATTTTGTTTTATAACTCACTCTGCAACACACACATATATATATCACTATTTTAATTCCGCTATAAAATTAAGTGAAAAAGTTTTAATACTCTATTCACCCCCCTCTAGAGTAAATCTAAGATCTAACCTCACTTTCAATTGGTATCAAAGCATATTAATTGACTTTTCAAGTGGGGATACGAGTCAGTATAGAAAACAAAAAGGGTTTTCATATTATTCACTTCGATTTCTAGCGTCATTGAAATCAGATTTTGTAATCAATTTTATAAATGATAATCATGTCTTTTCTTGTTTAATAAAATTGATTTCATTTCTAATTTCATTATCTCTTTACTTTTGATTTAACTTACTTCGACCAAAATATCAAAAGTTTTCTATTAAAGTTTAAAGTTTTTAAAACCCTTATTCACCCCCTCTAAGGGCGCCCACAGATCCAACAAGTGGTATCAGAGCTAGGTCATTCCAAATTGGCTTAACAATAAGGAATAATGGCGTCTCTTGATCATGATCTCGCTTCTACTAATGGGGAAAATTTTAATATAAATGAAAAAGTATTATCACCACCTTTATTTATGGGCAAAAATTATAAAGGGTGGAAAATATTAATGAAAAAATTTCTTAAGGCCTTAGATGAAAAAGTTTGGAATATTACTATTGAAAAGCCACCTAGCGTACTAACTAGAAACGAAACTGTTTTAAATGCAAAATCTATGAATAGTTTATTTTGTGCGTTAGATCAAAATATTTTCAAACTTATTTATACTTTACCTACCGCTTATGAAATTTGGAATTTTCTTGAAAGAACTTATGATTGTCCTTTTGCAGGTGTGGAACAAACGCAAGACTTGGAGAACATACAAGCTTGCACAAAAGTTCAAGAAAGCTCCTCACGGGATGGATCAATGGAGTGCACATGTAGTGAAAGAGAAGAAGAAATCTTATCTTCGGAAGAGGAGTGCCAAAAAGATGTCAAAGGAACTATATGTTCAAATCTTGCCTCATCCACAAGCGCTGTAAGGAAATCAAAATCTATTATTGTATGTAATTCTATCTCTACATTACAATTGCTTCAAACTACAAAGCGCAAAATTAAGAAATTAAAAAATGCTAATAAACATTTGCGCTTAGAAAATAAAAATTCAAAGGAAAAAATTAATGAAGAATCAAATTCTAATTTATCTAGTTCTACCCATGGCTCCTTAGTTGAAAACATTTCACCTTGTGTAGAATATAATGAATTAAAAGAAAAACACAAGAAACTTGAAAAGGAGTTTATTTTTGTAAAAGAACAAAATGAAAGATTATGTTTAGAAACTTCATCTTTGAAAAATGATTGTGCTAAGTGTAAAGATTATAAAATTGAAATTAAAGAGATGGATGAAACATTTGATGAATATAGGAATAACTATCAAAATCATATTGATTTGATTGTTTCCACTCTTAAAAATAGCACAATCGCTTATAATAAAGCTAGACATAATTTAAAGATTAAGAATAATGAATTAAAAACTAAAATCAACCTGCTTAAGGAAATCATACAAAAATTCTCAAAACATACATTCTCAATATAATGCAAAATCCAAAAGCAAGTTGAATATGATTTCTCAAAAGTTGAATAAGTCAAACAATGGAAATAAAAAACATCAAAAGATTGAAAATGAAATTCTAAAATACAATCATTACTATCATTTACAACATCAATCTTCTCCCAACGTAAAATTAAATGTTCACAAATTTCCTATGAAAAATACTTTCAATAATCATTACAATTATAATCTTAAAGATAAAGATAATCACATTGGAAATTTGATACATAAAAATAATATTAAACCAAGGTTTGAATGGAGACCCAAAGTTAAAGATGAAACATAAACTCCACTCAAATGGGCTCATTCATTTCCATCTCCCCCAAAGCAAACACGTTATATTTGGGTACCCAAAGGAACCACCACACTTGGTCCCCTTTGGATACCTAAATCACTTATTCATTAGGTATCACCAAATGCATGAAGTAGAATATTTTCAAAAATGAAATATACAAATTTTTCTACTTCATGATATGTTTTAATGTCTTTCAATTTTTCTTTTTGTTTTCTTATTTTTTAAGCTATCATGTTATGGTCATCTTATATATTATAGGAAATATGATCTTATCTCTTAAAACTTAATGAGTTTATAAATCAAATTAACCAAAATTCAAAATCATATTTTATTTTGATGACCTATCTATTATTCTTATATTCATTACATATATATCATATAGTATTCATATAAAATTGAATTATAAATTTGCTATAAGATATGTTAATCAAGATTAGGCTATTAAGCTCTATAGCCCACATCAACCAAATTAGAGAAATAACATGATCTAAAAGAAAGATCAAGATCTAAAAGAAAGCTCAATTATTAATATGTTTTTACTTGAATTATATGATTACATATCATGGTTGGTGTATTATGTACGTATTGTGATTTATGTCAAGTTTAGACCTTAGAATCATCTTGATATCAACAAGATCAAATCAAATAGAATCTTCACTTCATTCTAGGTCTATAAGTTAAAACACTATCAAACTTTGGCATAACATTAATCTCAAATTTATCATACTAACATTGTCACCTAAAAATATTAATATTTATGTTAGGTTTTATTTGTTAGGGCATATCCATGTTATTATTTGCAAAAACATCATCTCGTACTTATCAATAAAATCATGCATATCTGTTTTGTTCAATCATATCTTCTTTATTTGCATACCCCATAATATTAAGCTTAAATGGTTGTGCAAAACTCAAGAATTAAGGTTTAATGAATATGGAGCTTTAATGAATATGAAACCCATGTACTAAAATTTTAACTTCCGCAACTTTTTGCGATTTCTTCTCATCTCTTCACTCCATTAGACATGCCTTACATTGCACAAACATAATTAAGCAAAATTGGAAGCCAAATTGAAGAAATCTAGGCTATATGATTAAAATAAGCACTCTCTGTAAGCTAACGCAGGCACTAGGACCTAACGCCGGCGCTAGCTCAAGTCTCTGTTTTTCTGTAATTTTAAAATTCTGAAAAATCACTAAAAATATATTATTTTATATGTACTACTCATTTTTGCATTTCTGCATATAATTGATTTTGTAAAATTAAAATACAAAATTACAAAAGCCAAATTACAAAAAAAAAATATTTTTTTCCAAATTTGCTATGTGATATTTATCTAAATTATAAATAAAATCACAAAAAAGGACATATTGAAAGATTAATTGTCTTAAATACTGACGCCACACGCACCACCATGATCTATTGATGTCCTTTGATAAAATTCTCTAAATAATCATATAATATAATTCATATCAAAAATCATCTAAAACAACTATCTCTATCACATGTATATGAATTATATGATAACAATTGGTATTATAATTGTTTACCATGGTTGGTGTATTATGTGTGTATTGTGATTTATTTCAAGTTTAGACCTTAGAATCATCTTGATATCAATAAGATCAAATCAAATAGATTCTTCACTTCATTCTAGGTCTATAAGTTGAAACACTATCAAACTTTGACATAACATTAATCTCAAACTTATCATACTAACATTGACACCTAAAGAATATTTGTGTCTATGCTAGGCTTTATATGTTTACCGAGATATACAGGCTGGGTACTTTTATCTAGGGCTTATCCATGATATTCTTTGCATAAATATCATTTCATACTAATCATTTAAATCATGCTTATTTGGTTTATTCGAACATGATATCTTGTGCTTACATTTCCTATCATTTTCAACTTACATTATATTGATAAATTTAAGCCTTAGAAAAATTAAAATGAAGATCTAATAAAATATATTTCATGCAATGATTATTTGGTAAAGTCATATACAAAATCGCTAATGTTTCATGCAATTTGCACTATCTAGACATCTCAAATAATTCTGAATTTTCTGCATGAAACTACTCTTGGGACACTTAATCAAGTTCCATAATCAGAATTTCTAAAATCTTAAAAATCAGTGTACTGTTTGCCGCGCTAGCTCGAGTATCAAATTTTGGTGTTTTTTAAAATTTTGAAAAAATTACTAAAAATATGTTATTTTATGTGTACTACTCATTTTTGCATGTATGCCATAAATTGTTTTTTGAAAAATTAAAATACAAAATTACAAAAGCCAAATTACAAAAAATATTTTTCTTACTTTGGTTATTTGTTTGATTATATTTCTATATGCAAAATCAAATACAAAAATATAAATAAAAAACAAGTATCAATAAGTATTTTTGAACTTTAATTTTCTATTTACATATATCTTGCGAAAGGGAGATTTGGGCTATCATCCCATCACATCTCCTAGTACCGGGCGAACCCCTCATAGGGTAGTCCTCGTGAAGTCCAAGATCAATCTTATGAGTTCAAACTTTAAATCAAAATTATTCTTCAAAATATCAAAAAATACTGTATGGACTTCATTGAAAATCAAGCATGATTCAACCCATCATTTAGACCTTCTTCAATGTTACAATTCATCTTTTAAAACTACATTGAACATTGTTTTTATCATGCTTTGATATATCTACTCATATGTGCACCAATTGCAATGAAAAGGTTGTGTTGAATCAAGCTTAGCATACCTCTAAGTATGGGTAAATGTTTTTTGGTTGATAATGATTTTTATTCACTCACTTACTTTGGCAATGTCTACATGTGCTTTTAATCTAAGAATGCCTGTTTGTGTATTGTAACTATATAATGAATTAAACTTTGCACAAGTATCTTACCTACACCACCTTTATTTGCACTCTTAATATTTAAGAAAAGTGGTTGTGCTTTCAAAATTACATTGGTTTGCAAAAGAAGTGTATTCGGAGAACTTTGTACAAAAAATAATCATGAAAGAAATTGACAAAGATAACTCCACCAAGCACTACTTGAACCTCCTGATAAGTCTTAATAAGCGTTGTGAGGTTGAGCACCTTGGATAGAATAGTAAAGTATCTTATGCAAAACTTCATTGTTACACCACTTATTCTTTAGTACACCGGATCACAAAAAATATATATATTAAAAAATAAAGTGTGTGATCCACCAAGCACTACTTTGAACCTTGATAAGTCTTAATGAGCATTGTGTGTGCAAAGCATCCTGGTAGTTGTACATTTTCTTTGTGCGTTGAAGTGTGTGGAAGCAAAATTATTTGTGTTTTATTGTGCACTTTACTCTACATATGTCTTGTATTTTTTGATTAAATCATTTGTTTACTCTATTCAAAATACACTTATGTGCACATCATTATCTTCCATAACACTTCTTCTCATGAGTATTGGATCCTAATGCTAAATTATATACCACTCTTTATATATAAATGCACTAAGATAACCTACCATGCTCTCTGCAATGTTTTGTATGTTATGAATTTGTGAATTAATATAACGTTGTTGTAGTCTCTTTTTCATACATCTCTTTCATGCTTGGTTACTTCATGATAAGATTTTCAAAGAAAAATGATTTACAAAAAAACATCTTTTTCATTTTTGGACCTTCACTCATTTCTTTTTATGAATCATCATATTTTACTAAAAGATGGTACTTGTATTTCTATAAGTCTTCCGCATCATCACCATGTATTTTGCACCTTGCGCTTTCATGCCTATATCAAAGTCTTAAATCTCAAAATTCCTCTTTTGTTCAACAAGTAGTAGACTTGCTTGGTAGAATTTATATTGGTTACTCTAAAACACGCATATCATTTTTATGCTAAAAACTTCGATTTAATAATGGATTTCAAAATAGCTATGTGAGTTTTTTCAAAAAATTCAAAACAAAAATATAAACACCCATTGGCTATGAAATTATACTTAGATTTAAAACGCTTAAATGTTTCCAATAATTATTATCCATGATTACATATCTCACCATAGCGGGGACGTAGGGTTGTAGACATTAGATAACCTAACCTCTAAGTCATGTTTTCTCCTTAACCGGGGAGGGTTCCAGTTGGGCCTTGTAAGGCATTGGGGGGAAAGAGTGCTAGGTTGAGTTTTTTCTAGTGTTTGCATATGGGGCTAACACCCCAACCTACGACTTGTATGCAGCTCCTCATGACCATCTGTCACTTAGTACGGGGCTAGGGTGCAGACATATTATCTGGGTAGATTGGTTACTTGGAAATCATTACCTTTTTTATGCTTAAAACTCTTATAAAGCAAAATCCTCTGTGTACTTAAATTGCTACAACATCTATTTTTGTTATATCTAAAACTCTTAATCATCTACTATGCTTCACCATTCTTATATAGATGTTTGCCTCAAAAATATATTTCTTCATGCTTTCCGCATCTTTACTACTTGTACTCTCGATCATGAATACATTTTTTTTCTAACAAGTGGTTTCCTTATGACAATTTCTTCAAATTCCCTTTTTCACTCCTATATATTGTATGTTTTCCTAAGCGTTTAACTCACTTTATTATGTTCATTCCCTCTCTACACATTTATTGCACACGTTCCTGTTTGTTTTTCTCTCCACCCTCTTTTGATAATACCAAAAGGGGGAGAATAAATTTGAAAGAAATTCACATGTTTGGGGAGTCAAGTTCAAAGGAATTTTTGTTGTAGGGGGAGCATTCAGTTAGGGGGAGTATTCATTTAGGGGGAGCATATGCACATGTCTTAAATTTCATGCTTATCCTTTTTAATAAACATAATTCCTATCTTCTGAACTATTTCTTTCTAAAGGGATTTGTTATTATCAAAAGGGGGAGTTTGTTAGAACATGCTTTCCGCATCTCTTGGTTTGACAATAACAAATCCTATTGTATTTAATCTTGCTTGTGTTTATAGTGTGCAGGTACTATAGTTATATAACCCTTTGAACAGGATGCTGATTGATGACGATTCTCTGAAAAAGAGCTACCGCTTGCGTTAGTAGTTAACGCCCTGCTTTAACAACCGCTGAGATGGAAACCGCTGAGAAGAAAACCGCTGAGAACGGAACTGGCGTTCGATGAAATGAAAACTGCATTCGACGAACTGGCGTTTGACAAAATTGCGTTCGACGAACTACATGCTCTACCACGGCATTCGACGAACTGCATGCTCTACCACGGCTCTCGACGAAATGCATGCTTTACCGCGGAGCGTTAGCACTACCGCTGGCACTAGTGTTCGTTCGACGAAATGAATGCAGCGCTCGACGAAATGTGAGGCAGTTCGACGAAGATGCGTCCGACGAAAAGAGATGTGTTCTACCATGGAGCGTTAGCACTACCACTGGCACTAGCATAAATGGAAATAGTTGATGAGAAGGAAACAATGGAGAAAAAGGAATGTCGACGGGATGCTATTTTGGCAAGTATTATCGCGGCGCGTTAATGCTAACGCCTGGCGGTAACTTTTGGAAGTCCCGCCATCATGATGCTGATTGAGGAGAAAATGAGGAAGGAGATCTCGCGGGAAGGAATAATCAATCAAGAGTATGCAATATCATTATGAAACCAATCAATCAAGATTTGGAAACTCCAATCAACCAAGTTTTGATTAATCATGATTTGGAAACTCCAATCAATCAAGATTTAATTAAGAAACCAAAAGGAGCATGCAATATCATTATGAAGGCAAGAATATATCATCTTTTCGTGGGTAATAATGTATTTCCAAAGATAGAAGCCAAACCCACGAAATTGATGAGAATAGAAGGAAGGAAGCTGCTCATTGCTGTTACCGCCCTGCTATAGCACTACCGCCGACGCTAGCTTTCCTGGACAGTAAACCTCTATTTAAAACAGACCGAAAATGAGTTTCCCTTGACGAATATGGACGAAATTTTCAAGGGCTGAAAGCCCTAACCGTCTAGAGAAAAGTGAGGAGTGTTTCCCGCTCATCAAAAGAGAGAGTTCTTCAGAGGAGATCAAAAGAAAATCATGTGCAAGGATTGAAGACTATCAAAATGGCGATCAAGAAGCCTTCTCTCAACATACACATGGAGTGTTCTCGCTGCAACAATCTCTAATCAATTGGAGACATCCAAGGATCTCAAGAACATCAAAGAGGAAGAATCTCAAGCCACAATGATCGAACCTTTGCAAGTGAAATGACATCTACATCAAGGGTTCTACTTAGTGGGGAGTTTTTCCATTATCTTATATTGTAACACTTATATTTTATCATTGTAATCGATTCGTGAATTCACCACACGACGACTAGGTCTAGATAGGACTTAGAGAGGAATTCGCCTCGTGTTGGCGACTGGGTCTAGGGAGTAGATCTAGGGGGTGCTCGAGGCCTTTCGGGTGATAGATTGGCTAGAGCGGCTTGAGGCCATATTTGGGGCGAGATCGGCTAAAGCCAACCAGTTCGTGGGGGATACGAGTCGGTATAGAAAACAAAAGGGTTTTCATATTATTCGCTTCAATTTCTAGCGTCTTTGAAATCAAATTTTGTAATCAATTTTATAAATGGTAATCATGTCTTTTCCTATTTAATAAAATTGATTTCATTTCTAATTTAATTATCTCTTTACTTTTGATTTAACTTACTTCGACCAAAATATCAAAAATTTTCTATTAAAGTTTAAAGTTTTTAAACCCCTTATTCACCCCCCTCTATGGGCGCCCACAGATCCAATAATAACATTAAGTATCTTGAAAATGGGAGGTTTGAGCTATCATCCCATCGCACCTCCTAGTACCGCTGTGAGCCCCTCACAGGGTAGACCTCGGGAAGTCTAAGATTAACTATAAATTATAGGCGTAAGATGTTGTATAAGATTAACTTAATAATACACACACCCACACCCCGTGGTTACGAGAGGTTAGTTGGTTTGGTTGTACGAGCGGTAGGCTTGGTGGTTGTTGCGGCGGACTAGTTAGTCCGATGAGTTTGTGACTCAGTAATGCTTATTGGTATGGACGAGTCAGTCCGGAGAGCCTGGCTCGGAAGGTTTGGTGACGGGCGGGTTAGCCTAGGGAGCTTATGGCTCGGAGATAGATGGTAAATATGTTTGCATGTGCATAAAGGTGGCGGGGCTTCCGTATTGGACGGTCGTTCACACCGACGTTAATACGCTGACTCGACAAGTGTGGAATTTGCACTTAACCATGAAAAGCCTGGTGGTCCAGCCAGTAAGAGTACACAAATGCTCCATGGTTTTGCATTGAGGCGTACGATAGGTCTAGGCTAGGTAGTGTGAATACCAACCTAGAGGTGGGCGAGGCCCAACCTACCGCTTCCGTTTTCCACTACAAGAGTATCCTAGGAGTCTTGCTAACTCCAAAAAGGAGGAACTAAGGGTCTGTGCACATAGAGTCAAAGTGTCTGAGTTGCACTTCTGTGAACATAGCATAAACTTCATAACTATACATGTCATGGCATAAGCATTGCATTTCAACCCCTACCCCTATCGTATAAATTGATTGGGGGACTTTTTATACGATAGACCCTACTAAATGACACCTTGGTCTATAGGTTTGTATGGGCATTCCAATAAATCAATGGTTTCTTTTCTATTATGTACTTATCTTTACATACTATACGTTACTTGCTCTTTACCATGCTCTATTACTACTATAGTTATCTATGTGTTGTGGTAGAACTTTCCGTAGATTCACCGTCATCTGCTCTTTGTTTATACCCCTTGTTGTCCTCCGCTTCATTCCTCCCGCTCGGTGCCTAGGAGCCATTGGGGGAGGGGTGGGGAACATAAGGCTTAGTATTTTTGACTAACGGTCGGTGGACCATATCATTTTAGGGGATCGAGGAGACGCATTAGCACTAGAGGACAATTTAGATGGAGACGGGCCAGTCTAGTACAGGGGCACCAGTTTCAGGATCAGTGAGTGATTAGTAGTTTGCTTCCGCGAGTGACCTTGTAGTGAGGACATGATGTACAGGGCATGATCCCCTTTATTACTAATGTAAACCCTTTTTATTTCAGTTTAATGATATGGACATTTATATATATAACATGTGATTTGTGGACTTGAACTACTATTGTTCGTTTATACTTTTATTCTTCTGTGATCGATATGGCCGGCAGGATCGGCGCTTTGTAGTGGCGACCTTCCCGTGTGTTGGTGTCACCGCAAAGAGGCGGTTCTGGGCATAAGACCTGATTTTGAAAGAAAAAAGGGCATCTTATAAGAAATATGGGAGTCTTTGACCAGACTAGTTGAAGGCATCTCAGATAAAAGAAAGGATAGGAAGTCCCTTCTCATATCCCAATATGAGAACTTTCAAAAGAAAGCTGAAGAGAATGTGGCTGAGATGTATGAAAGGTTCAGCCTAATCATAAATGAGCTCAAGGGCCTGGACAAAGAGATATCATTGACAGAGATCAATGACAAACTCTTCATGTGCCTCCCAAGCACTTGGGATTCAAGGATTTGGGCTATTAGAGAGTCCAGATGCCATATAGAGATCTCTACAGATGCCTTACTTGGCAAGCTCAAATCCTAATGAGTTACTTCTAAAGAGTAGAGCTGAGATTGAAGCCAAGGAGAGAGCTTCAACTCCCAAAGAAAGGATAATAGCTCTGACGGCTGCTGAAGGAGAGCCTTCCACTTTTGAAGAAGAGATGTTCAATCTCTTGGCCAGAAGATTCAGAAGATGGCTCAAATATGAAGACTTTAGAAGGAAGGAAAGGAGCTCAAGCAAACCTAAGTTTGACAAGACTCCAAAGTA
Source organism: Dactylorhiza incarnata (assembly GCA_033032865.1). NCBI lineage: Eukaryota > Viridiplantae > Streptophyta > Magnoliopsida > Asparagales > Orchidaceae > Dactylorhiza > Dactylorhiza incarnata. The sequence goes on along the minus strand of JAWHQI010000076.1, from coordinate 5,894,968 downwards.
GGAGATAATCTGCTTTGCATGCAGAAAACCAGGGCATATTGCCCCTGAATGTCCTGAAGAGCAAAAGGACAGAAACAACAGCAAGAAGGAGCATAAGAAGAAGTCCTTCAGGAAGAAGGATAAGAAGAAGGGAAAAAGTTACATAGCTGAAACCTGGAGTGACTCAGAATCTGAGTCAACCTCATCTTCATATGATAGTGATGAAGAATGTGCTACTGAAGAAGCCTGTCTGATGGCTTTAGAAGACTCAACTAAGAAGATCAGAAAGGAGACTGTTCTACCGCAAACTAGCAATGGTACTTGGACAGTGGGTGCTCCATGCATATGACTGGAGCAAAGGATATGCTGGAAAACTAAAAGGCCAAGGAAGGCCCTAAGTGGAAGAAAACTTCCACCAATGTCATATTGCAGGAAGAAGACCATCAGGCAGATTAATTTGAAAGGCCCAGCATCATAGATCACTCATTAGGTTTCCAAGACAAAGGCAAACTGTTGGAACATGGTCTTCCATATCTCCTAGGTTTGAGAATAATAAATACTATGTGTATTTGATCTTGTGTGTTTAAGTGTGCAGGAAACAAGGTCCATATGACTCTAGGATGACATAAGAAGGTTGCACCCAAAATTGGGCCAATAATTCCAACATTCCCACTAGCGCCAGCGGTAGCACCCAGCGCTCGGTGCTAGCGATGATTAGCACAATTCTGGAGCACATATAGAAGGAGCTAGCGCCTGGTGGTAGAGGATTGCGCCAGCGGTAGCGCAAAGCATAAGAGAAAGGCATCTGACTTGCTTAAAATGAAGGATTCTCACGCGGAGAATATTGCCTAATCTGGGATAGCTCCGGCGATAGCGATAACACATGCGCTTTCTCCAAGGCTATAAAAAGGACCCCTTGGATCTGTCTTCTTGATCCTCTTTCACTCCCAAATTCCAGAGCTTGGTGCCACATCATATAGAGGAAGGTTCAGAGAGATACTCCCACAAATACATGAAGGCTTAAGGAGATCCGTGGAGAAGATTTCAACACGCGTCATCGTCATGATGAAAGACAGCATCGACTACGATCATACTCTGCGGGTCTTCGTCTACTTCTCTAAGATATCCATATAGGGAGTTTTATATTGTTGTTATTTATTTCACTTCTTCTCTTGTAATCGTGTAGTGAATTTGCCTCATGTTGGCGACTAGGTCTGGGTAGGACTTAGGGATGAAATTCGCCTCGTGTTGGTGATTAGATCTAGGTAAGGTCTAGGGGGTGCTCGAGGCCATATCCGGGGAAGGGTTTGCTAGAGCGGCTTGAGGTCGTATCCAGGGAAGGATAGGCTAGGGCCACCGTTTCGTGGGGATACGAGTCGGGATAGAAAACAAAAAGGATTTTACTATTCGCTTTCGATTTCTAGCGTCATAGAAATCTAGTTTTGTAATCAATTTTATTAATAGTAATCATGTCTCTCTTTGGGTAGTAAAATTGATTTGTTTTTCATTTCTCTAAATTGATAATTATTTTCTCTTTTATTATAAATCAATTTAGATCTTCATTCTAAATCTCTATTTCAATCTCTTATTATTTTAAATATTTCAAAATATAAGAAAAAGTTTAAAACCCTTATTCACCCCCCTCTAAGGGCGCCTACCGATCCAACAAGTGGTATCCGAGTGGTTTTGTTTTAATCGGCTTAACAACCAAGAATAATGGCATCTCATGATCTCGCTTCTATTAGTGGGGTAAATTTTTATGAAGAAGAAAAATCTCTTAAACCACCTTTATTCAAAGGGAGAAATTATAAAGGGTGGAAATTTTTAATGGAAAAGTTTATTAAAAATTTAGATATTAATGCATGTGATATAACAATAGTTAGACCAGCGGATGAATCAAATAAACAGGAACGTCATCTAAATGCAAAAGCTTTAAATAGTATTTTCTGTGCTTTATCTCACGAAATTTCAAAATTAATATATTGTTTTTCTAGTGCATACAAAGTATGGAAATTTCTTGAAGAAATGTATAATTCTCCATCTACAGGCATGGAACAAATGCAGGAAGTGGAGAACATAAAAGATTGCACAAATGGTAAAGAAAGCTCCTCTCATGATGGATCAATGGAGTGCACATCAAATGGAAATGAAGAAATCCCATCTTTAGAAGAGGAATGCCAAATAGATGAAGACAACAAAGAAAATTCGTGCTCAAATCTCACAACATCCAAAAGCACTGTAAGGAAATCAAATCATCTTATTGTTTGCAATTCTATTTCTACTTTACAAGTGCTAATAATTACAAAGCGCAAAATTAAGAAATTAAAAAACGCGAATTGCAAATTGGGCTTAGAAAATAAAAATTTAAAAGCAAGAGTTAAAGTAGAATCAAATTCTGATTTATCTAGCTTTACCCATGTCACTTCAATTAAAAATACAAAACCTTGTTTTGATTGTAATGATATTAAAGAAAAATTTAAGGAACTTGAAAAAAAATTATTTGTGTAAAAGAACATAATGAAAAATTATTTTTTGAAAATTCATCTTTGAAAAGTGGTTGTGCTACGTGCCAAAATTATAAAATTTAAATCAAAGAGATGGACGAAACATTTGAGGAATTTAGAAATGACTATCAAAATCATATTGACTCTATTGTTTCTACTCTTAAAAATAGCACAATAGCTTATAATAAAGCTAGGCATAATCTAAAGATCAAGAATGATGAATTAAAATAAAAAATCAACTTGCTTCTGAAAATTATAAATACAAATTCATAATATCAAACTATATCTAAAAACAAGTTGAATATGAATATGAACATCTTAACTAAGTTTAATAATGGGATTAATGAACATAAAGGATTTGTAAATCAAAATCAAAATCACCATTATTTATAAAATCATGTTTCTCCCAACTTAAAAATAAAACTACACAAATTTCCTATGAACAATACTTTCAATTATAATTTTCAAAATAAAGATAATCACAATGTAAATTTAAAGCATAAGAATAACATTAAACCTAAGTATGAGTGGAGACCCAAAATTAAAAATGAAACATTAACTGCACTTGAAAGCGTTCTTTCATTCTCATCTCCCCAAAAGTCATCTCGTTATATTTGGGTACCCAAAGGAACCACCACACTTGGTCCCCTTTGGATACCTAGATCACTTATTTATTAGGTATCACAAAATGCATGAAGTAGAATATTTTCAAAAATGAAATATACAAATTTTTTACTTCATGATATGCTTTAATGTCTTCTATTTTTCTTTTTGTTTTCTTATTTTTTTAAGCAATCATGTTATGGTCATCTTATATATTATAGGAAATATGATCTTATCTCTTAAAACTTAATGAGTTTATAAATCAAATTGATCAAAATTCAAAATCATATTTTATTTTGATGAACTATCTATTATTCTTCTTATATTCATTGCCTATAAATATCCATATAAATCAAATTCCAAATTTGCTATGTGATATTTATCTAAATTATAAATAAAATCACAAAAAAAGACATATTGAAAGATTAATTGTCTTAAATACTGACGCCACATGCACCACCATGATCTATTGATGTCCTTTGATAAAATTCTCTAAAAAATCATATAATATAATTCATATCAAAAATCATCTAAAACAACTATCTCTATCACATGTATATGAATGATGTGATAACAATTGGTATTATAATTGTTTACCATGGTTGGTGTATTATGTGTGTATTGTGATTTATTTCAAGTTTAGACCTTAGAATCATCTTGATATCAATAAGATCAAATCAAATAGAATCTTCACTTCATTCTAGGTCTATAAGTTGAAACACTATCAAACTTTGACATAACATTAATCTCAAACTTATCATACTAACATTGACACCTAAAGAATATTTGTGTCTATGCTAGGCTTTATATGTTTACCGAGATATACAGGCTGGGTACTTTTATCTAGGGCTTATCCATGATATTCTTTGCATAAACATCATTTCATACTAATCATTTAAATCATGCTTATTTGGTTTATTCGAACATGATATCTTGTGCTTACATTTCCTATCATTTTCAACTTACATTATATTGATAAATTTAAGCCATAGAAAAATTAAAATGAAGATCTAATAAAATATATTTCATGCAATGGTTATTTGGTAAAGTCATATACAAAATCGCTAATGTTTCATGTAATTTGCACTATCTAGACATCTCAAATAATTCTGAATTTTCTGCATGAAACTACTCTTGGGACACTTAATCAAGTCCATAATCAGAATTTCTAAAATTTTAAAAATCAGTGTAATGTTTGCTGCGCTAGCTCGAGTATCAAATTTTGGTGTTTTTTAAAATTTTGAAAAATTACTAAAAATATGTTATTTTATGTGTACTACTCATTTTTGCATGTATGCCATAAATTGTTTTTTGAAAAATTAAAAAACAAAATTACTAAAGCCAAATTACAAAAAATATTTTTCTTACTTTGGTTATTTGTTTGATTATATTTCTATATCCAAAATCAAATACAAAAATATAAATAAAAAACAAGTATCATTAAGTATTTTTTGAACTTTAATTTTCTATTTATATATATCTTGCGAAAGGGAGATTTGGGCTATCATCCCATCACATCTCCTAGTACCGGGCGAACCCCTCATATGGTAGTCCTCGCGAAGTCCAAGATCAATCTTATGAGTTCAAACTTTAAATCAAAATTATTCTTCAAAATATCAAAAAATACTGTATGGACTTCATTGAAAATCAAGCATGATTCAACCCATCATTTAGACCTTCTTCAATGTTACAATTCATCTTTAAAAACTACATTGAACATTGTTTTTATCATGCTTTGATATATCTACTCATATGTGCACCAATTGCAATGAAAAGGTTGTGTAGAATCAAGCTTAGCATACCTCTAAGTATAAGTAAATGTTTTATGTTTGATAATGATTTTTATTCACTCACTTACTTTGGCAATGTCTACATGTGCTTTTAATCTAAGAATGCATGTTTGTGTATTGTAACTATATAATGAATTAAACTTTGCACAAGTATCTTACCTACACCACCTTTATTTGCACTCTTAATATTTAGGAAAAGTGGTTGTGCTTTCAAAATTACATTGGTTTGCAAAACAAGTGTATTCGGAGAACTTTGTACAAAAAATAATCATGAAAGAAATTGACAAAGATAACTCCACCAAGCACTACTTGAACCTCCTAATAAGTCTTAATAAGCGTTGTGAGGTTGAGCACCTTGGATAGAATAGTAAAGTATCTTATGCAAAACTTCATTGTTACACCACTTATTCTTTAGTACACCGGATCACAAAAATATATATATATAATTTTAAAAATAAATTGTGTGATCCACCAAGCACTACTTTGAACCTTGATAAGTCTTAATGAGCATTGTGTGTGCAAAGCATCCTGGTAGTTGTACATTTTCTTTGTGCATTGAAGTGTGTGGAAGTAAAATTATTTTTGTTTTATTGTGCACTTTACTCTACATATGTCTTGTATTTTTTGATTAAATCATTTGTTTACTCTATTCAAAATACACTTATGTGCACATCATTATCTTCCATAACACTTCTTCTCATGAGTATTGGATCCTAATGCTAAATTCTATACCACTCTTTATATATAAATGCACTAAGATATCCTAGCATGCTCTCTACAATGTTTTGTATGTTATGAATTTGTGAATTAATATAACGTTGTAGTAGTCTCTTTTTCATACATCTCTTTCATGCTTGGTTACTTCATGATAAGATTTTCAAAGAAAAATGATTTACAAAAAACATCTTTTTCATTTTTGGACCTTCACTCATTTCTTTTTATGAATCATCATATTTTACTAAAAGATGGTACTTGTATTTCTATAAGTCTTCCGCATCATCACCATGTATTTTGCACCTTGCGCTTTCATGCCTATATCAAAGTCTTAAATCTCAAAATTCCTCTTTTGTTCAACAAGTAGTAGACTTGCTTGGTAGCATTTATATTGGTTACTCTAAAACACGCATATCATTTTTATGCTAAAAACTTCGATTTAATAATGGATTTCAAAATAGCTATGTGAGTTTTTTTAAAAAATTCAAAACAAAAATATAAACACCCATTGGCTATGAAATTATACTTAGATTTAAAATGCTTAAATGTTTCCAATAATTATTATCCATGATTACATATCTCACCATAGCGGGGACGTAGGGTTGTAGAAATTAGATAACCTAACCTCTAAGTCATGTCTTGTCCTTAACCGGGGAGGGTTCCAGTGGGGCCTTGCAAGGCACTGGGGGGAAAGAGTGCTAGGTTGAGTTTTTTCTAGTGTTTGCATATGGGGCTAACACCCCAACCTACGACATGTATGCAGCTCCTCATGACCATCCGTCACTTAATACGGGGCTAGGGTGTAGACATATTGTCTGGGTAGATTGGTTACGTGGAAATCATTACTTTTTTATGCTTAAAACTCTTATATAAAGGGGAAGAACTAACATGATAATATTACTTGGCAAATGTTATATTGTTCATCTTTAAGCTAAAAACTATGATCTATTTTTATAAAAATTATTCTAAAACTCCCTATCATTTCCTTCTCTCTAAAAGCTCGATCATTCCTTTATCTTATTAACAATTTTTTTGTGTTTTGCTTTCTTACCTACTTTTGCTAATAACAAAAGGGGGAGAACTAACATGATAAATATAACCCGCTATCAAAATGGAAAACTAACATGATTAATTAAGATGATAGCTTACATATTAGGGGATCATTCACTTAGGGCGAGCATGTATTTAGGGGGAGCAATTCTAAATACTAAAATCGATAATTATCCTAAGTCATCACTCTCTCTCTCACACACACACAAGTAGGTTTCATCATGCTTATTTATTAATGCTCTGATTTATCATTAATGGATTTGTTATTATCAAAAGGGGGAGTTTGTTGGAACATGGTCTTCCTCATCTCCTAGGTTTGAGAATAACAAATCCTATGTGTATTTGATCTTGTGTGTTTAAGTGTGCAGGAAACAAGGTCCATATGACTCAAGGATGACATAAGAAGGTTGCACCCAAAATTGGGCCAATAATTCCAACATTCCCACTAGCGCTGGCGGTAGCACATAGCACCCGACGCTAGCGATGATTAGCACAATTCCAGAGCACATATAGAAGGAGCTAGCGCCTGGTGGTAGCGAATAGCGCCGACGGTAGCGCAAAGCAAAAGAGGAAGGCTACCGGCATTCTTAAAATGAAGGATTCTCACGCGGAGAATATTGCCTAATCTGGGATAGCGTCGGCGGTAGCGATAGCGCAGGTGCTAGCTCCAAGGCTATAAAAAGGACCCCTTGGATCCGTCTTCTTGATCCTCTTTCACTAACAAATTCCAGAGCTTGGTGCCACAACATATTGAGGAAGGTTCAGAGAGATACTCCCACAAATCCATGAAGGCTTAAGGAGATCCGTGGAGAAGATTTCAACACGCGTCATCATCGTGTTGAAAGACCGCATCGACTATGATCATACTTTTCGGGTCTTCGTCTACTTCTCCAAGAGATCCATATAGGGAGTTTTATATTATTGTTATTTATTTCACTTCTTTTCTTGTAATCGTGTAGTGAATTCGCCTTGTGTTGGCGACTAGGTCTGGGTAGGAGTTAGGGCTGAAATTTGCCTCGTGTTGGCCACTAGATCTAGGTTAGGTCTAGGGGGTGCTCGAGACCATATCCGGGGAAGGGTTGGCTAGAGCGGCTTGAGGCCATATCCGGGGAAAGATATGCTAGGGCCACCGGTTCGTGGGGATATGAGTAGGGATAAAAAACAAAAAAGATTTTACTATTCGCTTTCGATTTCTAGCATCATAGAAATCTAGTTTTGTAATCAATTTTATTAAAAGTAATCATGTCTCTCTTTGGGTAATAAAATTGATTTGCTTTTCATTTCTCTTAATTGATAATTATTGTCCTTTTTTAAATATAAATCAATTTAGATCTTCATTCTTAATCTCTATTTCAATCTCTTATTATTTTAAGTATTTCAAAATATAAGAAAAAGTTTAAAACCTTATTCCCACCCCCTCTAAGGGCGCCTACTGATCCAACACAAACAACAGACTGATAATGAATCAGATGAAGACTCTACTTCAGATGATAGTAGCATTCAGGCACATGCTCTGCCAGACACAAAGATTATTCTAGAGAATGAATATTGTGCTCCCACAATCAATGAGGAAGAGAAAATCCATGAGGATATCAATCCACTGAACATGTTAACAAGAAACAGGATGACCCTAAAGGATCACCCTCCAACTCAAGTTATAGGAGATATGATAGTGGGAGTGAAGACAAGAAACTAGATCACAAATGAGACTATGCTGCAGTGCTTCCTCTCTCAATATGAGTCAAAGAAGTTTGAAGAAGCAGATAATGATCCTCACTGGATAACTGCCATGCAAGAGGAGCTTGCATAGTTTGAAAGAAATAATGTCTGGACTCTAGTTGAAAGACCAAGAAATTACCCAATCATTGGAACAAAATGGGTATTTAAAAACAAGATGGATTAAAATGTAGTCACAGTAAGAAATAAAGCCAAACTTGTTGCTTAAGTATATATGTAAGAGGAGGGCATTGACTACAATCAGACATTTGCTCTAATGGCTAGACTGGAAGCAATCAGGATGTTCCTTGCCTATGCTGCACATATGAAGATAAGGGTATATCAGATGGATGTGAAGAGTGCTTTCCGAAATGGAACTCTTTAGGAAGAAGTATATGTGGAGCAACCCCCAGGTTTTCTCAATCAATCTCATCCTTCTTTTATTTATAGATTAGATAAAATAATGTATGGTCTCAAGCAAGATCCAAGAGCTTGGAATGAGACCTTATCCACCTTTCTTCTAGAACACTCTTTTGTAAGATGTAAGGTGGATAAAACACTTTTCACCAGAGCACATAAAAATCAGCTACTTCTAGTACAAATATATATGTAGATGATATAATATTTGGCTCAACAGACCAAAGACTTTGCAAAAGGTTTGCTGACCTAATGCAGTCTAAGTTTAAAATGAGTATTGATGCGCAAATCTAGCCCACCGCTATAGGCGGTAGCAAGACTATAGCACGAAGCGACAGTGTACTGATAGGTGGAGTTTACTTTTGAGGTGAATCCCCAAGTATCGAATCTCAAAGGAACACAGTAAGGTGGAGTTTACTTTTGAGGCAAGACTTGAGATTGAAGTCCTTTATGTCGGATGGATTGCGAAAAAGGCTTAGAATGGAATAAGGAAAGAAAAAGAAAATAACCTAAATTAACACTACAATGCAGGCCGCTATGCACTTCTTCGTTGGGCGGATGGAAACTATGCAGGCAGCTACACACTGCTTCGCTAGGCGGATGGACGAGAAGGCAAGCGGATGAGGTGAGTGTAACTGCTAAAAGGTTTGAGGGTCGTTAGCACCTCTTAGCTAGGCAGATGGAAAACAAGGGCCTCCATGCACTGCTTCACTGTGCAGATGGAAGAGTAGCTTGTGGATGCAATGGTTCGCACTGGCGGAGTCGAGGTGGATTACACGGGCCATTAGCACCACTTAGCTTGGCAGATGGAAGAGTAGGCACACGGAATGGATGAGAAGGCTAGCAGAATGAAGTGGAGGGTGGAGTGGATTTGGTGGCGCACTTCAAATACACATATAAACAAGATAATTTCACATAGACATGAAATAAACACTACAAAGCATGGTATACATGTGCCACATCATCAAATAATGAAGATTACATTCATATGCATCAACACAAATAATAGAAAAAGGCAAGAGATACGACCAAATCCGGAGGTTTATTATAGATTCACGGTAGGAATCATCATGTTGTCAATCTGCGTCCTAGCTCGGTCCCAACTATCGTCCGGGGTAGAGGAAGGCTGTCACATCCTCCCAATGGACCCGTCTTCTCTGGTAAACTACAATCCGGTCACGTCTGAAGCAAATACCTCTTTTCTTGGCGATGAAGATGAGGGTAGAATCCTCTCCTTGAAGCACTTGGATGATGGAGGCGGCTGAGAGGATGCTCCGGTTTTGGATTTGCAAGGAAATGGTGGCTGGAGCTCCTCCTTAAGGTGGGCGGCGATGGAGCGACGAAAATGGCGCGGAGCAGAGCTGTTGGGCACGAAAAAGATGATTGATCTGGTCTAGGGCATGATCTGCAGTTTTTATAGTAAAACAGTCAGAAATTGGTCATGCACAGTCGAACGCATGACCGTGCGTGGACAGTGCGATATTAATTAAGAAGAAAGCCCAGGAAGATGACCTAGAATGCCCGTGCAATTTTACTCACGCACGGTCAGAACAGACCGTGCGTAAAAATGCACAAGAAAATCTAGAATGCATAAAAATAGGCGAACAAAGGGGCTCGTGCGATTTACTCACGCACGGTCGACACCAACCGTGCGTGAACAAAATGCACAGGCAAATCCAGATCACCATTTTGGTCCAGAGATGAACGCGCACGGTCGCACCGATCGTGCGTCAAGTAAATGCACGACATTTCGATTTACATAGGAAATGATTTCTACCAAAAATGGTGATCTGCCCACCTTATCAGCACAACAAACAGCAAAGAGCACTCTTCCAGCACATGAAAACAACTTAAATCAGCAATAAAAGAAATGGCAGCATAAGGTGCTTACCCCCAGCAGAATAGCGCGCAATTGCACACCAAAATGAGCCTAAACATTACACTAATAGTGAATGTGTGTCCAAGTGAGATATAAGCAATTAAGGACTAAAAGTGTAGTGCAAAAGCAAGAAAACAAGCCCAGATGAGTCCGAAAAACCCTAAATAAATCGGACTCATCACACCCCCAGACTTACCTATTTGCACGTCCTGAGCAAACTAATCCTAAGCAGGCGGGAAAATGGAATAGCTAGCTTAAAATTACAAAATGGAGTACCATGCGAAGTTGCATGCTCAAGTGAATAGAAAAATAGTAGAGAAGATTTCTAATTATACATATAGTTTATAAATATTTAATAGAGTAAATAAATATTATTACTACTCAAAAGTGAATAACGGTGAATCATCCGATCACGCATTTGGAGAAAGTAGAATAATCGATGAGATGAGCATTGCCCAAGTTGGGATTCTGGAAAAACTCCACCAAAATCCATCAGTGTCGGAGACCATAAGCTCACCCGGTCACATTCTCTCCACGACATTAGATTGGTTCATAGCATGAGTCGGTAGGGCTTTAGGTTTTAAATGGGGCTTGGGTTAAGGTGAGGTAAACAAAGATAAACACGAAGGCTTAGTACACCTAAACCCAAATGAGCTCACAAAAAAACTACCCACGCACCACAAAACATTCGAGTGCACCACACCCCCAGACATGGACTTTGCAACATGGGTGTGTGCACTGCCTACTCCCAACACAAATACTTACAAAATTTTGAATTTAACTTTTTCATAACAATCTTTTCTTTTTCTTTTTCTTTCTTTTCTTTTTTCAACAAATTTTTCAATAAACACACCCACAATTTCCACTATAAAAATTACCACATCAACACCCCAATAATGAAAATAAAACAAGACTAAAGCTCAGATTTGGGTGTGCGACTAGGATAGGCTTTTAAGCTTTGGTGAGATAAAAGTGGAGCTGAATCCAGAGGAAAGGGTAGGCACAAAGGGGCTAGCGAGGGAAGATATCAGGAATGGCACAAAGGCTCAACCTGGCAAAAATGATAGCCTACGTCATTCTTGCACAATAGAACTATCCTATGCCTATGCTTCAAGAATCGCTTGGGGCAAGTTCTTAGCCATTGAGAAAGATTATCCTTCCTCCAGGCTCGAGCTACACAAATCCACCGCCTTTGCAACAGAATGATACTTTACACAGAACAATACTTTACACACATCCCTATGCTACTTTTTGATTCACACCGGATTCACCATTTGAGTAGAGTAAACAATATTGACACTAAAAGAAATGCATAAAACTAAAAGTATAAACAGAAATCTAATCTACACAAATCCCTATACTCATATGAGTACTTGACTAGGAAAACCAGAGTCAAAATTTTACTCCATTACATAATTTAAAACCAGCACAATCATTTTCCCAAACACACAAAGGAACTGAGTTATACTCGATACGCGCCCACAACTATGTACAAGCTCAAGTGGGTGCTGTGGTGTGCGATGAAGATGAACATATAATATAACTGAAAATAAAACTACTTCTAGCATGCACTGAGATGTGCACGTAAGTGGGCACAGAAAATGGCTCTCCCCAGACTTAAACTTAACAATCTAACACAAGATATAACCATGAAATTCAAAATGAAGTCTAGGGAAAGAGAGTACCCAATGCTCAACAAGTGAGCATACCAGAAGATGCATGTAAACCAAGACAAAGCTGTAGCATCTGCCATCCAGGAGAAGGACCTGCAGGGGTGAGCTCCACCAAAACAAAAGAAAATCTACAAACTAAAATGAAATACAACTAACTAAACTAAACTAGATAAAATAAAAATGCAGGAAAAAGTAAGATAAATTTTGGGGTTATTGTCCTCCCAGCATGACTTATTCAAACTTAAAATAGTTCTACCTAATGGGTCTATGAAAAGAAAAGTGCACAGGTAACTATTCTAATATCCGTATCGGTAACGGGTACCGATACGGTGATAAAACAGTTACCCCTCTTCCTAAATTATAATACCTGTTCTTCACAGGTAGAGGAAGCAGAAAGTAAGAAGTGGAGGAGGAGTCCTCCTCACTATTCTCACCAAAATATATGTCCTTGCCCAGCAAGGTATCATCTTCTTCAGTATGGGTGCATGAGGAAAAGGCATTGAGTGGAGCTTCCACAATGGAGGGGGGGGGGGGGGGGGGGGGGGGGTCAACCTCCTCACATAAGGGACTGCTCTGCTCTCCTCATTGGCATGAGCAAGATGCTCCGAGTCCTCCTGGAGTACCTGTGAAGAATCATCCTGCACAGTCTCAGACACTGAAGAAGGGGGTAAGGAAATAAAAGAGAAGAAAACCTTAAACAAACATCAATCGGGGCAGTGGTCCCAGTCTCACTCCCAGCAGGATCCAAGCATAGATCATTGTCGGTATCATATGAGACGTAGCGAGGGGAGTTCGAAAGCTTAAGGTCCTCGGTGTTGAGTTGGACCTCCTCATCTGATAAGGAAGTGTAAACCTCCTCATCAGAAAGGGTTTCCTCCTCATCCCACCTAAGTGCGTCATCGTGTTCCAAGGAGTCACACTCCCATCAGAGAGAATAACATCCTCGTCCCACTTTGGCGCATCCTCAGGCTTCGAATGAACTTCCTGCCTAACATCATCAAAGAACTCATAAAAAATAGGTGCAGAGAGTTCTTGCAAAGACAACGGAGGAACAAAGGTAATAACATCATCAGAAAAAATGTGCACAGGTTCCTCCGGGGGTGAATCCAAACGGAGTGTTGAATGCACCGGGAGAGAAGTCTCCACCATGTCGTCACACTAATCAGCAGAAAATCTGATGGGGATATCCGCAGCAGTCCCCCATAGACAAGGTGGTACTGCAAATATATCATCAGAATCAGAATGAGAACCCAAATGAGAGGTGAATGGAATGATATGAACATCAGTTTCATCCTCCTCCTCCACACTACTAGAAAAATAGGTATTAGCTACACATTTTTTGCCAGGGTTCAAAAATCGTGGCTAATACACTAATATTAGCTACACTTAAGAAACTCATAGCTAATAGTTATATTTTAGCCACAGTTGCAAAAGTCATGGCTAATACTTATGTATTAGCCATGAAAATTCATAATCATAGCAAATACCACACCTTTTAGCCACGATTATTTTTATTTGGCGCTCCCCATTTTTTTCATTCGAGTTTTTTGCTATAAACTACAGCCAAAACCTCTCGTCCATATCCCGTGTTTTTCATTTGCGATGTCTCCCCTACCCAAACCCTACCCATCTCGTCATTCTCATCGCTTTTGCTGCTCTCTCCTGTGAAGTTCTCGCTCTTGCTACTCTCACTGCTCTCTCCATTGTAGATCCCAACCCAAGCTTTGAAGATCCCGCTTTCGTCGCTCTTGCTGCTCTCTCGCTCTCGCTGCTCTCTCCTGTGAAGATCTCGCTCTCGCTACTCTCGCTGCTCTCTCCACTGAAGATCCCGCTCTCACTGCTCTCTCCTATGTAAAAGAATTTCTCTGATGATCAGTTCCATATCGCGCGTGTGGTGTGGAAGGAAAGTCCAGAGGCAGCTAGGGTTCTATTGTTTTATCCTCCATTTTAGGGTATGCATATTTCTCTTCTCACTTTAATTTTTCATTACATTGCACATAGAAAGTGATGAATGATGGTTCTTCTCACTTATTTTCTTTGATAGTGAAAGATATGAGATGTTGATTTTTAGTGAAAGATAAGAGATGTCCCTACAGTTCCTGTCTCCTTACTTTATGTTCATCTTTCAGAACCCTGGACACAAATCCCTCGTTTAATGCATGAAGAATATAAATCGAATTGTTGGAATAAGAAAACAATCATAATAGTTGTGGTGGAGAGGAAGAAAAAATAAGCAGATATGAAAGAAGTGGGAGTGTGGGATGGTTTTTGTGAGTTGCTAGGAGAGTTGGTGTGTTTTATACTTGTGAAAGCCTCAGATTTATGGAGAGTCAAGATTGGGGATGGAGACTTGGAAATGTTCTTTTTTCCCACCACCTAGAACAGAGCGATTACAAAATACCAAAAGAAGTAAAAGGAGGGAATTGAAAAAGATTAGGATTGTTTTATTCAGAGTTATTAGGACTGTTTTATTCCAAGGAATTGAAAAAGATGAAAATTTAAATCCAAAGAAATTGAAATGAAATTAATTTTTTTCCACGGATTTGTTGGTTGAAAAAATCAATTGAAAAACTAATATTTTTTAATGTATGGATTGAAGAAGTAATGGCTTTCAGGATCTCTTTGTTTTATGAAAAACAATATCTTTTTTCTGATGGATGGAAGAAATAATCAGTTAATTGAGGATGAACACAATCTAATGGTATTAGACTTCAACTTTACTTGAGCTTTTTCTATTTTATGTTGAGAATCATCGAAAAAAGTATTCTAATACTATATGACCTTGAGGTCACGGGTTCGAGTCCTGGAAACAGCCTCTTGCAAAAATGCAGGGTATGGTTTGCCTACATTTCACCCTTGTGGTGGGACCTTTCCCCGGACCCTTGCAGCGCGGGGATGCTTTGTGCAACCAGTCCCTTTTTTCTAAGTTCAAGTAGTAAGTTTAATTGGTCTTGTCTTGGTTAGGCTGAGCAATTTTAAATTTCGGGTTAGAATGTTTTTGCCATTCTCAGGCAAAAATTGGGCTGGGCCAATCGAGTCCGCTGTGCCCCATTCTCACAACCATAACTAATTTGCATGTAACATGTACTTATCCACATATTCTCATCATTAACAGATAGGTAGCAATCATACATATTTACTTGCATGAGTCTAGAAATTCAATCTTCCGTCCACATGCAATATAACAACATGAGCATAGAAATTATGTCAACATAAATAAACAAAACCAGTATTATTGTTTTTGGCATATCTAAATTTATCTGGATTATTTGGTCCTATCTTAGGTGCATACTGTTAACAATAGCTTTGTGGAGTTTCTGCAACAGAGAGAAATGAAATCCTTAATGATTACTATATACAGTTTTCATGCTTTTGAAGTTAATTATATGAAGGATATCCAGTTTTATTATCCTTTTTTGCCTAAATGTTGAATCTTGTTAGTTGTGAATATCTTTATTTGGAGAAACTATTTTTTAGCGAAGGTCTATTTCTTTTCCAGGCTACAAATACATTGCGTAATGGGGAGAACAAAGAGGTTCGCTTTAAAGGCAAAACTGTAAGTAGTTCTGTTAAACTCTTTTATTAGGTTTTGTAGCAAATGGTTCTTGGGCCATCTAAGATTCAGAGTATAAGCAAATTGCTAATATAAATTGTTATTTATATATTTTCTTAGATTATGGAAATTTACTTGAATATATGTAATATTTTTATATTTCACTCTAGTATCATCACGTGTTTCGTGATGGTTTGTTTGTCCGCTTATATAAGGACTTAGGTTTCTGCTTAATAATGATGGGGCTAATCCAAAGTTCTTTCCCTCGTACAAAACTGTGATGCTTCATGGTATTTTCTATTAGTTTCTTTTAATTTCTCTAATTTTTTTTAAAACCACATAATAGCATTTGTTACTTCAGTTGCATGGTGGAAAATATAAATTAGGATCTATTTTGTGATAATTTTGCTAGTATGATAGTAGCCTAGAAGTAATGGTCATGGTGATAGGAGGTACAATGAGCTATCAACTGGCAGAAATGTGATTTTAAACAATTCTTAGCACCCATGGAGGCCTCTCAGTGCTGAGGAGACATACAGATGAGTGCCTACCAGCTCTGGTAAACACCATATTACTGTTTTCTTTTTCAATCTGGTTTTGAATCTTGAAATGATTCAATTATACCTGAACTTTTTTTTGGTTGATTAGGATATGGACCGGAAACCCCCTACTCAGGAGTTGGTAGCGAAGGATCTTCATGGGGTGGAGTGGCGATTTCGGCACATTTTGTGGTAATCTTCGACGAATGGTTCTCATATTAGTCCATTAAATATGTGGTTATGCTTCCCTGACATAGAACATTAGAGGATGTGTTTCTTCTTAACACCTGAACTAAGCATTGGTTAAGCATCCTAGATTATTTGTTTGTTGGTATTACCTGAACTAATGATTTGATTCTCCTCTCCAATTACTATGCCCCATGTGATTGCATTCAATCCATTTTGTATGGCTTGATTTGATTCTTCTTCTTTCTTTTTGTGGGAAAATCACTTTGATTTTCACAAACCATAGCCATCCAAAAAGAATTTTGCCAATTTTTTGCAAGTTCTTTTGAATGTACTTTATCATGGACTTCTCATTTTAATGTTCTATGTTGCACGAATTTAAATACTTTAAGTTGTTCAGTCCGTTTATGATTTTTTAGTTCTTTGAATGTGAATGTCAGTTCTACAAACATTGAATAATCAAAAGAGCCATAATGTGTGTGAGAATGGGAGGCAGAAAAGAGGGGCTAAAATTAAATGGATGAATTGCAACAGATAAATTAGATTAAACTGAAATAAACTGACAGGGAGCCCAAATCTGTCCAAGGAATAACCATCCATCATTGTGGCAAGCTTTGACAGCATTGTGGCCTGATAGTCACCAATTGAGTTTCTTAAACAATGTTTGGATGCCAAAAACTACACAGTACCGACCGATAACAGGGTCTGCAAGTGAAGCATGTGGTATTTTTCTAGCAGATGTGTGATTTGTAGGGTTCCCTGAAGGCTCAAATCACCTTTTCACAGACTGAAATAACATTTCCACAGACTCAAATAACCTTCATGTACGTTGAAAACCTTCAATTTGATGATTGATGTAAAAAACTCCCATCCGATTGATGCGAAATAAGGATCATAGTACAAATGTGGTTTGTGCGGCATAAGATTTTGAAACTCTGAACACATGCGTAACTAGTTTTGGTAATTCTTCCTCCCTCAAAATGGAGGCGTCTGATGTTTATTGCATGAACGACTTGATTTGTGCTAATAATTTTGATAACCATTAATATAACTGCTATTAAAAGGAAATTATATTTATGAAATGGTTATCTGTGTAGTAATAGAATTTCCCTCTTTGATTCCTGATGCGTGTCGGCAAGTGCACCGGTCGCTGTCAAGTAATAAATGTGGAGAATGGACTCCCCGAATGTCGGTCTCTTGAGGAATGCAGGTTGGGTGAACGAAACGCGTAGCGTGACTCTTGTTACACAAGCAAAACACACAAGAAAAAGGGGGGTTCTTGGTTGAGTTTCCTAATCTTAACAACAACAAAAAGAGATGCGGATCGAAAACACCGCTTCGCAAGGTGAGATGGATGCAACGGCCGCGATGCCGTGCTTCGTGAGGCGGAATGGAGTGTGTTCTAGCGCGAAAGGGTGAGGGTCGTAAACACCTCTTCACAACCGTCGTTAGCTCTTGCTAACACGAAACAAACACCTTGCGTGCATGTACGAGTGAGTGAGTGAGAACGGAGTGAATCACAAGCAAACCATGAAGAACAACAAGGAAACATTCATTTCAACAAACATCATCATAATATTCGAGTTTACACGGTTCAACGAGTACAATGGAGGAAAGAGGAAAGAAATAACCGATGGTGAAGACTAGCGGCCGTTCACGGCCGGAATGGTAGGTTGTCGGGCTACCTCCGGACTCGGGCGGACTATGCTTCCGGCGTAGAGAGCTGTCACGATCTCCCTACGTAGCTCCGTCGTCTTCGACTTCAGGTTTCTTCTTCTTCTCACCGGGCGGAGTGAGAGAATGGTTGCTTGGAGGCTTGCGGACGATGGAGAACACTCACGGACAATGGAGGAAGTCTTGGAATGGATGGAGGAGGCTTCCCCTTGCGTAGAAGATGAAGTGGAGGCGTCCCACGGTGGAGGTCGGCGGCGTACGGAACAGGAATCCCGCTCCAGGCGGCTGATAATGCCCTAAAAATCGCAACAGGCGTTTAAATAGGCGCTGGAATAAATACTGCGCACGGTCATTGGCGCACGACCAGTGGTCGTGCGCACTGGAATTCTGCGATCGTGCGCACTGCCTGGGTGGAACCTGCAAGATACGAAATTATAAAATAAAATGTTCACACGAGCAGTGGCGCACGACCGGTGGTCGTGCGCACTAGCGTTGATGGTCGTGCGCAATACAACAAACAGAACTCAGAATTTTACTGATAAGTGCGCACGAGCAGTGGCGCACGACCAGTGGTCGTGCGCACTGGCGTTGGTGGTCGTGCGCACTGCACCAAATAGAACTCGTGAAAAAGGGTTAAGTGCACACGATCAGTGGCGCACGACCAGTGGTCGTGCGCAATAGAACCGGCGATCGTGCGCAGTGTTCCTGTGCAGAATTGCACCGGGAACACTCGCACGACTCCTATTCTAGGCACAACCACAAATCTAGCCACTGAAAGTGGCACTTGACAGCACATGAATACTACTAATGACAATAAGCACGAAAATCACACCAAAGTGGGCCTAGATGTGCACCTAGCATGGATTATCAAATATAAGCTATAACAAGGCTATAGTGCGGTGAATTGACTAAATAATGGCCCGGATGAGTCCATAAATGTGTATATGATCAGGGCTCATCACACCCCCAGACTTAACTATTTGCGCGTCCCGAGCAAACGAATCCGGCGGAGCGTGAAAACGATAGTTAACATAGAGAATTACACAAGGGAGTACGGTGCGAAGTAACATACGCATGCGAGTAGATTTCTAGCAGAAGGAGATTCTAACTGTGCTAACTAATTTACATGAGTATTAAAGTGTAAGTAAAGATTTAGTTATACTCAGTTGGAGAATTATGAAGAATTTGACGATCATGCCCGGTGTGAAAGTGACGAGGCACTGAGGCGGGTGTTGCAAAAGATCGGGGCTTAGGAATAACTCCGCTGAAATCCATCAACGTCGTGAACCATACGCTTGCCCGGTCACACTCTCTCCACGGCGCTAGCAAACTCGCAAATCAAATCAGTAGGGCTTATAGGATTAAAACGGGGCTTAGGTTACGGTATGATATTCAAAGTTAAACACGGCGGCTACGCAACCCAAGTGAGCTCACGGAACGCTGCACCACGCAAGACCAACAACTATGCTCGTGTGACACACCCCCAGACTTATCATGAAAACCAGGTGTGCACACGGCCTACTTCACAAATACCAACAGATTGTCTTTTTTTTTTAGCTCGGAAGGATTTTTTTCAAAATACTCTTTTTTTTTCTTTTAACAAATTTTACTTCTTTTATGTAACCTCCGGTTGGTTCAAAATCAGCAGATAGACTTTATTTCCCTTCATGACACAATGATTCCACACACCACACAAGTTGAGACTTAAGAGCGCAGTTTAAAACAATTTGGTTGCGGGTGTAAGATAGGCTTCAGGCTTTGGTTGATGAAGAGGAGCTGAACAAAGGATTGGTAGGCACAAATTTAGCTTGCAATGGTGAACGAAATGGAAATGGAATAACAAAGCTCAAACTAGACAAAGGGTGGCCTACATCATGTTTAACTCGACGAGTCGCTCTCACCCATGCTTCGAGAGTCGCTGGGGGCAAGTTCTTAGCCCACGAGAAAGGTAAACCTTCCTCCCGACTCGAGCAACACACGACTAGTAATCGCACACACACAACACCGGGTTATCGTCAATTTCATTCAAATTCACCAATTGAGTATAACAAATCTAAATCTACGCAGAAATACTAAACATAAATTAGATGCATAGAGAAAATCTAGTTCTACTCAAATTCTACCATAACATGCGAAGTGACTAGAACACTACATGAGTCAACATCGCACTCCAAATAATAATTCCTACGTTAACAACCTATTTCATACTCCAACCAAGATAGTTTACAACGGAACAACAACAAAAAGATAAGCGCGCACTCAAGTGGGTGAAATGGTGTGTGAAACATGGAAAACAACGATAATGATAAGATAAATAAGAAAAAACCTTCTAGTATGCGGTGCAACTCGTGCACAGTGGATAACAACAACCGCTCCCCCAGACTTAAGCTAAGCAATATATCTAGAAATTTGAAGCTAAAAGAGGGGAGGAAGCGTTACCCCATGCTCAGAAATGAGCATACCAGACGATTGGCGTTTATGAACAGGAAAAGTCCGCAGCATCCGCACCATCGAACACAAAACCTGCAAGCACAAACTCAAAACAACACAAGCAAATGCGAAAGCTGAACTAAAAGAAGTTAGATAAGGAGAAATACGAAATCAGGAAATCTGGGTTGTCTCCCAATAGCGCTTTCATTTAACGTCCTTAAGCTGGACCAAATACCTGTATTAGCATTGTCTATAAAGTGCAAGAATTCAAAGAGATACTCAGAAACAGTTCACCACATCAAATAAAACACAAATCAGCTGAAAGTGCTCTTATGGTGCGCGTCTCCCGTAGCACGTAGGCAGGAGGTGAAGACTGTAGGGCCAGCACTGGTATTACCCAATGCTCCCCTAACCTCTGCCACCTTGCCACGAAGAGCGGCAACACGAGCGTCGCGCAGAAGTTTTTCCTTTTTAAGTTTGGTGACAGTCGGAGACTGCCACCGTTGAAAGTTTTCAGAATTTTCCGCCTTAGTGGCGGGTGGCGTCACTTCCGGTATCGCGGTGACCACAGGATCGGCCCAGGAGATGGAGCGCTTAGATAATTTATTACAAGATTCACCACAAGAAGATAAATAATCAGCATCCCTAACTAGATCCAAGTCAACATTTCCCGAACTGCAGTCTTCCTCCTTCTCGGAGTCGAACTCTTTCCGGAAGTCAACCTCTTCTTCCTCATCTGATTGGAGCTCCTCCTTTCCTCCTTCACTTGTTTCTTGATCATGTATCTTTCCTGCACAGCTTAGAAATTCATCAGAAATAACGAGAGGGGGAGGAGTGGATGTGTCAGCTATAGCTTCGAGGCGAGTGGGCAGCAGCGCCTTGTTAGGTAGGAGAAACACCCCGTAGCGAAGTCAAGGGTGGCGCCGCTCTCTTTCAAGAACGGCACGCCCAAGATAGGAATGGATTGATTTTCCTGGGGGCCCAACACCTGAAAGTCCGCGACCACAGTCGTCCCCTCAACTATTACTTCCACATTTCTCACTTCCCCCTCAGATTGGATAATAGTGCCGTTAGCGAGAATAAGCGATTTCCTTTCCTCCGTGTTCATTTCAAGTTGTAATCTCGCAACATCTTGCAGTGCAATGACGTTGCGGGAGGAACCGGAATCGCATAAAGCTTTTGTTTCAACCTTATTGATGGAACAAGAAATTACCAGCTCACTCGGTTCAACCTCTACCACATCACCAAGACTCTTCCCTTGATCAATTGGGTTCTTCTCCGTGTTGCTGGGAAGGGTCCCCTGCGATCGCTCGGTTAGCACTTGGGCCAATTGGCCCAACTGCGTTTCCAGGTTTCGCATGGATGCAGTTTGACTTACCATATTCGAATTAGCTACTTGCATGAATTTCTCCATCATCTCTTCTAGATTACTCTTTATTTGAGTAGGGGGTGCTTGATTATAGTCCGGGTGTGGTGGCCTCGGTTGGCTCCCGGAGGCGTAAGCATCGTTTTGATGCTGCCCCGGTGCCCATCGTTGGCCAGGTGTGTTTGGATTCCACGAGAAGTTCGGGTAACTTCTCGCTCCCGGATTATAAGCATTATTGAAAGGCGCCCCCTAGGCTGATTTCCTACATAATTAACAGATTCGTTCAAGTTCAAGTGTGCGAAGTCACCCGCCACGTTGTTCCCCGAACACTCATATGCGTGGTGGCCTCCGCCTCCACATCCCTCGCAGGTAATGACAGCAGCAGTCGCGGATGGAGAGGGGAGAGAGTCGACCATGAAAAGACCTCGGCCGCATCTTAGAGCGTTTCTCCCTGCAGTCCAGAATGTACTGTGGGAGGCAGTGTCGCGCAGAATCCGAAGGGCTTCTTCAGGAGTGTGGTTCATCAAGGTACCAACCGCCGCAGCATCGATCATTGCCCGATAGTTGGGCTCGATCGCGAAGTAGAACAATTCAACCACATTCCATGGTTGGAGCTCGTGGCCAGGGCAACGACGAAGGAGATCGTTGAGGCGCTCCCATGCTTCAGCAAGGGTCTCTTGGTCAAGTTGGCGAAATGTGGCGATCTCCCGCCGCAAGCTCACGATCTTATCCACAGGATGGAATTTAGCAAAGAACTTGGATGCGAGGGCATCCCAAGTTGCAGCAGTCCCGGGCGGAATGGAGTGGAGCCACACCTTTGCTTTGTCGCGGAGGGAAAAGGGGAACAGTCTCAGCTTGACCGTGTCATCAGCAATCCCCGCGTAGCGGAAGGTTCCGCAAATATCAGAAAACTCTGCCAGATGCAGATGCGGATCTTCGCTGGCCAACCCCGAGAACTGAGCGTTGTTCCGGATGATGTTTAAGATCGCTGGCTTGATCTCAAACTGATTATTCATAATATTGGGCCCAAACCCCGGATACACACTCCCAGCAGTTGGAGTGGTGTAGTCCCTCATCGTGCGGGGCCGAGGCCTGACCGCCTCCTGCTCGTCTCCAGGCTGATGTTGCCCCACGTCGGGCATTCTCGGATCAACATCATTTGGGTCTACCTGATCACCCATGGCCGCTTGCGCGGCAGCAGCGCGCCTTCGTGCGCGAGCGGTCCGTTCAATCTCAGGATCGAAGGGTACGAGTTCACCTGCGACCTGTCTCTGCATGCACTATCACAAACAAGAAAAATCAAAAACAACTGCTCGTATAACGAAAGTCACAACACAAGACGAAACACGCCTGCATTCCCCGGCAACGGCGCCAAAAACTTGATGCGTGTCGGCAAGTGCACCGGTCGCTGTCAAGTAATAAATGTGGAGAGTGGACTCCCCGAATGTCGGTCTCTTGAGGAATGCAGGTTGGGTGAACGAAACGCGTAGCGTGACTCTTGTTACACAAGCAAAACACACAAGAAAAAGGGGGGTTCTTGGTTGGGTTTCCTAATCTTAACAACAACAAAAAGAGATGCGGGTCGAAAACACCGCTTCGCAAGGTGAGATGGATGCAACGGCCGCGATGCCGTGCTTCGTGAGGCGGAATGTAGTGTGTTCTAGCGCGAAAGGGTGAGGGTCGTAAACACCTCTTCACAACCGTCGTTAGCTCTTGCTAACACGAAACAAACACCTTGCGTGCGTGTACGAGTGAGTGAGTGAGAACGGAGTGAATCACAAGCAAACCATGAAGAACAACAAGGAAACATTCATTTCAACAAACATCATCATAATATTCGAGTTTACACGGTTCAACGAGTACAATGGAGGAAAGAGGAAAGAAATAACCGATGGTGAAGACTAGCGGCCGTTCACGGCCGGAATGGTAGGTTGTCGGGCTACCTCCGGACTCGGGCGGACTATGCTTCCGGCGTAGAGAGCTGTCACGATCTCCCTACGTAGCTCCGTCGTCTTCGACTTCAGGTTTCTTCTTCTTCTCACCGGGCGGAGTGAGAGAATGGTTGCTTGGAGGCTTGCGGACGATGGAGAACACTCACGGACAATGGAGGAAGTCTTGGAATGGATGGAGGAGGCTTCCCCTTGCGTAGAAGATGAAGTGGAGGCGTCCCACGGTGGAGGTCGGCGGCGTACGGAATAGGAATCCCGCTCCCGGCGGCTGATAATGCCCTAAAAATCGCAACAGGCGTTTAAATAGGCGTTGGAATAAATACTGCGCACGGTCATTGGCGCACGACCAGTGGTCGTGCGCACTGGAATTCTGCGATCGTGCGCACTGCCTGGGTGGAACCTGCAAGATACGAAATTATAAAATAAAATGTTCGCACGACCAGTGGCGCACGACCGGTGGTCGTGCGCACTAGCGTTGATGGTCGTGCGCAATACAGCAAACAGAACTCAGAATTTTAATGATAAGTGCGCACGAGCAGTGGCGCACGACCGGTGGTCGTGCGCATTGGCGTTGGTGGTCGTGCGCACTGCACCAAATAGAACTCGTGAAAAAGGGTTAAGTGCACACGATCAGTGGCGCACGACCAGTGGTCGTGCGCAATAGAACCGGCGATCGTGCGCAGTGTTCCTGTGCAGAATTGCACCGGGAACACTCGCACGACTCCTATTCCAGGCACAACCACAAATCTAGCCACTGAAAGTGGCACTTGACAGCACATGAATACTACTAATGACAATAAGCACGAAAATCACACCAAAGTGGGCCTAGATGTGCACCTAGCATGGATTATCAAATATAAGCTATAACAAGGCTATAGTGCGGTGAATTGACTAAATAACGACCCGGATGAGTCCATAAATGTGTATATGATCAGGACTCATCAATTCCTTAGAAGCAGACATACTCCATCCCTACAGTTTTATCTGAAGTTTCAATTTTAAAGCTGACCTGCTTATCTTTTTTTTGCCAGGTCAAGCAAGATCTCAAAAAGGTGGTGAAAGATCTCTTCATCAAATTTTCGTCTTCTTTTAACATTTGTTTGTTCAAAAATACGGCCATTGCCGCGGTAAACTCATCATTTCGCAGAGTACTTGGGCCAATTTAGCATCTCTCTTTTGGTTTTTGACCTCCTCCTTTTGTGTTGGGTCAGTCATTTTTTTATTACAGTTTTTTTGCTTCCTTGATACGTGGTGCAGGGTATATATTGATCCATCCATTCATGTGTGCAACATTTAGGTATCAATTACTTTATATTTTTTCCTTTGGGACATCATGATTTTCATCTTATAAACAAAAAAATAATTTTAAGATGAGTCCTTAACTATTTGTATTGGTTTTTGGTGCCTTCTTATGAGGTCTCAACAATGATGGAGGCCATGTCGTAATTAAGAAGGTTGACAATGGACTTCAACGAACATCTCGTTGCATTGGTGCAATAGGTGAGGATGTGTGATGTATTTATGGAGTATGCTTTTGGTACTGCTCTAGGTACAAATCATTGCCCGAGTTCACCGATGATCCTTTAGGAAACAACAAATGTAGAAGCTGGAGCAGTGTTGCCTCCTGTTACTTCTTAGTGCAGTTGCACTTGCTTCACTATGAGAAAATTGAGAAGATGATTTGGGATCATTAGCCAAGTAAGTATATGTACAAAAATGAGCAAGGAGAAATAATAATTTATAATAATTAATGTAATATTGTGCTTTTGTGGATGGTATTTTGTCATTGTATGAATTGATTTTAGAATCATGTGTTTCAGTATGACCTGATGGAGTTCTGTTTTTATTTGATGAGTTCTCTTGCAAAATGTCCTCCATGGGGACCACCAAAATGAGAACTTTTGGGCTGCTATGCTTGGCCATAGTGAAGATGATGTGAAGAACAGTTATGCCCTTGACTAATGCTGTAATTAAATGGCTTAAACATGTTCCTTTAATCACAAGAATGAGGATTGTATGAATGAATTTAATGGTCAAAGAATTTATAGCAATATATAGTTTGTGATGGAGTTGTTCTGCTTAAATGTCCACTTAGTATAATACTATCAAAAATATAATAATACAGTCTATATGCTAGTGTAATACTAGTGATGGAGAAGTTCTGCTGAGATTAAAATTGACGTTGAATAAGAGTGATTCTCTCATGAGAATGTCTTGGTCTCTTGTTCATTCTAGGTAACCTGAAGATGTGAATCGAGGAATAGCTATGCTTGAAGGTCATAATGCATTACTCATTTTGTTGAATTTGTTGAAGTGAAGTGGAGGTGAACGGGCGGTCTGAATTTGGGTAACCGCAGAGACCGCGCGGTCTGTGTTAGTGATCTGCTGGTCTGGCTCTACCGGTCTGTTCTGGCGGTCTGTTGGTTGGCCGGTCTGTTCTTGTTTGCTGCGGTCTGTTCCCGAGTTTACCATTTACTTGGACTCGAGGTTCAGAGGTGGGAGAGCGGAGTGCTCGTTTCTCAGGCCGGATATGCGGAGCAGATCGTTCAACGATTTGGCATGGAAGAAGGGAAGAGCAGCTCAATACCTCTGGAACAACATCATAAACTTCGGAAGGATGAGGGGAGAGTTCTATCTGATCCGTTGGTGTTCCGAGCTCTGGTTGGGAGCTTGATCTACTTGACCATCACGAGGCCTAATATTGCTTATGCAGTTGGCAAAGTGAGTCGGTACATGACGGAGCCACGGAAGCCTCATCTTCTGGCGGCAAAAGGAATTCTAAAATATGTGAAGTCGACCTCTGATTTGGGTCTCCTATATAGGAGATGGTCAAGCTTGGAGTTGCTTGGATACATGGATGCTGATTACGGGGGAGACGTGGATGATCGGAGATCAACGTCTAGTTTTGTCTTTATGACGGGCCCCACAGCTATTTCTTGGTGCAGCAAAAAGCAGGACTCAGTGTCTGTATCTACCACAGAAGCGGAATACAAGGCTTCGCCTTGGCAGCTCAGGAAGCCGTTTGGCTCAGGAGGTTGGTAGAGGACGTTCATGAGGAGGTTCGAGGTCCCACTGTGCTACGCGGGGACAATGAGAGTGCTCTTAAGCTGGTTAATAATCCAGTCTGTCACGCGAGGACCAAGCAAATTGAGATTGAACACCATTTCATTCGTGAAAAGGTGTTGGGAGGATCTCTTATGGTCGAGCATGTTTGGAGTGCAGACAATGTTGCATACATCATCACAAAGCCATTGTCAAAAGGACCGTTTACTCGGTTGCGGAGTTTAC
Source organism: Dactylorhiza incarnata (assembly GCA_033032865.1). Lineage (NCBI taxonomy): Eukaryota > Viridiplantae > Streptophyta > Magnoliopsida > Asparagales > Orchidaceae > Dactylorhiza > Dactylorhiza incarnata. The sequence continues at coordinate 5,867,658 of JAWHQI010000076.1, read as the reverse complement.
TCCGGCTAGTTTCCACTTCCCACTTCAAGGGGGAGTGTTGAATTTGTTGATGTGAAGTGGAGGTGACCGGGCGGTCTGAATTTGGGTAACCGCAGAGACCGCGCGGTCTGTGTTAGTGATCTGCCAGTCTGGCTCTGCCGATCTATTCTGGCGGTCTGCTGGTTGGCCGGTCTGTTCTTATTTGCTGCGGTCTGTTCCCGAGTTGTTCTGCTTAGTTGGCCTGTCCTCTTTGTTGGAAGACCGGGCGGTCTGTTCTGTGTAACCGCTGTGTCCGGGCGGGTTATGCAGATTGGTCTGGCAAGTTGTCTGAAGTCGACCAGTTGTCCTTGTCTTGCTCTTGGAGATCTAAGGAAGGAGGGTGTTGTGTCCGCGCAGCTTGTGCGCGGTCTTGTATTCGCGCGACTTGTGCTCGATCTGCCTGTTGATCTGCGCTCTTGGATGGAAGGTTGTCCAAGTGGTCTGATCGCGTGGTCTACTTTGTGAGACCGCTGGCGATCTGACGGGTGGTGCTTGTATGTCTCCTATGCGGTGATGACATCCGGCTACCCTCAACGACCAAGGTCCCCGCCTGGATAAATCGGCCGCCTCCCGCTCAGTCGCCGAAGACTAAGAAGGCGAAGGTGGCTTGCCGAACCGGGGATGGCTCCGTGCTGCTGGACTCTTCTTCGGATAACCGTCCCCACGAGAAGGTATGAGCTATCCCTCTAGCTTAAGTCAACAAGTTTGCCTGTGATTCATACCTACTCGCAGGACGCTTTGTCGAACGAGGACGTTGGCGAACCTGCTGGTGGGTCCCTGATACGTTTTTGTCTCTCTCTTTGAAAGAGAGAGAAAGAGAAGAAAGCTCTTTCTTTCTTTTCGATTCAACCTTGGGCGGACGTTTTCGAAGAGTCCCGCGAGTAATTCTACTTTGAGGAATTACCCGTTATCCTATCGAAGGATAGAAGTAACAGACTCTTTCTCTTTCGAAATATCGAGGATTACTCCTCGGCCGCGTCCTCTGAAGGCTAAATGAAAAGATTGAAAAAGGGCTTTATGTTGAAATTAAAATTGAAAGCTTTTTGAAAATATTGTCGCAACAATTTTTTGAGTAGTTGCAACAATTCTTTAAGAGCGTTTTAAAACTTCTTTTACCTTGAGCTAGTTGCAACAACCAAAGAGGTGTTGCAACAAATTTTTTAGTGTTTTTAAAAGAGAGTTTTAAAAAGTGCTTTAGAGAGAAAGCTTTTGGGTTTATGTAATTATCCGGACTAAAATCAATAAAGGCAAGTGGACCTTATCGATAGTAGTATAGGATATTTCTTTTGAAATATCAAGGTCGTATTTTTCCAAGGTCGTATCGATTATTTCTACTTCTTAGGAACGCGCTATTATTTTATCGAAAAGAGTTTGAAATTGATTTTTATGATTTTATAGAAAAGTTAGTGACGAAAATGATAACTATCGCGGGCTTGGTGTGCGTTTAGCAAAAACCAAGAAAAGCGATGAAAAGAAAAAGAACGAAAACGTTAATTTAAAAAGTAGTTTTGCTTAGAATTTTTTAGGGTTTTATAAAACGATAATGATAACTACGGCGATAATAAGCGATTGAGCGGGTAGCGGAATTATGCAAAAAGCAATTATATTAAAAACAAAAGACGCACTAATTGAAAACGCACACACTCTACAGAATTAAAATGAAAGCTGTAAATTGCAGAAATTAAAGAAATGCGATCCCTACCCAAATAGGTAGAGGGGAAATAAATACGTGAGCAAGTCCTATCCAAATGGATAGGCGGGAAATAAATGCGTGAGCAAGTCCTATCCAAACGGATAGGCGGGAAATAAATGCGTGAGCAAGTCCTATCCAAACGGATAGGCGGGAAATAAATGCGTGACAGAAATGGAAACTATTCGATTACAAAAAAGGCGCAAACTTTATACTCATACACACACCCACTCTACGTTAATGAAATCTAATTAAAATAAAACAAATCTAAACTCATACACTCACACACACAACAATAATGAAACTAAGTTAAAAAGAAAAGAAAATCTACTCTCATACACACACACACACTTACAAAAAAGCAAAAAGAAAGTAAAAAGAACAAATGAAAACAAAACAAAACAAAAAACTAATTAACCTCCTACACTCACACACACTAATATGAAATCATCTAAAAATTACAACAAAACTAAAAACAAGAAAATTACACTCATACACACACACACCCAAATTAAAATGACAACTTAACAAAAATTACAAAATTACATAAAACAAAAAATAAAAAGAAAAAGAACAAAAAGAGAACACACACACACACTAAAACAAAGAGAGACAATAATTACAAAACAAGCTTAATTTATTTCCATCAAAAAAGGGGTTACAAAACTAGAGAGAGAAAGTGCAAAATTACAAAAATTACAAAACACCAAAAATCAGCAAAATGGAACAAAACCTTAAGAGAAGCTCCCAAAATTTTGAACCCTTGCACTCAGCTGAATCTGGCTATTTATAGAAAAAATTTTTGGATTACACGCCCTCGGACACGGGCGTGTCTGAGGGCATGACATGGCTTGGGGTGCGAATAGCCAGAATAGCTGGATCCAAGCAGGTATCTGGAAGGCTTGACCGGCGACTTGGAAGTACACGGGCGTGTTCCAGGGAACACGGGCGTGTTCGATGTCGGCATTATGCTGTCGGCTGCTGGGCGTGACGGGCGGCGTGTCCTTTGTTCTTATGGAAGGAATTGAGGGTCACGGGTGTGTCTGCAATGTCACGGCCGTGACTTTGATTTTTTGGATGAAATGCTTCAAGTGGCTGGAATCTGGGGTGGATATCCAACACGGGCGTGACCATGGTACACGGCCTCGGTCACGGGCGTGGCCGAGGGCGTGACTTGATGTTTGAGTTGGAAAAAGAACAGAGAAAAGAAAATGTTAGGGATTAGTGAACACGCCCTTGGACACGGGCGTGACCAAGGGCGTGACTTAACAAAATTACAGTAACTTTACAAAATGAAAATAAAACTAAGTTAAAAACAAAAATAACAAAAACAAACATTTTATTCATTAATTTACATATATTATTTAGAAATCTAATTAAAATTATACTAAAAATTATATAGAAAAATGCGTATTTTTACTATTCATCAAACACCCCCATACTTAATCTTTTGCTATTCCAGAGCAAAAGTAAGGGATACCTATAAGACGTTTAATAATATTTCTAATTTACTAAAGTTTTTATTAAATCAAAAGTAAGATCGAAATAAATTTAGGGTATTTAAAGAGGTAAGTCCAAAACTATGAAAGTAATTTAAAAAGAGCGAAAAAATTTTAGCGAGACTTCTAAAGTTAGCTAAATAGCGTCGATTATTGCAGTCTTTGGTACCTTTTAATTAGAATAGAATTATATAAAACTTTAACCTTTTTTAAGAAAGTTTTTAAGAATAAATAAAGCCTACTAATTATGCTCTCTCAAACTTTTTTAAATTAAAATCTAGGTACAATTTTATTGGCTAAGGGGTAGGGGAAAAAAGGTAGCCTTGGCAAAAAGAAGAGTGCTTGGATTTAGGGGTGACGGATTTTATCCTCTCACCCCACCTTTTTGGTGGCCTTTGCTTTGATTCCCAGCGTTGGTTTACGCGGGAGAATTGAAGTCATTTCTAAACTTAACCCAATGCCCGTGTTTACGGAATTATTAAATTTTTTATTCCCATTGACACGAGATTTCTTTTAATAATATTGCGTGCCTGTGTTTACGGAATCTCTTTATTCCCATTGACACAGGATTTCTCTTAAAACTCCTACTTTTATTATTTTTATGCCAAGCTAAGGGGTGTTTATAAGGGGGGTTTCAAGAGAAATTCTAGATTAATAAAAAAAGATTTTTGAGAGCAAGTTTAGTAGATTAAAAACATTCCTAAAGTTTCACAAGTTTAGAGTTAGAATAATTGAATCTAAAGATGGTTTGCCAATATAATACAAAAAGGAATCTATTTAGGGTAAACCCGAGGTAGTGCTAAAAATTCTGTTCTCAAATTAAATTAAGATCGCAAGATTTTCTTTACTACTAAAAATTCCTCGATTTAAATTTTTCAAACTATGAAATAAACAAAATTGTTTTAGCAAATCATAAATAATGAAAAATGCTTAAAGATAAAACTAACCTAGCCTTGGAAATAACAAAAAGCTAAGTAGGGGTTTTATTTTATTTTTGGATTTTTGATAAGTTTTTCATCATTTTTTTTTGAAGTTTTTTAAGATATGATATATTTTTTTATTTTTGATTTTCCTTATAACAAAATGCATATATAAATACTAAAAAAAAGGAAGACAAAAATTAAGAAAAGTAAAAATACATACAAAATATTTTTGATTTTTTTTTTTCTAAGAAATTTTTTTTCATCATATATTTTTTGATTATTTAATTTTGTTAAAAATATGTACATTAATAGAAAAAAGGAAAAGAAAAGAAAAGAGAGAAGAAAAAACATTTTTGGTGTTATGACAAAATGAATTTTGTTATAACAAAATTTTAAGTACATTTTTCATCATTTTTTTGGATTTTGATTTATTATTATAAATAAGGATTTTTATATACAAATAAAAGACATAAACATAAAACATTTATATAATTTTTTTTTTGTTTTTGTGTGTTTTTTAATTTTTTTCTAAGTTAATTAAAGATTTTTTTGGATTTTTTCTAATATGGGAGGGGAAAAAATAATTACAAAAAGAGGGAAAACACGCCCCCATACTTAAAACCAACATTGTCCTCAATGTTGAAGGTAAGTGTGAGGAACGAAAATATTTACAAAAAAAGGATGAAGATTTTAATTACAAAATAGAAAAAAATATATACAAGGATAGTTACAAAAAAAAAACTCCACGAATATATACAAAATTGTTTTTTTTTGGGTTGTTTTAGTTTTTCGAAATGTACAAAACATGAATACAAGAAGTAAAAAAAACATATATTTTTTGGTATGATAAAAATAAATTTTTATCATCTTCTTATGTTATTATTTATATTATATGTATTTTTTTTGTTGTTTTGGTTTTAATTTTAAAATATGCATGTTTTAAAATATATTTAAATTTTAAGAAAGATAAAATAAGGTAAAATAAAGAAAAGGCTTTAAGATAAAAACCAAGGAAGAAAGAAGAGAAATAAAAAGGTAAAAGCAACGGGGTTTTCTCGTTTCGAAATATCGACAAAAATCCCCTCTCGGGTCTGTCGAGTAATCCTACTTTGAGAAACTTCCTATTGTCTTATCTTAAAATTCCCAAAATTCTTTTTGATTTTTGTTTTAAAGTTTTTGCATTATTTTATTTTGTTTTATGTTTCTTTTTTGAAAAAGAATGATAATTTAAAATATGCATAATTATTAATTTTATTATTTTTTTTTTATTTTGTTTTTTTATTTTTTATTTATTATTATTATTTATTATTATTATTTTTGTTTAAGTTTTTATTTTTTTTTTATTTTTTTGGTTTTATTTTTGAAATTAAATAAGAACAATAAAAGAGCGTAATTGGATAAATATGGGGGTGCCTCCCACGAGCGCTTTGTTTACCGTCTCGTAGCTTGACGCGTTGGCGGGGTACGATCTTTTTAGAGGTGGGGGAGGGGTATGGAATTTAACTTCCCTCCCAGTTGATCCCCCGCGTGGTAGAGTTTTAGTCGGTGACCGTTAACTTTTAAGTCGCCTTTTTCCGGGTGGGTGATAAGGACGGTCCCGTATGGCCAAACCTCTTTCACTTGAAAGGGGTCGGACCAACGGGATTTTAGTTTCCCCGGAAAAAGACGAAGACGCGAATTATATAGGAGGACGAGATCGCCCGGCGCAAATGATTTTGGATATTTTATTTTTCGGTCGTGGTAAAATTTCGAGCGTTCCTTATAAAATTTATTACTCTCGTAAGCGTTCGCACGCCATTCATCGAGTTCGTTTAATTGGAATTTCCGGTTTTCGGCGGTTAAATTATGATCGAGATTTAAGAGTTTTAACGCCCAAAAAGCGCGGTGCTCTAATTCTACGGGCAAATGGCACGCCTTGCCGTAGACTAATCGATAAGGCGTACAACCGATTGCGGTCTTGTACGCCGTACAATATGCCCACAGCGCGTCGTCTAATTTAAGTGCCCAATCCTTCCTATTAGTTGAAACGGTTTTTTCTAATATGCGTTTGATTTCCCGATTTACTACCTCCACTTGGCCGCTCGTTTGGGGGTGATAGGCGGTGGCGAGCTTATGCGTGACGCCATATTTGGTTAATATTTTTGCAAACTGGGCGTTGCAAAAGTGCGTACCCCTATCACTAACTATCGCACGGGGCGTACCGAAGCGAGAAAATAATTTTTTAAGAAAGTTGACGACGACTCTCGCATCGTTGGTGGGGAGAGCTTGCGCTTCCGCCCACCTAGGTACGTAGTCGACCGCCACTAAAATGTAGCGATTATTATATGAAGGAGGTAGGGGGCCTACGAAATCTATCCCCCATAAATCGAAAATCTCGCATTCTAAATAAAAATTTTGGGGCATCTCGTCTCGACGAGAGATGTTACCCGACCGTTGACAGCTATCGCATGCGCTCACAAAAGTGTGAGAGTCTTTGAACAGAGCGGGCCAATAAAAGCCCGCCTCTAGCGCCTTCTGCGCGGTCCGGTTGGCTTGATAATGCCCCCCGGCCGGCCCTTCGTGGCAGTGCCGCAAAATTTGCGCACCCTCCTCGCTCGAAACGCATCTCCGCACGACTTGGTCCGCGCAGATGCGAAATAAGAAAGGGTCCTCCCAAAAGTAATTTTTCAAATCAGAAAAGAATTTCTTCTTTTGCTGTTTTGAAAAGTCTTTCGGGAGCACCCGCGCAACTAAATAGTTGGCGTAGTCTGCGAACCAAGGCGAGGGAGAAGTTTTTAAATTATTTAAAGCTAAAATACGCTCCTCGGGAAATCGATCATCGATTTCCGGTTCAAAGAGCGCTTCCGCGATTGGGTGTTCTAAACGAGAAAGGTGGTCGGCCGCTAAATTTTCGGCCCCCTTCTTATCGCGGATCTCTAAATCAAATTCTTGTAATAGGAGGATCCATCGAAGAAGGCGGGGCTTAGCGTCCATTTTTTCTAATAAATATTTTAGGGCGGAGTGGTCGGTAAATACTATAATTTTTGAAAGCGTGACGTAGGGCCTAAACTTATCTATGGCGAAGACAACGACAACTAGTTCCTTTTCCGTTGTCGTGTAATTAGCCTGTGCGGCTGTGAGCGTGCAGGACGCATTAAAGCGTTGGCCTAATACGGCCCCTACCGCTATATCACTCGCGTCGCACATAATCTCAAACGGAAGGGTCCAATTGGGCGCCACCAGAATGGGAGAATGGATAAGTTTATTTTTTATGGCATTGAATGCCTCTACGCACGCGTTATCAAAAATAAATGGAGATTCCTTCTCCAGGAGGTGGGTTAGCGGTTTTGTTATTTTGGAAAAGTTTTGAATAAACCGCCTATAGAAACCCGCGTGGCCAAGAAAACTACGAATTGATTTTATATTTGAGGGCACGGGGAGTTTTTCAATTATTTCGACCTTGGCCTTGTCGACCTCCATCCCTCTTTCAGAAATTTTGTGCCCGAGAACTAAGCCTTCTCGAACCATAAAATTACACTTTTCCCAGTTTAAAACCAGGTTCGTGTCTTCGCATCGTTGGAGGACTCGATCTAAATTTTGGAGGCAGTTTTGGAAGGAGCTTCCAAAAACCGAGAAGTCATCCATAAAGACTTCCATAATATCCTCTACGAGCTCTCCAAAGATCACCATCATACATCGTTGAAATGTAGCTGGCGCGTTGCAGAGGCCGAATGGCATCCTTCGGTACGCGAAGGTACCGAAGGGGCACGTAAATGTTGTTTTCTCCTGGTCTTCGGGGGAGATAGGAATTTGTAAAAATCCCGAAAGACCATCGAGAAAACAATAATAAGGATGACCCGATAGTCGCTCCAAAATTTGATCGATAAACGGTAACGGAAAGTGGTCTTTGCGGGTGGCATCATTTAATTTTCGGTAATCGATGCACACCCTCCAACCCGTAACAGTACGAGTTGGAATTAATTCGTTATGTTCATTTGCCACTACCGTTATACCGCCCTTTTTAGGCACGACATGAATGGGACTAAGCCACGTGCTGTCGGATATAGGGTAGATAATCCCCGCATCCATTAATTTTATTACTTCAGCCTTAACGACCTCCCGCATATTTGGGTTTAATCGTCGCTGAGGCTGGATGGTTTTGCGGGAATTATCTTCTAAGAAGATTTTGTGCGTGCAAAAAGAGGGATTTATCCCCCTAATATCGGAAATCTGCCATGCAATTGCATGGCGATGCGTGGACAAAACTTTAACTAATTCGGAGGTTTCCGAATCAGATAAAGAAGACGAAATAATAACCGGGAGTTTTAAGTCCGCGGCGAGAAAAGAGTATTTTAGATGGTCGGGGAGTGGCTTAAGCTCCAAGACCGGGGGTTCTTCGTAAGAAGTTGTTACTTTTAAACTTTTAGAATTAAAAGATTCGAAAGGCGAATCTGGCGGTAGCTCGTCCAAAGGGGCGAGGTCCGCCAAATCCGGTTCGTCTAAATTTAAAGCGAGTAATTCATATAGCGAAGAACACTCATCCTCGAACGCGGATTCTAAGTGAAAGCAAGAATCATCGTTCGATAACGAATTTCGCATCGAGGGATTAATAAGAAGGGTAACTTCATCGTCCCGTACCCGAAGGAGGAGGCGACCGTTACTCACATCAATTAATGCGCGGGAGGTCGCGAGGAAAGGGCGACCGAGGATAATTGGCACCTCGGCGTCCTCCTCGATGTCGAGGATGACGAAGTCTACCGGAAAGATAAACTTGTCAACCTTGACCAGAACGTCCTCCACTACCCCGATAGGATATTTTATCGAGCGATCCGCGAGTTGGATGCTCATTTTCGTTGGGGTGGGAACTCCCAAATCGAGTTTTTTAAAGAGGGAGAAGGGCATCAAATTGATGCTCGCTCCCAGGTCCGCTAGAGCGTACTTTATTAATAAATTGCCGAATAGGCACGGGATGGAAAACCTTCCTGGGTCGTTTAGTTTCGGCGGCAATTTATTAAGTAGGACCGCCGAGCATTCCGCATTTAAGGAAACACGCGAAATACCCTCGAGCTTCTTTTTATTAGAAAGGAGCTCCTTAAGGTATTTCGCATATTTCGGCATTTGTGAGAGTGCCTCGCAGAAGGGGACGTTAATTTGAATTTGTTTAAAAATTTGTAAAAACTTTTTGTAATGTTCGTCCTCCTTCTCTTTATTAAATTTTGCGGGGTACGGAATTTGCGGGCTCGAGATGCCCGGCGCTAATATTTTTTCCGTATCTACTAAAATAAAAGACGAGGGTGCAGGGGTCGGAGGCGAAACAGTTACCTGATGCTCAACCCGCAATGGGGAGTCGACCTCCTTGCCGCTGCGAAGGGTAATGGCGTGGGCATTTTCATGCGGGTTCTGCTCCGAGTTCCCAGGTAGTGCTCCAAGTGGCCGCTCGTAGACCATTTTTGCAAGCTGGCCAACCTGCATTTCTAAATTTTTTAGCGATCCGGTTATATTCCGGATATTTGCGTCGTTGGAAGCCATGTATTTTGCAAAAATCTCCTCGAGCGGAGAAGGTTTTGGAGGAGGAGGCGCAAAACCCTGCTGAAATCCTTGGGGATATCCATGCGGAAATACTTGCGGGATCGCAGGTGGAGGGCGTTGCGCATTATTAGGGTTACTCCAGGAGAAGTTCGGGTGGCTCCTCCAACCCGGGTTATAGTTATTACTATATGGGTTGAAGGGCGCCCGCACTTGATTGCCCACGTAATCCACCGATTCCTCGCTTAAATTATTGTTATTATTAATATTATTATTAAGATTATTATTATTAAGATTATTAAAATTATTATTATTATTATTTGGATTATTAAAATTATTATTATTATTATTATTAGGATTATTAGCCCAAGCGGGAGTGGAGGTGGAAGCAGTCATCTCCGCCACTTGCTTACTTAGCCGCTCTACCTGCGAGGCTAAATGAGTAGTGGCATCCACTTCGAAAATACCAGCCGGTTTAGGAGGACGCGACCTTGGCACATTCCATTGGTACGCGTTCATGGCCATTTCTTCGATCAGAGCTTGAGCGGCCTCCGGGGTTTTGTTGTTTAACGTTCCCCCGGCGGCTGCGTCGATCATCTGTCTCGTTGAGAAATTCAAGCCGTTATAGAACGTTTGTACCTGAAGCCAAGTTGGTAGCGCGTGATGAGGACACCTACGCAAATATTCTTTAAAACGTTCCCAAGTCTCGTAGAGAGACTCGGAATCGAATTTAATGAAGGATGCGATATCGATGCGTAATTTAGCGGTTTTTGACGGAGGAAAATATTTAGTTAGAAAATTCTCCGTCAATTCGGCCCACGTGGTTATGGACCCTCTCGAAAGAGAAGTCAACCACGATTTCGCCTTTGTCCGCAGGGAAAAGGGAAATAAGCGCAAGCGAATGGCGTCATCGCTGACTCCATTAATCTTGAAGGTGTCGCAAATTTCTAAAAAATTATTAAGGTGTTGGTTTGGGTCCTCATCTGGCAAACCGTCGAACTGAATCGACTGTTGTACCATTTGAATTATACTGGATTTGATTTCGAAATTATTATTAGCTACCGCGGGGCGGGTGACGCTCGATCCTGTATCCTCTAAATTTGGCCTAGCATAATAGGTCATGGTCCTCGGTGGGGCCGCATTTAGATTAGGATCGCCCATCACGCCTATATGTATATCGCCGACGGATTCTTCGGGAGCTATTTGTAGATTTTGATTACGAGATCGGCGGCGCTCCAGAAGCGTGCGCTCGATTTCGGGATCAAAAGGTAAAATTGGATTATCCGAAGATTCTCCTCGGGTCATACACTATTCTTTAATTAATTTTTTTTGGAAGAAAGAGGTTTCTTGTTTTTCTTTTTATAGATTTTTTTTTATTTTTGATGTTTTTGTTTTAGAAATATTTTTACAAAGATGAAAAAGAAAGGAAAATAAGTAAAAGAGAATAATATATTTTTTTGGGTTTTTCTTTACTTAAGTAAAATATATAAATATATATTTTTTGTGGTTTGATTTTTGTGGGGCTTTTATATGAAAATATATGTAGCTATATTCGTAAATATATGTAAAAAAGGAAAATTGAAAAATATATGTATATAAATTTTTTTTTTGATTTTTCTTTACTTAGATAGTATATTTTTTTAGTTTTTGGTTTTTTAGATAGAAAAAGAGATGAAATATAAGATAAAATTAATAGCGTTTCCTATTTCAAAATAACGACACAACTCCCCCGCAACGGCGCCAAAAACTTGATACGTTTTTGTCTCTCTCTTTGAAAGAGAGAAGAAAGAGAAGAAAGCTCTTTCTTTCTTTTCGATTCAACCTTGGGCGGACGTTTTCGAAGAGTCCCGCGAGTAATTCAACTTTGAGGAATTACCCGTTATCCTATCGAAGGATAGAAGTAACGGACTCTTTCTCTTTCGAAATATCGAGGATTACTCCTTGGCCGCGTCCTCTGAAGGCTAAATGAAAAGATTGAAAAAGGGCTTTATGTTGAAATTAAAATTGAAAGCTTTTTGAAAATATTGTTGCAACAATTTTTTGAGTAGTTGCAACAATTCTTTAAGAGCGTTTTAAAACTTCTTTTACCTTGAGCTAGTTGCAACAACCAAAGAGGTGTTGCAACAAATTTTTTAGTGTTTTTAAAAGAGAGTTTTAAAAAGTGCTTTAGAGAGAAAGCTTTTGGGTTTATGTAATTATCCGGACTAAAATCAATAAAGGCAAGTGGACCTTATCGATAGTAGTATAGGATATTTCTTTTGAAATATCAAGGTCGTATTTTTCCAAGGTCGTATCGATTATTTCTACTTCTTAGGAACGCGCTATTATTTTATCGAAAAGAGTTTGAAATTGATTTTTATGATTTTATAGAAAAGTTAGTGACGAAAATGATAACTATCGCGGGCTTGGTGTGCGTTTAGCAAAAACCAAGAAAAGCGATGAAAAGAAAAAGAACGAAAACGTTAATTTAAAAAGTAGTTTTGCTTAGAATTTTTTAGGGTTTATAAAACGATAATGATAACTACGGCGATAATAAGCGATTGAGCGGGTAGCGGAATTAAGCAAAAAACAATTATATTAAAAACAAAAGACGCACTAATTGAAAACGCACACACTCTACAGAATTAAAATGAAAGCTGTAAATTGCAGAAATTAAAGAAATGCGATCCCTACCCAAATAGGTAGAGGGGAAATAAATGCGTGAGCAAGTCCTATCCAAACGGATAGGCGGGAAATAAATGCGTGAGCAAGTCCTATCCAAACGGATAGGCGGGAAATACATGCGTGAGCAAGTCCTATCCAAACGGATAGGCCGGAAATAAATGCGTGACGGAAATGGAAACTATTCGATTACAAAAAAGGTGCAAACTTTATACTCATACACACACCCACTCTACGTTAATGAAATCTAATTAAAATAAAACAAATCTAAACTCATACACTCACACACACAACAATAATGAAACTAAGTTAAAAAGAAAAGAAAATCTACTCTCATACACACACACACACACACTTACAAAAAAGCAAAAAGAAAGTAAAAAGAACAAATGAAAACAAAACAAAACAAAAAACTAATTAACCTCCTACACTCACACACACTAATATGAAATCATCTAAAAATTACAACAAAACTAAAAACAAGAAAATTACACTCATACACACACACACCCAAATTAAAATGACAACTTAACAAAAATTACAAAATTACATAAAACTAAAAATAAAAAGAAAAAGAACAAAAAGAGAACACACACACACTAAAACAAAGAGAGACAATAATTACAAAACAAGCTTAATTTATTTCCATCAAAAAAGGGGTTACAAAACTAGAGAGAGAAAGTGCAAAATTACAAAAATTACAAAACACCAAAAATCAGCAAAATGGAACAAAACCTTAAGAGAAGCTCCCAAAATTTTGAACCCTTGCACTCAGCTGAATCTGGCTATTTATAGAAAAATTTTTTGGATTACACGCCCTCGGACACGGGCGTGTCTGAGGGCGTGACATGGCTTGGGGTGCGAATAGCCAGAACAGCTGGATCCAGGCAGGTATCTGGAAGGCTTGACCAGCGACTTAGAAGTACACGGGCGTGTTCCAGGGAACATGGGCGTGTTCGATGTCGGCATTGTGCTGTCGGCTGCTGGGCATGACGGGTGGCGTGTCCTTTGTTCTTCTGGAAGGAATTGAGGGTCACGGGCGTGTCTGCAATGTCACGGCCGTGACTTTGATTTTTTGGATGAAATGCTTCAAGTGGCTGGAATCTGGGATGGATATCCAACACGGGCGTGACCATGGTACACGGCCTCGGTCACTGGCGTGACCGAGGGCGTGACTTGATGTTTGAGTTGGAAAAAGAACAGAGAAAAGAAAATGTTAGGGATTAGTGAACACGCCCTTGGACACGGGCGTGACCAAGGGCGTGACTTAACAAAATTACAGAAACTTTACAAAATGAAAATAAAACTAAGTTAAAAACAAAAATAACAAAAACAAACATTTGATTCATTAATTTACATATATTATTTAGAAATCTAATTAAAATTATACTAAAAATTATATAGAAAAATGCGTATTTTTACTATTCATCAGTCCCGCAAAAGTCCGCAAGCAGATACAAACCTTGCTGGGAAAAATGTTGCAGGTACACCCTTAATCTCGCATGCCAGCCCTCCTTTTGTCAACTATCTGACCTTCATTCCCTACTTCTTGCAGTCTCGCCCCAGAAGTCCCCGGCTCGCCAGGCGTTGCGGCCTCCGTCTCCGCCTCCTCCCTACAAAACTATAGATAAGCCAGGGTTCCAACTCCTGACGAGCGAGGAGACCGGCGGCTCTGTACCGCCAAAGATCCCTCCGACCAACAGCGCAGCCAACCCTCCTGGCCTGGTTAAATCTCTCTACCCCCACTATGGTAACGTCTTCCCGGGACGCCCTGAGACTTCTCGCCCCCTCTGGGTAAGAATTCCGACGGCCCCCTGTTCTGCGCGAACTCAAGCGCGCTATCTAACCTTTTCATAATATTTCGCAGAGAATTCTGAGAATCCGCCTACCGATTCCGAGTTGGGCGACGACGAGATGTCCCCCCTCCCTGACCAAGTGGAAGACTTCTTAGGGGATCCGCGAGATCCTGAGATGATGAAAAAATGAGCCGCAAAGTTGCTTAGGAAACATGGTCGGATGCTGATGGACCTCAACCTGCAAGCGAGATGGGACAGAGAGGCCGCCGAGGATAGGCATGATGTACGTCTTGATGGAAGAGTGTGCGAGGCTCCGGGCCGCGAGACAACGTGATCACGATGAGAACGTCACGACGCCGAAGGTGCATATACATAGGATGAGGGATTACGCCTTCCTCATGGACCGGGAGGGCCGTGCGACCGAGGATTACTACGATTCTAGGGTACCGCCACAATCCGTATCGCGGGGTGAGGGTAGGTGGAAGTGGTTGCCCCATGATTCTCGCTAACTTCTTCGTTGTTGCGAACTCTTACTACCTGTTAATGAGTGCCGCTGTTGTGGACAATCTCGCAATGGGTTGCAACTCGTATATTGGCTTTATCTCGTCTAATAATAATTATTACTAGCTTTTTATTAGTTCTCGCTCGCTGCTAACATGTCCGTTTCATTTTCATGCTATGTTGTACTCGCGGGAAGCCTCCGCTCTCGCGAACTGTTCTCGCGGCGCCCCCCCCCCCCCCCCTTACGCCATTATGTTTGTTTGTGCTGTTCTCGCAAAGATGTTGCTTGTACTAACCTCGCAGGCCTTTCTCGCCCGCGGTCGTGATGTGATGTTTTGGCTAACCGCGCTCACCGGCGCTTGGGCTTCTTCCCGCCCTTTTACTTTTGCTGTAAATAGGCTGTCATAGCTGAGTCAACCACCGCATTTACTGTCAACCTTCTTCCTCCTCTACTTCAGAGCACTCGCTCCTTCCTGTCTACGTCACCCCACCATTCGCGGCGCGCCGTTCTATCGAGAAAGACGTGATCAACATGCCACTTGTCGACGAGCTGGCCATCCCCACCGCAAATTTTCCGGTCGGCTTGCGTCTCCCCTTGTGGCCGGAAATTCGCCAGGTAATAGTCGTTCTCGCTCATTTCTTATTCTATGTAGGTCAAGTCTCGCTCATTATATAAACTAATCCTGGTTTTCTTGTTGCTCGCCAGGTGCTCAAGCATTATGGCATTGTTCCGGGTCAGCTTACCCCTAATGCCATAGCGGTGGTTACATCTTTCGCATGCTACCTGCGCAAGGAGCGCATCGAGTTCAGCCTTTCGATTTTTTAGAAGCTGTTCTCCTTCCGCGCCTATAAGGATGGGACCGCCTACTTCGTGGGCTCGGGTCCTAAAGTTGTCGAGACCGTCAATAAGGCCCACTTCTAGGCCCAGAAGTTCCTCCTCATCAAGGGGAACTTCGGCAATATCCCGATCTCGCCAGTCCAACACGGCGAGATCACCTACCGGCCCACTGCCCTCAGCGGCCATGACACCATCCTTTATTAGTTCTTCTGCAAGAAGAACTTCGAGGTTGTTCATCTCTGCCGCAACCTCGACTCGCTGCTCCCAGTGCTCGCTGGGGAAGGTAAAGACCTCGCTCAATAACTCCTGCTATTTCAAAGTAACTCCGTATTTATTATAATTCCAACACTTTTTAGGCGAGCGAGATCTCCCCCTCCATCCCCCCTACGCGAGCAATCAAAAGACTGACGCGAAAGATCGTCTTTCCCTTAGAGAGTCATAAAATACTTTGGGTTAATCCAATTGTAATGATAAGAGTGGTATTCTTATGGGTAGTTACCAATAACATTAAGTGTCTGTAGATAGGGAGGTTTGAGCTATTATCTCATCATACCTCCTAGTACCGTTGCGAGCCCCTCACAGGGTAGTCCTCGGGAAGTCCAAGATTAACCCTAAACTACAGGAATAAACTGTTAGGCATGTTTGTCTTATTAACACATACACACACACACACACACACACACACACACACACACACCCGGTGGTTATGAGAGGTTAGTTGGTTTGGTCTTACGAGCGGTAGGCTCGGTGGTTGTAGAAGCGGACTAATTAGTTCGGTGAGCTTGTGACTCAGAAATGGTTCTTGGATGGGAAGGTTAGCTCGGGGAGCTTATGGCTCAGAGATATTCATAAATGTATGTGCATAAGGTGGTGGGTCTTTAGTATTTACGGTCATCATACCGACGTCGATACTTTGGCTCGGTAAGTGTGGATTACACTTTACTAAGAAAAGTCTGGTGGACTGGCCAGTAAGAGTACGCAAGAGCTTCGTTGTTGTGTTCATAGCATTGAGGCGTATGATAGGTCTAGGTTAGCTAGTGCAGATAACAACCTAGAGGTGGGCAAGGTCCAATCCACTGCTTCCGTTTGCCACTACGGGAGTATCCTGGGAGTTTTGTTAGCTCCAAAAAGGGGGAACTAAATGTCTATGCGCATAGAGTCGAAGTGTGTGAGTTGCACTTGTATGAACATAACATTAAACTGCATAACCTCGCTTGTCATAGCATAAACATGGCCTTTCACCTTGAACCCTATCGTATAAATTGGTTATGGGACTTTTTATACGATAGGCCCTGCTAAACGATCCGTTGGTCTATAGGTTTATGTGGGCATTCCTATAAACTAATGGTTATGTTTCTATTGTATAACTGTTTTACTTACTGCTCATTATATGCTTCTTACCATGCTTTAATTACTGCTTTGATAATATTTATACAATGGTGTAGTGGTAGATATTTCCTGTAGACTAGATCCATTGTCATCTGCTTTGTTTTATACCCCTTGCTGTACTCCGCTTCATCCCTCCCGCACGGTGCCTAGGAGCCACTAGGGGATGGGTGGTGAGAATGAGGAGTAGTCTTTTTGACTAACGGTCGGTGGAACTTATCATTTTAGGGGACTGGGGTACGCAACAACACCAGAGGCCGGTGCAGATGGAGATGGGACAGTCTAGCACAGGATCACCAGTCTCAGGATCCGTGAGTGTTACTACTAGTTTTACTTCCACGAGAGAACTTGTAGTGAGGATTTGATGTATTGGGAAGGAGCCCTAATTATCTCTATCATTATTTCAATTATTATATGTGGACCCCTTTTATTCTGAGATATTGTATTACATGTGATGTGGACTTGATTTCTATATATTCAAATGTATACTTTTCTTCTGTTGTGATGGATATGGCCGGCAAGATCAGCATTTTGTAATGGTGTCACGACAAAGCGGCGGTTCTGGGCATAAGACCCAGTAGCGAAGCAAAAAAAAGGGGTCTTACATGGGAGACGGGCCTTGATTGTCTAGAAGGGGCGGCAAGGAGCTGGCCGAGAAGCCATTAATGGCATGAGGCCATATACACCCCCTCTCCCCCATCTCTCCACCCCATCATCTTCAGACCATCCAGAGAAAACGAACCCCCCTTTAGAGAGAGAGAGTTCAATCTCAGAAAGCTCAGAACAATAATGGCGCCCAGGAGGTTGAGGTCGGCAATGGCAAACCGAGCAACCACCAACAATCCGGCTCAAAATGAGGCAAGATCCTTTCCCCTTCCACTTGTGTAGAATTCCTCTTCTTCCATTTTCAAAATTGTGTGAGCAATGGTGAGATCACCATTCAAATTTTTAATGTTCCTGCAAATCAAATGTGTCGGAGAGCTACTCCGGCCACCCCAGGCCAAACTGTGACCACCAGTCGAAAGCCTTATGTCGACTAGTGGTGGTTGTAACGCCCCTGGTTTTTCATTAATTATTTGCGTGCCCGCTGTGACGTAATTTTGGCGTAAGGGTGTTATGTCAACTCTTTGGGATTAGTTTTGAGACTCCACTTAGTTAATGAATTTAATTTAGGTGGCGTGTGCGAGATTTCGAGACATTTTGAGTTAAGGGGAAAACTCGGGGATATTTTTTGAGTAATTATTGAGATTTGAGCTTCGGGAATTTTGATCTCGACTTTGGCTTGTCGGAATTGAATTCTGACCATGTCGTTGGATTTGTAGTGCCGATATTCAGTTTAGGTGCGAATTTCATGAAAATCCGAGGGGATTTAGTCGCCCTCGTAGTTTGAATAGAATGGGAGAATTATTAAACTAATTAAACAAGGAATTAGGGTTTATCTATAAATACCAAAATTTCCAAAGAACCCTATTCTTCTTCTTCTCCAAAAAGCCGAACCAGATTCCTTGCGAAAGTGAGAGAGGAGTGACAGGAACTTCTTTCGGCCGGTGATTCGAGAGCTGTGGTAGACAGAATCGTAAACAGAGAGTAGAAATCGGAGAGCTCTCGGCGAGATCTCTATTCTAGTGGTAAGAGTTTCCTATTTCTAGGGATTTTTGGAGTTAAGGTAGTGTGACCTAACTCCTCTTTTTGGCCCGGAAAGTTTCAGGTTTTTGTGCTCGGGTGAGTTCTTGGCCGATCCATTGCTTTTGTTGCGGAGAAATTCGAGCTTGGAAGGTATAAGGCAAGTTGCAGTTCCTCTGTCTCTTTCGTTGTTGAAGTGTTGTTTTCTTGCTTTGAGTTCTTATCGCACTGTTTAGCTCTTGATTTTGGAGTGCTTTACTTGGCTAGTTAAACGCTTGAACTCTCTTTTGATCTTACCCTCAATGTCTAAAGTTCCCCCAAGAAGAATCTGGCTGCTACCTAGTAATTTCTATTATTTCTCATGAAATCCCTGCATTTCATGAGAAATCTGTGTCTATTTCTCATGAAATCACTGCAATTCTCGAGAAATCTGTGTCTATTTCTCATAAAATCTCTGCATTTCTCCAGAAATCTGTGTCTACTTCTCATGAAATCCCTGCATTTCTCGAGAAATCTGTGTCTATTTCTCATGAAATCCCTACATTTCTCGAGAAATCTATCTATTTCTCCTGAAATTCCTGCATTTCTCTAGAAATTTGTGTCTATTTCTCATGAAATCCCTGGATTTCTCGAGAAATCGATTTATTTTCATGAAATCCCTGCATTTCTTGAGAAATCTGTGTCTATTTCTCATGAAATCCCTGTATTGCTCTAGAAATCTATGTTGATTTCTCATGAAATCCCTGCATTTCTCTAGAAATCTGTGTCTATTTCTCATGAAATCCCTGCATTTCTCTAGAAATCTGTGTCTATTTCTCATGAAATCGCTGCATTTTTCTAGAAATATGTGTCTATTTCTCTTGAAATCTCTGCATATCTCTAGAAATCTGTGTCTATTTCTCAAGAAATCCCTGCAGACCTCTCTTTCATTTCTCTAGAAATCTGTGTCTTATGAAATGTCTTAGGCGGTGTTTTCTTTATTTGTGACCTTATCCTTAGAATTTTTTTCTGGCATTGTCCCTCGGGCTAAGTCCCGTGTGGTAACTAAAATTAATTAATGATGACCATTTCCTTATCCTTGCACGGTGGCCATTGCAAGGGACATGAACAGCAGGCTTGGCCTGTGGTCCTGTGGTCCTGTGGGCTATGTTTGGGGGGCAATGGGGATTCTTTTTATAACCTTGCACGGTGGCCACTCTAAGGGGAATGAACAGCAGGCTTGGCCTGTGGCCCAGTGGGCCCTGTTTGTGTGGCAGTGGATAAAGGACCACCACCTGGTTTTGGGCTTTGGGTGGCAGAGGATAAAGGACCGCCCCCGTTAAATTGAGATGACTAGTCTCATAAATAGAATTAACAAGATAAATGAACTTTGCTTGTATTACAAAAAGGTACTTGAGCACTCGGTGCGTTGTCTAGCTCTATGCTTTGGAGCTTCTTTTTCTGTAAGTTTGCCTTGGGTTGGTACCCCTTATGCCTTATTATTACCTTGTTTCGCAGGACTTTTTATGTTTTCTACCGCTTGTGCTTTCCTTGCTAAGGCGTTCTTGGTTTTATTAAAATGCCTCAGGTTCAGAGCTGTAGCAGTTAGAGGTGTAGTTCGGAGACCTTGGGAGTTGTAGCTGTTGTCTTACCCCGCTACTGTGAGGTAGTGGTAGTTAGTTTTCATCTTGTGTTCAGACATGCTAGTTTGAAGCGAATGGGTTGGTGTTAGGTTGTTGGCGCCCATTGTGCCTCCTTTTGTTACATTGTAGCTTACTTGCTAGTTATTGCCACTACTTCGATCTCGTGTATCTTGCTCTCTGGGAATAATTTATGCCTAGGTGCATTGTAGTTATAAAATGATTTTCTTTCATTCTCATTGCATCTTTTATAGGTCAAATCCTTATATTTAAGTTACGTACAAGTATCTTCATACCCAGTCTAAATCTAGATATGTGCATATCATTTCCTTTGCGTCCAGGCATCCCGTGCATATAGGACCTTAATTGAACTATACCAAGTATCTTTTCGCTGCAATTACATATATACTTTCTTCTGGGGACTAGTTGATCCACAAACTGAGAGACACAGTTCTTACCCAAACCTAATAAGTGATTTCAAGTAATGAGTCATCATGTAAACCTGTTTTGTAATGAACAAGAGATAGGTTCCCGCATGAGTGTCTACAATTGTCTCCTGCATGACATGGCATCATGATGCATATTTTCTCTACTCTGATATTCCTAATTGCTGAGAAAATACGGGTTGTAACAGTTGGTATCAGAGCTAGGTTTGTTTGACAACTTGGTCTAACAACTATTTTTTTGATATGGTGATAGTCGTCTCGCCTCATTGCATACACACACTGAAGTGTCATTTGTACATCTTGGTTGAAGCATGAACACTACACTCATAAGCATGATAAGAACTATACAGGGCATATTATGTAGTATGGGATGCATAATATGTGTTTGTATATGGATCCTCATAGGTGACAACATGTGACCGTTATGTAGTATGGGATGCATAACACCAGTCCCATGGATGTCCATTAGCTCGATTTTTATTTTTCGTTGCATGCGATATTATGCATTATGGGGTTCATAATATTTCATGCGTACACCGCTCATAACATGCATTAAGGCTTTTCTTAGAATGCATAACATAACATGCCAATCATAACATCGCATAAAGCACCCGTGCCAAGCTGAAGATTTATATGATGACACACGTACACCCATGATTTCAAAATGAACGCGAGAAAATTCTTTCATTCATGACCTTTGCACATGAGTCAAGAGGGATGATGTAGTATCATCCCCAGATTTAGCATGACATCATAAAAATACCACAGCAAGATAGTAGCAATAACAAGTATCTGTACATGTATGTTCTGAACCAAGCAGGGTAGTTCTAGTGTAAGGTTAAGTTTTGATTAGTGGTTTTGTTTGCGTATTAGTAGAGATGGAGCCTAAGCGAATCGCGACTAGATCGACTCCTCAGTCAGAGGGTGAGTCGTCCGGAGCGCATAGTGAAGCCTTGATCGAGAGTCTGCGCTAGAGCAACGAGGCTCTGACGAGACAAATGGTTGCGATGCAGTCGCAAGTTGAGGCATTATTGTCCGCCGGTGCAAGACAGCAAACCGCGATGCATGCCCCCATAATAGAATAGACTTTACCTACCCCTCCTGCTCCCCTGGTACCCCCAGTAGCGATACCGCAGGAAATGAACTTTCTTTCGCACTTTTAAAGATTGGGACCTCCATCGTATGATGGACGAGCTGAATTCGTGGCCTTGGACGATTGGCTTATAACCATTGAGGAGATGTTCTAGTATTCAGGGATCACCGTGGACCAGAAGGTGATGGTCGTCACATACCAGCTAAAGGGTCTCGCAAAGAGCTGGTGGTTGAGGGAGAAGGAAGACCTTACTGGAGTATGTACGTGGGAAACCTTCAAAGGGATGCTGATAAGGAAGTTCCTGCCGTCAGTAGAACGGGACCGGTTAATGAATGACTTTCTGCATCTGAAGCAGAGGCAGCTCTCGGTGAGTGAGTATGAAATTGAGTTTTGCAAGCTAAGTAGGTTTGCTCCAGCCCTGGTAGCCTCAGAAGAAGTTAGGGTGAAGAGTTTTTTGGGTGGTCTCCGCAATGACATCCAGCAACTGGTTTGCGCGTACAGGTCGGAGAAGTACGCTGAGGTAGTAGAGGCAGCGCTGAAGTTGGAGGCGATTGATAATGCTAAGAACTGAGGATCGGCAGTGAAGAAGGGAATGAGGAAGGCTGAAGAAGAAGGGAGTTCTGGTGCACCTGGCACAGCTCCGAAGAAATGAAGCGGAGAGGAATGCAATTTCTGTGGCCGCCCTGGCCATCCATTTGAGAAATATTTCAAGAGAAAGGGAGTTCAGAAGCAGCAGCGAGTGCTGACAATCCAGGGTACTCCGAAAGGAGAGGTGCTTTGCCCGATATGCAAGCAGAAGGGGCATGATGCGGCCCAATGTTGGACCAAGGAGAAAGTCTGCTTCCAATGCAGACAGAAAGGGCACATTAAGTTTCAATGCCCGTGATTCCAACCCCCATTGCAGCCAGTTCCACATTGAGCCTTGCAACTGCCGCAACATCAAGACAAAGGGAGGGGAAAGCTGAACGTGTTAACCTAGGAGCGAGCGCAGTCTTCGACCCAAGTGATCTCAGGTTAGACTACAATCTAGATGTTAAGTTTCAGTCTAGTTTCATTGCGTTAGACTAGTTTCTTTTTAGCACTTCTAGGGAGATTTAAGGTAAAGATTAGTTGGGTGCGTGTTCTATTTGATTATGGTACTACCCATTCATTTATGGCTAGGACTTTCATCGAGCGCCATCGTTTGACCCCTGACTTGGGCAACGGTTCGTTCCTCGTTAAGTTTCCTTCCGGTGATTTGGTAACCTCTAACCTGCGCATCCAGAGATGCCCCATCCTCTTAGGAGATTTCTTGGCGTTTGCTGATCTCAAGGTGCTAGACCTAGAAGACTTTGACGTGATATTGGGTATTGACTGGTTGTCCAGTTATGATGTTATCATCCGATGCAAAGAAAAGCGTCTAGAATTTGTAATGGACAACGATCATACCATGAGCTTTTTTGAATCTCCGTGCCAGAGTTCCCTGATATTTTCTGCGGTATGTGCTCGAAAACTGTTAAATTCCGGTTGCTTGGCTTACCTTATTTCTTTGTTAGAAACTGTTAGTGGTTTGCCGTATATCGAGGGTGTTCTGGTAGTGCGAGAGTT
The DNA here is from genome assembly GCA_033032865.1 of Dactylorhiza incarnata. Taxonomy (NCBI): domain Eukaryota; kingdom Viridiplantae; phylum Streptophyta; class Magnoliopsida; order Asparagales; family Orchidaceae; genus Dactylorhiza; species Dactylorhiza incarnata. The sequence continues at coordinate 5,844,473 of JAWHQI010000076.1, read as the reverse complement.
ACATGATGTCTTCCCTGTTAGTCTTCATGGTCTTCCACCTGATAGAGACGTGGAGTTCGTTATTGATCTTGAGATTGGTACTTGTCCTATCGCTAAGGCACCATACCGTATGGACCCGCGTGAGCTAGAAGAGTTGCAAACCCAGTTAGATGAATCTTTGCAATATGGATTTATTAGGCCAAGATCTTCGCCCTTGAGTGCTCCAATGTTGTTCGTGAAAAAGAAGGATGGTTCAATGAGGTTGTGCATAGACTATAGGGAGTTGAATAAGGTAACCATCAAGAATAGATATCCGTTGCCGCGAATCGATGATCTGTTTGATCAGTTGCGTGGTAGTTCAGTGTTTTCAAAGATTGATCTTCGATCAGGTTACCATCAGTTGAGGATCCGTGAGTCGGACGTCCCTCAGACCGCCTTTCATTCCCGTTATGGTCATTTTGAATTTCTGGTAATGTCATTTGGTTTGACAAATGCACCCTCTGCGTTTATGGACATGATGAACCGTGTGTTCAAAGATTTTCTGGATCATTTTGTAGTAGTTTTCATCGACGATGTGTTGGTGTATTCCAGAAGTGTTGAGGAGCATGCTACGCATTTGCGTTTAGTATTGTCTACTCTAAGAGAGCACAAGTTGTATGTGAAGCTGAGTAAGTGTGAGCTCTTGCTTCCTCAGGTATCCTTTCTGGGTCATGTTGTGAATAAGGATGGAATTACTGTAGACCCAGCAAATATTTCTGTCATGTTGGATTGGAAGACACCTACAATGCCTAAGGAGATAAGGAGTTTCTTAGGGTTGGCAGTTACTATAGGAGGTTTGTTCAAGGATTCTCGGTGTTATTAGCACCTCTGACTAAGCTTACCTAGAAGAATGCAGCTTTTGTTTGGAGTGATTCCTGTGAAGAGGCCTTCGAGGAATTAAAGAGGCATTTGTGCAGTGCTCCTGTCTTGGCCTTGCCGATCGAGGGAGTAGAGTATGCGGTTTATGTAGACGCATCTCATATTAGACTGGGGTGTGTTTTGATGCAGGAAGGATAGGTGATTGCTTATGGGTCAAGACAACTGAAAGTTGATGAATGGAATTACCCTACGCATGACTTAGAATTTGCGGCAGTGATTTATGCCTTAAAGCTTTGGAGACATCTTCTTTATGGAGTGTCATGCAAGATTTTTATGGATCACAAGAGCGTAGATGGTTGGAGTATATTGCGGATTATGAAGTTGACATCCTCTATCATCCGGGAAAGGCTAATGTGGTGGTCGATGCCCTGAGTAGAAAGATTGCCCATGTTTTCAACCTTTATGTGCAGTCCTTAGTGGAGGAGTTTATGCTGATGGATATCTCAGTCGGTAGTAGTACCGCACCTTCGAGTTTAGGAGCTGAGGAGCCTTCTTGGATTACCTTTATGAGATTGCATCAGAAGGAAGATACTGACTTGCAGCATCTCCGGAACAGGATTGAGAAAGGGGAATTACCAGACGTTTCTATTGATGATAAAGATACCTTGAATTATCGAGGTAGATATTGTATTCCCGCGTTGGAAGATATTCGAACAAAGATCTGTAGTGAAGCACAAGACTCAAGTGTTTCCTATCATCCTGGTTCCACGAAAATGTACAAAGACCTGAAGCAAATCATTTGGTGGTCAGGTATGAAGAATGATATAGCTAAATATGTTTCTGAATGTTTTACTTGCTAGTGCGTTAAGGCAGATCAAAAGAGGCCTGGAGGTAAACTGAACCCTTTGGATATTCCAAGCTGGAAGTGGGAGAGTATTTCCATGGACTTCATTACCGGTTTATCGAGATCCTCCGGAGGACATGATTCAATATGGGTCATAGTTGATCGATTGACAAAGTGTGCTCACATTGAGCCTTTTAAGACCGGCTATTCTATGGAGAAAATAGAAGAACTTTATTTGGATGAAGTCATCAAATTGCTTTGTGTGCCCGTGAGCATTGTGTCGGATTGGGATTCCAGGTATATGTCTCGTTTCTGGCGGAGTTTGCAGGGATCCTTGGGCACTAACCTTAGATACTCTACCGCTTACCACCCTCAGACCAATGGTCAGATGGAGAGAGTGAATCAAATTTTGGAAGATATGATACGGTGCTATATTTTGGATCATGGCGGAGCTTGGGATAAGCGTCTTGGGCTGATGGAATTTGCTTATAATAACAGTTATCAGGAGAGCTTGCAAATGGTCCCCTTTGAGGCTCTGTATGGGAGGCGTTGCTGAACTGCCTTGCTTTGGGCCGAGGTTGGTGAGAGTCCTTTGTTAGGCCCAAAGGCTTTGGAAGAAATGAATGTTCTCGTGACTCATATCTGCGAAAAGCTTCGCTTTGCTCAGGAGCGGTATGAGAAGTACGCTAATTAGAGAAGGGTGGATCTGGAGTTCGCTGTTGGGTACATGGTGTTCTTGAAATTTTATCCGATGTCAGGCGTTGAGAGATTTGGAAGGAAACACAAGTTGGAACCCAGGTATATGGGACCTTTCCAGGTTGTTGAGCAGTTCAGAGTGTCAGCTTATAGGCTGAATTTGCCTGCTTCTTTTCCAGATGTTCACGATGTGTTTCACGTGAGCCAGTTGAGGAAGTGTGTGCGTAATGACGGGACTATTCTCGATTCGGTGACCCAATTGCAGCCCAATCTTTCCTATGTTGAAGAGCCTATCCGAATTTTGGAGACTCAGGAGCGGTGTTGTGGAAGAAGACGATCCCGATGGTTAAAGTTCTTTGGAGAAATTAGGGCATCGAGAGCACAACTTGGGAGCTGGAGTCTGGCATGAGAGAGACTCATCCTGGTCTCTTCTCCTAGTTTTCAGATAAATCTTCCATCTAGTAATCTTTGGATTTTCTATACCTTCTGTGATCGTTCGATTTCAAGTTTTGGGACGAAACTTCCTTTTAGGGGGAGTGACTATAACACCCCTAGTTTTACATTAATTATTTGCGTGTCCGCTGTGACTTAATTTTGGCATAAGGGTGTTACATCAACTTGTCGGGATTAGTTTTGAGCCTCCACTTAGTTAATGTATTTAATTTAGGTTGCGCGTGCGGGATTTTGCGACATTTCGAGTTAAGGGGAAAACTCTGGGATATTTTTGTGAGTAATTATTCAGATTTTAGCTTCAGGAATTTTGATCTCGAGTTTGGCTCGTCGGAATTGAATTCTGACTTCATCGTTGATTCGTAGCGCCAATTTTCAATTTAGGGGCGAATTTCATGAAAATCCGAGGTGATTTAGTCGCCCTCGTAGTTTGAATAGAATGGGATAATTATTAAATTAATTAAACAAGTAATTAGGTTTTTATATAAATACCAAAATTTCCAAAGAACCCTATTCTTTTTCTTCTCCAAAGAGCTAAACCAGATTCCTTACGAAAGCGAGAGAGGCATGACAGGAACTTCTTCTGGCCGGTGATTCGAGAGCTGTGGTGGACAGAATCGTAAACGGAGAGTAGAATTGGAGAGCGCTCGGCGAGGTCATCGTTCTAGTGGTAAGAGTTTCCTATTTTTATGGATTTTTGGAGTCAAGGTAGTGACCTAACTCCTCTTTTTTGCCCAGAAAGTTTCAGGTTTTTGTGCACGGGTGAGTTCTTGGCCAACCCATAGCTTTTGGAGCGAAGAAATTCGAGTTTGGAATGTTTAAGGCAAGTGGCAGTTCCTCCGTCTCTTTTGTTATTGAAGCGTTGTTTTCTTGCTTTGAGTTCTTATCGCCCTATTTAGCTCTTGATTTTGGAGTGCTTTACCTAGCTAGTTAAACTCTTGAACTCTCTTTTGATATTACCCTCAATGTCTAAAGTTCCCCCTAGAAGAATCTGGCTGCTACCTAGTAATTTCTATCATTTCTCATGAAATCCCTGCATTTCCCGAGAAATCTGTCTATTTCTCATGAAATCCCTGCATTTCTCGAGAAATTTGTGTCTATTTCTCATAAAATCCCTGCATTTCTCGAGAAATCTGTGTCTATTTCTCATGAAATCCCCGCATTTCTCGAGAAATTTGCGTCTATTTCTCTTGAAATCCCTGCATTTCTCGAGAAATATGTGTCTATTTCTCATGAAATCCCTGCATTTCTCGAAAAATCTGTGTCTATTTCTCATGAAATCCCTGCATTTCTCGAGAAATCTGTCTATTTCTCATGAAAACCCTGCATTTCTCGAGAAATCTGTCTATTTCTCATGAAATCCCTGCATTTCTCTAGAAATCTATGTCTATTTCTCATGAAATCCATACATTTCTCAAGAAATCTGTGTCTATTTCTCATGAAATCCCTGCCTTTCTCGAGAAATCTGTGTCTATTTCTCATCAAATCCCTGGATTTCTCTAGAAATCTGTGTCTATTTCTCATTAAATCTCTGTATTTCTCTAGAAATATGTGTCTATTTCTCATGAAATCCCTGCATTTCTCTAAAAATTTGTGTCTATTTCTCATGAAATCCTTGCATTTCTCTAGAAATCTGTGTCTATTTCTCATGATATCCTTGCATTTCTCTAGGATTCTGTGTCTATTTCTCAAGAAATCCTTGCAGACCTCTCTTTTATTTCTCTAGAAATTTGTGTCATATGAAATGTCTTGGGCAGTGTTTTCTTTATTTGTGGCCTTATCCTTAGAATTGTTTTCTAGCATTGACCCTCAGGCTAAGTCTCGTGTGGTAATTAAAATTAATTAATGATGACTATTGCCTTTAGCCTTGCATGGTGGCCATTGCAAGGGACATGAACAACATGCTTGGCTTGTGGTCCAGTGGGCCGTGTTTGGGGGGAAGTGGGGATTCTTTTTATAGTCTTGCACGGTGGCCATTCTAAGGGGCATGAATAACAGGCTTGGCCTATGTCCCCGTGGGCCGTTTTTGGGTGGTAGTGGATAAAGGACCACCACCTGGTTTTGGGCTTTGGGTGGCAGAGGATAAAGGACCGCCCCCATTTAAATTGAGCTGATCAGTCTCAAAAATAGAATTAACAAGATATATGAACTTTGCTTATATTTCAACAAGGTACTTGAGCACTCGGTGTGTTGTCTAGCTCTATGCTTTGGAGATACTTTTTCTATATGTTTGGCTTGGGTTGGTACCCCGTATGCCTTATTATTACCTTGTTTCGCAGGACTTTTAATGTTTTCTGTAGCTTGTGCTTTCCTTGCTGAGGCGTTCTTGGTTTTATTTGAATGCCTCAGGTTCAGAGCTGTAGAAGTTAGAGGTGTAGTTCGGAGACCTTGGGAGTTGTAGCTGTTGTCTTACCCCGCTGCTGCTAGGTAGTGGTAGTTAGTTTTCTTCTTATGTTCAGACATGCTAGTTTGAAGCCAATGGGTTGGTGTCTAGTTGTTGAAGCCCATTGTGCCTCCTTTTGTTACATTGCAGCTTACATGCTAGTTATTACCACTACTTTTCGATCTCGTGTATCTTGCTCTCTGGGAATAATTTATGCATAGGTGCGTTATGGTTATAAAATGATTTTCTTTCATTCTCATTGCATCTTTTATAGGTCAAATACTTATATTTAAGTCACGTACAAGTATCTTCATAACCAATCTAAATCTAGATATGTGCATATCATTTCCTTTACGTCCAAACATCCCGTGCATATAGGACTTTAATTGAACTATATCAAGTATCTTTTCGCTGCAATTACATATATACTTTCTTCTGGGGACTAGTTGATCCACAAACTGAGAGACACAGTTCTTACCCCAAACCTAATAAGTGATTTTAAGTAATGAGTCATCATGTAAACCTGCTTTGTAATGAACAAGAGATAGGTTCCTGCCTAAGCATCTGCAGTGGTATCCTTCATGACGTGGCATCATGACACATATTTTCTCTACTCTGATATTCCTAATTGCTGAGAAAATGCGGGTTGTGACAGTGGTGGTAGAAGGGTTTCCCCGGAAACCTCTAGGAGCCTCCAAAAATTGGCCTGTAAAATGGCCCAGGCATGGGAAATCCCAGTCGTTGGTTGTTTGGGGATGATGACCCAGGACCGCTAATCGTGCGCCAAGATTCGTGCAGCGTGATGAAATATAGAAGTTATATTTCATTTACATTTTGTCACAGATTTTGCCACTTTTTATTCTTAAAAATTGAGGCCCTTAGAGGCCATAAATTGAAAAATTAGCGGAGACAACTTTTGTAGATTCTTGAATCTACTGTCTATAGGAATTAAAATCAAGACATTTAGGGTCCTACTTCTCCTTGTAGGTCAGTTTTAGAGGGATTGGTCTTTGGGGAGGACTGAACTTTGAAGTTGAGTAACTCTCACATAGTAGACTGCATGAAGCTGAAATTTGGACCACATGTGTGTGTACCTTATACCTACTGTGTGCCCAAAAATCATAATTTTGGGGGCACATTTTTCTAAAGTTTTATTAATAATTTAATAAATCATTTATGGTGTATAAATTTGGTTAAATTAACTCAAATATTGTCAATTTTCCTCTGGATTATGGGTCATGTAGATAATAGTGTCTTGTAAAAATGTTGGGCCATTTGGACTCTTGCATGTAAGTAAAATCCAAATTTCAATTGAACCCTAGTATGAAAATCTTAAGAATGTGACACAAGTGTATTTTGTGAATTTAATCAAAACCACTCGATGTATGGTCTTGGACATTTTAACCATAGCTGACATAAGACTAATTACATGGCCTGTCCAAAAATGGGAATTTTGGGAGGACATTTTTCTAAGGTATTAGGAATAATTTAATTAATCATGCATGACTTGATTGTTGGGTTGTATGAATCCAAATCCACCCAAATCTTTTGTGGACAGAGCATTAGGTCATGTTAGGTCTCTAGACAAAATTTGGGACCATTTGGACCCATGCATGTTGATTTATCCACATGCAAACCAAATCTAGTATTGTTAAACCTTAACATGTGACCTAGGGTGGATTTTATGGAATTCTCCCAAACCCCTTGGGAAATATGTTTGAAATTTTAAACAGTGGCATGTTATGCCTAGACCCACATTCTGGCGAAATTTGATTATTTTTGGAATTTATTTTACTATAGTTTCATTTATTATTTAAATAAGCATGAATACGTAATATTCATGGCTTGGTGATAAATAGTAACCCCAAATGTGACAAATCATACTAAGGGTCAAAAAACACCTCAAGGTAGAGATTTGAAGTCAATTGACTTGGTACATATGGGAAAATTCACATGCAAGTGAATGTAGAGTGGGAAGGGGTGCTAATAGCATAAAACCCTTTTCTTGAGTACTTACCTCAATTTGGCTATTGCAAGCAAGAAATAACTTTCTCATGCAAAGGATAGGAGGAAATGTAACCCCTTTGGTAAATTTGGGAATTTTTGGTACAAAAATTCCCTAAGTCTTTACATTGGATATAAATATTGCAAATGTTAATTAATGAAATATTTTGGAGTGAAACCTTAGGGAAAAATCTGAGACTTGGGCATAAGATCTTACATGATGATATAAACCTCTGTAAATTTTATGAGATTTATTTATTGAGAGGATATCATACTTCCTTCACAATGTAGAGTTTGAAGTTATAACTTAAGAAATTCATATATTGAATTATTGACACTAGAATGCTGTAGAAATTTGTACATAGAATTTTGATAGCAATAGGCACTTCTGGGAATTCTATTAGAAAAATTTATTGAGAAGACATGGTACTTCCTTCAAAATGTAGAGTTTGTAGTTATAACATAAGAAATTCATATCTTGAATTATTTACACTAGAATGCTGTAGAAATTTGTACATAAACTTTTGATGGCAATATGCACTTCTAGGAATTATATTAGATTTACTTATTGAGAAGACATGGTACTTCCTTCTCAATGTAGAATTTGAAGTTATAACTTAAGAAATTCATATCTTGAATTATTGACACTAGAATGCTGTAGAAATTTATACATAGACCTTTGATAGCAATATGCACTTCTGGAAATTATATTAGATTTATTTATTGAGAAGACATGGTACTTCCTTCACAACGTAGAGTTTGAAGTTATAACTTAAGAAATTCATATCTTGAATTATTGACACTGGAAAGCTGTAGAAATTTGTACATAGATTTTTTATAGTAATATGCACTTCTAGAAATTATATTAGATTTATTTATTGAGAAGACATGGTACTTCCTTCACAATGCAGAATTTGGAGTTTTATCTTGAGAAATCCATATCATGAATTATTGACAGAGGAATGTTGTAGAAATTTGTACATGGACTTTTGAAAGCATTATGAACATCTGGAAATTTTCTTGTTACTAGAATTGACTCATCCATAATAAGAATTCATATAGTCACCACTTTAGGACATGTGGGTTTGATTAAAGGCCTCCAGTCTGTGAATATTAAAAATTGAAATATTATAATTAGACCCCTCCCTTATGCAACCACCCCTAGAGTCATTAACTCTCTGATAATTACATATGCATTGTTAGGTTGAAAGATTAACCACTAAGGGCATACATGGGAAGTAATGGTTGGGGTGTGTTTAGTAAACTATCAGTTCGGGATTTGACAATGACCTAATAGGAGAGGTGAGGAATGACCCAACAGGAAGTACAAAATATGATGGTGGGATGAGTTTGGAATCATCTGGTAGGATTGAGGGATGACACGAAGGAATAGCCGGTCACTAGGAAAGACAAGGTTCAGTGTTCAGTTGAACATCGACACTCATCTGCCCGAGTCATTTGGTAATCCACCCTAGGGTATTAGAGTAATTAGTGAGCAAATGGGCATATAAGAATGAGTAGTCACCAATAAGAGTAAATATCCTGGAAAGGGGGATTTGGGCTTCAGCCACCATCGCATTCCCTAGCACTGTTGCGAACCCTTCACTGGGTAGACCTCAGGAAGTCCAAGATTCACACTAAACTTCTAAGTATAACTACATGATAGACAAGAGTAGTAAGTAGGATAACTTGATGCATAAATCTTGTCCCAATTTTGGGATGGATTGGTACAAGGACGTGTTATCTCCTGCGAGCAGTAGGCTCGGTATTATATCAGAAAGGACTGGGGTGTTCTGCGAGCTGAGGGCTCGGTGTTGCACTTAGAGGCATTGTTGTATCAAGTAGTACGTGTAGTCCCTGTGTGTTCATAGGGGCGTACATAAAGGTCTAGGCCAAATGTAGTTTCATATATAAGCTTAGGAGTGGATGACCCGATCCACTGCACCTGTTTGCCTCAACGGGGTGTACCTGTGCGGAGACTCGAAAAGGGAATATAGAGATGGTGTTACCAGATAGTACGCAGATACCATGTGTGTTGTTAGGGGCGTATAAGAGGTCTAGGCTGGGAGTTGTGTGACATAAGCCTAGAAGTGGACATGCCCAATCCACTGCCCTGTTTGCCTCAACCGGATACCTGAGTTATCATACTCGAACAGAGGGAACTAACAAAAAGGACTGTACGTACAGAGTCAAGTGGGTGAGTTGCATCATTGCATTGCATAACATAGCATAACATTATTGCATAAACAAGACCTCATCATATAATTAGTATGGGGTATTTTATACGATGAGTTAACCTTAGTGCCAGATCCCATAAATTATGTATTTGTGAGTGTATACATATAAGTTAAGGTTACTTTTATAGCCGTTCTTTTTATATAGAAATTTCTCATTCATATGCTTTTATTATGAATACTACGGCTTGACGTTTCTTTATAAAGTTGTTGGAACCTTGTGAACTCTTGGATTGTGCTTATGGCTTACTTTGTACATATGGATAACTTTTGAAAAACTGCTAGAGATAAAGTACTTTATACATAAATAAACATGTTAGCTAGTTCCATGTCACATGCTCGTCTTTTTACCCCTTGCTGTCCTCCGCTTCCTTCACCCGCACAGTGCCTAGGAGTCGCAGGTGGAGGCGGTGAGGAACATGCTGAGTCTTATAGACTGATGGTCGGTAGTGGCATAACCAATAGGAGCGCCAGGGGGAGCAGACCCTCAACCAGAGGGAGGAACAGGACACGGTGGCTAGACCTAGACTTGGTCTCTCGGCAGCTGCAGGGAGAGCACCGGTGAGCGGCCCTCTTCCGATACCCACTCTTCACGTCTGCCCAGGGCAGAGCAGAGAGTTTTACATTCATGAAGGAACTAGTCCGTGTCAGTTCTTACAGTGTTTTATCTTTGCCAAGAGAGAGGCCAAGAAAGCATGATGTATCGGGCTTAAGCCCTTTAATCTTTAGCATTTCCTTTTTCAGTACTTATTCTATTATTATCTTATTTAGACAAGCTTTTAAATATCTTAATGATTATGTGATTGTTGTGGACATGTTCTCTTTAATTATTTATATAGTGTGGTTGGCCTGGATGAATGATAAGCCGACAGGATTGGCATAGTGTGGTGGTGACCAATCCATGAGTTGGTGCCACCGCAAGACGGCGGTTCTGGGCGATAAGACCCGGAAATGAAAGCAAAAAAATAGTGGTTCTTACAGAAACTTTACCCGCGTAGATCACTACAACTAGAGCACGGACAAAGTTAAACAGAACCTGTTCCCATGTAGATCAGTGAGAGGTGCCAACCTCTTGTACACCGTGTGATCATGGGAGAGGTCGTGGAAGGTGCTTACCTAGACCGGCCAAAAGCTCTTTTTCCCACCTAAGATTGTGTTGCTTAGGGTGGAGTTGATTGTGGATTGATATTGTGTTACCCTCATGTGGTTGCTTAGGCGGTTGTGGGAATCCTCTGGGTGAGCCTAACCAACATCATGTGCATACCTAGGTTCCCCTTATTTTGATGCTCAACCTAAAAGATTGATTGTGCTTGAAACCTCACCCTGTATAGTGTAGTTGCACTTTCTTTATTTGATTATATGTTGCATGCACGGCTTGATTGCATGATTAGTGGTGACACACCCCTGAGCCATCTAGATGGTCATGGTGGGTGGGATCGTTATGTGTTTTGTGTTCAGCTCATAGCTGACCCTCGTTTACCTCTTATTGGATGTTGGTCAGGTGCTAGTGAGCCAAGTGGAAAGTAGCGGGATGGAGCCATATGTTGTGTTGGCCCTGGAAGGCCAACCTCTGTTTTACTGCTTTCCTTATATTATCGGTCTGCGTACCGAAGTATGTTTTGAGTTAAATACATTGTCTAAATGTAAGGCCTTAAGGTCTTAACTCTTTATTGTTTCATTCCTGGGATAGTGGACAATTCTGAATATAATGTTATTAAATGCTTCTACTTATGTCTGTGATACTCTTGTGTAGTTTCTTTTTTATTATCGTCTTATTAATGTCTATCTAGTGTATTCAATATGGCGTGGGGTCCCGACCGGACCTACTGTTATATTGTTTGTACTGGCAGGGTGTTACATACATTTCCTTCTCCAAATGAAGAAGGCTAGGTAATCCTGTCACCAACTTCTTGGCCACCATCACCTTCAGCTTCTCCATGCCAACGTGTCCCAACCTCTCATGTTAAATGATGGCTCCATCATTGGCCCTCATCTTGTCCACATAGGACAAAGTAGACGAGACAAAGAGATCACAGACTCTTCTTCCCGTATGCGTGACAGCCACCTTCATGGAAGAATCATTTCGAAGGAACTTCACCTCCTTCGGCATGAACAACACATGATAACCCGCACCCACCGCATTGGTAACTGAGAAATGGTTTTTCTTCATATCGAACACATGATAAACATTATATAAAGTAGGATCTTCGCCTTCAATATTCAAGACCACACTACATCACTTCTCTACCGCATGCATAGTGTTGTTCATTGTCACTATAACATCATTGCCTTCATATTTTTGAAGAGAGGAGAACTTTGAGTCATCTCCTGTAAGATGGTTTCCACACCCAGAATCTACTATCCAATCATTTTGGAAGTTGATGGTGTTGGGACCTTATGTGATCTGGAAGTAGTCAACTTGTTAGTCTCGCTGCCAACATAATATGAGCATATGGGGTCACACATAATAACACACGAGAAATTTGATATATTATCGGAGTGGCTCGACTCATATAGAAGATGAGTGGAAAGCCAAACTTGGATGAGTGGAAGAAAGTCTATGTTGACTAGATTGCATGTTGATATAGTGATATTGACTAGATGATCTAGATGATCGATTAAAAGGTCTAGCCGATCAACTAGACAAAGTCATCTAGAAATTTCTGTGTTGTCTAGTCGAATCGACTAGATCGTCTGACTGATCGACTAGAATGATTCATCTAGACTGTTTCAATATTGACTAGATATATTCGACTAGACGGTCCATCCAATTGACTGGATGGTCTAGCCGATCAACTAGAAGGATTCGTCTAGACTATTTCATTATTAACTAGATAGATTCGACTACATGGTATAGGCAATCAACTAGAAGACTTTGACTAGGTTGTCACTGTGTTGATATAGTGTATATCGACTAGATATCAAACCAATCGACTAAATTGACTTGTCGATCGACTGGATATCAAGTCGACACAGACTGAGTCTATTTTTCTCCCTCTTCTAAACCCTGAACCCAGTTCAGCTGTTCTTAGAGTAATTCCTATTGAAGCTGAACCCGGTTCACTGATGATTATATATTGATATAATCTTATATCTTGGTTAAGTTTTTTCAACTATTCTCGAGCCCCTTCTGAAAGGTTCTAAAGAGCAGATAAACCCCAACGACTTCCTTTTGTGAACTAGAACTATAGCGCTGGAAGTCCAATCCTGGAATCAAACCTAGCAGTTCGTGGAGACGAAGAAACCGATCATTCTTCCAGGATGTTATCGCATGATGACAGCGAGGTGTTTCTGGGCGTTAGTGTGGACATACCGTAAAGACACAAATTTATCTTCTGTGTTCTCATGGACTAGCCGATTGACTAGAAGGTCTAGTCGATTGACTAAATGGTCTAGCCGGTCGACTAGAAGACTTCGACTAGGCTTTCTCTGTGTGATATAGTGTATATCAACTAGATATCAAACCGATCGACTATATTGTCTAGCCGATCGACTACATATCAAACCGATCAACTAGATTTTCTAGCCGATCGACTAGATATCAAACCTATCGACTACATTGTCTAGTCGAACCACTAGATATCAAGTCTACATAACCTGAGTCTTATTTTCTCCTTCTTATAAAACTTGAACCCGGTTCACCTGTTCTTAGGGTAATTCCTATTAAAGTTGAAACCAGTTCTCTGAGAATTATATATAATATTATTTCAGTTTTAGGGTTAATCTTGTACATTTTTCCAACCCCTTATGGAAAGGTTCTGTAGAGCGGCGACGGTGTGTGCGGCGACGGGTTCGACCTAACATCGATGATTTTCTTCTGGAATTAAATCTAATAAACTGTGAAGATGAAGGCCCAGACCATTCTTCCTACCTGCTATTGTGTGATGACATCGAGAAATTTCGCAGCATTAGTGTGGACTTCCTGTAAAGACACATATCTATTTCTGCATTGACGAAACTCAAGCAACTATTAGTCGATGATCTCGAATCAGCCGAAGATCGAGGAAGACAAATCAGAATAGGATTCCGATTCAAGCAAGCATTTCCTGGAGTAGTCCGATCGATTATTAACTCGGTCCCGCATAGGAACTTACAACAATTATTTATTGATTCATGGTTATCGCAAGATACATTGGCTTCTCTTTTGGGTTTTTCTTGAATTTTCGATGCGCACATATGATGTGTAAACCCCATAAAAACCCAATAGAATCTGCATTTCGACACAGGTACTTTGAACTTTGTTTCTTGATTCATGATTATCGTGTAGGACCTCTTTTTTGCATTCGCTCCCGGGTCTTACCGCCCAGAACCACCGTCTTGCGATGGCACCAACTCACGAAGTGGTCGCCACCACAATATGTCGATTCTGCCGGCTAATAAACATCATTCAGGCCAATCACATATCACAGTAATAGAAGAGTTAAATGAAACAAGTCCACAAGATCACATTATTTATACATCATAATACAAATGTCCATGTAAATTAGTTTTCATATGCCCTTTTAGTATAAATTTTAGTAATTATTTAATATGAAATTTTATTTTACATGTCAATTTTAGCTTATAACTAATTCTTTTATGAAAATTGATTCTAATTTAGCTTATTTATAATTTTGCAGAATTTTGGGACAATTTGGAAAAAATTTGCATTACACGCCCTCGGTCACGCCCGTGACCAAGGGCGTGTGATCATAATACCAGTCCAGAGTTGATGTCGCGTAGTTGAGCTCGTCCACAACAAGTCACGCCCTCGGTCATGCTCGTGACTCAAAGGTCACGCCCGTGACCAAGGGCGTGTAAACATAAAATCTTCCCAGCAAAGGTGTCGTTGAGATATGGAGATGTAGTACAAAGTTGACTCAAGTCACGCCTGTGACCCAAATGTCCCGACCGTGACATTCCCGCGTGATCCTTGCTCACCTCCGCGTAGCAATTAAGCCCACGCTGCATTAAATGAAGCCGTTCAAGTACATGCTCATGACCCAAATGTCACGGCCATGACATGTCCTTTTCCGCCGTGACGTCACGCAAGACCCACGATGTTGTCCCAGCTGAGATGAACAATCTTTACATGCCCTTGGTCATGGCCGTGACTGAGGGCGTGTAACTTGAAAAAAATTTCTATAAAATCAGGGGATCTCCTTAAGTTCAGGGTTCAGAAATTTATAGAGGGGGAGGTGCTGCTAGAGCTGTTAGTGTCCATTTTCATGCTTTTGTTCATGTCTTTCCATTTCATGTTCTCTCTCTTTTCCTTTCAAGCAATGTTATAATTTTTCTTCCATGCAATAGTCTAGTGTATGCTTGTAACTTTACTTTTCTAGCTTGGTAATTTTATTTAAGGCTTGTAATAGTTTTTAATTTCAATAAAATTTAGTTTTGCTCTCTTTCTTTCTCTCTTTATACTTTAGTCATATTTTCCTTCATGCAATTTTATCTTTCTCTCCTTTCTCCCTCCACCATGATTAACTAATTCTCATTAGTGCTCAATCGAAATGAACCGAGGATGAGATAATCAAGTTATGATCTTCTAGCTCTCTTTTTCCGTTATTGTAAATACTTGATTTACTCTTTATTTTTAATTAGCGAGATCATATTTTCGTTATGTGGTTTTCGCTTTAGTTTTCTTACTTAGCTAGCCAAGAGGCTCAAAGTATGAATCAGTCACTCAAGAGTAAAGAGAGTTGTATGCACCCCTCGAGAGAGGATGACATAAATCTCACGGATTGGAGTCAAATCCAATTGAGGTGTTCACAACGAAAAGCATGTTTTAGGTAATCGATTATAGAACGAGAGTTCGGTTGATTTTTCCTAAACATAGTTGGGCATTTCCCTCGAGAGAGGCATGTTCAAGCTTCGGGAGCCTCCACGGTCAACGGTGAAGTATTTTATTTAAATGGAATTAGATTTATTTTTCCTTCTCTTAATTATTCTCACTCCAAGGTGATTTTAGATTTAGCATTAATCCTTTTTACCATCCTTTAAACCTTAATCTAGTTTGCAAATTATCTCTTTTAGCTAAGTAAAACAAAACCTTAAAAATAATTAGATAAGATAATAGTGACCTCCTCGAAGTAGAAGTAATAAACGCGCCCCGAAGAATATGACCTTGGTATTTCTAAAATATCCTATACTACGGACGATAAGGTACACTTGCCTTCATCGGATATAATTTGGAAAACATCATCAATCTATATCTCTTTGCTTTTTCATATTTCCAAATCTCTAAGTAAGAAGTAGATTTTATCGTATCAAGTTTTTGACGTTGTTGCCGGGGTCTTTTGCGTAGATATATTGAGAAGAGGATAGCTATTAATTTTATCAGATTTCTTTTTATTTTATTTTACTTTCTCTAGTTTCAAAGATCTTAAATGTGTAATCTAAATCTTGGAAAGGGACGTTTGGGTTATCATCCCATCACACCTCCTAGTACCGGTGAGAACCCCTAACAAGGTATACCTAGGGAAGTCCAAGACTAACTTAATCCGCCTAAAAGAAAAAAATATAATAATCAAGTTTTCCTCTTTCTTTCTTTTTATTTTTATTATTCTCTCTTTTCCCTTTTTGTTCTTTCTTCTTTCCCCTTCTTCTTTATAGTGTATGATCCGAGGTAGAACTTCAAATATTCCTTTTGATCCAGAGATTGAGCGAACCATTTTTCGGCACTGTCGTTCTCGTAATCAGGATATACACTTAGAATTCGAAGAGTCGATCGGGGACACTAACACAACAAATATGGATCATAATCTTAATCCTCCTAATCCTAAAACGCCCAATCCTAATGAAGCCGCGCAACGGACCATGTCCTATTATGCGCGGCCGAATTTGGAATGCACACAGTCAAGTATTGTCCGTCTCGCAGTGGCGAACAATAACTTTGAGATCAAGTCTAGCATCATACAAATGGTGCAACAATCAGTGACCTTCGATGGTCTACCAGACGAAGATCCAAACTCTCATATCTCTTACTTTCTCAAAATTTGTGATACGTTCAAAATCAATGGTGTCACTAATGATGCCTTTCGATTATGTCTTTTTCATTTTTCTTTGTAGTCTAAGGCTAAGCAGTGGCTGGGCTCCCTACCTAAGGGGTCCGTCACTACATGGGTCGAAATGGCAGAAAAATTTCTCACTAAATATTTCCTGCCTGCAAAGACCGCCAAATTGCGCACAGCTATTGTGTCATTTATGAAAATTGACTCAGAGTCTCTCAGTTGTTTATGGGGTGTCTACTTTATCACCTAGAGGGGGGGGGGGTGTATAGGTTTTTTCAAATTTATTTCTTCCCCTTTATGATGTTGTTGGTTTTTGATTAATGGATTTATAAAATAATGAGCAAAACACAGAAAGTACACAACGATCTATAAAGGTTCCTCAAGACCGGGTGTCTTGAGTAGTCCTCTCTCCCTCTATGCCTACCCAGCAGTGTGCTAGGCTCGGCAAATTCCGCCAAAAGCTTCAGGCCCTCAAGCCTTACAACACAGACCCGCAAGTCCCAACAGCCTAGGCCCGCAAGCCCCTACTGCCCCCGAGCCCGCAAGCTAGACACTCAGGCCCTCAAGCCCTACAACACGGACCAACAAGTCCCAACAGCCTAGGCCCGCATGCCCCTGCTGCCCCCGAGCCCTCAAGCTCGACAGATTTCACCCACAAGTGCACTGCCCTGGCCCTCAAGACTCACAGCTCTCCAGCCCTCAAGCTAGAAAAATTTGGCCCGCAAGCCTTACAAGAAAATACAGTAATACAACCGTTCTTCCGCCTGATGAAGATCGGCAACTTAGCCTAATGATGATTGGCTCCTTACGATTGAAGAAGATTCTTCTGATTCAGATCTTTGACAGCGCGGTTCTTCTTCAATCTATACTTTTTGCCAGATGTTGAACGACGACTTCTCAGTCAGTGAAGATGACTGATTCTTTTGAGAACGCTTGAATCTTGTTCTCTTTCTTCTCCGCTAAATATACTATTCTATTGAAGAGCGGCGGGATTCTTTTTCTCATTCTTTTTCTTGCACAGCAAGCTTCTTTCTTTCTGATCTTTTTCCCCTTTTTTTAGGGCAACCTCTTATCTCTTTTATAATACTGCGAGGTCCCCAATAGTCTTCTGAAAAAGTTTCTTAAGTGTCAGAAGCTCCTTTACTTAAGTGCACGCGCTGATTAGACAATCAGGCGGTGGTATTAATTGCTGACATCATGTCCGTAAGATTTGAATTCTGTCTTGAAGATACTTGCATCATTACAACGACAAGCTATCTCTGACTATGTCGTCGCGATCTTCCTTCTTGCTTCATGTCGTCGTGATCAAATTGTTCTCTCGACGACATGCATTCTTTACGACGATGTTTATTATTTCTCGATGACACAACCACTTTGGTGAAGTCGACGTGATGCAGGACGACCTGACCCGACCCGGTCGGCGGATAAACACCGGCTCTCGGAACACGTTCAAGCACGCCCGCTCCCAAGGTCTGCAGCCCTAGCACCCCAACCCGTCTCCACGTCTGTTCTCAGCGCGGCGGGTTGTTGAGGCTGGGGATCGAACCCCAGACCTCCTTGATAAGAACCTCTCCTAACAGGCCTTATCACCAACTGGTCAGTTGGTGATAAGGCCAGTTAGGAGAGGTTCTTATCAAGGAGGTATGGGGTTCGATCCCCAGCCTCAACAACCCGCCGCGCTGAGAACAGGTGCGGAGACGGGTTGGGGTGCTAGGGCTGCAGACCTAGGGAGCGGGCGTGCTTGAACGTGTTCCGAGAGCCGGTGTTTGAGAATCACTGTTGGTTCGGAGAGGACAAATTCCAGGCCGACGATGTCCAGTAGCTTAATGGCATCTTGAACTTCTTCTGGTCCTTCCATGAAACCATTCCTTACCACCTCACTTCCTTCGAAGAGGAATCCTTCCTTCTTTGGTGGCATTTCTTACGTGTTCCAGGAGGGTTTCAGCATGATCTACTCGTTCACTCTCAGAGGGCATGGAGAACACGACAACTTTTTAGGGCTAATGTAGAGAATGTTTTAATTTTCGAAACATTTGATTTTATTTATACTCCCAGAGTTGGAAGTCGAAGTGTCATTTAAATGTCTAATCAACTCGAGTTTAGCTGTAGACATTGTGCTTAGGTTTAAATAAGAGACCACCGATGATTAGATATCATCGTGATGCAGATCGTTTGACGATACCAATCATCATTCCGATGATATGGTTTTTGAAAATTACTTTTACAATTTTAGATGGAGATGAGTTTAAACATTACCATGGTTACCTTCACCTTAGCCTCTAAGTCTCCTTGAGCTAGTGGCTCACCCTCGATGGAACGTCCACTTATCTTTACTTCTAGCTCCCCCTAGATTAGTGCACCTTGGTATGTGGTAAGCTTTTCTTAGTCCAGAGCTGAGCCTGGAGCACTTACTGTCCATTAGCCTTGTTTGCTTTTTAATGGCTATATGGATTATCCTGCAAGACAGATTTAATATCCCTTAGGAACCCAAGGTGACTTGGGTCCTAGGTTCTTGTTAGTATAATAGGAAATCCCTCTACTCACCGCAGCCCTTCCAGGAGGTCTCTCCTTTGCATTAAGCACACTAGGGTTGTGCCAACAGTCGATGGCAAAGTGTCCCACTTTGCAACAACACCAACATTCATGGATGTTTTACCTTCTTTTCTGAACAATTTTTGAAGTATGTTCAGTAGAGAAGGCAGCAGCATTCTTCCTATCTCTCTCAGCCAAGAGCTGACTAGCTGCTCTAGTATCATTGTTTCTTCTTAATTTTATCTGTTTGTCAGCAATAGATGTCAGCTTGGTAGCTGACAGGGTGTTGATGGCATCAGATATGTTCAAGTGAGAATTGATCATACTGGGGCTACTAGTCTGCTTCTTATCTGGAAGTGATTGAGAAAATATTGCACCTTTATCCTTGAGAGTGGGGGCTGGGACACCAAATACTAATGGTCCATGATGGGCCAATTGAATTTCCTCATGGGGAGCCTTTAATGCACTCATCCCCATGCCCTTTCTCTTTCCATAGTCAGGAGCTTTTTCATGACTGGTGGAGCTTCCATTCATCCAGTGACCATGGACACTGTCCTGATCATACCTATTTGAGGGAAGCACTACCTTCTGAAAGGTGGTATGAGGCTCTGCTTTAGTCTTGCCCCTTTCTCCATTCCCAGCATCTATTTCCCCTTCATTGTAACCCAATCCCCTCCTATTTCCATAGGAGGAGAAGGTGTCAATGATGGGCAGTACAGTTTTGGGCTTAGAGAATTGAGCCACCAAGCATCTTTCCTTAAGAAGGTCATTCTTAAGTTTCTTGATAAGTTCTTCCCTTTGGCTTCTTTCATCATAAAGCTTGTCTATGATTTTGTTGAGCTCATTCGGATCGGTGTACTTGCTGTAGGACATTCCCAGTTTCCTATCCGATTCAACCTTAAAAGGTCTGAGAGATTCTAGCTCCCTAGCTTGTTCCTTAACAAGCCTTTTTCTCTTCCTCAGAGCCTCCAAGAGATCACCAAACTGTTCTAATAGATCAGTATGATTCTTATTGTTGCAAGATGAGCTGTCTTCTGCATCATCTTTAGATGATGAACAATCACCTGATGCACTCTTGGTCTTCTTAAATGAAAATGAAGCAGGTAGTAAAGGTGTGTGAGTGGTGCATACCTGATCATGATGCGATTCATAATGATTTTCTTCATCTGATAGAGCCATCAACCCATGAACCTCTTCATCTTCAGAATCACAATATGTAGGAGACAGAGGTGCTCTTATCCTCTCTCCTGCTCCAGAGCATTCATCATCTTCTGATTCATTGTCTGCAGTAGTCAGTGGTGCTCTGATGCATACCTCTTTATGAGAGGTCTCTTCTTCAAGGTCTTCCCCTGATCCTTCCATGAGGACTTCTAAGAGGTCCCACATGTCCTTTGCTGTGGTGCAACAACTCAGCCTCTGGTGTGTTGCTAGATCTACTGCACCAGCTAGAATGCTTCTCGCTTCTTTGTCCAAGCTGGCAAGAAGAGTCTCCTCTTTTAACATCGTCATGGAGGGACCTTTTTGAAAAACCAAGAACATTCTTGGATCCATTGCCTCCATGAATATTCTTGCTCTAACTTTCCAAATGGCAAAGTTCTCCCTGGAACAGATAGCTATTCTTGACTCCATAGCTTTGACACTTGGACACCCACTGGCAGATCTGTTCAAGCTGTTAAGCTTTTCTTTGAACAACCTCGCTTTGATACCACTTGTTGTTTATGGGGTGTCTACTTTATCACCTAGAGGGGGGGGGGGTGAATATGTTTTTTCAAATTTATTTCTTCCCCTTTATGATGTTGTTGGTTTCTGATTAATGGATTTATAAACTAAAGAGCAAAACACATAAAGCACACAACGATCTATAGAGGTTCCTCAAGACCGGGTGTCTTGAGTAGTCCTCTCTCCCTCTACGCCTACCAAGCAGTGTGCTAGGCTCGGCAAACTCCGCCAAAAGATTCAGGCCCTCAAGCCTTACAACACGGACCCGCAAGTCCCAACAGCCTAGGCCCGCAAGCCCCTACTGCCCCCGAGCCCGCAAGCTCGACACTCAGGCCCTCAAGCCCTACAACACAGACCCGCAATTCCCAACATCCTAGGACCGCAAGCCCCTACTGCCCCGATCCCTCAAGCTCGACAGATCGCACCCGCAAGTGCACTGCCCTGGCCCTCAAGCCTCACAGCTCTCCAGCCCTCAAGCTAGACAAATTTGGCCCGCAAGCCTTACAAGAAAATACAGTAATACAACCGTTCTTCTGCCTGATGAAGATCGGAACTTAGCCTGATGATGATTGGCTTCTTACGATTGAAGAAGATTCGTCTGATTCAGATCTTTGATAGCGCAGTTCGACGATCTTCCTTCTAAGCTCGACGATCTTCCTTCTGCGTTCGACGAATAGCATTCTGCGATCGACGAACTTGCCATCCTTCGTTCGACGATCGGCATTCTTTATTCGACGATCTTGCTAAGTCTCAGCGATCGATGAACACGCTACTTCTCAGCGGTTGCTTTGCTCATCATCACGACGACAGTCATACTTTGTCGATGACATCTCCTATCCTTCTTGACGATATAGTACTTTGTGAAGTCATTAAAGTATATGACATATTGTCGATCTCTGCAAGCATAAACTAGATGGAATGTTAAATACAACTTGCATTTATCATTGAGCTGAGCACTTCTTCAAATTAGGAACTTTGCAGGGCACTGTTCCCAACACTCTCTATGATATATGGGAGTGCTTCAAGGAGCTTTTGCGTAGATGCCCTCGCCACACACTTCCCACTTGGCAATAAGTGCAAATCTTTTACAATGACTTGAATTTCCAAATGAGGCAAATGATTGATGAGACCGCTGGGGGAATGTTAAATAACAAAACCATAGACTCTGCTCAAGAGCTTTTCAAGGAGATGGCCGTGAATGCGTATCAATGGAATATGCCCCGAGATAGACCTAACAAGTCGGCTGGTATTTTTGAAATAGACGCAAATGCAAATTTAGCTTTACAAGTTGAGCGCTTACCAAAGCAAGTGATAGAGATGTGTGCTTCCTCAGCCACTCCTCCTTAGGATAATAATGTTTTAATTGAAGAGCAGGTTGACTACATGGGAAATCCTCCTCGGCCTTCCTATAACCCAAACTCCACTCTGTACAACAACACTTACAATGCGGGTTATAGGAATCATCTAAATTTCTCACGGAGCAACCAAGGAAATGCTCAGTGCCCTCAAAATATTAATCAACCTCCTAATCCCCCTCTAAATCTAAATCCTCAAAATTTTAATCCACCTGATTTTCCACCGCAACAGCTAAAGCCCTCTTCGCTTGAAGAGGTCTTTGCAAAATATGTTGCTACAAATGAATCAAACATCCGGAACCTCACCGGATCAATCAAAAATTTAGAGAATCAAGTGGGCCAGCTAGCGAAAATGTTCTCTGAGCATCAGCAAGGAGCACAATCGGGAAATACGGAGCCAAATCCAAGGGAGAGCGTGAACATGATTACTCTCCATAACGGAAAGGAGGTGGTTTCAAAATAGGACTGATGAGTCTGATTTATATAGGGTTTTTTCAAACTCATCTGGGCTACTTTTCACGCACTTGCACTTCACTTTTGGATCATAATCGTTTCTATTTACGCAATATCATTTACGCACATGAAGTTCACATTTAAGCCTGTATTGGTGTGGTTTTATCCTACCCTTGTATTGTATAGTTATATAGATCTTTGTGAATGCTTGGATTGGATATTATTTTCCCTCTGCCAGTGGGCCTGGACTGTTTTCCTGCTGGTACAGGGATTGTGTGGACACTCAGAGTTGGTTTGGGCCATTTTTAGCCTAAAAGGCCACTGGTCGTGCATTTTTGTTCAGCACGATCAGGTGCACAACCATTGGTCGTGCGTGAGCATTCTGAGTTTGGACGCATTTTAGGTCTTTTTGAGCGCCATTTTCAGGTACTCTTCATCCTCCTTCGCTCTCCATCATCCAAGAGACTCCAAGGAGAGGATTTTAGCCCAAAGATCATCAATATCAAGCAAGGAGATTGTGAACCAGAGTAGATCGGGTCGTGAGACGAAGAAGACAAGTCATTGGAAGGAAGTGACAGCCCTCATCTACCCCGAACGTAGTTGTGGACCGAGTTTTGACGCGGATTGACAACCCAGTGATTCCTTCCATGAATCCCAACAAGGCTTCAGATGTGGTCGATTCTCTTGCACTCTTTCTTCTCGATTTGATACTTGTAGCTAGATTCTCTACATATTGATAATGTTGCACATCTAAACCTAGATTTGTATTGATTATTTCATGTCTATGTGAAATTACCTTATTGTTTATATGTGTGTATGTGGTGCTCCCCCATTACATCTTCATTCTGCCATTACCCTCCAGTCTTTTACGCAAGCCTACCTTTCCACTACATGAGCCTACTCTTCCATTACACTTGACTACTCGCCCATTCTGTGTGCCTACTCTTCCATCCGCCAAGCTAAGCGGTGCTAACGGCCTGTATAATCCACCTCGACTCCGCCGGTGCGAACCATTCCATCTGCAAGCCTACTCTTCCACCTGCGTAACTAAGAGATGCTACGGCCCTCAAACCTTTCCACAGTTACACTCAACTCACCTGCTTGCCTTCTCGCTCATCCACCTAGCGAAGCAGAGCATAGCGGCCTGCATAGTTTCCATTCGCCTTGTGAAGCAGTGCATACCGGCCTGCATAGTAGTGTTAATTTAGGTTCTTTTATTTTGTTTCCAAAACCCAAAACCAAATTCTCCGCATTCCATCTGCTAGAAAAGACTTCAATTTAAGTCCTACCTTAAAAGTTAACTCCACCTTACTGTGTTCCTTCGAGATTGATACTTAGGAATCACTCCCATTTTATAATACTTAAACGATCGGTACACTGCCATTTCCTGCCGCAGTCTTGCTCCCGCCAATAGCAGTGTGTAAGATTCGCACATCAAGTTTTTGGCGCCGTTGCCGGGGATCACAGTCGTCTAAGTTTTTTGGAGAGGGAGACGAGAGGTAGAAGTGCTTCCATTTGTAAATTGCATCCTTTTTTTCGTATTCTATTTTTCTTTCTTTTAATATAGGTTGTTTTAGGGAATTATTGTTGGGTGTATTATTTTGCACAATAGTGTTTTTCTTTTTAATCTGGTTATCTTCAAGCAATGTGGGCCTCGTTGTCATTGGTGTGGATATATCTCTTATGCTAGTGATAGATGTCCAAAGGGAGATATTAGCCCTAGCACTTAAGGCCCAGTATGTAACATCCCCAATCCTTCTAGACCCCTAGTTGGTATTAGGGCTTGGGTGGTGTGCAGGGTGGCCACTAAGGCCCTTGGACCAAGTGGAGTGTGCTAAGTGCACACCAAGGGCACAAAATCAACATAGCCCAATACCACTCCCTTAGGCCAATTGACCCTCAATTCACCAAATTGACCTCCCCCATACCACCCTAACCACTAAGGAAGACCATTACCTTGAGAGTTGCACTTGGGTGGGACCCAATTGTATGAAATTGACCAAAGTCAACAATAGGTCAACATTTACCAAACTAAGTCAATTAGGGTTCAATTGACTCTACATGTTCAAATTGACCTTACCACTACACTCTAAACACTTTAAGGAACTCATTAGACCCAAAAGCCCCATCACTTGGTCAACCAATTGACCAATTTGACCAAAGTCAACTCTAGCTTAATTTAGGTCAAAATCACCCCCCTTTGATTAAATTGAACCAATTAGAGACCCACCATGGACCAACTAATGTTGGGTGATGTTAAGGGACCCATGACCCCCCCAAGTGGGGTCAACCCACTCACCTTGGTTGACCAAAGTCAACCATGGTCAGCATAGCCCATTAATGGTGAAATTCCAAGCCTAAATTGAGTGGAACCCCAACACCCATCAATTAACCATCTTTCATGGACCTAGGTCATAGCATCATCAACCTTGGACTGAACCCAAAGCTTAGGCTTGATTAACCAAATGAGAGGGGGGACAAAAAGTGGTTTAAAAAGCAAAAGCAAAAGAAAAAGCTAACACCCCCTCCTTTACACTCCTCCTCCAATCAGCCTAGGGGTCTCCCCTGATTACTGTGGGTCTGGGCTTGACCCAGGTGGAAGCAAGGGGCCAGCTGGTGCAGGAGGGTGGTAGCCATGAGAGGACCGAGTAGGCTCCAATTCAAAACCAACCAAAGAGGCCTCCTCACTTCATTTTAGCCACGCCATTAGCTTCAGGAGGTCGAGAGCAGACGGGAATAACACTTGGAGCAGAGATTTAGCTGGAGAATCAAGATCGTGAGCGGGGTCGCCGGAGCAAGGAAAATCCATGGCCAATCGCCGCCGGAGCCGCCGCCACGCACCAATAGTGGTACGTTTCTCCTCCCCTCCCCTCATGCTAGATCCTCATGTGGTTTATTTCAAGGTCCAGGCTCAATTGAGCCGGGATAAGTTCACGAAATCACCCAGATTTCCATCGTTTTGGAACTATCGGGTTCGCCGGAATACGCCTCCTCCGGCCGCCTTGTCGCCGGGGAGTTGTTGCCCCGACCACCACGAAGGTGGTGGTGGTGGCTGGCCGTGGTGGCCACCAGGTGGCCGGGAAATGGGGGAGTAATTCGTCCTAGCACAGGAGAATCCCAGCCGTTGGCTGAGGAAGAAGACGATGGCGCTGCCGTTAGATTTGCGCCAAGATTCGTGCAGATCTCATATTTCTATATTTAATTAATTCATTAGTTAGATTTTCTGCCTCTAATATTCAGTCCACTTCAATAATTAATTAAGGTCTCTTATTGACCGAATAAGAAAAAGGGCCCAACATGAAAGTTGTAGGCCTTGATCTTGACTTTCAGTAGGGCTTAAGTTCAGGTCATTTGGTGACCTACAGCTCCCTAGGGAGCTGTTTTACTAGGACTGGTCCTACACTAGGTCAGTCCACTAAACTATTTACCTAGGTCAAACCCTTCAAGCTTTGGAGCTGTGCTTTTAACCATGGGTTAGTATACCTAATGGCACCTCCTGCCAAAGGGACAGCCCTTGGTAGGCTCTTTTACCTAGGGTTTTTGTGGTAGTTAGAATTTTTAAATTAAGTTGATTTTTGGAGCATATGATGTCCAAATGACACCAAACTTTGGTGGCATGCTCTTTTGTACATGAGTAGTGCCTACCTAAAATTTCACTCCATTTGGAGTTGATTTGATATGGAAAATGGGAAACCCTAATGAGGGCCTTTAAGGGTCAAATTAGGGTTTAGGTCATTTTGAAGAGTTGAGTGTGTTAGCCTCCTCCCATCATGATGGCTATGTGGGTATGGATATGCAAATGCATGTGACACACCCTATTGGTCCACTTGGAGCCATTAGGGTGGTGTGACCTAAAACCCTAAGGGTAAACCCTTATGGGTGCAAGGTGAGATTTGTGAAGGGCATATGACCAAATGTTCTTGCCTTGGCTCAGAACTTTGTAGATATGTTTGTAGGAGCATAAAATGACTTAGTTAATTTATTGAGAATTTTTAGAGGTATTTAAGTATTTTTCTTCCTAATAAATGAAATTGCCACCCTTTCCTTAATAAAATGAAATGCATGGTCATAGGACCTTGTATGGTGTTGAAACTCTATCAGTGGCTGATTAGGGGTGAAAATGGACTATAGTAATTTTTTTATAATTTATTGAAGTATTATTCCTTGTGTAGGAAATTTTAAGTACTTGCTAGCTTAAGGGAATTTAATTGTGAAAAATGTCAAATCATGAGGAAAAATTGTGAAACTTGGTTTTCTGTCATTCAATGCTATTATAAGCCCATGATAATTACTTGGAAGCTTGTAGAATTATATTTCATGTACCTCATGTTGAAATTGGATTTTACAACCCTTGGGTATTAAATCATTTTAAAATACCAAATCATGGGGCAATGTTATGATACTTGGAAATCTGTCATTTTATATTAATATATGCCCATGATAATTGTTTGGAAGCTTGTAGATTTGTTTTTCATGTACTTCATGTAGAAATTGGAATTTACATCACTTGGATATTAAATCTTTTTAAAATGTCAACTCACATGGTAATGACACAAACTTTTGGGCAGAGGACTCGAGGACCCCATTTGGACACTTGGTAATTTTTGGAGAATTTTCAGAAGTAAAATACTATTTTTCCTAATAATAGTGGCATTTTGGTAATTAAACAACTATGATGATTTAGTAGGCCAAATCATACCCTAGGGTCATGGAACTCAGTGAACCACCTTTATATGGGATATTACCTTACTGATAATTTTCATGTAGCATGAGGAATCATTTTGTGGGTAGTTCATGTGTAATTTGACTTAAGGCCCTAACTACTTTAAATTATATTAAATACCAATTTAATATGGAAAATTATGAAAATTGGAACATACCTTATTAAGGTCAGTGGAAGCTTAGGATAATTATTAGAGACCTTGGTGATGAGGTTTTAGAAGGATTCCCTTATGGGGTTGATGGATGGTTCAACTTAGTGGTCTGCGTTCAGTAAAAACAGAATTTTGAGTTTTAGACAATTCAGACCCCTAAGTAGTGTTTAGGAGTTATATACAATCAGTAAATGAGTTATAGTACACCATGATTCAAGGAGGGTCAATCCTAGGGTTAGTTGTGAGGTTGTGTTAGGGTTAGTATATGAGGTGTGGAGGCACGTCCAACCCGATTGGGTGGGACGGGAGATGAGCTAAGTCACTTTAACTATATGAAATGATGAGGGGTGAACCAAACGTTAATCACCAACTAAAGTAATTGTCTTGAGGAGGATAGTGGGGTTGAGCCCATTGATCCGTAGTACTGTTAGGGGCCCCTTACGGAGTACACCGCGGGAAGTCCAAGATACACCCTAAATATAACCCTAACTAAATTGTAGGCAAGAGTAGCCTAAGTAGGTATGCATACTGGTATGGATCTACTCCGGGATGGAGATGGGTTGGATCAGCTTGTGTGTTAGACCCTGAGCCGGATCCTCGGGTGGACTTGTTAACATTTGTTTCTTATGCTAATAGTGGCAAGTCTTCGGTACTAGGCCAGTCGTGTCACCGACGGTAGTACGTTGACTAAGGTGAGGGTGAGGTTTAGAGGGCCGGTAAGTTTGAGTACCGCGGTCTGGAGGACAATCCCTAATAACCCACCCCGACCTTAAAGTCTGGTGGATTCCAGCAAGAGTACGCAGGAGCTCCGCTGTTGTGTTCTTAGCGTTGAGGCGTACATGAGGTCTAGGCATGGTAGTGACCATACCCGCCTAGGATGTGGAGTGCCCGATCCACTGCCACCGTGAGCCACGACGGTCGGTACCCGAAAGGTTGGCTTCCTTTCAAACAAATTGGGAACTACAAAGGTCTGTGCGCATGGAGTTGTGTGGGTGAGTTGCATTGCATGGCTGCATAATACACATCATAAACATAGCATAATATAACGCACATCTGCATACCCCATCATATAAATTAGTATGGGCTCTTTTATATGATGGGTTACCTGGACATCTTAACTTATATGTCGTATGGGCGTTCATATAAGTTAAGGTACGAATATGTGATGGTAGTTTAGTTTTACTTACTGCACCGCCTTTACTTACTTATTGTTCACTATATTGCCTCTACTTGTTTACTATTTACCGCACTTACTTACATGTTCTTTACCTTTACCTTGTTACTGTTAGCTCTACTGATTATCTTTATGTACTGCTAGTTAGTGCCACGTCACTCTTCTTGTTTACCCCTTGTTTGTCCTCCGCTTCTTCCTCTCTCTCGGTGCCTAGGAGTCGTGGGGGGAGGCGAGGACAAAACGACTTAGTCTTTATGACTAACGGTCGGTGTGACCGCAGGAGTCCGAGGAGACGGAGTTGTCCCACACGCAGCAGGATGAGATGGCAGGACCTGAGCAGCGGATGCAGCGTACTACCACGATGCCACAGGTTGATGATTAGATAGTTAGACTTCCACATTTTGAGTGTTTTGATGTAGTTTCCGCACGTTGTAGAGAGAGAGAGACAATACATTATTGTGGATATGTATCGGGCATAAGCCCCTTTTTGCTTGTACCTCTCTTTTGGACGTTCTGTTTTTCATTATATATGATGCTGTGATATTGTGGACATGCCTTCATTCTGTACATCCTTTTATGGCATATTTTACTTATGAT
Source organism: Dactylorhiza incarnata (assembly GCA_033032865.1). Classification (NCBI taxonomy): domain Eukaryota; kingdom Viridiplantae; phylum Streptophyta; class Magnoliopsida; order Asparagales; family Orchidaceae; genus Dactylorhiza; species Dactylorhiza incarnata. Next base: position 5,815,329 of record JAWHQI010000076.1, on the reverse strand, counting down.
CGTATAGCCGGCAGAGTTGGTGCTGAGCGGTGTTAGCCAACCCGGGTATTGGTGACACCGCAAGGCAGCGATTCTGGACGAAGATCCACCTCAACCGTGCGATACGGGAGAGGTTTGATTTTTCAAGTACCCGAGCGGGTTTTGGAAAAAGAGATCTTACACAGTATATGGAGCACCGACTTCATCTGGTACTCTATATGGTGTGCATAAGTCCTATGGCTATTCTTCTGAGCCTTTACCGACATACTTCTTTGCGGCTTCAGCACCTGTTGTGCCAAAGAAGCCAGCAAGGCAGTGCTTGTTTTGTCAGAGCACGGATCATGCCTTGAAGGATTGTGCTGCTTATCTTCGCCAATTGGACGAGGATGACGAGCTGGATATCCGGATCATCCCGACTCCTAACTCTGACAGCACACCTTCTACCTCTGATTACGTAGTTGTGTCACCTTCAAGTTGTGAAATTTTTTGAATCTTTATGGAGTGAGCAGGAATCATACAACTTAGAGTTCACAAGCCAAACAACCAGAAGCACATGAAGGAAATATGGTCTTTATTGATAAGCAAAATCTTCATTACAGGGAGAGGTATGCTTGGTGAGACATGATTTCTCCAGAACACAAATTCCAAAGAGAAAATTACACAACTTGAAGGAAGATAACTAAGACCGCTCCAGACCGCGCGGTCTCCTTGCCGATCTCTGCAAGCCGCCTAACCGCAAAACACTGCCGATTACAAAACACCACCTCAGACCGCTGAGCAGACCGCACCCTCCTTACGAACTCGACTGATTCTCCCAAACTCCAGCAACCCACACTGCAAGCCGCAGACCGCCCGAACACTTTCAGAGGAAGAGATGATCGCTGCAGACCGCACTATCCGCAGAAGCTGCATAAGGAAATTCAATCAGCAGACTGCCCGGTCAGAAAAAATAGACCGCAGGAATTAGGAACAGCTCAGCTTACACTTGGTGTGTCACGATTTGCTGCTACAGTGGCTCCTATTTATAGGCGTGGGACCTGATCCAGTCACCACCCTATGAGATAGGATCACCACAACCAGATCGCGCGACCAGACCGGTCAACCCGCGTGATCAGCTATAGTTCTTTCTACTTCATTTGATGAGCTCGCCGGCTTCACTCCAGACCGCGGGAGATCGCCACTCCCTTAGTCAAAACGCGACTCCATAAGGAAATCGCCAGACCGCCAAGAAGTCGCTCACCACCAGTGTTTGCCCCGAGACCGCAAACACTGTCTGTTCGCCACAAGATTGCGAACACCTGTTCCCATGGCGACCTCCTCCTGAGACCGAGAACAGAGACCTGTTCGCATACCAGCCTCCTCCTGAGACCGCGAACAGAGACCACGCGACTAAGAGCCTTAGTCCGCAAATACCACCAGAAAACCCGGACAGCCACAGCCACCAGACCGGCTGCCAGCACCACGCAGTCATAAGCGCCAGACTGCGCGACCTGAAGACGCCAACCCGCCACGCGGTCACAGTCAGACCGCGCGGCCTCACCTTCAGCCACCTTGGACAGAAACCAGTGGTCATTCTAGGAGACTACGGCTAGGCAAGACAAGCCAGACCGCAGAACAGATCGCCAGGTCGTGCGGTCTCGCCAGACCGCGCGACCTTCTCCCAGACCACCCAGATCCAAAAGCTCCACAAACTTCCACTTCAACATTTTCAACACTCCCCCTTGAAGTGGGAAGTTGAAAATAGCCCCAGTAAGCTCCTTAGCCATGTGAACGGCCCCTTTGCCAGCGCCTTTGTGAAGATGTCAGCAATGTTGTCCTGACTCTGAACATGCTCGACCGAAAGAGACCCCTCCAACACCTTCTCACGAATGAAATGATGCTCGATCTCAATATGTTTGGTCCTCGCGTGACAAACTGGATTGGTCACCAGTTTGAGAGCACTCTCATTGTCACCGCGGAGCAGAGTCGGCCTAGGAACCTCCTTATGGACATCTCCAACCAACCTCCTAAGCCAGATGGCTTCCTGAGCTGCCAAGGCCGAAGCCTTGTATTCCTCTTTCGTGGTTGAGACCGACACGGAATCCTGCTTCTTGCTGCACCATGATATAGCCGTGGGGCCCACCATGAAGATATATCCAGACGTCGACTTCTGATCATCCGAATCTCCCCCGTAATCAGCGTCCATGTACCCATGCACCTCCAAGCCCGCATCCCTCCTGTAAAGGAGACCCATATCCGAGGTCGCCTTGACATACTTCTGTTGGGTTTTTCTACAATCATACATCGTATGTAGGCGCAGCGGAAATAAAGAGAAACAACCCAAAAAGGTTCGGATCGGGCCATGAACATTGAATCAAGAAGTTAATTAAAATTGCAGGTATAAATTACCTTAGTGGAGTTGGATCGAATCCAACCTAGATGCTCCAAGAAGAAGAATCCTGTCAGTGGCTATGCGAGAGTCCTCACGTAGAATGATGTCTACGTCTCTACAGTGATCCACACGAGCCGGGAGAAGAACGACTGCACCTTGCACTTCCACGAACTGCTAGGTTCGCTCCAGGAAGAACAATCACGACGACGATCGCCGGAGAGGAGGTCGGCGGAGGCGAACGGGGCGGCAGAACTCTTTCCGTCTAGGGTTCGGGCGAGAGGCGGAACTCCTTCCGTCGGCTGAACTTTTCGAAAGTCATAAGAACCCTAAAAGAAGATCTATCTATACCCAAAGCATAAACAGACTTCTAGAAGAATCGCTATCCGCAGACCACACAGCAGAATTGGGGTTTCTATAACAATTCGTCGGGATTCCACGGAACATCATTCGTCGAGTTTTCACGGAACAATCCGACGAATCCGACGAATCATATCAGACGGCAACATTTGCCGAGTTAAGGGTCTCTGTGATAATTCGTCGAGTTTCCACAGAACGATCCGACGAATTCCGACGAATCCGACGAATCATATCCGACGAATTCCGACAGCAACATTTGCTTTACCTCCCCGATTCTATATGGTGATTGGTAACCTTTACCAACACAGTCAATCTTCCAACTTCTCCACATGCTCTTATGTGCGACCGTGCAGGCTCATATCGCGTTGGCAGTGAGATTACATGTTTGACCACTTCTAGATCACAATGGTAACTCCAACAGTCTCCCACTTGATCTTGAAAGTATCAAACAAAAAACTCACAAACAATGAGCGGCATCTAGCAATGCATCATTGCTCCCCAAGCAATAAGAGTTCATAACTCATAAGCCTTTATGACCAATGTTCCAGCGTTGTCTTTGTCCCTTTGTCCCTTACATCCGGAAAGAACTAGAGGCATGGACCGTGTCACCCTCATAATAGCTCAATCCAAGTTTCTTGATCTAGAACGGACTTCCAGAGAATGGTGAACTCAATATCACATATTGACTCAACCAAGCATGGCCATGCATTTCTCAGTCCAATTCCATCAAGGGGCCCATGGATGCAACTCCTGTTATATAGGAGGACAAATCCCATATCTGCTCACACCCAAACACCCAAATGATTCGTAATGTACCCAACGACCACCCTTATCATCAACCTTCTTCAAGTAAGACTTTAGATGACATCAAAGCACGCTCTTCCTCACTCGATGAATGCTGTGACTTCAGGTCAAAGGACCACAACACCATTGTCAAATGAGACCTACTTGTGACACTTTACATAACAATCCACAAAGTAGTCTCAGGTTGGGTCTGTCCAGTACAACTTGTTCACTAATAAGTACCCACGTGATGAATTGATATCACAATATCATGACCTGTGAGAACCGGTCATCAGTCAACACGCATGCTAGTCTTAATGTATCATCATAACCCTTAGCTTCTACGATGATACCTCGACTAGGGACCTTTTAAGAATGAAGCTTCGAAATCATAGGCTCTCACATTCAAGTCACGTACTTGATGTCCTATGGAAGCGAACATTCTAAGGGTATTTATCACGAATTTTATTCTATCATATAGAAACAGTATATCGTAATAAAAGAACTTGCCATTAATTGTAAAAGGAAATAATTGGTACACAATTCATCATATGAATAAATAATAAACAGCCAACAGAATATATATTTTAGATGCAACCCACAAGACTCCCACTAGAGTTGATCACTCAGGTATCGTATACCCATTGATCTAGTATGACCATCATGCTTTCTCTGCGCGAGAGGCTTTGTCAATGGATCTGCAATATTCTCCTCAGTCGGCACTCTGCAAATGTTCACATCTCCTCGTTCGACAATCTCACGAATAAGATGGAACCGCCGAAGTATGTGCTTGGAGCGCTGATGGGATCTAGGTTCCTTAGATTGTGCAATTGCACCATTGTTATCACAGTAGAGAACTACGGGACCAACAATGCTAGGAACTACATCTAGCTCGCCGATGAATTTCCTAATCCATACAGCCTCCTTCGCTGCATTTGCCGCAGCGATATACTCGGCCTCAGTTGTAGAATCAGCAATTGTGACTTGCTTGGAACTCTTCCAGCTCACAACTCCTCCATTCAGGCAAAACACAAACCCTGACTGAGACTTCGAATCATCCCTATCAGTTTGGAAGATGGCATCCGTATAACCACTTACAACGAGCTCTTCCTTTCCACCATACACCAAGAATACATCCTTAGTCCTTCTCAAGTACTTCAGGATATTCTTTACGGCTATCCAGTGACATTCACCAGGATCAGACTGATACCTGCTAGTCATGCTCAAAGCAAAAGAGACATCGAGTCGAGTACATAACATTGCATACATGATTGACCCAATTGCCGAATCATATGGAATCAACTTCATGCGGTCCTTATCTTCACAAGATTTTGGACACTGTTCCTTAGAGAGATTTACACCATGAGACATGGGCAAAAATCCTTTCTTGGACTCAAGCATGTTGAACCGCTTCAACACCTTCTCAATGTATGTACTCTGGGTCAAACCCAACAACTTCTTCGATCTATCTCTATAGATCTTAATACCGAGTATGTAAGTCGCTTCACCCAAGTCCTTCATAGAAAAGCAGTTCCCTAGGTTGTTCTTAACAACTTTCAGGGTAGGTTTGTCATTCCCGATCAGCAGTATGTCATCTACATACAATATCAGGAAGACAACAATGCTCCCACTGATTCGCTTGTAAACACACGGTTCATCTTCATTCTTGACAAAACCAAACTCTTTGATCTTCTCTTCAAAATGAAGATTCCAACTTCTAGAGGCCTGTTTCAATCCATAGATGGACCTATTCAGCTTGCATATTTTAGTGGCTTCATTTGGGGATACAAAACCCTCGGGTTGTGTCATGTACACTTCCTCAAGGAGGTTTCCATTTAGGAAAGCCATTTTGACATCCATCTGCCAGATCTCGTAGTCATAATACGCAACAATAGCAAGCAATATCCTAATGGACTTTACCATGGCAACGGGGGAAAAGGTCTCATCATAGTCAACACCATGAATTTGCTTGAAACCCTTAGCCACCAGTCGCCCTTTGAATGTCTGTACATTCCCATCCATATCGGTCTTCTTCTTGAAGACCCACTTGCACCCTATGGGTCGTACCCCTTCAGGTGGTTCCACCAAGTTCCAAACTTGGTTTGTATACATGGAGTCCATTTTGGATTTCATAGCCTCAAGCCATTTGTCGGAGTCCGGTCCATTCATAGCCTCTTGGTAGGTCGCTGGTTCATCATCATGATCCATAAGCAACACATTACCTATTTGAGACACGAGAAATCCATATCTATCAGGCTCAAATCTTGGTCTACCAGATCTACGTAGGACTTGTGTCTCTTGAGCAGGTTCTCCAGCTACAACATCTTGTAGTCCTGACTCAGAATCCAATTCTGGTTCATTCACTACTTGTGGTTCTTGAAATTCTTCAAGTTCTACCTTTTGCGTCTTTCTTGACATGAACTCTTTCTCCAAGAAGACACCCGTCCTTACGACAAACACTTTGCCCTCAGACGGTAGGTAAAAGTAATATCCTTTCGTTTCCTTAGGATATCCCACCAGATAACACTTATCTAATTTGGGTTGCAGCTTGTCAGGCATTTGACGTCGTACGTATGCCTCACAACCCCAAATTTTAATGAATGACATACTAGGACGCTTCCCAGTCCATATCTCACATGGTGTCTTTAGAACCGTTTTTGTCAGAGCGCGATTCAGTGTCATTGCAGCAGTCTCTAAAGCAAAACCCCAAAAGGAAACAGGCAAGTCTGCATGACTCATCATCGACCGTACCATGTCTAACAGAGTACGATTTCTCCTCTCAGACACACCATTATGGTGCGGTGTCCTAGGTGGAGTGAGTTGTGATACAATACCACACTCTTTCAGATGATCATGGAACTCATGACTCAGGTATTCGCCACCTCGATCAGATCGGAGTGCTTTAACCTTTTTACCCAATTGGTTCTCCACTTCATTCTTAAATTCTTTGAACTTTTCAAAAGTTTCGGATTTGCATTTCAAAAGATACACGTATCCATATCTACTGAAATCATCAGTAAATATAACGAAGTAGAAATACCCGCCTCTAGCCATAGAACTCATGGGTCCGCATACATCACTATGTACTATACCCAAAAGATCCTCAGCCCTCTTAGTATAACCAGTGAAAGGGGCTTTACTCATCTTGCCTAATAAACAAGACTCGCATTGCTCAAATGATTCATAATCAAATGAGTCCAATAGTCCATCATTATGGAGCTTGGATATGCGCTTCTCGTTTATATGGCCCAAACGACAATGCCAGAGATATGTAGGATTTGAGTCATTTGTTCTTAGTTTTTTATTATTATCTACATTATAGATCGGATGGTCTAGGTTAAAAACATAAAGACCATTAAACAATTGAGCTACAGCATAACAAACATCATTCTTAAATATAGAACAACAATTGTTCTTAATTATAAAAGAAAATCCAATCATGTCTAAGTATGAAATGGATATAATGTTTCTAGTCATGGCCGGGACATAATAACAATTATTAAGTTCTATTAAAAGCCCACTGGGCAAAGAAAGACGGTAAACCCCTACGGCTACAGCAGCAACTCTTGATCCATTGCCGACGCGCAGGTCCACCTCTCCTTTACTCAGCAATCTCCTCCTTCCTAGTTCCTGCACATTTGTACAAATATGAGAACCACATCCGGTATCCAATACCCAAGATGAAGGAGCAGAAATACCCAAGATGAAGGAGCAGAAAGGTTTATCTCTATAACGTAAATATTCGAAGCGGAAGTCATACCTCCCTTCATTTTCCGCAGACCGTCAATGTACGAAGGAAAATTCCTCCTCCAATGACCAGCCTTGCCACACTGGTGGCATTTCCCTTCCTTCACGGTGCTCTTCCTTTTCAGCGCAGAAGATTTGGGTTCAAGATGCGACTTAGGTCCCACCTTCGTCTTCTTGAAGCCCTTGGCCTTACCCTTGCCTTTATGTACCATCAATATGGGACTAGCAGGCTTGGCCTTCTTCATGTTTATCTCGGCAGTTCGCAACATGCCTAGGAGCTCAAGCAGTGTCTTGTCTATTTCATTCATGTTGTAGTTCCAGACGAACTGCTCATAACTATCCGGCAACGATTGCAGGATAAGATCTGTGGCCAACTCTTGACCCAGAGGAAAACCCAGTCTGTCCAGGTTCTCAATATACCCAATCATCTTGAGTACATGAGTACCAACCGAGTCTCGAGCTCCCATTTTACACTGAAATAAGGCCTTCGTGACATCGAACCTCTCTTGACGAGCTTGCCCTTAAAACATTTTCATTAGGTGCTCGTCAATCTCCTTGCACCCCATGTTCTCGTGTTGCTTCTGAAGCTCAGAGTTCATGGTGGCAAGCATAAGGCACTCGACGTCTAAAGCGTCATCGGTATACTTCTTATAAGCATCCTTATCAACACGGGACGAGTTCCCGGTCGGCAACTCGTGGGCTTCTTCTTCCAAGACGTAGAGCTTTCGCTCTTGCCTGAGAACAATTCTCAGGTTCCTATACCAGTCCATATAGTTCGTCCCACTTAGCTTGTCCTTCTCAAGGATAGCTCTCAGGGACAAGGTGGAATGTGAATCACTTGCCATGGAATTCTACAAGAATTCATGCAGAATTTAATCAGTACCTTAATTTCAAAATACAATTTATTTTAATTTGGACTTCAATTAAATACTCCCACTATTTTATTCAAATTGATAGCCCTCACTATCAATTCGGAGAGTCCATGCGAGCTACTCTCTTAGTGGACAAGATCCGTATTTCACCAACACCACGAGTCCACTTTGGCGTTCCTCTCATAATGTGGTTATTTAGGTAGGCAACGCTTGCCAATTGCATCCTCATGCAACTCTTGTATAGCTGGTGAATAACTCCTTATTCGCATCCATCATATGGTGCATGCCAACCCTATGCCTCTAGGCACTTAACCTTTGAGGTCACCTAGTTAAGTTAGACCCGATGTCGACAGTGGGATATCACAATTATCTGCTCGCACCCTTACCAAGATATATTAATGCACCTTGCTTTGGCAAGCCCACACTTCATTGATCGAGGCAGGAAGAGTGTCATCCATCGGAAGGCATCCGAACACTTAATATTTGATGAAGGGATTTTAATAGCAAGTTAACACTTAACCATGATCAACATTTGATCAATGTGCACATCAACAGAAAAATAATTTTCTAAAATCCACATGCATCCCTTATGTGCACAACATAAGACTATTAACCTTTGATAGACGAAATGGCTAAATCTGGACATTTTGAACTCTTCAAAATCTTCAGATTTATATGCATTGGAGGCAAAGACAACTCGACTTAAAGCAGTAGACAAGCTCGTCTCTCATTGTTGGATTCAAAATCCAAAACAATACAAGGGTTCATTAACCACTTGAGGGACGGTTACTACTAAGGAAACAACAATTTCTAACAATTAGAAATTACCACGAAATCCCAGACGTTCTTGGCGGGGTTCCAAGGGGCCGCGCCCCTGGCGGGGTCTTAGGGGCAGAGCCCCTAACGGGGTCCTAGGGGCAGCGCATTCCCTTGAAAAATCATCAACTTTTGATGTTCCAGGAAGAAATCTTGACATTTAGAACGCTTCCAAATCCATAGATTTGCATGTACTGGAATAACCTAACTTCTGAAACAACATTCATGACCGGAACCTAGCTCTCATACCACTGTTGGGTTTTTCTACAACCATACATCGTATGTAGGTGCAACGGAAATAAAGAGAAACAACCCAAAAAGGTTCGGATCGGGCCATGAACATTGAATCAAGAAGTTAATTAAAATTGCAGGTATAAATTACCTTAGTGGAGTTGGATCGAATCCAACCTAGGTGCTCCAAGAAGAAGAATCCTGTCAGTGGCTATGCGAGAGTTCTCATGTAGAATGATGTCTTCGTCTCTACAGTGATCCACACGAGCCGGGAGAAGAACGACTGCACCTTGCACTTCCACGAACTGCTAGGTTCGCTCCAGGAAGAACAATCACGACGACGATCGCCGGAGAGGAGGTCGGCGGAGGCGAACGGGGCGGCGAAACTCTTTCCGTCTAGGGTTCGGGCGAGAGGCGGAACTCCTTCCGTCGGCTGAACTTTTCGTAAGTCAGAAGAACCCTAAAAGAAGATCTATTTATACCCAAAGCATAAACAGGCTTCTAGAAGAATCGCTATCCGCAGACCACACAGCAGAATTGGGGTTTCTGTAACAATTCGTCGGGATTCCACGGAACAGCATTCGTCGAGTTTTCACGGAACAATCCGATGAATCCGACGAATCATATCAGACGGCAACATTTGCCGAGTTAAGGGTCTCTGTGATAATTCGTCGAGTTTCCAGGAACGATCCGACGAATTCCGACGAATCCGACGAATCATATCTGACGAATTCCGACAGCAACATTTGCTTTACCTCCCCGATTCTATATGGTGATTGGTAACCTTTACCAACACAGTCAATCTTCCAACTTCTCCACATGCTCTTATGTGCGACCCTGCAGGCTCATATCGCGTTGGCAGTGAGATTACATGTTTGACCACTTCTAGATCACAATGGTAACTCCAATAACTTCAGAATGTTCTTGGCCGCTAGCAGATGAGGCATCTGTGGCTCCGCCATGTACCGACTCACTCTGCCAACTGCATATGCAATATCCGGCCTAGTGATCGTCAGATAGATCAAGCTCCCGACCAGAGCTCGGAACACCAACGGATCTTGCAGAATCCTTCCCTCAACCTTCCGAAGCTTCATAGCCTTCTCTAGAGGTGTGGAGATGCACTTCCCTTCCTTCATGCCGAACCGCTCAACGATCCGCTCCGCATATCCAGTCTGGGACACCAGCACTCCACTCTCCTTCCTCTGCACCTCGAGTCCAAGGAAATGGTGAAGCTCACCCAGATCCTTCATCTCAAACCTGATAGATAGCTCTGTCTGAAGCTGCGTTACCTCCTCTTTCGAATTCCCCGTCACGATCATATCGTCGACGTAAAGCAGCACGATGACTGAAGCTCCCCACTCTTCTTGACGAACAAGCTTGAGTCTGAGTCTGAAGCACCAAACCCGCAGAATAAGAGATACTCTACAATCTTTCCATACCACGCCCTCGGCGCTTGCTTCAACCCATATAGGGCCTTCATCAACTTGCAGACATGCTCCAGAAAATCTTCAGATACGAAGCCTGGCGGCTGGACCATGAAGATGTCCTTGTCAATCTCGCCGTACAAGAACGCATTCTTTACGTCAAGCTGCCAAATCTTCCACCCCCAACAACCCTCCAAGGCAATCACAACCCGAACTGAAGTCATTTTTGCCACCGGACTGAATGTCTCCTCATAATCTTCACCGTATTGCTGCGAGAACCCCCGAGCTACAAGGCGAGCCTTGTACCGCTCGATACTACTGTCAGCCTTCTTCTTCAGCTTACAGACCCACTTGCATGTGACAGGAGTGGTGCCCTTGGGCCTGGGCACCAGAGACCAGGTCTCATTCTTCTCGAGTGCTGCCATCTTTTCTTGCATCGCAATGTCCCACTCCTTCACGCCTTTGGCCTTCTCAAAGCTTGATGGCTCCCTCTCATCCAAGGGACCAGCAAAGAAATATGAGACAAAGCTCACCATGTTTCCTCCTGTATAGCGATCAGGGGCAGTGATAGTTCGCTTCGATCTCCGCAACGCCTTCCCCTGACTCTCAGTATCTTCTGCTGCTTCTTCCCTAGCTCCTCTTCCAGACGTACTCGGAGCATCGCTCCCCTGCTTCCTGACCGAGAAGTCTCCGCCTCAGAACTAGAAACTGATGGACCACCTGGTGACACAGGTAGCTCAACCTGAAGATTTTCAACAGCCCTCTCCGGCTCCTCCACCCTGCTCTCTGGTAGCTCAATACTAGAACTTCCCTTGTACGACGTCACCTCATCGAACACGATATCACGAGATACAACAAATCTCCGCGTCTCCGGGTCCATACACTTCTAGCCCTTCTTCCGGTCATCATACCCCACGAAGACTAGATTCCTTGCTTTCGCATCTAGCTTCGTCCGAAGCGCATCTGGAATATGCACGTAGCAGGTGGAACCAAACACCCGAAGGTGTGCCACACTTGGCTTTTCCTTGAACATCAGTTCATGCGGGGTCTTCATATTGATGGGACTCAGAGGCATCCTGTTGATGACGTAGGCAGCACAAGACATTCCCTCCGCCCAGAAGGACTTTGGGATACTCTTGACATGCAACCAACATTTGCAGGTCTCCGTCAGATGACGGATCTTCCGCTCTGCAACTCCATTTTGTTGTGGAGTATGCGCACAAGTAAGCTCCCTCCTGATGCCCGCCTTCCTGCAAAAAGTAGAGAACTCACCAGAGGTGAACTCCCCTCCGTTGTCAGTCCTCAGCTTCTTAACCCGCAGTCCAAGCCGACCCTCCACGAGCTCCTTAAACTCCACAAACTTGGCAAACGCCTCCGCCTTCTCCTTCAAGAAATATACCCAGACATATCTGGTGTAATCATCGAACAACACCAGCATATATCTGCTGCCTCCGAGGCTTGGGGTAGCAGTCGGTCCCATCAAGTCACCATGGATGCACTCCAATGGCACACTACTCCTTGTCTGCGACTTGTCAAACGGTAGTCGATGAGGCTTGCCGAACTGACATCCCACGCACACATGACCGTCTCCGTAGGAAGATAGACTAGGCAGGCCCTTGACCAGGCCTTTCACTGCCATAGCTTTCAGCTTATCCATTCCTACATGCCCCAACCTCTCGTGCCATATCACAACACTATCGTTTGTCCTCATCTTGTCAACATAAGAACTTGTCGATAAAACGAACAAGTCTTTAGCTCTCCTCCCCACATGAACTACCTCAGCCTTCACCGCCTCCACATTCCGAAGAAACCTCACTTCTGTTGGGCCAAACAGAACGTGATACCCAGCGTCTACAACGTTGGTCACAGAGAAGAGGTTTTCCTCATTCCGGGCCCATGATAGACACTCTTCAAAGTTAGTGGCCCTCTATCACTGCCCAAGGAAACAACCCCCACCTTCTCTACAGCATGCACGGTATTATCAGCAGTAATAATGGCATCATTACCTGAATAAGACTGCGCTGAAGAAAGCTTTGACTCATCCCCGGTGAGGTGATGACCACACCCCGAGTCCACAATCCAGTCCTCTTGGTAGTTGATAGGAGCCTCAGCTCCAACAGAAGCTGAGAAGGCTCCTCCCCATCCTCCATCAACTTGCATGGCTTCAACTTCTCCCTTTCCTGCAACAGCATGCCTCGACTGAAGATTCACCCGGCAATCCTTCCTGATGTGGCCAACCTTTCCGCACCTGAAGCACTTGGGACCTTCTCCCTTCTTCTTCCCTTCAGCCTTAGGAGCATAACCCCTCTCCTGCTGTCCAGAAGTTGAAGGCCCATTGCGTCCTGCAGCGGTCTTCTTCTTATCCCACTTCTTCTTCTTTCTGGTGAAGAGAACTTCGCCATCTCCCCCAGACACTGACACCCCCGCCATCTGCCTTGTTAGACTCTCCTGCGAAGCAAGCATATTTTCCAGCTCCAGCAGAGACGGTTGATTTGCCCAACCCTACACCGACGTCACAAAGGCAACATATTCCTTCCGCAAGCCACGGATAATGTGTCTCTTCAGCTTCGCCTCAGAAATTGGCTCATCAGGATCCAGCGTTGAAATCTCGGCGCACAAGTTCTTCATCTTCAAGAAGAACGTAGAGATAGAAAGGTCACCTTGAGCCGATCAGGCCAGCTCATTCTCCAGGAATTGAAGTCTTGCCACATTCTTCTTGTTAAACAGCCCATCCAGGGCTCTCCAGATTTCTGCAGCTGATGCACACCCCAAGATGTGATCAAACAGATCATGTGATATTGCCCTCTTTAGGGCGAACTCTGCTTTGGCATTAATCCGTCTCCAGTTCCTCACCTTATGATGGTTATCTCCAACCAGAAAGACTTCCTCAGTGCTCTCTCCTCCAACTACCTCCCAGAGGTCCTCACCCAGAAGATAGCTCTGCATACAAGACCTCCACTTCTTGAAATTGGTCGAGTTGAGCATCTCAATTCCAAGACCTCTCGCTTCCATGGATCTACCACTGGTTCCTTCTTCACAAAGGCGATGGATACTCTAAGTTGTTCACTGCTCTATCCACTCAAACCTCCCTCTGATACCATGTGAAATTTTTCGAATCTTTATGGAGTGAGCAGGAATCATACAACTTTGAGTTCACAAGCCAAACAACCAGAAGCACATGAAGGAAATATAGTCTTTATTGATAAGCAAAATCTTCATTACATGGAGAGGTATGCTTGGCGAGACATGATTTCGCCAGCACACAAATTCTAAAGAGAAAATTACACAACTTGAAGGAAGATAACTAAGACCGCTCCAGACCGCGCGGTCTCCTTGCTGATCTCTGCAAGCCGCCTAACCGCACAACACTGCCGGTTACAAAACACCACCTCAGATCGCTGAGCAGACCACACCCTCCTTACAAACTCCACTAATTCTCCCAAACTCCAGCAACCCACACTGCAAGCCGCAGACCGCCCGAACACTTTCAGAGGAAGAGGTGATCGCTGCAGACCGCACTATCCGCAGAAGCTGCACAAGGAAATTCAATCAGCAGACCGCCCGGTCAGAAAAAAACAGACCGCAGGAATTAGGAACAGCTCAGCTTACACTTGGTGTGTCCCGATTTGCTGCTACAGTGGCTCCTATTTATAGGCGTGGGACCTGATCCAGTCACCACCCTATGAGATAGGATCACCACCCCTAGATCGTGCGACCAGATCGGTCAACCCGCGCGATCAGCAACAGTTCTTTCTGCTTCATTTGATGAGCTCGCCGGATTCACTCCAGACCGCGAGAGATCGCCACTCCCTTAGTCAAAACGCGACTCCATAAGGAGATCGCCAGACCGCAGAACAGATTGCCAGGTCGTGCGGTCTCGCCAGACCGCGTGACCTTCTCCCAGACCGCCCAGATCTAAAATCTCCACAAACTTCCACTTCAACATTTTCAACACAAGTTTTGAAGGGAATGATGCAGACACACTCATCAGAGTTGTGGTAGATGTACGTTCCGACATAGTTGAGCATATATCCCCTGTGCATACATCACCTTGCGTGGATTCGATTCTTTGTGAGGACTCGGTGCTTGACTTTTATCCAAGAACTATTCCTCCCATGTTGTGCATACTACTACATTCGTCTCTGACGACATTATTGTGGATGTTTCGTAGGATAAGGCAGGTGATTTGTGTGTTGTCCCTATTCCTATGGAGGAGGATATTTTCTAAGGTGACATGGATTCTACCTCAGCACCGATTTAGGAAGTCCAAATCGTGGAGGAGGCCACGGATGATCCTACTGAGCCCCGCAGCATTATTGATGATGACGATAGTACCCTTTTGCTTCAACTTATCGGGAGTTAGACCGGGACCACTCCCCCGATTGATGTTTATTTAAGTTTTTCTTCTCTTTTATTTCCTGACCCCCTTCATCATTTGAGCTTGTGCAGGTTGAGTCTTCATAGGTACTCAAGGAGGCCTTGGAGCATTTTGCTCAGGTCAATGATGAGTGTATCATCTCATGTGAGGAGGTTGATCCCTCCTCCATAGAGGAAGCCTTATTTATTGCCCCCTCTTCCTGCTGCCTCCGTGAAGACGACACCTTGCTGGGCAAGGATATTTTTGGTGAGTTGAGTGAGGATATCTCCTCCTCCACTTACATTCTCTTCCCTCTACCTGTGAGAAGCAGGTATTATTACTTAGGTAGAATGGTGACTGTTCTATCGCCGTATCGGTACCCGCTACCGACACACATATTAGAATAGTTACCTGTTCATTTCATTTTTCATACTCCCATTAGCTAGAACTCTTAAAGTTTTGAATAAGTCGTGCTGGGAAGACAATAACCCCAGTAGTTATCTTACTTTTTCCTGCATTTTTATTTTATCTAGTTTGTTTAGTTAGTTGTATTTCTTTTTTTCAGTTTGTTTATTTTCTTTTGTTTTGGAGGAACTCACCCCTGCAGGTACTCTTTATGATGGAGGATGCGGTGGCTTTGTATTGGTTCACAAGCGTCTTCTGGTATGCTCACTTGTTGAGTATTGGGTACTCTCTTCCCATAGCTTTATTTTGAATTTCATAGCCAAATATTGTGTTGGTCTATTTAGTTTAAGTCTGGGGGAGAGTCATTTTATGTGCCCACTCATGTGCACTATTGCATAGCATGCTAGAAGCTTTTATTTAAGATGTTTTATTCATTTTCTTCGCACACCACAACACCCACTTGAGCGTATACTTAGCTGTTGGCGCATCATGAGTTGAACTCATTCCTTTGTGTGATTGGAAAAATCATTGTGCTGGCATTTAAATTATGTAATGAAGTAAAATGTTGACTCAGGTGTTCCTAGTCAAGTACTCATGTGAGTGTAGAGATTTGTGTAGATTAAATTTCTTTTTATACTTTTAGTTTTATACATTTCTATTAGTGTAAATACTATATACTCTACTCAAATGGTGAATCTGGTGTGAATCAAATGGTAGCATAGGGATGTGTGTAAATTATCGTTAGACTAGTATTGTTTGAGTCGGGAGAAAGGAGAATCTTTCTCGGGGTCTAAGAACTTACCCTAAGCGATTCTTGAAGCATGGGCATATGATAGTTCTTTTGCGTGAGAGTGAAGTAGGCCGTTATTTTGGCACGGTTTAGCTTTTGTTTCATGCATATCGTCTACCCTTGCTTGACCCTTTGAGCCTATCCAGTCCATTCGATTCAGCTCCATCTATACCTCAACAAAGCCTCAAAGCCAAACCTAATCGCAAACCCAAATTATGAGCTCAATTTTTACTTTTTGGGGTGGTGATTTTGATAAATTCATTGTGATTATGTGGATGTGCTCATTTGAAGATTTGCTGAAAGAAAAAGAAAAGAAAAAAATGAAGAAAGAGAAAAAGAAAATATTTTTGCTTTGAAAAATGAATGAGAAAAAGACTAAATTGAAAATTATTTGAAATATTGGGAACAGGTGGTGCACACACCCATGTTGCAAAAGTCCAAGTCTGGGGATGTGGTGCACTTGCATTCGATTTGGTGTGCGGGTAGTTTTTAAAAAAGCTCATTTGGGTTTAGGTGTACTATAACCTTCGTGGTTATCTTTGTTTACCTCACCATAACCCAAGCCCCATTTAAAACCTAAAGCCCTATTGACTCACGCTATGAACCAAACTAGTTTCATGGAGTAAATGTGACCGGGCGAGCTTATGGTCTCCGACACCGATGGATTTCGGTGGAGTTTTTCCCGAATCCCAACTTGGGCAATGCTCATCTCAACAATTATTCTACATTCTCCGTAAGCGTGACCGGATGATTCACTGTATTCATTTTTGAGTAGTAGTAATATTTATTTACTCTATTAGAAATTTATAAACTATATGTATAATTAGAAATATTTCCTACTATTTTTCTATACATTTGAGCATGCGACTTCGCATGGTACTCCATTTTGTAATTTTAAGCTAGCTATTTCATTTTTCCCGCCTCCTTAGGATTTGTTTGCTCGGGACGCACAAATAGGTAAGTCTGGGGGTGTGATGAATCTGATTTATTTAGGGTTTTTCAGACTCATCTGGGCTAGTTTTCACAAACTCGCACTTCACTTTTGGATCATAATCGTTTATATTTACACAATATCATTTACATACACGAAGTGCACATTTAAGCTCATTTTGGAGTTGTTTATCCTACCCTTGTATTCAGCTCGTTTTTATAGTTATATAGATCTTTGTGAATGCTTGGATTGGATATTATTTTGCCTCTGCCAGTGGTCCTGGACTGTTTTCCTGCAGGTGCAGGGATTATGTTGACATCGGAGTTAGTTTGGGCCATTTTTAACCTAAAAGGCCACTAGTCGTGCATTTTTGTTCACGCACGATTAGTAGCACGACCACCGGTCATGCGCATTCCCCCATTTTCCACCCGAGAAGTTCGCACGATCACTGGATTCCTTCTCGCACGACCACTGGTCATGCGCCACTGATCGTGCACTATTTTTTGCCATTCTGGATTTGCTACAGGTTTTTCTCGCATGCTTAGAGGAATTTCTTCTCGCACGACCACTGGTCGTGCCCAACTGATCGTGAACATTCAAAATTCTGCTTTCTATAAATACGCGTTTTCATGAATCCTTCCGCCCTAATCTGCATTTTATGTCTTTTTGAGCGCCGTTTTCATGTACTCTTCATCCTCCTTCGCTCTCCATCATCCAAGATCCTCCAAGGAGAGGATTCTAGACCAAAGATCATCAATATAAAGCAATGAGATCGTGCACTGTAGTAGATCGGGTTGTGAGATGAAGAAGACTGGTCATTGGAAGGAAGTGACAGCCCTCCTCTACCCCGGACACAGTTGTGGACCGAGTTTGGACGCGGATTGACAACCCAGTGATTCCTTCGGTGAAAACCAACAAGGCTTCGGATGTGGTCGATTCTCTTGCACTCTTTCTTCTTGATTTGATACGTATCTAGTTTCTCTAGATATTGATGATGTTGCACATCTAAACCTGGATTTGTATTGTTTATTTCATGTCTATGTGAAATAACCTTGTTGTCTATATGTGTGTATGAGGTGCTCCACCATTACATCTTCATTCTGCCATTACCCTCCAGTCCATTACGCAAGCCTACCTTTCCACTACATGAGTCTACTCTTCCATTACGCTTGACTACCTTCCCATTTTGTGTGCCTACTCTTCCATCCGCCAAGCTAAGAGGTGCTAACGGCCTGTATAATCCACCTCGACTCTGCTAGTGCGAACCATTCCATCCGCCTAGCCAAGAGGTGCTAACGATCCTCAAAACCTTCCACAATTACACTCACCTCATCTGCTTGCCTTCTCATCCATCCGCCTGCATAGCGACCTATATAGTAGTAGTCTAGTAAAATAGTTTTATTTTGCTTTCCACAATCCAATCCAAACTCTTCTGCAATCCATCCGACCTAAAGGACTTCTATCTCAAGTCCCTCCTCAAAAGTAAACTCCACCTTACTGTGTTCCTTCGAGATCGATACTTGGGGATCACTCTCACTTTATATTACTTGAATGATCAGTACACTGCCATTTCATGCCGCAGACTCACTCCCGCCTATAGTGGTGTGCTAGATTCACGCATCAAGGACGAACCCAAGGTAACTTCTTCTCATCCTCCTACTCCTATTTTATCTTCAAATTTGCCCGCTACGCTAGCTCCGCACACTTATAGTTCAAATATTTCGTATCCATCTATGTTTAAGAGCGAGTGCGGCGAGAAAAATTACAAGAAATTTTTAGAAAATTTAAAACATATTCATATTAATGTACCCTTCTGCGAGGCTATCTCTCAAATGCCGAAGTATGTGAAATATCTTTAAGAGTTGCTCTCAAATATGAAGAAATTAGAAGATATTTCGCATATTTACCTAAACGTAGAATGCTTCACGGTTATACTTAATAAACTGCCTCAAAAAGCAAATGACACGTGACGGTTCTCCATCCCATGTCTATTTGGCAATTTGTTAGTAAAACACGCCTTAGCTGATCTTGGAGCAAACATCAATCTCATGCCTTTATCATTACTTAAAAAGTTAGATCTAGGTGATCCTAGTGACGTGCAGATTCTACACCGCTAAAAGCGAGAGCAGAATGCGGTCTGAACGGCAGTGTACCGGTCGTTGTCAAGTAATAAATTTGAGAATATGATCCCCGAGTATCATTCTCTCAAGGAATGCAGAGTGGGTGAAATGATCGTGTCGTGAGAAGATTGCTACGGCGAGTGGACGAAAATAAAGGGCTTGGATTTTGGTTTCCTACGTTAACGATAATAAAATTAAAATGCGGGTCGAAAGCATCGCTTCACTTGGCGAGTTGAATTGCAGGCCACGATGTCGTGCTTCGGTGAGTGGATGGACGGTAGTAAGGTGGATGGAGTGATCTCAAATGCGAAAATGAGGGTCACAGGAACCTCTTCGGGGTCTCACCTCTAGCTTTTGCTAGAGTGTCTCAACAAGTGCATGTGAGGGTGGATGTGAGCGGAGGCGAGGTGCAATCACAACATATCAAACTCAAGGA